>OZ014523.1:462697609-463897609 GCA_963966055.1 Lathyrus aphaca | reverse complement strand
TGATATGATGCTAAGCAAAACCAGAAGCATGTTGATGATGATTATGATGTTATGAGGTGCTGCAAACATTAGGCAAGACAATGGGGATGTTCATACAAGATCATGAATGCAAATGATGCAAGCTAAGGAGCATGAACAAACATGAAAAGTTATGAAACATACAAGACAAATGACATGGCAAGTGTGAAATGCAATGATCAATGATGCTTCCTACATGTCTTAAGATGTCAAATGAATCACAAGAATGCACAAAATGCAAAGACAAGTCATGTTATACAAGGAAATGCAAGAGGGATGCAAATGAAAGCCCAAATTAGGGTTCATGGATCAAACATCAAACACAAACCAAAAACAGAAGCAAAACCCTAAAGTAAAAATGGAAAATGGTACCCAAAGAAACCCTAGGCCTATGATGAACCACTGCCCAAAGGGAAGCTCTCAACTCTCAACCAAACTCAAGATATGATTTTAGCAAGTTATTAGGGTTTTTTAGGGTTCTTAACAAAACAAATGCCAAACAATTTGAAAATTCAAGAACAATTCATGGCCTTTTTATCCTAGAAACTACATGCAAAACAAAAGACAATGCAAGAAGAATCAATGTCTCAACCTTCACCAATTGGCAGAAATGAATTTTTGAATCCATGATCAAAATAATGTACAAAATATGATTTAATTCAATGAAAAAATTCTTAAAATGCATCAAGATCAAAAAAGAAATTTGGTTTGAAGGTTGGACAATGTTTCTAAATGTCTTAGAACATTTCATGAATTTTTTTGTAATTTTTAAATACCTAAAAGTATTTTTAATTAATTAATTTTCATTAATCAATTAAAAATAATCTTTTAAATATTTAAAAATACTTTTTTAATGATGAAAAATAAAATAAAAATGTTTTTGGGTCTTAAAAATTAATAAAACTTTAGAGAAAAAGTTTCATAATTTTTAAGAATTTTTTGCTATTTTAAAATAATTATGCAAATTAAATAGAAAGAAAATGAAATAAAACAAAATAAAAGAGAAAGTAATCTGATCCAATGATCCAGATTCAAAGCTGAAATGAAAAGGTTGACTGGCGCGCTAATGAATGGCCTAGATCTCACTTCAGCTAATTTTTGATTTATGAATTAATTAATCCAGATTAAAGAAAGTCAACTGGGATTAGGGCATAATGGGATGATCCTGGGCGTCCAAACACGCGCGAGTCAACACATCCAAGGGACCAAATTCAAACTTCATTAATTATGTGATTAGGGCACAAATGACTCTCAGGTGGCCGGAGAAGACTTCCGGTCGTCTTCTCCGGCCAGCTCTCACCTGAAAAACCTCCAAACCTCTCAAAACGTACCAAAAATGAAAACCAAGAACATGGAAATGATCCTCACCCTCTCACGAACCAAACCCCTCTCTCAAAACAAATTTATATTTCCTAAATCAACTGAATCGAAGAAAATAAGTTCTAGGTCACGCAAGCTTCAGACACAAATTAAATGCTTATTTCAAAACCATTTTCAAAACCAATGGTACCAGAATGATCAGCAAGACATGAAGAGCAAGTTTGTAACAAGAGAAATCATTTCTGGAAAAATAAATTTCAGGCTACCTGAGATTTGAAGCTCTCCACTTGAAGACTTTCTAGCTCTTTCTTTAAGTGCAAACCACTCCTTAGGACCCCTTGATGATGTTTGAATGCCTTAGAACAGTTTATGTAGGCTGGTTGATGAGTTTCGAAAGCTCCTGCTTCAAGCTCAGTCAACAATGGCTATAGTGATTCTGGCTGATTCAGGCCATTGTGAATGATGGTTTGAGGTCCTGATGATGAATGGAGAAGGTTTGTGGAGTTTGTTTGGCTGTTTGTGAGCTAGGATGGAAGATTCGAATGGAACTGCAGAATGAGGGTGAAGAATGGTAGTGTGGTGCTTTGGCTGTTTCAGGCTTATGCTTTGGGTGGTTTCTTGTCTATGAAGTGAGTTGAGTTGGATGATGAAGAAAGTTTTAGTGTTTTCAAGCTGTGGAGGCAGATTCGAAAGTTCTTGCAATGTGAGGTGATTTTGTGAATGTTATGAATGAAGTGTTTTCAGCCTTGCTTGAAGTGTGTTATGGCCAGCATTTGATCCACATAAACAAAGCCTATTGGTCAGTTGATGTGACTTGGCCTGCTGTGATAGGTGTGGCTACTTTTGCCAAAATGTCAACTTCTTGTAAGAGAGGCATGGGTCATGTTTCAGCCAAGTACAAAAGGTGTGGGCTGCGCAGAAAGGTGAGGGAGAAAGGCTAGGAGTGGTCAGCAGGCTAGGCAGCAAGTGGATGGAAGTGATCATGAGTTTTTGCAACTTGGCTTCCTTTGTTCACATGGAAAGATTTTGCTCCAAAGGCCATACAAACATGTGATTCCTTTGGTTCAAATCTGATTTTGGGACTTAGAGAATGTTTATGCAATGGTTTGAAATGGATTAGAGGTCACAATATGCATTGGTACAAGGTTTTGCAAAATTTCCATTTGGTGCATAACTTGAATTTTAGTGATTTTTGCCAACTTTAACAAACCATAACTTTTGATCCAAGATGAATTAGATCATGTTCTTGTACTTTTTGGAAAGGGAAAGATGAGATCTACAACTTTCATGACCAAAGTTTTTCCATTTGAAGCATTTTTGGATCCAAAATCATGGCTTGAAAAATGACATAAAATGATGCATTCTTGAAAAGTCAACTATGCCCAAAAAGTCAACATTTGCAAAAACCCTAAATTCTTGATTTCTATGAACTTCAACCTTCTTCCATGATCAAATAAAGATCATATACACTCAAAATGATGAAGATCAACCATTGGTTGGGTCATTGGGGGCCTCAGATGCCCTGATTTTGCACTGACTTGTCTGAAAAGTCAACTCTTGATCAGATGACTTCCCCATGGAATTTCTTCATGAAAATTGATATGCATACTCCCTATACCATATAGAGATCAATGAAAACAAGAATGACCAAAAAAATTGGAGTTATGGCCTCTAAAACCAAAACCCTAATTTTCAGTCAACTGTGCAGTTCAACCTGGCTCTGCATCACCTCAAACCCTAGTTCTTGTGATTCCTCTGCAATTTTGACTTTGAGGAGATGAAATATGATATAAGAACACACATGGACCACTTTGAATTGATTGGTAGCCTTTGGAATGCCTCAAGAAGCTTTGAGGTTGCTCAGATCACAAACCCTAGGTGCAGATGCCTTAGAAACTATCCAGTGAATCAAAAAATGAGATGTGAGATGATATGATTGTGTTTATGCATATGAGAATGATCACAAGCCATGGTGTGAATGGGTGAGGGCAAATTTGGGGTGTTTACAGCTGCCCCTATTCAAACATGAGTTAGCTGTGCAGGATGTAAGCGACGGCTTAACAGGCCAAACAAGATAACTTGTGGTTGAATACCAAAGACAGTCCAAAATTTGCACTCACAGAAATGAAGAAGAAAAGGGATACAGATTGTAAAGGAAAATAAAGTATATCGTAAAGTATGGGCGACGGAGGACGACCGTCGAGCAGAGGACGACTGCTGGGTAAAGAGCAATGACGGGGACGGCCGACATGCTGGTAAAGTGCAGGAAATAAAGCAATGACGGGGACGGCCGACATGCTGGGGATAAAAAGTAAAGCTAAGACGGGGACGGCCGACTAGCTGGGAAAAAATAAATATCATGATGGGGACGGCCATCAAGATAAAGCTGCAAAATTCTGAGGATTAATGAAACATGACGGGGACGGCCATCAAGTTCATAAAGGTAAAGTAACCAACGATGGGGACGGCCATCGGGCTAAAAAGGAAAAGGGACCACGACGGGGACGGCCATCGGGCTAAAGAATGAATGAAATAAACAGATGATGGGGTACGGCCATCAAAGGTGAAGGACGATCACCTAGCAGGGGACGGCTGCTCTGTTGGGTATAAAAGAAAAATGATGGGGACGGCCATCAAAGGTGGAGGACGACCACCTGGCAGGGTACGGCTGCCGAAAATATCAACGATGGGGACGGCCATCGGATAGAAAAGGTCAACGATGGGGACGGCCATCGGACGAGCAAGATGGAGGACGACCATCAAGAAGTGGAGGACGACCACTCAGCAGGGGACGGCTGCTCTCGAGGTTTATCATAACACAGGACGAGTGTTAGATAACCAAATCAACAATGGGGACGGCCATTGGATAAAGTTGATGAAGGACGATCATCAAAAGGTGGAGGACGACCACCTAGCAGGGGACGGCTGCTAAAATCAATGATGGGGACGGCCATCGGATGAGCATGATGGAGGACGACCATCAAGAAGTGGAGGACGACCACTCAGCAGGGTACGGCTGCTCTCAAAGGTATCATAACACAGGACGAGTGTTAGATAAAAAGAAAATTTGTTGGCGATCTACTGGGGAGATAGTAAACACGGACGAGCGCTTACATCCAAGAAATAAAAAGTATAAGTGTTTGGTATTGTGTATAGATTAAAGATGCGGACGAGCACCCTTAAGACTATGATACGGACGAGTATCATGTAGAAACAAACTGACACATGCTCAGAGATGATGATACGGACGAGTATCAACTGGTTAACAAAGAGCAAGGACTACTGTCGAATCTGTGGGGATATGAGTGATGATGTATACAAGATACGGACGAGTATCTGTATAAGCGTACCATGAGTAGTGAGTATTGTATTGTATAGATGAGTGTTTTAACTGCTGGGGAGAGTGACACGGACGAGTGCCAAAAGAGAAAAGTATAACATGGACAAGTATCTGCTATACAAAGTCTAGGCGACTGCGCCGGGGATATGACACGGACGGGTGTCAAAAAGGGTGTATATGTATAGGTATATGTGAGTGCAAAGAGGATGTCTTTGGCTTTCTGCTGGTGATGACACGGACGGGTGTCAGGACGTGTCTGTAGTACGGGTGATTTTGTTTGTAGAGTGTATCCAGGTGACCTGCGGGGAAAGGATGACACGGACGGGTGCCAAAAGGTGTATACTGGTGTTTGTGAATATGAGGCAACTGCTTTTGCTGGGACCCTGATGGGGATTCTGGGGATTTTGGGGAAAGTAATCTGTATTCTGACGAATGGTTACTAGTCACAAGCGTTCAATTCACAGCATGACTTATGATTATGCTATGCATTTGATTTTTGCCGTAATGCTCCGTATTGGACGGAATGCTACGCTCTGGGGGGTGAATATGATGCGGATGCTATGATTATGCAAAAGGGCACGGATCCGGGGTTCGGATCCCGTTGCTGCGAAGATCTCTGGTCGATCTGCTTGAAGTGGACGTCCCAGCTGGGTATGAGATCACTGGTAGATCCGATGATGTATCTGCTCGGGGATATATGTCACTGGTTGACATGACCTTGTAAATGAGAGACCCAGCTGGGGTTTGTAGAAGCTTTCTTCACTCTGTTGTGATCTCTTCGTGCGTTGCTCTTCTGAATAGAGGCTTGAAGCTCTGTGGGGAGATGATTCCCTGATTTCTGTATTCTGTTGAGGAAGAATGGCCACTCGGCTGGGGAATGGTGAGAGGCAATTCAGCTGGGGAGAGCATTCTGAGTGTTAAGCTTGTTTGTTGACTTGGCAACTTTACTGGGGAAAGCAATGGGGAGCTACTCAGCTGGGGATAGAGCATTTCGGATGCTGAGATTGAGTGTATGCTGATTTGGCAGCTCCGCTGGGGAAATGGGCACCTTCTAGTACCATGTGGAAGATAGACCGAGTTGATAATGATTCGCCTACTTGCTGAGACGTAACCTGCATGCCCCTGGTTGCGTTCTGGATACCTGCAATCCTGCAAAGATAATGGTACGTACAAAAGGTCCCGAGATATCCCTTACCGGATTCCGTCATAGGAGTTAAGTACTTTCGAGAATAATCACATTCCCTGTAAGCATGTGTTTTCATCTTTAGAGAAATGCATCTGTACTTATGCAATTGTATTTTTAGAGATATCAGACGACTCTTCGCAAAACGTAAATGTAAAAACGAAACATGACTGAAAAATCTGATTTTATTAATTCATGTGCCCTGAATTGGCAAAGATACAGTCAAAGAAACATATCTCCTGAAATGAGGAGATTGTTACAAATTGAGAAATAAAGTGCTGGCGGTGTTGACGACGCTTTGAGGAGCTTCCCCTCCTGCTATGACCCGTATGACAATGACGTTCTTCTCGTCTTGCTTTCTGGAGAGAGTTGATTCTGATTGAAGCTGATCATTCGTAGCTTACCAAGTTGTAGGTGATACAGACGAATTCAGAATGCAGTTGTTCGCTTATTCCCTTGTTTTGCATGGATCGCCCTTTCGGGTTTTCAATCCATCGGGATACCCATTTTTGCCTGAGCTGTCCAATGCGGCTTTTCAACTCAGCGGGTGTACATTTTTTGTTTATTTTCCCTTATTTTTGCCCGAGTCTTTTATTCTGTTTTTGACTCGCCGGGATGCCCGATTTTTGCCTGGACTTATATTCTGTTTTATGTCCAGCGGGTCATTTTATGCGAAGTATTTTTTAACTGCATCTGAATTCACAGGGGACGGGAAATCTTCACCATCCATGGTGCTGAGCATCAGTGCTCCACCGGAGAAAACTTTCTTTACAACGAATGGTCCTTCATAATTTGGAGTCCATTTGCCCCTGTAGTCTGTATGAGGAGGGAGGATTCTTTTCAGCACAAGATCTCCCACTTGGTACTTTCGGTGCCTGACTTTCTGATCGAAGGCTTTCTTCATTCTCCTCTGATATAACTGCCCATGGCAGATTGCAGCCAATCTTTTCTCTTCGATCAGACTCAGTTGTTCGTATCGGGACCGAACCCATTCCGCTTCACTCAGCTTAACATCCATCAATACCCGTAGAGAGGGTAATTCAACTTCAACAGGTAGGACTGCCTCCATACCATATACAAGCTGATACGGTGTTGCCCCAGTGGATGTTCTAATTGATGTGCGATACCCATGCAAGGCAAATGGTAGCATTTCATGCCAGTCTTTGTAGGTGACTACCATCTTCTGCACAATCTTCTTGATATTCTTATTTGCTGCCTCAACAGCGCCGTTCATCTTTGGCCTGTAAGGAGAAGAATTGTGGTGTTGGATTTTGAAGTCCCGGCACAGTTCTGCCATCATTTTGTTGTTTAAGTTGGAACCATTATCAGTAATGATTCGCTCGGGCACTCCATACCGACAGATGATATCTCTTTTCAGAAATCTGGCTACCACTTGTCTTGTAACATTTGCATATGAGGCTGCTTCAACCCACTTGGTGAAATAGTCGATGGCGACTAGGATGAATCTGTGGCCGTTTGAAGCAGTTGGCTCAATCTTGCCAATCATATCAATGCCCCACATAGCAAAGGGCCATGGTGAAGACATGATGTTCAAAGGATTGGGAGGCACATGCACCTTATCTGCATAGATCTGGCATTTATGACATTTTCTGGCGTAAGCACAACAGTCTGCATCCATTGTGATCCAGTAATAGCCTGATCTTAGCAATTTCTTAGCCATGGCATGCCCTCCTGCATGGGTACCAAAAGATCCTTCGTGCACTTCATGCATCAACAAATCTGCTTCCGTCTTGTCAACACATCTGAGGAGTACCATGTCAAAGTTCCTTTTGTATAAAGACCCATCAGTGTTCAGAAAGAAACTACCAGCAAGCCTTCTTAAAGTCTTCTTATCATTAGAAGATGCCCCAGGTGGGTATGCTTGATCCTCCAAGAAGCACTTAATGTCATGGAACCAAGGCTTATCATCTTTTACAACATCCGCTGCAAATACATATGCTGGTCTATCAAGTCTAGACACTGAAATCTGGGGTACAAAGTTAGCCGTTTGAACTTTGATCATGGATGAAATGGTAGCAAGAGCATCTGCAAACTGATTCTCGTCGCGAGGGATATACTCAAGCTTGACTGTTGTGAAGAAAGTCAGTAACCTCCTTGTATAATCCCTGTAAGGTATCAGATGATCTTGGTGGGTGTACCATTTCCCATTGGTTTGATTGACTACCAAAGCTGAATCTCCGAATACGGTCAATGTCTTGATCCTGAGGTCAATGGCTTCCTCAAGACCCATAATGCAAGCTTCGTATTCAGCTTCGTTGTTAGTGCAGGTGAAAGTGAGTTTTGCCGAGAAAGGCATGTGAACTCCTTTGGGTGTAATGAGTACTGCACCAACACCACGACCATTCATGTTAACAGCCCCGTCAAACATCATAGTCCATTCTTCCTCCGGGTCAGGCCCTTCGGTGTGAATGGGCTCCTCGTGATCTTTTGCTTTAATGAACATGATGTCTTCATCAGGGAAGTCAAACCTCATTGGCTGGTAGTCATCAATGGGTTGCTCAGCAAGATATTCAGATAGTACACTGCCCTTGATGGCTTTCTGAGATGTGTACTGTATGTCGTATTCCGTGAGAATCATCTGCCATCTTGCAACCCGTCCGGTAAGAGCTGGCTTCTCAAATATGTACTTAACCGGATCCATTTTTGAGATTAATAAGGTAGTGTGGGTCAACATATACTGTCTCAGTCGGCGAGCAGCCCACGCTAAAGCACAGCAAGTTTTCTCGAGCAGTGAATAACGTTGTTCACAGTCGGTAAACTTTTTGCTTAGGTAGTATATTGCATACTCTTTTCGACCAGACTCGTCATGCTGGCCTAGTACACACCCCATTGACTCTTCTAATACTGTCAAGTACATGATCAGAGGTCTTCCTTCAACTGGCGGCATAAGGATTGGAGGTTCTTGCAGATATTCCTTGATCTTGTCAAAAGCCTTCTGGCAATCTTCGTTCCACCTGACCGTCTGTTCCTTTCTTAATAGCTTGAACAAGGGTTCACAGGTTGCTGTGAGGTGAGATATGAACCTTGAAATGTAGTTCAATCGACCTAAGAACCCTCGAACTTCTTTTTCAGTCTTCGGTGCAGGCATCTCTTGAATAGCTTTGACTTTATCTGGGTCAACCTCAATCCCTTTCTCGCTTACAATAAAGCCCAGCAGCTTACCGGATCGCACCCCGAATGTGCATTTGTTGGGGTTCAGCTTCAATTGGTATTTCCTCAGACGCTTGAATAATTTAAGCAGATTCACCAGATGGTCTTCTTCTGTAAGGGACTTGGCGATCATATCATCCACATAACATTCTATTTCCTTGTGGATCATATCATGGAATAATGTCACCATAGCCCGTTGATATGTGGCACCAACATTCTTCAGTCCGAATGGCATCACTTTGTAACAGAACGTGCCCCAAGGTGTAATGAATGTTGTCTTCTCCATGTCTTCAGGCGACATCTTGATCTGATTATATCCTGAAAATCCATCCATGAAGGAGAATACCGAGAACTGAGCCGTGTTATCCACCAATACGTCAATGTGAGGTAATGGGAAGTCATCTTTCGGGCTAGCTCTGTTCAGATCCCGGTAGTCAACACACATTCTTACTTTGCCGTCCTTCTTGGGCACAGGTACTATGTTAGCAACCCACGGCGGATAACTAGTCACAGCAAGGAACCCGGCGTCCCATTGCTTTTGTACCTCTTCTTTGATTTTCATAGCCATGTCTGGGCGAGTTCGGCGCAACTTCTGTTTCACTGGTGGGCATTCTTCCCTCAGAGGCAGCTTGTGCATAACTATATCGGTATCCAACCCTGGCATATCTTGATACGACCAAGCAAACACATCAACATACTCTTGAAGCAGATCTATCAGCTGTCTTTTCACTGAGTCTTGCAGGCAGGCCCCGATTTTAACTTCTTTCACATTTTCTTCCGTACCAAGATTGATCACTTCAATCTCCTCCTGGTGAGGAGTAATAACCTTTTCCTCCTGTCTTAACAACCTGGCTAGCTCTTCAGGAAGCTCATATTCTTCATCAACCCCTTCATCAGCTTGATTGATTGGATTGTCAAAGTCATACGATGTCATAGCTGTGCTGTTGTCGGTGCTGTCAGGAAGGCACTCTCTGCAAGGGTTAAGTTTGTTCCTTTTAGTGATTGATTTTAATCTTGCTTTAGAAAAAGTGAAATGAAGTTATCATTTTGAAAACACCGCCATTTATTTTTGTACAAAAAGAAAAATGGAAAAACAGTGAGCATAAAAGAAAAAGACTCGTTTGCAAAAAGATGTCTGATATTTCATTAATTTAATCTTGTTTGCACAAAAGTACAGATGGCCCTGGTTACAAAATGAGTCTTGTCATCTTGGGCAAGATGCAAGACTTGGATGCATGCTATAAAAATACAGGAAATAATAATTACTCTGTATGAGTAACTCTTATAATTTCCTGGGAAGACCAGTTCGAGACACTGCTCCCCGGGATCTTCGGACGAATCCAATTCTCCAGATCGCGCTCCTCTTCCAGCTCGTCTTCCAAACAGTTGATAGCATCAGGGGTAAGCATCCCCCCACTGACAAATCCTGGCTCTGCAGTAGCCTTTGCTTGATGTTGAGTTGGTTTGTAACCCAACCCAAACTTGTCCTTCTTCTCCTCCACAGCTAAAACCTTGCCCCAGCCTAGGGCAGTTCCTTCTTCAACAACCTTCCGGGCTTGTTGGTAAGATGACATTGGAGTACCAGATACAGCAGATGCTTCATTGACGTTCAAGGCCTCAAAACCTTGGCTCATTGTTTCATGGATCTCTCCATCCATTTCAATGTATTTATAAGTAGCCAGGTGGCTAACAAAAATGTCCTCCTCTCCACAGATTGTGACAACTTGGCCTTCCCACTCAAATTTTAACTTTTGGTGAAGGGTAGACGTTATTGCGCCGGCGGCGTGAATCCAGGGTCTACCCAACAAACAGCTGTAGGCGGGCTGAATGTCCATCACATAAAAGATAGTTTTAAAGGTCTGCGGGCCAATTGTCACAGGCAGCTCAATCTCTCCCAGAACCGATCTCTTAGAACCATCAAAGGCTCTTACTACCAGGTGTAAACACCCCAAATTTGCCCTCACCCATTCACACATGACTTGTGATCATCTCATATGCATAAACACAATCACATCATCTCATGTCTCATTTGGTTTCATTGCATTAGTTTCTAAGTCATCTACATCTAGGGTTTGTGATCTGAGCAACCTCAGGGCATCTTGAGCCATTCCAAAGGCCACTAATCAACTCAAGGGGGTCCATGTGTGTTCTTATATCATGTTACATCCTCACAAAGTCAAAATTGCAGAGGGATCACAAGAATTAGGGTTTGAGTGGATGCAGAGCCAGAATGAACTGCACAGTTGACTGAAAATTAGGGTTTTGGTTTCAGAGGCCATAACCCCAATTTTTTTGGTCATTCTTGTTTCCATTGATCTTTATATGGTATAAGGAGTATGCATATCAATTTTCATGAAGAAATTCCATGGGGAAGTCATCTGATCAAGAGTTGACTTTTCAGACAAGTCAGTGTAAAATCAGGGCATCTGAGGCCCCCAATGACCCAACCAATGGGTGATCTTCATCATTTTGAGTGTATATGATCTTTATTTGATCATGGAAGAAGTTTGAAGTTCATGGAAATCAAGAATTTAGGGTTTTTGCAAAAGTTGACTTTTTGGGTTTTGTTGACTTTTCAAGAATGCACCATTTTAGGTCAATTTTCAAGCCTTGATTCATGATCCAAAAAGGCTTCAAATGGAAAAACTTTGGTCATGAAAGTTGTAGATCTCATCTTTCCCTTTTCAAAAAGTACAAAAACATGATCTAACTCTTCATGGATCAAAAGTTATGGCCATGCAAAGTTGCCAAAAATCATTGTTTTTCAAGTCATGCACCAAGTGGGAATTTTGCTAAGTCTTGAATCAATGCATGATTGCTGCCTCAAATTCATGTCAAACCAGCATGTGAATGTTCTCTAAGTCACAAAAATCAGAAATGGACCAAGTTTGCTCATGGTTTGGTTCATGTAACAAGGCATTTCCATGGAAAACCATAAAGCTAGCCAACTTGCATTTTCACTCATGGCTACTTCACCAACTTATGACATTGGCTGCTGACTTTGGGCTAGCCTCTCCCTCACCTTTTGCTGCACCAGCACCCAACTTGTACTTGCCTAGTATCATGCCATGCCCTATCTTACACAAAAGTGGTTTTTGAGCAAAAGTTGATCTACCAATCCATAAAGTACAAGTCACATCTCACAGCCACTTGCATTATTTTATTCATTCATTTTGCTGGCCATAACACTAAGAACCAAGGCTGAAACCAACTCACTCATCACATATACAAAAACCTCCCAACTTGCAAGTTCCATCGAATCTCTTCACACAGCCTGCAAACACCCAAATCTTTGCTTCCATTCATCTCACCTTGATCTATAGAACACAAAGCATCAAGAAACAAAGCCTGAAATCACCAGAAACCCTCACTGCCATCACCAACCCTCATTCTGCAGATTCATTCGAATCTCTTTCCTCAAGCCACAAACACTTCAACCAACACCATAAACCTTCTCAATACACCTCATAGGTCATAAACAACCCATCACCATGACTTGAAAGGGCCAGAAACTCATCTGCCATTGTTGACTGAGCATGAAACAGTTCTCTTCGAAACTCATCATCCAACAAATATAAACTCCATTTGAGCATTCAAGCAACTTTGGGGGACCAGGAGGAGCAGAGTGAGCAAGGAGAAGAGGCCTGAAAGTTCCAAAATCAAAGGTTGCAAATCTCAGGTAGCTCCAAATTAATTTTTCCAGAAATCAATTTGTTTGTTACAAACTTGCTCTATATGTCTTGCTGATCATTCTGGTACCATTGGTTTTGAAAATGGTTGTGTTTTGAGAGTTTAATTGCTGTTTGAAGCTCACGAACCCTAGATTTTGTTTTCTTCGATTCAGCTTGTTTAGGTTAGATAAATTTGTTTTGAGAGAGGGTTTTAATTCGTGAGGGGTTGGGGATCATTTCCCATAGCTTAGTTTCCATTTATTTTACGTTTTGGAGAAGTTGGGTGATTTTCAGGTGACCCTCTGGCCGGAGAAGACGACCGGAGGTCTTCTCCGGCCACCTGAGATTAATTAGGGTTTAATCCCATAATTAGTGTAGGTTTGAATATAGGCCGTTGATACGCGTGGACCAGTTGACTTCCCTCCCTTTCCAACGCTCCAGATCATTTCATTTGCCCTAATCCACGTGGTTAATTTTAATTAATTGTGATTTACTCAGTTTGAATCCTGGCCATCAGATTGCGCGCCAGTCAATCTTTTCAAACCCAGAGCGCATCCTGGCCATCCAATCTAATTACTTTCCATTAAATTTGATTTTTAATTCATTTTATTTCTTTTATCTTGTACAATTTATTTAAAATAGCTAAAAAATCATAAAAATTATGAAACTTTTTTCTTTAAGGTTTCATTAATTTTTATGACACAAAAATATTTTTTATTTTATTTTTATCATTAAAAAGGTATTTTTAAATATTTAAAAGATTATTTTTTAATTGATTAATGAGAATTAATTAATTAAAAATACTTTTAGGTATTTAAAAATTACAAAAAAATTCATGAAATGTTCTAAGACATTTAGAAACATTGTCCAACCTTCAAACCAAATTTCTTTTTTGATCTTGATGCATTTTAAGAATTTTTCATTGAATTAAATCATTTTTGATGCATTATTTTGATCATATGTTTGAAAATTCATTTCTGCCTATTGGTAAAGGTTGAGACATTGATTCTTCTTGCATTGTTTTCCATTTGACATGTACTTTCAAAGATAAAAAGGCCATGAGTTGATCTTGCATTTTCCAATTGATTGGTATTTCTTTTGTTACAAACCCTAAAAAACCCTAATAACTTGCAAAATTCATAACTTGAGTTTGGTTGAGAGTTGAGAGCTCCCCTTTGGGCAGTGGTTCAATATAGGCCTAGGGTTTCTTTGAGTGCCATTTTCCATTTTTCATATTAGGGTTTGCTTCTGTTTTGAGTTTGTGTTTGATGTTTGTTTCATAAACCCTAATTTGGGCTTTCTCTTGCATCCCCTTTGCATTTCCTTGCATAACTTGGCTTGTCATTGCATTTTGTGCATTCTTATGATTCATTTGACATCTTAAGACATGTAGAAAGCATCTTTGATCATTGCATTGCATGTTTGCCATGTCATTTGTCTTGTATGATTCATAACATTTCATGCTTGTTCATGCTTCTAAACTTGCATCATTTGCATCCATGGCTTTGTATGAACATCTCATTGTCTTGTCTCATGTTCATAGCACTCCATAGCATCATCATCATCATCAACATGCTTCTGGTTTTTGCTTATCATATCATTTCATCTCATCTAGCATTGCATTGCATTTGTTTCTAACATTTCAGGTGGTAAGTAATCTTGAGGAGTGAATTTGCCTTCACTTCTCATAACTCTTCTTCTCATCTTCTTTTGCATACCTTGCTGCATTCTTACTTGTGTTTGAGTTTGAGCTTGCTCATTCTTCCTTCTCCCACTTTCTTTCTTCAAGTGACTTGACTTCTTGAATGAAGCAAGTCACTTTGCTTCTCTTGATCTTGTTCATCTGCTTCCTGGTGGTTCATCTGAAGATTGTTCTTGAAAACCTCACAAACATTAGGACCAACCAAGCATGATAATGAATTAGGGTTTTGATTAGTCTCCCCCATAGTTTTTACCTTTGTGTCTCTCCTTGAGTCATCTCTCCTCACCTCATAATCAGGGACTAAACCCTCAAGGCTTTAAGACTTTGTGATTAAGATCATGCCTGCATCCTTCTTTTAGGATGGAGTGTATAACTTTAATCCTAAGTCTTGGACCCTTAAGGTGTTGAAATCTCTTAATTAATCCATCTAATAATCATCAAGACATCACACTTGTAACTTGGGCCTTGCATTAGGGTTCCAATTCTTCCTTAATTGGTTAAGAAGGACTAACCCTAAAGTTAATGGACAAGTCCCCCTCAAGTTGTCTTACAAATCATAAAAAACACTTCATCATCATATCATTAAATAAAATCCACTTAATCAAAGACTTGTTTTGTCATGGGTTTAATCCCTAATCATGGATTAAGTTGAGGAGTTTTCCCCAGCTTAAACATTCTCATCTATTATCCTTCTTTTAGGATGGTGTAATGAGTCTGTTAAATCCCTGATTATGGCTTAACCTCATTACTTAACACTAAACAAAAATCACAAAAACATCTAATTAATCACAAGTAGGTTAATGATCTTAACCCTACATCAAAGGTGATTAAGTGTGAGAATCTGACTTCACACTTAAGGTAATTCTCATTACCCCTAATCAGAGGGATGATGTGATGAGTTTACCAAATCCATTGATTTAAGTTTAAGCTCATTATCTTATGACAAACTCCAAAAGCAATAAAAGACTGAAAACTCAAAAACAAACAGTAATCGTCTCCTTCGGGATTCTTTTCTCATCATCTTCACTCACAACCGAGAACTTGCTTCTTCCGTCTAATGCAAGACAGTTTGCATCTGTGCCAGACAGATCATACACTTGAGCATAGACTGCAAGCAGTTCACAAGTCAATTCATCTTTCAGTCTCTTTGGGTCGAACTACGGTGTTCTGACTTCCTCATTGCACGAGAGGATACGTAGGCATAACTTAACAGTTATCGAACAAAAGTCTCTGTACATTCCCCCTCCTTCTAGCTTCATTCTTGAGCCTCATGATCTTGAGCAATTCATCCTCATCCTTACACTGACACATCATTTATACACTTCACTTTCTTTTACACTGACACCTGTACATCTTTTCCAGCTATTGTATACACAAATTGCACTGACACTGCCCCTTTAGAACACAAATCTTTCAAGCGTGGATCCCGTCGAGTACGGCGGACAATCTGGGTGCTAATACCTTCCCAGGTTGTAACCAACCCCCTTTCTCAGTCTCTCTGGTTCGCAAACCGTCTTATCCATCCTTTTTTAGGCCTATGCAGCATTGCCTTTCCTCCGGGATAAAAATGCCTAGCTGGCGACTCTTTTCATTCTCCAGTGAGTTCACGGCTGTGTGTTCTCACTGTTCCCTTCGCCGACCGTTCGCGTCTGTACCTTCATTTGATCCTTTGTCATTTGTCGGGAGCGACAGCTTGGCGACTCTGCTGGGGAAACTTATACTGCAACCAGGGCTTCTGGTTCTTTTCGTGGGTTCCTCCTAGCGCTTGATTGATTTGTGTTTACTGGGGTGTTATGTGCTTGTTTGTGCTTGTATTTATTTTTGTTTATTGCTTTATGTACAGTTACTTTACTGCTTTCTTTACTGCTTTTATATATCATACTGTCATACTGTGCTGGCTGGATCTGGTTTTTCTTTGGTGGGTGGGTGTTCCATTGAGAGTTAAGGTCCTATACCTGGGACCTGAGTGACACCTAGGCTAGAGTGAATCATATTCTTTCCCAGTCAATTTTCAGTCTGGTGCGGGAATATGAAACACGGTTCAGATATGGGTTTCTTCTTGAGAACTCTGTGTTGCAGATTTCCTGCAATGCTAGGGGGATCTGGGAAGCCTGCTAAGTCTGGATGACCTTTTAGTATTGACCTTCAGAAATTGAGGTGAATTAGAGGAGGAATTGTTATGGTAATTGTAAACACTGTACCTCCGGGTTAGAAGTGCTTACACTTCTCATAACAGATCCAAGTCTGAGGATCCTTGTTCTAGATCACTACCTGTGAGGGGGTTGGGCTGTTTACAGGTTTGCAGGTACCTTGACCTCAGAATACCCTGTTACTTTGACTTTGTTAAGAATGCTTCATGTTGGATAGTTCTTGTGATTCTAAAACCCTGGACATGTGGCTCTTTATTTGAGTCCCCTACCTTGGTTACTGGATTTATAGACCTCCATCCGGAATTCTTGAACACACATGGATCTATACCAAGGCAGTTTATCCAGATCCAGCTCAGTCACAAACCCTTTGCATATCATTTGCATACATCCTCATTGCATCATATTAACATGTGCTTATTTGTTTTTCAGGGTATCCATTTTCATCAGGTTTTGGTTTTGACCCCATCTGCAGTTTTGACCTGTCTCCACCAGCATCTTGCTTCAGCTTGTCAGCCATATACTTCAGTTACTTGCACTAGCCAGCCAGTGGCCCACTTCTCAGCATCTTCATCAGCACTTACTCTACCCAGTCTTCAGCCTCATGGCTCCAAAGAAAAGCAATATCACCTATCATTTCTTCCAACCAGACTTGTCAGACATCAGGAGGATCCAAACCCTGATTACACCGGAGTACATCCCTTTGTTTAGGGAGCATTATGGGGACATACTTGACTTAGTTATGGACATGGACCCATCTCAGAGGAGCCTGATCCATACCTGCATCCAGTTCTATGACCCCCCATTAAGATGCTTTACATTTCAAGACTTCCAGTTGGGTCCTCTTTTGGAAGAGTGTGCATCTTTGGTTGGTTTGCCTATCAAGAGGGAGATCCCATTCAATCCTGAAATGGATTTTCCCAGCAGTGGGGAGATAGCCAAAGCTTTGCACCTGGAACCTGCTTTGATTGAACAACACATGACCTCTAAATCTAGTGTCCCTGGATTACAGCTGGACTTCCTAATCTTTCAAGCTAGTCTGAAGGCCTCCCTGGGGGAGTGGAAAGCTGTTTGTGCTCTGTTGGCTTTAAGTGTGTATGGAATTGTGTTATTTGCAGATGAGCCCAGATTCATCAGCAAGAGTGCAATCCATTTGTTCATCTTGAAGAACCCAGTGCCTACCTTGTTGGGTGATCTCTATTACTCAGTACATCAGAGGAATGAGAAACAGAGAGGGAAGTTAGTGAGGATTTGTGCTCCACTATTCCATGCCTGGCTTCTCAAGCATCTACCTAAGACAGATGCATTCCTAAACCCTCACCAGCAAAGCAACTGGGCAAGGAGACTTTCTGTCCTAACTACAGCAGATATCAGGTGGTGCAATCAAAGTACCAAGGGCAGAGACATAATCACTAGCTGTGGGCATTTTCCTAATGTGCCTTTGGTAGGAGTCAAGGGAAGTATCAATTACAACCCCCTGCTGTTCAAGAGGCAATTGGGTTATGCACTGGTTCATGCTCCTAGGGAAAAGGACTTGGCTGAGACCCTTTACTGTGAGAACAAGGTTAGTCTGGCAACTATTAGACAGGCTGCCTGGGCCTGGGATCATGTTCAAACCAAGGGAGTCACCATTCTGGGGAAGTGCAATAATGTGGCATCAGCCCAATATCATGAGTGGTCCTATGCTAGGGCCCAAATCTCAGGATTGCCCTTCACCATCAAAGACATGCCTGAGTCATCTTCAGCACCACCTCCAGCGATAGTCAGCCTGGAAGAGTTTGAAAGCTTGAAGGACAGAAATGAGAAGTTATCCCAAGCCTTGCAGAAGACCCTCAGGGAGAGGAGTGAAGGTGTGAGGGAGATTGAAAGATTGGAAAAGTTGAGAGTGGAGCATTTGACCAAGATTGAGAAGTCTGGGGATTATATCAACAAGTCTAAAGCTGGTGAGCAGATTCTGAAGAATGCTTGTAAAGAAGCCCAGTTCCAAAGAGCAAGAACAGACTTGTACTTGAAGGAAAGTCAGGCCAGGTGGGTCCGGATCACTGAGGCCCGTACTCTAGAAGACAAGAGAGTTCAAGATAAGATGGAGCAGATGGAAAAAGCCCTGGCAGCAGCCCAGGAGGAAAATTCAGAGCTAAGAATCAAAGCTGGAGTGAAGAAATCCAAAGATCAAAGTCAGAACAAGAGGTTGACTGCAGCTGTTGCAACAAGGAACCTTCTCATCAGAAGTCTCACGGAGCGTCCGACTGATCCTGTGACCGAAGCACTTCTTAAGGAAGTTCGGGAGGATGAGTTTGGCCTCGGAGTTTGATCATTTGCTTGTTGCTATTTCTTTTCATGTACTTTTGCTTTTTGATTATGTATTTTGACCCCTAGAGGGCTGGTGTTGTAAGAATGAACAAGTTGTATTTGTTTCATCTTATGTAATATATTTGTTGGTTTCCATCTGAGCTCATTTCAGAAACAACCTCAAGCAGTATCATCTTCAAGGGTCTGGAAGGGTCAAAACTGAAGACCAAACCGGATACCCTTGATAGCAAATAAGCACAACTGCATTGCATACTAACCCTTTTGTTTGTTTTGTAGGTTTTGATTTATTGTTACTAACCTCTGTTGTGAATCTCAGGAATTATTGCTCGCCGCAGGCTATTCCCTCTCAACAGGCCACACAGGTACCCTACAAGAAACAACCTTCCGGGCATCCAGATGGACCAGTTGCAGCAAGACCTCAATGAGGCCAGAACCCAGATGGCTAATGAAAGGGTGGAGATGAGAACCCAAATAACTCAGTTCATGGAAGTGATGAATAATTTAGCTCAAAGCCAGGAGAGGCTTAGAGTTCTGGTAGAGGGGAGAACTCAAGATGACCCCCATGTGGGAACTGCTGGCACCAGTAACAACGAAAGAGTGCAACCACATGTTAACCCTCCTGTGTTTGGTCCACACCTACATCCTGAGATTCATATTCCTGCAAACGTTCAAGGAACAGCTACTGCAGCCAGAGTACTTCAAGAGGATCCTCAGGAGGATCAGTTTACAGTCATGGGTGCTGGAGAGGAAACCTATGATAGGAGATTGGATGAGTTGGCTGAGAAGTTGAGGTCTTTGGAATCCCAAAATTCTTTGGGGTTCGATGTCATGGACATGGGTTTAGTAGAGGGGGTCAGGATCCCTCATAAGTTCAAGCCTCCTTGTTTCGAAAGATATAATGGGACTTCATGCCCCCGGACTCATTTGCAATCGTTTCTGGGAAGGCTGAAGGCCTATACAATGGATGAGAAGCTCTGGATGTTTTACTTCGAAGACAGTTTGACTGGAGCATCAAGGGAATGGTATTCCCATCTGACAAGAGCAACTGTAAGATGCTGGAAGGACCTGGCAGAGGCCTTCATCAGACAGTATCAGTATAATCTGGACATGGCACCCAATAGGACCCTCCTAATGGGGATGTCACAATCATCAAGAGAGAGCTTCAGAGAATATGCTCAAAGATGGAGACAGCTTGCTGCTGCTGTCCAGCCACCTATGTCTGAAAGAGAGATGGCTGATATGTTCATGAATACCCTTCAGGGAACCTATATTGATAGGCTAGCTGCTTTCTCTTCCACCAGCTTCGCAGATGTTGTTATAGCCGGGGAGAGAATTGAAAGCCTATTAAAGATGGGTAAGATATCTGATAATGGTGCTAGTTCGTCCAGTGGTACAAGAAAGCCTTTTGCAGGCCCTAGAAGAGCTGGCGAGACCAATGCCATTCACACCAGCAGGGGTAGGCCCCATTATGTTCCCAGAACAATAGCAGCAGTCACAATTCCTGCTCCAGCTCATCCTCTACCAGTCTATCAACCTCCTCAACAAAACTTCCAACAACAACCTCAGTATCAGCAAAATCAGTATCCTCCAAGAAACAACTACAACAACAACTCCAACAACAACAATCAACAGAGGCCATTCCAACAGAGGCCCTCTCAAGCTAACAGGGTGATAGACCCGGTTCCAATGCCATATGCTGCCTTGCTGCCACAACTTCTGAAACTCAACCTAGTTGAGCTAAGAACGTTGGCACCTCCGGACCCCAACAGTCTACCAAGAAACTATGACTCCAACGTTAGGTGTGCTTTTCATTCCAACGCACTTGGTCACAGTACAGAAAAATGCAGGGCTCTGCATATGAAGGTACAAGACTTGGTAGACTCCAAGGCTCTGAACTTTGCGCCTCCGCCCAATGTCAATAAAAACCCAATGCCACACCATGGTGGTCCCCGGATTAATGCTATTGAAGAAGACCAACAGTCTTATTTGATAACTAGTGTGGATCAGATCAGGACACCATTGGTGGAAATCAAAGCTCAACTCCGTGAAAATCAAATATTTCCAGGGTGTGAGCTGGGGTGCCCTTATTGCAATATTTCATGGAATGGGTGTGAAGACTTGAGGAATGGCATTGACAGCCTTATCAAGAGTGGCCTCTTACAAATCACTACATCATTTCCGGCACATCCGGCAGCTTCATCAACAACGGTTTCAGACCCTCCTACAAATGCAACAACTATTGTCCCCAATAATTCAACAACCACATCAGCAAGTACTTCATCTGTCCTTCCAAATGACCAGTTTTCAACAGTTTCTCCTGCTACAACATCAGCTTCATTCCATTTCGACTCTCCATCTACAACAACAACAGTCCTTCCATCAGGACCTCCTACAACTCCAGCAAACGATCATGAAGATGTCTCTACTGTTACCATCTTCTACGATCCAGAAAATAACTCCGCCTACCATTCAGAGGGTGCTGCTTCCACTAGAGCACCAATTACTATCTTTTATGATCCACAAACAATTGCAGTCCCTTCAGCAGCATCAATCAGTCCGGTTACCGTCACAGTACCTGGACCTGTACCGTATGAAAGCAATAGGGCCATCCCTTGGCACTATGGCTCTGACGTGTACTGTGAAGGGAAAAGAATCACTCTGGAAGCATCAGCACCTGCACCACAAATTGATAATGTGGGCGGAGGCGGAGGCTTCACCCGAAGCGGACGTCTCTTTGCTTCACAAGTCCAAAGACCTAATGCCGAAGCAGAAGCTGCTGCCAAGGCAAAGGGGAAAGGCCCGGTGCAGGAAGATCCAGCTGTCAAAGAAGCCCTGAAGACTCCGTTTGATCAGGAAGTTGATGAGTTTATGCGGATCATCAAGAAGAGTGACTATAAAGTTGTGGATCAGCTTCATCAGACGCCGTCCAAAATCTCCATCCTCTCGCTGCTCATGTGCTCCGAAGCCCATCGGAATGCACTACTGAAGGTACTGCACGCAGCTTACGTGCCCGAGGAGATTACTGTCAACCAATTGGAAACCGTGGTTGGTAATGTTACTGCTAGCAATGGGCTAGGGTTTACCAATTCTGACCTGACAGTGGATGGCCGCAATCACAACAAAGCCTTGCACATAACCATGGAATGCAAAGGAGCTGTCCTCTCACATGTGCTGGTGGACACAGGATCATCCCTGAATGTCTTACCAAAGAAGGCTCTGGTGAAGCTTGAATATGATGGACTGGCATTGAGACCCAGCAACCTGGTGGTTAGAGCTTTTGATGGCTCGAAGAGATCGGTTCTGGGAGAAGTAGAGCTGCCCGTGACAATTGGCCCGCAGACCTTTAAAACTATCTTTTATGTGATGGACATTCAGCCCGCCTACAGCTGTTTGTTGGGTAGACCCTGGATTCACGCCGCTGGCGCAATAACGTCTACCCTTCACCAAAAGTTAAAATATGAGTGGGAAGGCCAAGTTGTCACAATCTGCGGGGAGGAGGATATATTTGTTAGCCATCTGGCTACTTACAAGTATATTGAAATGGATGGAGAGATCGTTGAAACCATGAGCCAAGGTTTTGAGGCCTTGAACGTGAATGAAGCATCTGCTGTTTCAGGGATCTCCATGTCGTCATACCAACAAGCCCGGAAGGTTGTTGAGGAAGGAACTGCCCTAGGCTGGGGCAAGGTCTTAGCTGTGGAGGAAAAGAAGGACAAGTTTGGGTTGGGTTACAAACCAACTCAACATCAAGTGAAGGCTGCTGCAGAGCCAGGATTTGTCAGTGGGGGAATGCTAACCCCCGATGCTATCAACTGCCTGGAAGACGAGCTGGAAGAGGAGCGCAACCTGGAGAATTGGATTCGTCCAAAGGTCCCGGGGAGCAGTGTCTCGAACTGGTCTTCCCAGGGAATTATAAGTGTTACTCGAGCAGAGTAATTATTATTTCCTGTATCTTTTATAGCATGCATCAAAGTCTTGCATCTTGCCCAAGATGACAAGACTCATTTTGTAACCAGGGCCATCTGTACTTTTGTGCAAACAAGATTAAATTAATGAAATATCAGACAATCTTTTTGCAAACGAGTCTTTTTCTTTTCTGCTCACTGTTTTTCCATTTTTCTTTTTGTACAAAAAATAAATGGCGGTGTTTTCAAAATGATGACTTCATTTCACTTTTTTCTAAAGCAAGATTAAAATCAATCACTAAAATGAACCGACTTAACCCTTGCAGAGAGTGCCTTCCAGACAGCACCGACAACAGCACAGCTATGACATCGTATGACTTTGACAATCCGATCAATCAAGCTGATGAAGGGGTTGATGAAGAATATGAGCTTCCTGAAGAGCTAGCCAGGTTGCTGAGACAGGAGGAAAAGGTTATTACTCCTCATCAGGAGGAGATTGAAGTGATTAATCTTGGTACTGACGAAGACCTGAAAGAAGTTAAAATCGGGGCCTGCCTGCAAGACTCGGTGAAGAGACAACTGACAGATCTGCTTCAAGAGTATGTTGATGTGTTTGCTTGGTCGTACCAAGATATGCCAGGGTTGGATACCGATATTGTTGTGCATAAGCTGCCTTTGAGGGAAGAATGCCCACCAGTCAAACAGAAGCTACGTCGTACCCGTCCAGACATGGCTATGAAGATCAAGGAAGAGGTACAAAAGCAATGGGACGCCGGGTTCCTTGCTGTGACTAGCTATCCGCCGTGGGTCGCTAACATAGTACCTGTGCCAAAGAAGGATGGCAAAGTAAGAATGTGTGTTGATTACCGGGATCTGAACAGAGCCAGCCCGAAAGATGACTTCCCATTACCTCACATTGATGTATTGGTGGATAATACGGCTCAGTTCTCGGTATTTTCCTTCATGGATGGATTTTCAGGATACAACCAGATCAAAATGTCACCTGAAGACATGGAGAAGACAACATTCATTACACCTTGGGGCACGTTCTGTTATAAGGTGATGCCATTCGGACTGAAGAATGCTGGTGCCACCTATCAACGGGCTATGGTAACATTATTCCACGATATGATTCATAAGGAAATAGAATGCTATGTGGATGATATGATTGCCAAGTCCCTTACAGAGGAAGACCATCTGGTGAATCTGCTCAAATTATTCAAGCGTCTGAGGAAGTATCAGCTGAAGCTAAACCCCAACAAGTGCACATTTGGGGTGCGATCCGGTAAGCTGCTGGGCTTTATTGTAAGCGAGAAAGGGATCGAGGTTGACCCTGATAAAGTCAAAGCCATCCAAGAGATGCCTGCACCGAAAACTGAGAAAGAGGTTCGAGGTTTCTTAGGTAGATTGAACTACATTTCAAGGTTCATATCTCACCTCACAGCAACTTGTGAACCCTTATTCAAGCTGTTAAGAAAGGAGCAAACGGTCAGGTGGAATGAAGATTGCCAAAGGGCTTTTGACAAGATCAAAGAATATCTGCAAGAACCTCCAATCCTCATGCCGCCAGTTGAAGGAAGACCTCTGATTATGTACTTAACAGTATTGGAAGGGTCAATGGGGTGTGTGCTGGGCCAGCATGACGAGTCTGGTCGAAAAGAGTATGCAATATACTACCTAAGCAAAAAGTTTACCGACTGTGAACAACGTTATTCACTGCTCGAGAAAACTTGCTGTGCTTTAGCGTGGGCTGCTCGCCGACTGAGGCAGTATATGTTGACCCACACTACCTTGCTAATCTCAAAGATGGACCCAGTCAAGTACATATTCGAGAAGCCAGCTCTTACCGGACGGGTTGCAAGATGGCAGATGATTCTTACGGAATACGACATACAGTACACATCTCAGAAAGCCATCAAGGGCAGTGTACTATCTGAATATCTTGCTGAGCAACCCATTGATGATTACCAGCCTATGAGGTTCGACTTCCCCGATGAAGACATCATGTTCATTAAAGCAAAAGATCATGAAGAGCCTATTCACACTGAAGGGCCTGACCCAGAAGAAGAATGGACTATGATGTTCGACGGGGCTGTTAACATGAATGGCCGTGGTGTTGGTGCAGTACTCATTACACCCAAAGGAGTTCACATGCCTTTCTCGGCAAAGCTCACTTTCAACTGCACTAACAACGAAGCTGAATACGAAGCTTGCATTATGGGTCTTGAGGAAGCCATTGACCTCAGGATCAAGACATTGACCGTATTCGGAGATTCAGCTTTGGTAATCAATCAGACCAACGGAAAATGGTACACACACCAAGATCATCTGATACCTTATAGGGATTATACGAGAAGGTTATTGACTTTTTTCACAACAGTCAAACTTGAGTATATCCCTCGTGACGAGAATCAGTTTGCAGATGCCTTGGCTACCATTTCATCCATGATTAAAGTTCAAGCTGCTAACTTTGTACCTCAGATTTCAGTATCGAGACTTGATAGACCAGCATATGTATTTGCAGCAGATATTGCTAAAGATGATAAGCCTTGGTTCCATGACATCAAGTGCTTCTTAGAGGATCAAACATACCCACCTGGGGCATCTTCCAATGATAAGAAGACTTTGAGAAGGCTTGCTGGGAGTTTCTTTCTGAACACTGATGGATCTTTATACAAGAGGAACTTTGACATGGTACTCCTCAGATGTGTTGACAAGACGGAAGCAGATCTACTGATGCATGAAGTGCATGAAGGCTCTTTTGGTACCCATGCTGGAGGACATGCAATGGCTAAGAAATTGTTAAGATCAGGCTATTATTGGATCACAATGGATGCAGACTGTTGTGCTTATGCCAGAAGATGCCACAAATGCCAGATCTATGCAGATAAAGTGCATGTACCTCCCAATCCCCTGAACATAATGTCTTCACCATGGCCTTTTGCCATGTGGGGCATTGACATGATTGGCAAGATTGAGCCAACTGCTTCAAACGGCCACAGATTCATCCTGGTCGCCATCGACTATTTTACCAAGTGGGTTGAAGCAGCCTCATATGCAAACGTCACCAGGCAAGTGGTAGCTCGATTTCTGAAAAGAGATATCATCTGTAGATATGGAGTGCCCGAGCGAATCATTACTGATAATGGTTCTAATCTCAACAACAAAATGATGGCAGAGCTGTGCCGGGACTTCAAGATCCAACATCACAATTCTTCTCCTTACAGGCCAAAGATGAACGGCGCTGTTGAGGCAGCAAACAAGAATATCAAGAAGATTGTGCAGAAGATGGTAGTCACCTACAGAGACTGGCACGAAATGCTACCATTTGCCTTACATGGGTACCGCACATCAATCAGGACATCCACTGGGGCAACACCGTATCAGCTTGTATATGGTACGGAGGCAGTCCTACCAGTTGAAGTTGAATTACCCTCGTTACGGGTATTGATGGATGTCAAACTGAGTGAAGCAGAATGGGTTCGGTCCCGACACGAACAATTGAGTCTGATCGAAGAGAAGAGATTGGCTGCAATCTGCCATGGGCAGCTATATCAGAGGAGAATGAAGAGAGCCTTTGATCAGAAAGTCAGGCATCGAGAGTACCAAGTGGGAGATCTTGTGCTGAAAAGAATCCTCCCTCCTCATACAGACCACAGGGGCAAGTGGACTCCAAATTATGAAGGACCATTCGTCGTGAAGAAAGTCTTCTCTGGTGGAGCACTGATGCTCAGCACCATGGATGGTGAAGATTTTCCATCCCCTGTGAATTCAGATGCAGTTAAAAAATACTTCGCATAAAATGACCCGCTGGACACAAAAACAGAATGTAAGTCCAGGCAAAAATAGGGCATCCCGGCGAGTCAAAAACAGAATAAAAGACTCGGGCAAAAATAAGGGAAATAAAAAAAAAATGTACACCCGCTGAGTTGAAAAGCCGCATTGGACAACTCAGGCAAAAATGGGTATCCTGATGGATTGAAAACCCGAAAGGGCGATCCATGCAAAATAAGGAGATAAGCGAACAACTGCATTCTGAATTCGTCTGTATCACCTACAACTTGGTTAAAGCTACAAAGGATCAAGCCTCAATCAGAATCAACTCTCTCCGGAAAGCAAGACGAGAAGAACGTCATTGTCATACGAGTCATAGCAGAAGAGGAAGCTCCTTGAAAGCATCGCCAGCACCGCCAGCACTTTATTTCTCAATTTGTAACAATCTCCTCATTCCAGGAGATATGTTTCTTTGACTGTATCTTGCCAATTCAGGGCACATGAATTAATAAAAATCAGATTTTCAGTCATGTTTCGTTTTTTACATTTATGTTTTGCAAAGAGTTGTCTGATGTCTCTAAAAACACAATTGCATAAGTACAGATGCCTCTCTCTAAAAATAAAAAACACATGCTTACAGGGAATATGCTTACTCTCGAAAGTACTTGTCTCCTATGACGAAATCCAGTAAGGGGTACCTCGGGACCTTTTCGTGCGTTTCTTTATCTTTGCAGGATTGCAGGTATCCAGAATGCAACCTGGGGCATGCAAGTTACGTCTCAGCAAACTGACGAATCGTTGTCAACTCACATGGCCCTGGGAGGTGCCCACTTCCCCAGCAAGTTGCCAAATCAACATACAGCATCGGGAATGCTCTATCCCCAGCTGAGTTGCCTCTCACAATTCCCCAGCTGAGTTGGCCGCTTATTACTTATCCCCATCAGAATGGGCAGGTGTCACAGAAGATGCCCTTATCCCCGGCGGAGTCAAGAAGTCACCGTAACAGATTTTCTAGGGAGATCTTTCAGTGATGCCTCTCTCTCTCCCCAGCCGAGTTGTCATCTCGCCCTCAGCTGAGTACAAATCAGGGAATCATCCCCACAGAGCTTCAGGCCTCTATTCAGAAGAGCAGCGCACGAAGAAGTCACAACAGAAAGAGAGAAAGCTTCTACAAACCCCAGCTGGGTCCCGTATTATGAGAATATGTCAATCGATGACGTATATCCCCAAGCAGATACAACTACAGATCTATCAATGATCTCATCCCCAGCTGGGATGTTCACTTCAAGCAGATCGATCAGAGATCTTTGCAGCAACGGGATCCGAATCCCGGATCGGTGCCTCTTTGCATAATCATAGCATTCGCATCATATTCACCCCCAGAGCGTAGCATTCCGTCTAATACGGAGCATTACAGCAAAAAAAATCAAATGCATAGCATAATCATAGGTCATGTTGTGATTTGAACGCTTGTAAATATTGACAATCTGTCGGTATACAGAAACATCCCCATCAGAGTCCCAGCAAAAGCAGTTGCCCCATATCACAAACACCAGTGCATATCTCCTTTTTGATACCCGTCCGTATCATCATTTCCCAGCAGGTTGCCTGAATACACTTTACAAATCAAGATCACCAGTATTACAGATACTTTCTGACACCCGTCCGTGTCAAATCACCAGCAGAAAGCCAAAGACACCCTCTTTGCACTCACATATACCCATATATACTCATCCTTGACACCCGTCCGTGTCATATCCCCAGCATGGTCGCCTATGCCTGTATACACTTTCTCGACACCCGTCCGTGTCGCATCCCCAGCAAGTTCACTTACACTTTCATCACCCATATACTTGTTCATACTACACTCTTCTTTCTTGACACTCGTCCGTGTCACTCTCCCCAGCAGATAATGCTCATCTATACATATCCACTACCCATTGGTACACTTATGCAAATACTCGTCCGTATTTTGTATACATCATTTATATCCCCGCAGATTCGACAGTAGTCCTTGTTCTTTGTTAACCAGTTGGTACTCGTTCGTACCATCATCTCAGAACATTGCGTCTAATGTTTGTTTCTACATGATACTCGTCCGTATCATAGTCTTAAGGATGCTCGTCCGCATCTTTAATCCATACACCGTGTCAAACACTTATGTCTTCGTGAATATAGATGCTCGTCTGTGTCTACTATTCCCCAGAAGGATACTTTCAGATGCAACACTCGTCCGTGTTCCTTGTTAACCAGTTGATACTCGTCCGTATCATCAGCTCTGAGCACGTGTCAGTTTGTTTCTACATGATACTCGTCCGTATCATAGGATGCTCGTCCGCACCTTTAATCTATACACAATACCAAACACTTATACCTTTTGTTTCTTGGATGTAAACGCTCGTCCGTGTTTACTATCTCCCCAGTAGATTGCCAACAAATTTTCTTTTTATCTAACACTCGTCCTGTGTTATGATACCTCTGAGAGCAGCCGTACCCTGCTGAGTGGTCGTCCTCCACTTCTTGATGGTCGTCCTCCATCATGCTCATCCGATGGCCGTCCCCATCGTTGATTTTAGCAGCCGTCCCCTGCTAGGTGGTCGTCCTCCACCCTTTGATGATCGTCCTTCATCACTTTATTCCAATGGCCGTCCCCATTGTTGATTTTGGTTATCTAACACTCATCCTGTGTTATGATAAACCCTGAGAGCAGCCGTCCCCTGCTGAGTGGTCGTCCTCCACTTCTTGATGGTCGTCCTCCATCTTGCTCGTCCGATGGCCGTCCCCATCGTTGACCTTTCCTATCCGATGGCCGTCCCCATCGTTGATATTTTCGGCAGCCGTACCCTGCCAGGTGGTCGTCCTCCACCTTTGATGGCCGTCCCCATCATATTTCTTTTATGCCCAACAGAGCAGCCGTCCCCTGCTAGGTGATCGTCCTTCACCTTTGATGGCCGTCCCCCATCATCTGTTTATTTCATTTATTCTTTAACCCGATGGCCGTCCCCGTCGTGGTCCCTTTTCCTTTTTTAGCCCGATGGCCGTCCCCATCGTTGGTTACTTTACCTTTATGAACTTGATGGCCGTCCCCGTCATGTTTCATTAATCCTCAGAATTTTGCAGCTCTATCTTGATGGCCGTCCCCATCATGATATTTTATTTTTCCAGCTAGTCGGCCGTCCCCGTCTTAGCTTTACCTTTTATCCCCAGCATGTCGGCCGTCCCCGTCATCGCTTTATACACTTTACCAGCATGTCGGCCGTCCCCGTTTTGCTTCACATACCACCTTACCCAGCAGTCGTCCTCTGCTCGACGGTCGTCCTCCGTCGCCCATACTTTACGATATACTTTTTGCTCTTACAATCTATATCCCTTTTCTTCTTCATTTCTGTGAGTGCAAATTTTGGACTGTCTTTGGTATTCAACCACAAGTTATCTTGTTTGCCTGTTAAGCCGCCGCTTACAACCGGCACAGCTAACTCATGTTTGAATAGGGGCAGCTGTAAACACCCCAAATTTGCCCTCACCCATTCACACATGACTTGTGATCATCTCATATGCATAAACACAATCACATCATCTCATGTCTCATTTGGTTTCATTGCATTAGTTTCTAAGTCATCTACATCTAGGGTTTGTGATCTGAGCAACCTCAGGGCATCTTGAGCCATTCCAAAGGCCACTAATCAACTCAAGGGGGTCCATGTGTGTTCTTATATCATGTTACATCCTCACAAAGTCAAAATTGCAGAGGGATCACAAGAATTAGGGTTTGAGTGGATGCAGAGCCAGAATGAACTGCACAGTTGACTGAAAATTAGGGTTTTGGTTTCAGAGGCCATAACCCCAATTTTTTTGGTCATTCTTGTTTCCATTGATCTTTATATGGTATAAGGAGTATGCATATCAATTTTCATGAAGAAATTCCATGGGGAAGTCATCTGATCAAGAGTTGACTTTTCAGACAAGTCAGTGTAAAATCAGGGCATCTGAGGCCCCCAATGACCCAACCAATGGGTGATCTTCATCATTTTGAGTGTATATGATCTTTATTTGATCATGGAAGAAGTTTGAAGTTCATGGAAATCAAGAATTTAGGGTTTTTGCAAAAGTTGACTTTTTGGGTTTTGTTGACTTTTCAAGAATGCACCATTTTAGGTCAATTTTCAAGCCTTGATTCATGATCCAAAAAGGCTTCAAATGGAAAAACTTTGGTCATGAAAGTTGTAGATCTCATCTTTCCCTTTTCAAAAAGTACAAAAACATGATCTAACTCTTCATGGATCAAAAGTTATGGCCATGCAAAGTTGCCAAAAATCATTGTTTTTCAAGTCATGCACCAAGTGGGAATTTTGCTAAGTCTTGAATCAATGCATGATTGCTGCCTCAAATTCATGTCAAACCAGCATGTGAATGTTCTCTAAGTCACAAAAATCAGAAATGGACCAAGTTTGCTCATGGTTTGGTTCATGTAACAAGGCATTTCCATGGAAAACCATAAAGCTAGCCAACTTGCATTTTCACTCATGGCTACTTCACCAACTTATGACATTGGCTGCTGACTTTGGGCTAGCCTCTCCCTCACCTTTTGCTGCACCAGCACCCAACTTGTACTTGCCTAGTATCATGCCATGCCCTATCTTACACAAAAGTGGTTTTTGAGCAAAAGTTGATCTACCAATCCATAAAGTACAAGTCACATCTCACAGCCACTTGCATTATTTTATTCATTCATTTTGCTGGCCATAACACTAAGAACCAAGGCTGAAACCAACTCACTCATCACATATACAAAAACCTCCCAACTTGCAAGTTCCATCGAATCTCTTCACACAGCCTGCAAACACCCAAATCTTTGCTTCCATTCATCTCACCTTGATCTATAGAACACAAAGCATCAAGAAACAAAGCCTGAAATCACCAGAAACCCTCACTGCCATCACCAACCCTCATTCTGCAGATTCATTCGAATCTCTTTCCTCAAGCCACAAACACTTCAACCAACACCATAAACCTTCTCAATACACCTCATAGGTCATAAACAACCCATCACCATGACTTGAAAGGGCCAGAAACTCATCTGCCATTGTTGACTGAGCATGAAACAGTTCTCTTCGAAACTCATCATCCAACAAATATAAACTCCATTTGAGCATTCAAGCAACTTTGGGGGACCAGGAGGAGCAGAGTGAGCAAGGAGAAGAGGCCTGAAAGTTCCAAAATCAAAGGTTGCAAATCTCAGGTAGCTCCAAATTAATTTTTCCAGAAATCAATTTGTTTGTTACAAACTTGCTCTATATGTCTTGCTGATCATTCTGGTACCATTGGTTTTGAAAATGGTTGTGTTTTGAGAGTTTAATTGCTGTTTGAAGCTCACGAACCCTAGATTTTGTTTTCTTCGATTCAGCTTGTTTAGGTTAGATAAATTTGTTTTGAGAGAGGGTTTTAATTCGTGAGGGGTTGGGGATCATTTCCCATAGCTTAGTTTCCATTTATTTTACGTTTTGGAGAAGTTGGGTGATTTTCAGGTGACCCTCTGGCCGGAGAAGACGACCGGAGGTCTTCTCCGGCCACCTGAGATTAATTAGGGTTTAATCCCATAATTAGTGTAGGTTTGAATATAGGCCGTTGATACGCGTGGACCAGTTGACTTCCCTCCCTTTCCAACGCTCCAGATCATTTCATTTGCCCTAATCCACGTGGTTAATTTTAATTAATTGTGATTTACTCAGTTTGAATCCTGGCCATCAGATTGCGCGCCAGTCAATCTTTTCAAACCCAGAGCGCATCCTGGCCATCCAATCTAATTACTTTCCATTAAATTTGATTTTTAATTCATTTTATTTCTTTTATCTTGTACAATTTATTTAAAATAGCTAAAAAATCATAAAAATTATGAAACTTTTTTCTTTAAGGTTTCATTAATTTTTATGACACAAAAATATTTTTTATTTTATTTTTATCATTAAAAAGGTATTTTTAAATATTTAAAAGATTATTTTTTAATTGATTAATGAGAATTAATTAATTAAAAATACTTTTAGGTATTTAAAAATTACAAAAAAATTCATGAAATGTTCTAAGACATTTAGAAACATTGTCCAACCTTCAAACCAAATTTCTTTTTTGATCTTGATGCATTTTAAGAATTTTTCATTGAATTAAATCATTTTTGATGCATTATTTTGATCATATGTTTGAAAATTCATTTCTGCCTATTGGTAAAGGTTGAGACATTGATTCTTCTTGCATTGTTTTCCATTTGACATGTACTTTCAAAGATAAAAAGGCCATGAGTTGATCTTGCATTTTCCAATTGATTGGTATTTCTTTTGTTACAAACCCTAAAAAACCCTAATAACTTGCAAAATTCATAACTTGAGTTTGGTTGAGAGTTGAGAGCTCCCCTTTGGGCAGTGGTTCAATATAGGCCTAGGGTTTCTTTGAGTGCCATTTTCCATTTTTCATATTAGGGTTTGCTTCTGTTTTGAGTTTGTGTTTGATGTTTGTTTCATAAACCCTAATTTGGGCTTTCTCTTGCATCCCCTTTGCATTTCCTTGCATAACTTGGCTTGTCATTGCATTTTGTGCATTCTTATGATTCATTTGACATCTTAAGACATGTAGAAAGCATCTTTGATCATTGCATTGCATGTTTGCCATGTCATTTGTCTTGTATGATTCATAACATTTCATGCTTGTTCATGCTTCTAAACTTGCATCATTTGCATCCATGGCTTTGTATGAACATCTCATTGTCTTGTCTCATGTTCATAGCACTCCATAGCATCATCATCATCATCAACATGCTTCTGGTTTTTGCTTATCATATCATTTCATCTCATCTAGCATTGCATTGCATTTGTTTCTAACATTTCAGGTGGTAAGTAATCTTGAGGAGTGAATTTGCCTTCACTTCTCATAACTCTTCTTCTCATCTTCTTTTGCATACCTTGCTGCATTCTTACTTGTGTTTGAGTTTGAGCTTGCTCATTCTTCCTTCTCCCACTTTCTTTCTTCAAGTGACTTGACTTCTTGAATGAAGCAAGTCACTTTGCTTCTCTTGATCTTGTTCATCTGCTTCCTGGTGTTCATCTGAAGATTGTTCTTGAAAACCTCACAAACATTAGGACCAACCAAGCATGATAATGAATTAGGGTTTTGATTAGTCTCCCCCATAGTTTTTACCTTTGTGTCTCTCCTTGAGTCATCTCTCCTCACCTCATAATCAGGGACTAAACCCTCAAGGCTTTAAGACTTTGTGATTAAGATCATGCCTGCATCCTTCTTTTAGGATGGAGTGTATAACTTTAATCCTAAGTCTTGGACCCTTAAGGTGTTGAAATCTCTTAATTAATCCATCTAATAATCATCAAGACATCACACTTGTAACTTGGGCCTTGCATTAGGGTTCCAATTCTTCCTTAATTGGTTAAGAAGGACTAACCCTAAAGTTAATGGACAAGTCCCCCTCAAGTTGTCTTACAAATCATAAAAAACACTTCATCATCATATCATTAAATAAAATCCACTTAATCAAAGACTTGTTTTGTCATGGGTTTAATCCCTAATCATGGATTAAGTTGAGGAGTTTTCCCCAGCTTAAACATTCTCATCTATTATCCTTCTTTTAGGATGGTGTAATGAGTCTGTTAAATCCCTGATTATGGCTTAACCTCATTACTTAACACTAAACAAAAATCACAAAAACATCTAATTAATCACAAGTAGGTTAATGATCTTAACCCTACATCAAAGGTGATTAAGTGTGAGAATCTGACTTCACACTTAAGGTAATTCTCATTACCCCTAATCAGAGGGATGATGTGATGAGTTTACCAAATCCATTGATTTAAGTTTAAGCTCATTATCTTATGACAAACTCCAAAAGCAATAAAAGACTGAAAACTCAAAAACAAACAGTAATCGTCTCCTTCGGGATTCTTTTCTCATCATCTTCACTCACAACCGAGAACTTGCTTCTTCCGTCTAATGCAAGACAGTTTGCATCTGTGCCAGACAGATCATACACTTGAGCATAGACTGCAAGCAGTTCACAAGTCAATTCATCTTTCAGTCTCTTTGGGTCGAACTACGGTGTTCTGACTTCCTCATTGCACGAGAGGATACGTAGGCATAACTTAACAGTTATCGAACAAAAGTCTCTGTACATTCCCCCTCCTTCTAGCTTCATTCTTGAGCCTCATGATCTTGAGCAATTCATCCTCATCCTTACACTGACACATCATTTATACACTTCACTTTCTTTTACACTGACACCTGTACATCTTTTCCAGCTATTGTATACACAAATTGCACTGACACTGCCCCTTTAGAACACAAATCTTTCAAGCGTGGATCCCGTCGAGTACGGCGGACAATCTGGGTGCTAATACCTTCCCAGGTTGTAACCAACCCCCTTTCTCAGTCTCTCTGGTTCGCAAACCGTCTTATCCATCCTTTTTTAGGCCTATGCAGCATTGCCTTTCCTCCGGGATAAAAATGCCTAGCTGGCGACTCTTTTCATTCTCCAGTGAGTTCACGGCTGTGTGTTCTCACTGTTCCCTTCGCCGACCGTTCGCGTCTGTACCTTCATTTGATCCTTTGTCATTTGTCGGGAGCGACACCAGGTTGCTGGGCCTCAATGCCAATCCATCATATTCAAGCTTCACCAGAGCCTTCTTTGGTAAGACATTCAGGGAAGATCATGTGTCCACCAGCACATAAGAAAGGACAGCTCCTTTGCATTCCATGGTTATGTGCAAGGCTTTGTTGTGATTGCGGCCATCCGCTGTCAGGTCAGAATTGGTAAACCCTAGCCCATTGCTAGCAGTAACATTACCAACCACGGTTTCCAATTGGTTGACAGTAATCTCCTCAGGCACGTAAGCTGCGTGCAGGACTTTAAGTAGTGCATTCCGATGGGCTTCGGAGCACATAAGCAGAGAGAGGATGGAGATTTTGGATGGTGTCTGGTGAAGTTGATCCACAATTTTGTAATCACTCTTTTTGATGATCCGCATAAACTCATCAACTTCTTGATCGAACGGAGTCTTCAGGGCTTCTTTGGCAGCTGAATCTTCCTGCACCGGGCTCTTTCCTTTTGCCTTGGCAGCAGCTTCTGCTTCGGCAGTAGGTCTTTGAATTGGTGGAGCAAAGAGACGTCCGCTTCGAGTGAAGCCTCCGCCTCCCCCCACATTATCTACTTGTGGTGCAGGTGTTGATGTTTCAAGAGTGATTCTTTTTCCTTCGCAGTATATGTCGGAGCCATAGTGCCAAGGGATGGCCCTATTGCTTTCATATGGTACTGGTCCAGGCACCGTGACAGTGACTGGACTGATTGCTGCTGCTGAAGGGACTGTAATTGTTTGTGGATCATAAAAGATTGTAACTGGTGCTCTAGTGGGAGCAGCATCTTCTGAATGGTAAGCGGAGTTATTTTCAGGATCATAGAATATGGTAACAGTAGAGACATCTTCATGATTGTTTGCTGGAGTTGTAGGAGGTACTGCTGGAAGGACTGTTGTTGTTGTTGATGGAGAGTCGAAATGGAATGAAGCTGAAGTTGTAGCAGAAGAAACTGTTGAAAACTGATCATTTGGAAGGACAGGTGAAGTACTTGTTGATGGTGCTGATGAATTGTCGGGAACAATAGTTGTTGCATTTGTAGGAGGTTCTGAAACCGTTGTTGATGAAGTTGTTGGGTTTGTCGGGAATGATGTAGTGATCTGTAGCAAACCACTCTGAATAAGGCTGTCAATGCCATTCCTCAGGTCCTCGCACCCATTCCATGAAATATTGCAATAGGGACACCCTAGTTCACATCCCGGAAATATCTGGTTTTCACGGAGTTGAGCTTTGATTTCCACCAATGGTGTCCTGATCTGATCCACACTGGTTATTAAATAAGACGGTTGGTCTTCTTCAATAGCATTAATTCGAGGACCACCATGATTTGGCATTGGGTTCTTATTGACATTGGGCGGAGGTGCAAAATTCAGAGCCTTGGAGTCTACCAAGTCTTGTACCTTCATATGCAGAGCCCTGCATTTTTCTGTACTGTGACCAGGTGCGTTTGAATGAAAAGCGCACCTAGCATTGGAGTCATAGTTTCTTGGTAGACTGTTGGGATCCAGAGGTGCCAACGTTCTTAGCTCAACTAGGTTGAGTTTCAGAAGTTGTGGCAGCAAAGCAGCATACGGCATTGGGATCGGGTCGATCACTCGGTTAGCTTGGGATGGCCTTTGTTGGAATGGCCTCTGTTGATTGTTGTTGTTGGAGTTGTTGTTGAAGTTCCTTGGAGGATACTGATTCTGATGATACTGAGGTTGTTGTTGGAAGTTTTGTTGAGGAGGTTGATAGACTGGCTGTGGATGAGCTGGAGCAGGGATAGTGACTGCTGCTATTGATCTCTGAGCATATTGGGGCCTACCCCTGTTGGTGTGAATGGCATTGGTCTCGCCAGTTCTTCTCGGGCCTGCAAAAGGCTTTCTTGTACTACTGGACGAGCTTGCACCGTTGTCTGAGATCTTTCCCATTTTCAACAGGCTTTCAATTCTCTCCCCAGCTATGACAACATCTGCAAAGCTAGTGGAAGAGAAAGCAGCTAACCTGTCAATATAGGTTCCCTGAAGAGTGTTCATAAACATGTCTGCCATTTCTCTCTCAGACATTGGTGGTTGAACAGCAGCAGCCAGTTGCCTCCACCTTTGAGCATACTCTCTGAAGCTCTCCCTCGAAGACTGTGACATTCCCATTAGGAGGGTCCTGTTGGGTGCCATATCTAGATTATACTGATACTGTCTGATGAAGGCCTCTGCCAGGTCCTTCCAGCATCTAATTGTTGCTCTTGTCAGATGGGAATACCATTCCCTTGATGCTCCAGTCAAGCTATCTTCAAAATAGAACATCCACAATTTCTCATCCATTGTATAGGCCTTCAGCCTTCCTAGAAATGATTGCAAATGAGTCCGGGGGCATGAAGTCCCATTATACTTTTCGAAGCAAGGAGGCTTGAACTTATGGGGAATCCTGACCCCTTCTACCAAACCCATGTCCATGACGTCGAAACCCAAAGAATTTTGAGATTCTAAGGACCTCAATTTCTCAGCTATCTCTTCCAATCGTCTATCATAAGTTTCCTCTCCGGCACCCATTACTGTATACTGGTCCTCCTGAGGATCTTCTTGAAGTACTCTGGCTGCAGTAGCTGTTCCTTGAATGTTGACTGGGATGTTGGCCTCTGGATGGAGATGTGGGCCAAACACAGGGGGGGTAACATGTGGTTGCACCCTTTCATTATTACTGGTGCCTGCAGTTCCTACATGAGGCTCCTCTTGATTTTGCCTCTCCACCATGGCCCTCAGTCTCTCCTGGCTCTGAGCCATGTTGTTCATAACTTCCATGAACTGCGTCATCTGCGTTCTCATCTCTAACCTTTCGTTTGCCATCTGGTTTCTGACCTCCGTAAGGTCTTGTTGCATCTGATCCATCTGAATTCCCGGAAGGTTGTTTCTAGTTGGGTACCTGTGAGGCCTGTTGAGAGGAAATACCCGGCGGCGAGCAATAATTCCTGAGATTCACAACAGAGGTTAGCAACAACAAAACAAAAACCTACAAAACAAACAAAAGGGTTAGCATGCAATGCAGTTATGCTTATTTGCTCTCAAGGTATCCGGTTTGGCCTTCGGTTTTGACCCTTCCAGACCCTTGAAGATGATGCTGTTGAAGTTGCTTTTGATGTGAACCCAGATAGAAACCAACACAAATATATTACAAAGGTGAAATAATACAATTTGTTCATTTTACAACACAAGCCCTCAAGGGGGTCAAAATACATCACATAAAGCAAAAGTACATGAAAAAGGAACAACAACAAGCAAATGATCAAACTCCAAGGCCAAACTCATCCTCACGAACTTCCTTGAGAAGTGCTTCGGTCACAGGATCAGCCGGATGCTCCGTGAGACTTCTGATGAGAAGGTTTCTTGTTGCAACAGCTGCAGCCAACTTCTTACTCTGACTTTGGTCCTTAGACCTCTTCAATCCTGCTTTGATTTTCAGCTCTGATATCTCCTCCTGGGCTGCTGCCAGGGCTTTTTCCATCTGCTCCATCTTGTCCTGAACTCTCTTGTCTTCTAGAGTACGGGCCTCAGTGATCCGGACCCACCTGGCCTGACTCTCTTTCAAATACAAGTCTGTTCTTGCTCTCTGGAACTGGGCTTCTTTACAAGCATTCTTCAGAATCTGCTCACCAGCTTTAGACTTGTTGATATACTCCCCAGACTTCTCAATCTTGGTCAAGTGTCCCACTCTCAACTTCTCCAATCTCTCAATCTCCCTTACACCTTCACTCCTCTCCCTGAGGGTCTTCTACAAAGCCTGGGTTAACTTCTCATTTCTTTCCTTCAAGCTCTCAAACTCCTCCAAACTGATAGTGGCAGGGGGTGGTGCTGAAGATGACTCAGGCATGTCTTCTATGGTAAAGGGCATTCCAGAGAATTGGGCCCTAGCATGGGACCACTCGTAATATTGGACTGATGCCACATTATTGCACTTCCCCAGAATGGTGATTCCCTTGGTTTGAACATGATCCCATGCCCAAGCAGACTGCCCAACAACAGTCAAACTAATCTTGTTCTCACAGTAGAGGGTCTCCACCAAGTCCTGTTCCCTAGGAATATGAACCAGTGCATAGCCCAATTGCCTCCTGAACAGCAGAGGGTTGTAGTTGATACTTCCCTTAACTCCTATCAAGGGCACATTGGGAAAGTGCCCACAGCTGGTGATCATATCTCTGCCCTTGGTGCTCTGAGTACACCATCTGATATCTGCTGAAGTTAGGACAGTGAGTCTCTTAGCCCAGTTGCTTTGCTGATGAGGATTGAGAAATGCATATGTCCTGGGTAGATGCCTGAGAAGCCAAACATGGAATAATGGAGCACAAATCCTTACCAATCTTCCCCTCTGCTTCTCATTTCTCTGATGGACTGAGTAATAAAGATCACCCAGTAAAGTTGGCACTGGGTTCTTCAGGATGAACAAATGGATTGCATTCTTGCTAATGAAACGAGGCTCATCTGCAAACAATACAATTCCATATACACTTAAGGCCAACAGAGCACAAACAGCTTTCCAATCCCCCAAGGAGGCCTTCAAACTAGCTTGAGAAATCAGGAAGTCAAGATGAAAACCAGGGATCCCAGCCTTAGAGGTCATATGCTGTTCAATCAAAACAGGCTCCAGGTGCAAAGCTTTTGCTATCTCTCCATTGCTGGGAAAGACCATTTCAGGGTTGAAAGGGATTTCCCTCCTGATAGGCAAACCAACCAAATATGAGTATTCTTCCAAAAGAGGACCCAACTGAAAGTCTTGAAAGGTGAAACATCTCAATGGGGGATCATAAAACTGAATGCAGGTGTGGATGAGGCTCCTCTGAGAAGGGTCCAGATCCATAACCATGTCCAGTATATCTCCATAACTCTCCCTGAACAAGGGTATGTGATCTGGAGTGATCAGGGTTTGGATCCTCCTGATGTCTGACAAGTCTGGTTGGAAGAAATGATAGGTGATGTTGCTTTTGTTTGGAGCCATGATGCTGAAGACTGAGTAGAGTGCTAATGAAGATGCTGAAAGAATGAGCCACTTTTTGGCTGGTGCTGGTAACTGAAGTATATGGCTGACAAACTGAAGCAAGTGCTGGTGGAGACAGGTCAATATAACAGATGGGGTCAAAACCAAAACCAGAGATGAAGGTGGATACCCTGAAACACAAATAAGCACATGTTAATATGATGCAATGAGTATGTATGCAAATGAAATGCAAGGGTCTGTGACTGAGCTGGATCTGATTAACTGCCTTGGTATAGATCCATGTGTGTTCAAGAATTCCAGATGGAGGTCTATAAATCCAGTGACCAGGGTAGGGGACTCAAATAAAGAGCCACAAGTCCAGGGTTTTAGAATCACAAGAACTATCCAACATGGAGCATTCTTAACAAAGTCAAAGTAACAGGGTATTCTGAGGTCAAGGTACCTGCAAACCTGCAAACAGCCCAACCCCCTCACAGGTAGTGATCTAGAACAAGGATCCTCAGACTTGGATCCGTTATGAGAAGTGTAAACACTTCTAACCCGGAGGTACAATGTTTACAATAACCATAACAATTCCTCCTCTAATTCACCTCAGTTTCTGAAGGTCAGTACTAAAAGGTCATCCAGACTTAGCAGGCTTCCCAGATAGCCCTAGCATTGCAGGAAATCTGCAACACAGAGTTCTCAAGAAGAAACCCATATCTGAACCGTGTTTCATATTCCCGCACCAGACCGAAATGGAATGGGAAAGAATATGATTCACTCTAGCCTAGGTGTCACTCAGGTCCCAGGTATAGGACCTTAACTCTCAATGGAACACCCACCCACCAAAGAAAAACCAGATCCAGCCAGCACAGTATGACAGTATGAAAAAATATAAAGCTATAAAGAAAGCAATAAATCAACTGTACATAAAGCAATAAACAAAAATAAATACAAGCACACACAAGCACATAACACCCCAGTAAACACAAATCAAACAAGCGCTAGGAGGAACCCACAAAAAGAACCAGAAGCCCTGGTTGCAATATAAGGGTCCCCAGCAGAGTCGCCAAGCTGTCGCTCCCACTAAATGAAGCTAAGTCAAATAGGGTACAGACGCGAACGGTCGGCGAAGGGAACAGTGAGAACACACAGCCGTGAACTCACTGGAGAATGAATAGAGTCGCCAGCTAGGCATTTTTATCCCGGAGGAAAGGCAATGCTGCATAGGCCTAGAAAAAGATGGACAAGACGGTTTGCGAACCAGAGAGACTGAGAAAGGGGGTTGGTTACAACCTGGGAAGGTATTAGCACCCAGATTGTCCGTCGTACTCGACGGGATCCACGCTTAAAGATTTGTGCTTTAAAGGGGTAGTGTCAGTGCAATTTGTGTGTCAAAGAGCTGGAAAAGATGTACAGGTGTCAGTGTAAAAGAAGTGAAGTGTGATATGTACAGTGTCAGTATGAGAATGAGAATGAAATGCTCAAGATCATGAGGCTATAAGAATGAAGCTGGAAGGAGGGGGAATAGACAGGGACTTTTGTTCGATAACTGTTAAGTTATGCCTACGTATCCTCTCGTGCAATGAGGAAGTCAGAACATCGTAGTTCGACCCAAAGAGACTGAAAGATGAATTGACTTGTGAACTGCTTGCTTGCCTATGCTCAAGTGTATGACCTGTCTGGCTCAGGTGCAAACTGTCTTGCATTAGACGGAAGAAGCAAGTTCTCGTTTGTGATTGAATGAGATGAGAAAAGAATCCCGGAGGAGACGATTATTGTTTGTTTTTGAGTTTTCAGTCTTTTATTGCTTGTTGAAGTTTGTCATAAGATAATGAGCTTAAGCCTAAACCAATGGATTTAGTAAACTCATCACATCTTCCCTCTGATCAGGGGTAATGAGAGTACCTTAAGTGTGAAGTCAGATTCTCACACTTAATCACCTTTGGTGTAGGATTAAGATCATTAACCTACTTGTGATTATTTGGATGTTTTTGTGATTTTTGTTTAGTGTTGAGTAATGAGGTTAAGCCATAATCAAGGATTAAACAGACTCATTACACCATCCTAAAAGAAGGATAATAGATGAGAATGTTTAAGTTGAGAAAAACTCCTCAACTTAATCCATGATTAGGGATTAAACCCATGACAAAACAAGCCTTTGATTAAGTGGATTTTATTTAATGGTATGATGATGAAGTGTTTTTTTATGGTTTGTAAGACAACTTGAGGGGGACTTGTCCATTAACACTAGGGTTAGTCCTTCTTAACCAATTAAGGAAGAATTAGAACCCTAATGCAAGGCCCAAGTTACAAGTGTGATGTCTTGATATTTATTAAGTGAATTGATTAAGAGATTTAAACACATTAAGGGTTTAACACTTAGGATTAAAGTTATACACTCCATCCTAAGAGAAGGATGCAGGCATAACCCTAAGCACAAAGTCTTAAAGCCTTTAGGGTTTAGTCCCTGATTATGAGGTGAGAAGAGAAGACTCAAAGAGAGACCCAAAGGTAAAAACTATGAGGGGAGACTAATCAAAACCCTAATTCATTGTCATGCTTGGTTGGTCCTAAGGTTTGTGAGGTTTGCAAGAGAAATCTTCAAAGGAACCACCAGGAAGCAGATGAACAGGATCAAGAGAAGCAAAGTGACTTGCTTCATTCAAGAAGTCAAGTCACTTGAAGAAAGAAAGTGAGAAGGAGAAGAATGAGCAAGCTCAAACTCAAGCACACATAAAAATGCAGCAATGGATGCAAGAGAGATGAAAAGAAAAGGTATGAGAAGTGAAGGCAAATCCACTTCTCAAGTTTACTTACCACCTGCAATGTTAGAAAGAAAATGCAATGCAATGCAAGATGAGATGAAATGATATGATGCTAAGCAAAACCAGAAGCATGTTGATGATGATTATGATGTTATGAGGTGCTGCAAACATGAGGCAAGACAATGGGGATGTTCATACAAGATCATGAATGCAAATGATGCAAGCTAAGGAGCATGAACAAACATGAAAAGTTATGAAACATACAAGACAAATGACATGGCAAGTGTGAGATGCAATGATCAATGATGCTTCCTACATGTCTTAAGATGTCAAATGAATCACAAGAATGCACAAAATGCAAAGACAAGTCATGTTATACAAGGAAATGCAAGAGGGATGCAAATGAAAGCCCAAATTAGGGTTCATGGATCAAACATCAAACACAAACCAAAAACAGAAGCAAAACCCTAAAGTAAAAATGGAAAATGGTACCCAAAGAAACCCTAGGCCTATGATGAACCACTGCCCAAAGGGAAGCTCTCAACTCTCAACCAAACTCAAGATATGATTTTAGCAAGTTATTAGGGTTTTTTAGGGTTCTTAACAAAACAAATGCCAAACAATTTGAAAATGCAAGAACAATTCATGGCCTTTTTATCCTAGAAACTACATGCAAAACAAAAGACAATGCAAGAAGAATCAATGTCTCAACCTTCACCAATTGGCAGAAATGAATTTTTGAATCCATGATCAAAATAATGTACAAAATATGATTTAATTCAATGAAAAAATTCTTAAAATGCATCAAGATCAAAAAAGAAATTTGGTTTGAAGGTTGGACAATGTTTCTAAATGTCTTAGAACATTTCATGAATTTTTTTGTAATTTTTAAATACCTAAAAGTATTTTTAATTAATTAATTTTCATTAATCAATTAAAAATAATCTTTTAAATATTTAAAAATACTTTTTTAATGATGAAAAATAAAATAAAAATGTTTTTGGGTCTTAAAAATTAATAAAACTTTAGAGAAAAAGTTTCATAATTTTTAAGAATTTTTTGCTATTTTAAAATAATTATGCAAATTAAATAGAAAGAAAATGAAATAAAACAAAATAAAAGAGAAAGTAATCTGATCCAATGATCCAGATTCAAAGCTGAAATGAAAAGGTTGACTGGCGCGCTAATGAATGGCCTAGATCTCACTTCAGCTAATTTTTGATTTATGAATTAATTAATCCAGATTAAAGAAAGTCAACTGGGATTAGGGCATAATGGGATGATCCTGGGCGTCCAAACACGCGCGAGTCAACACATCCAAGGGACCAAATTCAAACTTCATTAATTATGTGATTAGGGCACAAATGACTCTCAGGTGGCCGGAGAAGACTTCCGGTCGTCTTCTCCGGCCAGCTCTCACCTGAAAAATCTCCAAACCTCTCAAAACGTACCAAAAATGAAAACCAAGAACATGGAAATGATCCTCACCCTCTCACGAACCAAACCCCTCTCTCAAAACAAATTTATATTTCCTAAATCAACTGAATCGAAGAAAATAAGTTCTAGGTCACGCAAGCTTCAGACACAAATTAAATGCTTATTTCAAAACCATTTTCAAAACCAATGGTACCAGAATGATCAGCAAGACATGAAGAGCAAGTTTGTAACAAGAGAAATCATTTCTGGAAAAATAAATTTCAGGCTACCTGAGATTTGAAGCTCTCCACTTGAAGACTTTCTGGCTCTTTCTTTAAGTGCAAACCACTCCTTAGGACCCCTTGATGATGTTTGAATGCCTTAGAACAGTTTATGTAGGCTGGTTGATGAGTTTCGAAAGCTCCTGCTTCAAGCTCAGTCAACAATGGCTATAGTGATTCTGGCTGATTCAGGCCATTGTGAATGATGGTTTGAGGTCCTGATGATGAATGGAGAAGGTTTGTGGAGTTTGTTTGGCTGTTTGTGAGCTAGGATGGAAGATTCGAATGGAACTGCAGAATGAGGGTGAAGAATGGTAGTGTGGTGCTTTGGCTGTTTCAGGCTTATGCTTTGGGTGGTTTCTTGTCTATGAAGTGAGTTGAGTTGGATGATGAAGAAAGTTTTAGTGTTTTCAAGCTGTGGAGGCAGATTCGAAAGTTCTTGCAATGTGAGGTGATTTTGTGAATGTTATGAATGAAGTGTTTTCAGCCTTGCTTGAAGTGTGTTATGGCCAGCATTTGATCCACATAAACAAAGCCTATTGGTCAGTTGATGTGACTTGGCCTGCTGTGATAGGTGTGGCTACTTTTGCCAAAATGTCAACTTCTTGTAAGAGAGGCATGGGTCATGTTTCAGCCAAGTACAAAAGGTGTGGGCTGCGCAGCAAGGTGAGGGAGAAAGGCTAGGAGTGGTCAGCAGGCTAGGCAGCAAGTGGATGGAAGTGATCATGAGTTTTTGCAACTTGGCTTCCTTTGTTCACATGGAAAGATTTTGCTCCAAAGGCCATACAAACATGTGATTCCTTTGGTTCAAATCTGATTTTGGGACTTAGAGAATGTTTATGCAATGGTTTGAAATGGATTAGAGGTCACAATATGCATTGGTACAAGGTTTTGCAAAATTTCCATTTGGTGCATAACTTGAATTTTAGTGATTTTTGCCAACTTTAACAAACCATAACTTTTGATCCAAGATGAATTAGATCATGTTCTTGTACTTTTTGGAAAGGGAAAGATGAGATCTACAACTTTCATGACCAAAGTTTTTCCATTTGAAGCATTTTTGGATCCAAAATCATGGCTTGAAAAATGACATAAAATGATGCATTCTTGAAAAGTCAACTATGCCCAAAAAGTCAACATTTGCAAAAACCCTAAATTCTTGATTTCTATGAACTTCAACCTTCTTCCATGATCAAATAAATATCATATACACTCAAAATGATGAAGATCAACCATTGGTTGGGTCATTGGGGGCCTCAGATGCCCTGATTTTGCACTGACTTGTCTGAAAAGTCAACTCTTGATCAGATGACTTCCCCATGGAATTTCTTCATGAAAATTGATATGCATACTCCCTATACCATATAGAGATCAATGAAAACAAGAATGACCAAAAAAATTGGAGTTATGGCCTCTGAAACCAAAACCCTAATTTTCAGTCAACTGTGCAGTTCAACCTGGCTCTGCATCACCTCAAACCCTAGTTCTTGTGATTCCTCTGCAATTTTGACTTTGAGGAGATGAAATATGATATAAGAACACACATGGACCACTTTGAATTGATTGGTAGCCTTTGGAATGCCTCAAGAAGCTTTGAGGTTGCTCAGATCACAAACCCTAGGTGCAGATGCCTTAGAAACTATCCAGTGAATCAAAAAATGAGATGTGAGATGATATGATTGTGTTTATGCATATGAGAATGATCACAAGCCATGGTGTGAATGGGTGAGGGCAAATTTGGGGTGTTTACAGCTGCCCCTATTCAAACATGAGTTAGCTGTGCAGGATGTAAGCGACGGCTTAACAGGCCAAACAAGATAACTTGTGGTTGAATACCAAAGACAGTCCAAAATTTGCACTCACAGAAATGAAGAAGAAAAGGGATACAGATTGTAAAGGAAAATAAAGTATATCGTAAAGTATGGGCGACGGAGGACGACCGTCGAGCAGAGGACGACTGCTGGGTAAAGAGCAATGACGGGGACGGCCGACATGCTGGTAAAGTGCAGGAAATAAAGCAATGACGGGGACGGCCGACATGCTGGGGATAAAAAGTAAAGCTAAGACGGGGACGGCCGACTAGCTGGGAAAAAATAAATATCATGATGGGGACGGCCATCAAGATAAAGCTGCAAAATTCTGAGGATTAATGAAACATGACGGGGACGGCCATCAAGTTCATAAAGGTAAAGTAACCAACGATGGGGACGGCCATCGGGCTAAAAAGGAAAAGGGACCACGACGGGGACGGCCATCGGGCTAAAGAATGAATGAAATAAACAGATGATGGGGTACGGCCATCAAAGGTGAAGGACGATCACCTAGCAGGGGACGGCTGCTCTGTTGGGTATAAAAGAAAAATGATGGGGACGGCCATCAAAGGTGGAGGACGACCACCTGGCAGGGTACGGCTGCCGAAAATATCAACGATGGGGACGGCCATCGGATAGAAAAGGTCAACGATGGGGACGGCCATCGGACGAGCAAGATGGAGGACGACCATCAAGAAGTGGAGGACGACCACTCAGCAGGGGACGGCTGCTCTCGAGGTTTATCATAACACAGGACGAGTGTTAGATAACCAAATCAACAATGGGGACGGCCATTGGATAAAGTTGATGAAGGACGATCATCAAAAGGTGGAGGACGACCACCTAGCAGGGGACGGCTGCTAAAATCAATGATGGGGACGGCCATCGGATGAGCATGATGGAGGACGACCATCAAGAAGTGGAGGACGACCACTCAGCAGGGTACGGCTGCTCTCAAAGGTATCATAACACAGGACGAGTGTTAGATAAAAAGAAAATTTGTTGGCGATCTACTGGGGAGATAGTAAACACGGACGAGCGCTTACATCCAAGAAATAAAAAGTATAAGTGTTTGGTATTGTGTATAGATTAAAGATGCGGACGAGCACCCTTAAGACTATGATACGGACGAGTATCATGTAGAAACAAACTGACACATGCTCAGAGATGATGATACGGACGAGTATCAACTGGTTAACAAAGAGCAAGGACTACTGTCGAATCTGTGGGGATATGAGTGATGATGTATACAAGATACGGACGAGTATCTGTATAAGCGTACCATGAGTAGTGAGTATTGTATTGTATAGATGAGTGTTTTAACTGCTGGGGAGAGTGACACGGACGAGTGCCAAAAGAGAAAAGTATAACATGGACAAGTATCTGCTATACAAAGTCTAGGCGACTGCGCCGGGGATATGACACGGACGGGTGTCAAAAAGGGTGTATATGTATAGGTATATGTGAGTGCAAAGAGGATGTCTTTGGCTTTCTGCTGGTGATGACACGGACGGGTGTCAGGACGTGTCTGTAGTACGGGTGATTTTGTTTGTAGAGTGTATCCAGGTGACCTGCGGGGAAAGGATGACACGGACGGGTGCCAAAAGGTGTATACTGGTGTTTGTGAATATGAGGCAACTGCTTTTGCTGGGACCCTGATGGGGATTCTGGGGATTTTGGGGAAAGTAATCTGTATTCTGACGAATGGTTACTAGTCACAAGCGTTCAATTCACAGCATGACTTATGATTATGCTATGCATTTGATTTTTGCCGTAATGCTCCGTATTGGACGGAATGCTACGCTCTGGGGGGTGAATATGATGCGGATGCTATGATTATGCAAAAGGGCACGGATCCGGGGTTCGGATCCCGTTGCTGCGAAGATCTCTGGTCGATCTGCTTGAAGTGGACGTCCCAGCTGGGTATGAGATCACTGGTAGATCCGATGATGTATCTGCTCGGGGATATATGTCACTGGTTGACATGACCTTGTAAATGAGAGACCCAGCTGGGGTTTGTAGAAGCTTTCTTCACTCTGTTGTGATCTCTTCGTGCGTTGCTCTTCTGAATAGAGGCTTGAAGCTCTGTGGGGAGATGATTCCCTGATTTCTGTATTCTGTTGAGGAAGAATGGCCACTCGGCTGGGGAATGGTGAGAGGCAATTCAGCTGGGGAGAGCATTCTGAGTGTTAAGCTTGTTTGTTGACTTGGCAACTTTACTGGGGAAAGCAATGGGGAGCTACTCAGCTGGGGATAGAGCATTTCGGATGCTGAGATTGAGTGTATGCTGATTTGGCAGCTCCGCTGGGGAAATGGGCACCTTCTAGTACCATGTGGAAGATAGACCGAGTTGATAATGATTCGCCTACTTGCTGAGACGTAACCTGCATGCCCCTGGTTGCGTTCTGGATACCTGCAATCCTGCAAAGATAATGGTACGTACAAAAGGTCCCGAGATATCCCTTACCGGATTCCGTCATAGGAGTTAAGTACTTTCGAGAATAATCACATTCCCTGTAAGCATGTGTTTTCATCTTTAGAGAAATGCATCTGTACTTATGCAATTGTATTTTTAGAGATATCAGACGACTCTTCGCAAAACGTAAATGTAAAAACGAAACATGACTGAAAAATCTGATTTTATTAATTCATGTGCCCTGAATTGGCAAAGATACAGTCAAAGAAACATATCTCCTGAAATGAGGAGATTGTTACAAATTGAGAAATAAAGTGCTGGCGGTGTTGACGACGCTTTGAGGAGCTTCCCCTCCTGCTATGACCCGTATGACAATGACGTTCTTCTCGTCTTGCTTTCTGGAGAGAGTTGATTCTGATTGAAGCTGATCATTCGTAGCTTACCAAGTTGTAGGTGATACAGACGAATTCAGAATGCAGTTGTTCGCTTATTCCCTTGTTTTGCATGGATCGCCCTTTCGGGTTTTCAATCCATCGGGATACCCATTTTTGCCTGAGCTGTCCAATGCGGCTTTTCAACTCAGCGGGTGTACATTTTTTGTTTATTTTCCCTTATTTTTGCCCGAGTCTTTTATTCTGTTTTTGACTCGCCGGGATGCCCGATTTTTGCCTGGACTTATATTCTGTTTTATGTCCAGCGGGTCATTTTATGCGAAGTATTTTTTAACTGCATCTGAATTCACAGGGGACGGGAAATCTTCACCATCCATGGTGCTGAGCATCAGTGCTCCACCGGAGAAAACTTTCTTTACAACGAATGGTCCTTCATAATTTGGAGTCCATTTGCCCCTGTAGTCTGTATGAGGAGGGAGGATTCTTTTCAGCACAAGATCTCCCACTTGGTACTTTCGGTGCCTGACTTTCTGATCGAAGGCTTTCTTCATTCTCCTCTGATATAACTGCCCATGGCAGATTGCAGCCAATCTTTTCTCTTCGATCAGACTCAGTTGTTCGTATCGGGACCGAACCCATTCCGCTTCACTCAGCTTAACATCCATCAATACCCGTAGAGAGGGTAATTCAACTTCAACAGGTAGGACTGCCTCCATACCATATACAAGCTGATACGGTGTTGCCCCAGTGGATGTTCTAATTGATGTGCGATACCCATGCAAGGCAAATGGTAGCATTTCATGCCAGTCTTTGTAGGTGACTACCATCTTCTGCACAATCTTCTTGATATTCTTATTTGCTGCCTCAACAGCGCCGTTCATCTTTGGCCTGTAAGGAGAAGAATTGTGGTGTTGGATTTTGAAGTCCCGGCACAGTTCTGCCATCATTTTGTTGTTTAAGTTGGAACCATTATCAGTAATGATTCGCTCGGGCACTCCATACCGACAGATGATATCTCTTTTCAGAAATCTGGCTACCACTTGTCTTGTAACATTTGCATATGAGGCTGCTTCAACCCACTTGGTGAAATAGTCGATGGCGACTAGGATGAATCTGTGGCCGTTTGAAGCAGTTGGCTCAATCTTGCCAATCATATCAATGCCCCACATAGCAAAGGGCCATGGTGAAGACATGATGTTCAAAGGATTGGGAGGCACATGCACCTTATCTGCATAGATCTGGCATTTATGACATTTTCTGGCGTAAGCACAACAGTCTGCATCCATTGTGATCCAGTAATAGCCTGATCTTAGCAATTTCTTAGCCATGGCATGCCCTCCTGCATGGGTACCAAAAGATCCTTCGTGCACTTCATGCATCAACAAATCTGCTTCCGTCTTGTCAACACATCTGAGGAGTACCATGTCAAAGTTCCTTTTGTATAAAGACCCATCAGTGTTCAGAAAGAAACTACCAGCAAGCCTTCTTAAAGTCTTCTTATCATTAGAAGATGCCCCAGGTGGGTATGCTTGATCCTCCAAGAAGCACTTAATGTCATGGAACCAAGGCTTATCATCTTTTACAACATCCGCTGCAAATACATATGCTGGTCTATCAAGTCTAGACACTGAAATCTGGGGTACAAAGTTAGCCGTTTGAACTTTGATCATGGATGAAATGGTAGCAAGAGCATCTGCAAACTGATTCTCGTCGCGAGGGATATACTCAAGCTTGACTGTTGTGAAGAAAGTCAGTAACCTCCTTGTATAATCCCTGTAAGGTATCAGATGATCTTGGTGGGTGTACCATTTCCCATTGGTTTGATTGACTACCAAAGCTGAATCTCCGAATACGGTCAATGTCTTGATCCTGAGGTCAATGGCTTCCTCAAGACCCATAATGCAAGCTTCGTATTCAGCTTCGTTGTTAGTGCAGGTGAAAGTGAGTTTTGCCGAGAAAGGCATGTGAACTCCTTTGGGTGTAATGAGTACTGCACCAACACCACGACCATTCATGTTAACAGCCCCGTCAAACATCATAGTCCATTCTTCCTCCGGGTCAGGCCCTTCGGTGTGAATGGGCTCCTCGTGATCTTTTGCTTTAATGAACATGATGTCTTCATCAGGGAAGTCAAACCTCATTGGCTGGTAGTCATCAATGGGTTGCTCAGCAAGATATTCAGATAGTACACTGCCCTTGATGGCTTTCTGAGATGTGTACTGTATGTCGTATTCCGTGAGAATCATCTGCCATCTTGCAACCCGTCCGGTAAGAGCTGGCTTCTCAAATATGTACTTAACCGGATCCATTTTTGAGATTAATAAGGTAGTGTGGGTCAACATATACTGTCTCAGTCGGCGAGCAGCCCACGCTAAAGCACAGCAAGTTTTCTCGAGCAGTGAATAACGTTGTTCACAGTCGGTAAACTTTTTGCTTAGGTAGTATATTGCATACTCTTTTCGACCAGACTCGTCATGCTGGCCTAGTACACACCCCATTGACTCTTCTAATACTGTCAAGTACATGATCAGAGGTCTTCCTTCAACTGGCGGCATAAGGATTGGAGGTTCTTGCAGATATTCCTTGATCTTGTCAAAAGCCTTCTGGCAATCTTCGTTCCACCTGACCGTCTGTTCCTTTCTTAATAGCTTGAACAAGGGTTCACAGGTTGCTGTGAGGTGAGATATGAACCTTGAAATGTAGTTCAATCGACCTAAGAACCCTCGAACTTCTTTTTCAGTCTTCGGTGCAGGCATCTCTTGAATAGCTTTGACTTTATCTGGGTCAACCTCAATCCCTTTCTCGCTTACAATAAAGCCCAGCAGCTTACCGGATCGCACCCCGAATGTGCATTTGTTGGGGTTCAGCTTCAATTGGTATTTCCTCAGACGCTTGAATAATTTAAGCAGATTCACCAGATGGTCTTCTTCTGTAAGGGACTTGGCGATCATATCATCCACATAACATTCTATTTCCTTGTGGATCATATCATGGAATAATGTCACCATAGCCCGTTGATATGTGGCACCAGCATTCTTCAGTCCGAATGGCATCACTTTGTAACAGAACGTGCCCCAAGGTGTAATGAATGTTGTCTTCTCCATGTCTTCAGGCGACATCTTGATCTGATTATATCCTGAAAATCCATCCATGAAGGAGAATACCGAGAACTGAGCCGTGTTATCCACCAATACGTCAATGTGAGGTAATGGGAAGTCATCTTTCGGGCTAGCTCTGTTCAGATCCCGGTAGTCAACACACATTCTTACTTTGCCGTCCTTCTTGGGCACAGGTACTATGTTAGCAACCCACGGCGGATAACTAGTCACAGCAAGGAACCCGGCGTCCCATTGCTTTTGTACCTCTTCTTTGATTTTCATAGCCATGTCTGGGCGAGTTCGGCGCAACTTCTGTTTCACTGGTGGGCATTCTTCCCTCAGAGGCAGCTTGTGCATAACTATATCGGTATCCAACCCTGGCATATCTTGATACGACCAAGCAAACACATCAACATACTCTTGAAGCAGATCTATCAGCTGTCTTTTCACTGAGTCTTGCAGGCAGGCCCCGATTTTAACTTCTTTCACATTTTCTTCCGTACCAAGATTGATCACTTCAATCTCCTCCTGGTGAGGAGTAATAACCTTTTCCTCCTGTCTTAACAACCTGGCTAGCTCTTCAGGAAGCTCATATTCTTCATCAACCCCTTCATCAGCTTGATTGATTGGATTGTCAAAGTCATACGATGTCATAGCTGTGCTGTTGTCGGTGCTGTCAGGAAGGCACTCTCTGCAAGGGTTAAGTTTGTTCCTTTTAGTGATTGATTTTAATCTTGCTTTAGAAAAAGTGAAATGAAGTTATCATTTTGAAAACACCGCCATTTATTTTTGTACAAAAAGAAAAATGGAAAAACAGTGAGCATAAAAGAAAAAGACTCGTTTGCAAAAAGATGTCTGATATTTCATTAATTTAATCTTGTTTGCACAAAAGTACAGATGGCCCTGGTTACAAAATGAGTCTTGTCATCTTGGGCAAGATGCAAGACTTGGATGCATGCTATAAAAATACAGGAAATAATAATTACTCTGTATGAGTAACTCTTATAATTTCCTGGGAAGACCAGTTCGAGACACTGCTCCCCGGGATCTTCGGACGAATCCAATTCTCCAGATCGCGCTCCTCTTCCAGCTCGTCTTCCAAACAGTTGATAGCATCAGGGGTAAGCATCCCCCCACTGACAAATCCTGGCTCTGCAGTAGCCTTTGCTTGATGTTGAGTTGGTTTGTAACCCAACCCAAACTTGTCCTTCTTCTCCTCCACAGCTAAAACCTTGCCCCAGCCTAGGGCAGTTCCTTCTTCAACAACCTTCCGGGCTTGTTGGTAAGATGACATTGGAGTACCAGATACAGCAGATGCTTCATTGACGTTCAAGGCCTCAAAACCTTGGCTCATTGTTTCATGGATCTCTCCATCCATTTCAATGTATTTATAAGTAGCCAGGTGGCTAACAAAAATGTCCTCCTCTCCACAGATTGTGACAACTTGGCCTTCCCACTCAAATTTTAACTTTTGGTGAAGGGTAGACGTTATTGCGCCGGCGGCGTGAATCCAGGGTCTACCCAACAAACAGCTGTAGGCGGGCTGAATGTCCATCACATAAAAGATAGTTTTAAAGGTCTGCGGGCCAATTGTCACAGGCAGCTCAATCTCTCCCAGAACCGATCTCTTAGAACCATCAAAGGCTCTTACTACCAGGTTGCTGGGCCTCAATGCCAATCCATCATATTCAAGCTTCACCAGAGCCTTCTTTGGTAAGACATTCAGGGAAGATCCTGTGTCCACCAGCACATAAGAAAGGACAGCTCCTTTGCATTCCATGGTTATGTGCAAGGCTTTGTTGTGATTGCGGCCATCCGCTGTCAGGTCAGAATTGGTAAACCCTAGCCCATTGCTAGAAGTAACATTACCAACCACGGTTTCCAATTGGTTGACAGTAATCTCCTCAGGCACGTAAGCTGCGTGCAGGACTTTAAGTAGTGCATTCCGATGGGCTTCGGAGCACATAAGCAGAGAGAGGATGGAGATTTTGGATGGCGTCTGGTGAAGTTGATCCACAATTTTGTAATCACTCTTTTTGATGATCCGCATAAACTCATCAACTTCTTGATCGAATGGAGTCTTCAGGGCTTCTTTGGCAGCTGAATCTTCCTGCACCGGGCTCTTTCCTTTTGCCTTGGCAGCAGCTTCTGCTTCGGCAGTAGGTCTTTGAATTGGTGGAGCAAAGAGACGTCCGCTTCGAGTGAAGCCTCCGCCTCCCTGTAAACACCCCAAATTTGCCCTCACCCATTCACACATGACTTGTGATCATCTCATATGCATAAACACAATCACATCATCTCATGTCTCATTTGGTTTCACTGGATAGTTTCTAAGGCATCTGCACCTAGGGTTTGTGATCTGAGCAACCTCAGGGCATCTTGAGCCATTCCAAAGGCAACCAATCAACTCAAAGGGGTCCATGTGTGTTCTTATATCATGTTACAAAGTCAAAATTGTAGAGGGATCACAAGAACTAGGGTTTGGTTGGATGCAGAGCCAGGATGAACTGCACAGTTGACTGAAAATTAGGGTTTTGGTTTCAGAGGCCATAACTCCAAATCTTTTGGTCATTCTTGCTTCCATTGATTTCTATATGGTATAGGGAGTGTGCATATCAATTTTCATGAAGAAATTCTATGGGGAAGTCATCTGATCAAGAGTTGACTTTTCAGACAAGTCAGTGCAAAATCAGGGTATCTGAGGCCCCCAATGACCCAACCAATGGGTGATCTTCATCATTTTGAGTGTATATGATCTTTATTTGATCATGGAAGAAGTTTGAAGTTCATGGAAATCAAGAATTTAGGGTTTTTGCAAAAGTTGACTTTTTGGGTTTTGTTGACTTTTCAAGAATGCACCATTTTTAGGTCAATTTTCAAGCCTTGATTCATGATCCAAAAAGGCTTCAAATGAAAAAACTTTGGTCATGAAAGTTGTAGATCTTATCTTTCCCTTTTCAAAAAGTACAAGAACATGATCTAACTCTTCATGGATCAAAAGTTATGGCCATGCAAAGTTGCCAAAAATCATTGTTTTTCAAGTTATGCACCAAGTGGAAATTTTGCTAAGTCTTGAATCAATGCATGATTGCTGCCTCAAATTCATGTCAAACCAGCATGTGAATGTTCTCTAAGTCACAAAAATCAGAAATGGACCAAGTTTGCTCATGGTTTGGTTCATGTAACAAGGCATTTCCATGGAAAACCATAAAGCTAGCCAACTTGCATTTTCACTCATGACTACTTCACCAACTTATGACATTGGCTGCTGACTTTGGGCTAGCCTCTCCCTCACCTTTTGCTGCACCAGCACCCAACTTGTACTTGCCTAGTATCATGCCATGCCCTATCTTACACAAAAGTGGATTTTTAGCAAAAGTAGCCTCACCTATCCCTGCAGGCCAGGTCACATCTCACAGCCACTTGCATTTGTTTATTCATTCATTTTGCTGGCCATATCACATAGCAACCAAGGCTGAAACAACATCACTCATCACTTACACAAAAACACCCCAACTTGCAACTTCCTTCGAATTTCATTACACAGCCTGCAAACCCAAAATCTTTTTCCTCCATTCATCTCACCTTGATCCATAGAACACAAAGCATCAAGAACCAGAGCTTGAAACAACCAAAACACTTCACTGCCATCTCTCACCTCAGTTTGCAGTTTCACTTGCAACTCTCACCATAGCCCACAAACATCAAAACAAACTTTGCCAAACTTCTCAACACACTTCATAGATCACAAGCAACCATCTCTCATAGCCTGAAGGTGCCAGAATCTCAACTGCCATTGTTGACTGAACTGAAGCAGTTCTCTTCGAAACTCATCATCCAGCAAATCTAAACTCCATTTGAGCATCCAGACATCTTTGGGAGGCCAAGAGGAGCAGCTTGCACTTAAAGAAAGGGCCTGAAAGTTCCTAAATCAGAGGTTGCAAATCTCAGGTAGCTCCAAATAATTTTTTCCAGAAATCTCTTTTTTAGTTACAAATTTGTTCCTTATGTTCTCCTGATCATGCTGATGCTTTTAGTTTTTGAAATGGATGTGTTTTGAGAATTTAATTGCTGTTTGAAGCTTACGAACCCTAGTTTTTCTTTCCTTCGATTCAGATGATTTAGGTTAGATAAATTTGTTTTGGAAAAGGGGTTTAGTTCGTGAGAATGTTAGGATCATTTCCCATGTTTTAGTTTTCATTTATATTGTGTTTTGAGAGGATTGGAGCTTTTTCAGGTGACCTTCTGGCCGGAGAAGACGACCGGAGGTCTTCTCCGGCCACCTGAGATTAATTATGCCCTAATTGTGTAATTAAGCCAGGTTTGAATTGTGAGCGTACGATCTCTTTGACCGGTTGACTTCCCTCCCTTTCCAACGTTCCAGATCATTTCATTTGCCCTAATCCACGTGGTTAATTTTAATTAATTGTGATTAATTCAGTTTGAATCCTGGCCACACGATTGCGCGCCAAGTCAACCTTCATATCCCCAGAATCAATCTCATGCGTCCATTCTGTTTACTTTTCTTTTTATTTGATTTTTACTCATATTTATTGCATTTAATTTGTACAATTATTTTAAAATAGTTAAAAAATCATAAAAATTATGAAACTTTTTCTTTAAGGTTTTATTAATTTTTATGACTCAAAAACATTTTTATTTTATTTTTTATCATTAAAAAAGTATTTTTAAATATTTAAAAGATTATTTTTAATTGATTAATGAGAATTAATTAATTAAAAATACTTTTAGGTATTTAAAAATTACAAAAAAATTCATGAAATGTTCTAAGACATTTAGAAACATTGTCCAACCTTCAAACCAAATTTCTTTTTTGATCTTGATGCATTATAAGAATTTTTCATTGAATTAAATCATTTTGGAGGCATTATTTTGATCATAAGTTTGAAAATTCATTTCTGTCTTTTGGTAAAGGTTGAGACATTGATTCTTTTTGCATTGTTTTCCATTTGACATGTACTTTCAAGGATAAAAAGGCCAAGATTTGATCTTGCATTTTCTAATTGATTGGTATTTCTTTTGTTACAAACCCTAAAAAACCCTAATAACTTGTAAAATTCATAACTTGAGTTTGGTTGAGAGTTGAGAGCTCCCCTTTGGGCAGTGGTTCATTATAGGTCTAGGGTTTCTTTAGGTACCATTTTCCATTTTTCATATTAGGATTTGCTTCTGTTTTTGGTTTGTGTTTGATGTTTGTTTCATAAACCCTAATTTGGGCTTTCCATTTGCATCCCTCTTGCATTCTCTTGCATAACATGACTTGCCATTACATTTTGTGCATTCTTATGATTCATTTAACATCTTAAGATATGTATGAAGCATCATTGATCATTACATTACACATTTGCCATGCCATTTGTCTTGTATGATTCATAACATTCCATGCTTATTCATGCTTCTTAACTTGCATCATTTGCATTCATGATCTTGTATGAGCATCCCTTTGCCTTGCATCATGTTTGCAGCACTTCATAACATCATAATCATCATCACCATGCTTCTGGTTTTGCTTTGCATCATGTCATTTCATCTCATCTTGCACTGCATTGCATTTTCTTTCTAACATTGCAGGTGGTAAGTAAACTTGAGAAGTGAATTTGCCTTCACTTCTCATACCTTTTCTTTTCATCTCCCTCTTGCATACCTTGCTGCATTCTTATTTGTGTTTGAGTTTGAGCTTGCTCATTCTTCTCCTCCCCACTTTCTTTCTTCAAGTGACTTGACTTCTTGAATGAAGCAAGTCACTTTGCTTCTCTTGATCTTGTTCATCTGCTTCCTGGTGGTTCATCTGAAGATTGTTCTTGAAAACCTCACAAACATTAGGACCAACCAAGCATGATAATGAATTAGGGTTTTGATTAGTCTCCCTCATAGTTTTTTACCTTTGTGTCTCTCCTTGAGTCATCTCTTCTCACCTCATAATCAGGGACTAAACCCTCAAGGCTTTAAGACTTTGAGATTAAGATCATGCCTGCATCCTTCTTTTAGGATGGAGTGTATAACTTTAATCCTAAGTCTTGGACCCTTAAGGTGTTGAAATCTCTTAATCAATTCACTTAATAAATATCAAGGCATTACACTTGTAACTTGGGCCTTGCATTAGGGTTCTAATTCTTCCTTAATTGGTTAAGAAGGACTAACCCTAAAGTTAATGGACAAGTCCCCCTCAAGTTGTCTTACAAATCATAAAAAACACTTCATCATCATATCATTAATAAAATCCACTTAATCAAAGGCTTGTTTTGTCATGGGTTTAATCCCTAATCATGGATTAAGCTGAGGATCCTTCCTCAGCTTAAACACCCTCATCTATTATCCTTCTTTTAGGATAGTGTAATGAGCCTGTTAAATCCCTGATTATGGCTTAACCTCATTACTTAACACTAAACAAAATCACAAAAACATCTAATTAATCACAAGTAGGTTAATGATCTTAACCCTACATCAAAGGTGATTAAGTGTGAGAATCTGACTTCACACTTAAGGTAATTCTCATTACCCCTAATCAGAGGGATGATGTGATGAGTTTACCAAATCCATTGATTTAGGTTTAAGCTCATTATCCTATGACAAAACTTCAAAAAGAAATAAAAGACTGAAAACACAAGAACAAACAATAATCGTCTCCTTCGGGATTCTTTTCTCATCATCTTCACTCACAACCGAGAACTTGCTTCTTCCGTCTAATGCAAGACAGTTTGCACCTGAGCCAGACAGGTCATACACTTGAGCATTGACAAGCAAGCAGTTCACCAGTCAATTCATCTTTCAGTCTCTTTGGGTCGAACTACGGTGTTCTGACTTCCTCATTGCACGAGAGGATACGTAGGCATAACTTAACGGTTATCGAACAAAAGTCTCTGTACATTCCCCCTCCTTCCAGCATTATTCTTTGAGCCTCATTACCATGAGCATCTTATTCTTGTCTTTACACTGACACTTTCATACTTCACATCACTTATACACTTTACACTGACACCTGTACATCCTTTTCCAGCTATCTTATACACAGATTGCACTGACACTACCCCTTTAAAACACAAATCATTTAAGCGTGGATCCCGTCGAGTACGACGGACAATCTGGGTGCTAATACCTTCCCAGGTTGTAACCAACCCCCTTTCTCAGTCTCTCTGGTTCGCAAACCGTCTTATCCATCTCTTTCTAGGCTTATGCAGCATTGCCTTTCCTCCGGGATAAAAATGCCTAGCTGGCGACTCTATTCTTCTCCAGTGAGTTCACGGCTGTGTGTTCTCATTGTCCCTCTCGCCGACCGTTCGCGTCTGTACCCTCATATGACCCTGTTTCACTTGTCGGGAGCGACAGCTTGGCGACTCTGCTGGGGATTTTTCTTCTGCAACCAGGGCTTCTGGTTCTTTTTGTGGGTTCCTCCTAGCGCTTGTTTGATTTGTGTTTATTGGGGGTGTTATGTGCTATTTGTATGTGTATATTTGCTTTATTTACTGCTTTCTGTACAGCTTTATTTATTGTTTTCTTTACTGCTTTTATATATCATACTGTCATACTGTGCTGGCTGGATCTGGTTTTTCTTTGATGGGTGGGTGTTCCATTGAGAGTTAAGGTCCTATACCTGGGACCTGAGTGACACCTAGGCTAGAGTGAATCATATTCTTTCCCATTCCATTTCGGTCTGGTGCGGGAATATGAAACACGGTTCAGATATGGGTTTCTTCTTGAGAACTCTGTGCTACAGATTTCCTGTAGTGCTAGGGGGATCTGGGAAGCCTGCTAAGTCTGGATGACCTTTTAGTATTGACCTTCAGAAATTGAGGTGAATTAGAGGAGGAATTGTTATGGTTATTGTAAACACTGTACCTCCGGGTTAGAAGTGTTTACACTTCTCATAACTGATCCAAGTCTGAGGATCCTTGTTCTAGATCACTACCTGTGAGGGGGTTGGGCTGTTTACAGGTTTGCAGGTACCTTGACCTCAGAATACCCTGTTACTTTGACTTTGTTAAGAATGCTCCATGTTGGATAGTTCTTGTGATTCTAAAACCCTGGACATGTGGCTCTTTATTTGAGTCCCCCACCTTGGTTACTGGATTTATAGACCTCCATCCGGAATTCTTGAACACCCATGGATCTATACCAAGGCAGTTTATCCAGATCCAGCTCAGTCACAAACCCTTTGCATATCATTTGCATACATCCTCATTGCATCATATTAACATGTGCTTATTTGTTTTTCAGGGTATCCATTTTCATCAGGTTTTGGTTTTGACCCCATCTGCAGCTTTGACCCATCTTCACCAGCATCTGCTTCAGTTTAGCTGTCTGCTTCAACACCAGCCAGTCAGTGGTTTTCTCTACTTCAGCATTGTCATCAGCACTCTACCCAGTCTTCAGCATCATGGCTCCAAAGAAAAGCAATATCACCTATCATTTCTTCCAACCAGACTTGTCAGACATCAGGAGGGTCCAAACCCTGATGACCCCAGATCACATACCTCTGTTCAGGGAGCATCATGGGGATATACTTGACTTGGTCATGGATATGGACCCATCTCAGAGGAGCCTGATCCATACCTGCATCCAGTTCTATGACCCCCCATTGAGGTGTTTCACCTTTAAAGACTTTCAGTTGGGACCTCTCTTAGAAGAATATGCATCTTTGGTTGGTTTGCCTATCAAGAGAGAAATTCCTTTTAACCCTGAAATGGTCTTTCCCAGCAATGGAGAGATAGCAAGAGCTTTGCACCTGGAACCTGCTTTGATTGAGCAGCATATGACCTCTAAAGCTGGGATCCCTGGTTTTCATCTGGACTTCCTGATTTCTCAAGCTAGTTTGAAGGCCTCCCTGGGGGATTGGAAAGCTGTTTGTGCATTGTTGGCCTTGAGTGTATATGGAATTGTGTTGTTTGCAGATGAGCCCAGATTCATCAGCAAGAATGCCATCCACCTGTTCATCCTGAAGAACCCAGTGCCAACCTTGTTGGGTGACCTCTATTACTCAGTGCATCAGAGGAATGAGAAACAGAGGGGTAAGCTAGTGAGGTGTTGTGCTCCACTATTCCATGCTTGGCTTCTCAAGCATCTACCCAGGACAGATGCATTCCTGAATCCTCATCAGCAAAGCAACTGGGCTAAGAGGCTCACTACTCTCACTGCAGCAGACATCAGATGGTGCACCCAAGGCACCAAGGGCAGAGATATGATCACAAGCTGTGGGCACTTTCCCAATGTACCTTTGGTAGGAGTTAAGGGAAGTATCAACTACAACCCCCTGCTGTTCAAGAGGCAATTAGGCTATGCACTGGTTCATGCTCCTAGGGAACAAGACCTGGTTGAAACCCTCTACTGTGAGAACAAGATCAGTTTGACTGTTGTTAGGCAGGCTGCCTGGGCCTGGGATCATGTTCAAACCAAGGGAATCACCATTCTGGGGAAGTGCAATAATGTGGCATCAGCCCAATATCATGAGTGGTCCTATGCTAGGGCCCAAATCTCAGGATTGCCCTTCACCATCCAAGACATGCCTGAGTCATCATCAGCACCACCCCCTGCTACTGTCAGTTTGGAAGAGTTTGAAGGCTTGAAAGAAAGAAATGAGAAGCTATCCCAAGCCCTGCAGAAGACCCTCAGGGAGAGGAGTGAAGGTGTAAGGGAGATTGAAAGATTGGAGAAGCTGAGAGTGGAACACTTGACTAAGATTGAGAAGTCTGGAGACTATATCAACAAGTCTAAAGCTGGTGAGCAGATTCTGAAAAATGCTTGTAAAGAAGCCCAGTTCCAAAGAGCAAGGACAGACTTGTACTTGAAAGAGAGTCAGGCCAGGTGGGTCCGGATCACTGAAGCCCGTACTCTAGAAGACAAGAGAGTTCAAGATAAGATGGAGCAGATGGAAAAAGCCCTGGCAGCAGCCCAGGAGGAAATTTCAGAGTTAAAAATCAAAGCCGGAGTGAAGAAATCCAAAGGCCAAAGCCAGAACAAGAAGTTGACTACAGCTGTTGCAACAAGAAACCTTCTCATCAGGAATCTTACGGAGCATCCGACTGATCCTGTGACCGAAGCACTTCTTAAGGAAGTTCGCGAGGATGAGTTTGGCCTTGGAGTCTGATTATTTGCTTGTTGTTGTTCCTTTTCCATGTACTTTTGCTTTTTGGTGATGTATTTTTGACCCCTTAGAGGGCTAGTGTTGTAAAAAATGAACAATTTGTATTATTTTACCTTTGTAATATATTTGTGTTTGTTTCCATCTGGGTTCACTTCAAAAGCAACTTCAACAGCATCATCTTCAAGGGTCTGGACGGGTCAAAACTGAAGACCAAGCCGGATACCTTGATAGCAAATAAGCATACTGCATTGCATACTAACCCTTTTGTTTGTTTTGTAGGTTTTGTTTTATTGTTTCTAACCTCTGTTGTGACATTCAGGAATTATTGCTCGCCGCAGGCTATTCCCTCTCAACAGGCCACACAGGTATCCAACTAGAAACAACCTTCCGGGAATTCAGATGGATCAAGTTCAACAAGATCTTGCTGATGTCAGAAATCAGCTAGCCAATGAAAGATTGGAGATGAGAACACAGATGACGCAGTTCATGGAGGTTATGAACAACATGGCTCAGAGCCAGGAGAGACTGAGAGCTATGGTGGAAAGGCAGAACCAAGATGAGCCTCATGTGGGGACTGCAGGCACCAGTAATAATGAAAGGGTGCAACCGCATGTGAATCCCCCGGTGTTTGGTCCACACCTACATCCTGAGATTAATATCCCTGCAAACGTTCAAGGGACAGCCACCGCGGCCAGAGTACTTCAAGAGGATCCTCAGGAGGACCAATTTACAGTAATGGGTGCCGGAGAGGATGCTTATGATAGGAGATTGGATGAAATAGCTGAGAAGTTGAGGTCTTTGGAATCCCAAAATTCTTTGGGGTTCGATGTCATGGACATGGGTTTAGTAGAGGGGGTCAGGATCCCTCATAAGTTCAAGCCTCCTTGTTTCGAAAGATATAATGGGACTTCATGCCCCCGGACTCATTTGCAATCGTTTCTGGGAAGGCTGAAGGCCTATACAATGGATGAGAAACTTTGGATGTTCTACTTTGAAGATAGCTTGACTGGAGCATCAAGGGAATGGTATTCCCACTTGACAAGGGCAACGGTAAGATGCTGGAAGGACCTGGCAGAAGCCTTCATCAGACAGTATCAGTATAATCTAGACATGGCACCCAACAGGACCCTCCTAATGGGAATGTCACAATCATCAAGAGAGAGCTTCAGAGAATATGCTCAAAGATGGAGACAGCTTGCTGCTGCTGTCCAGCCACCTATGTCTGAAAGAGAGATGGCTGACATGTTCATGAATACCCTTCAGGGAACCTATATTGACAGGTTGGCTGCTTTCTCGTCCACTAGCTTCGCAGATGTTGTCATAGCTGGGGAGAGAATCGAAAGCCTGTTGAAAATGGGTAAGATATCTGATAATGGTGCAAGCTCGTCCAGTGGTACAAGAAAGCCTTTTGCAAGCCCGAGAAGATCTGGCGAGACCAATGCCATTCATACCAACAGGGGTAGGCCCCAATATGTTCCCAGAACAATAGCAGCAGTCACAATCCCTGCTCCAGCTCATCCTCAGCCCATCTATCAACCTCCTCAACAAAATTTCCAACAACAACCTCAGTACCATCAGAATCAATATCCTCCGAGAAACAACTACAACAACAACTCCAACAACAACAATCAACAGAGGCCATTCCAACAGAGGCCCTCTCAAGCTAATCGAGTGATCGACCCGATCCCAATGCCGTATGCTGCCTTGCTGCCACAACTTCTGAAACTCAACCTAGTTGAGCTAAGAACGTTGGCACCTCCGGACCCCAACAGTCTACCAAGAAACTATGACTCCAACGCTAGGTGTGCTTTTCATTCGAACGCACCTGGTCACAGTACAGAAAAATGCAGGGCTCTGCATATGAAGGTACAAGACTTGGTAGACTCCAAGGCTCTGAATTTTGCACCTCCGCCCAATGTCAACAAAAACCCAATGCCAAACCATGGTGGTCCCCGAATTAATGCTATCGAAGAAGACCAACCGTCTTATTTGATAACCAGTGTGGATCAGATCAGGACACCATTGGTGGAAATCAAGGCTCAACTCCGTGAAAGCAATATATTTCCGGGGTGTGAACTAGGGTGCCCATACTGCAATATTTCTTGGAATGGGTGTGAAGACTTGAGGAATGGCATTGACAGCCTTATTCAGAGTGGCTTACTGCAGATCACTACATCATTCCCGGCAAACCCGACGACTTCAGCAACAACGGTTTCAGATCCTCCTACAAATACGGCAACAATAGTTCCCAACAATTCATCAGCAACATCAGCAAGTACTTCATCTGTTCTACCCAATGATCAGTTTTCAACAGTTTCTCCTGCTACAACTTCAGCTTCATTCCACTTCGACTCCCCATCAACAACAACAACAGTTCTTCCAACAGAACCTTCTACAACACCAGCAAACAATCACGAAGATGTCTCCACTGTTACCATATTCTACGATCCAGAAAATAACTCCGCCTACCATTCAGAAGGTGCTGCTCCCACTAGAGCACCAGTTACAATCTTTTATGATCCACAAACAATAACAGTCCCCTCAGCAGCAGCAATCAGTCCAGTCACCGTCACGGTACCTGGACCTGTACCATATGAAAGCGATAGGGCCATCCCTTGGCACTATGGCTCTGACTTGTACTGTGAAGGGAAAAGAATCACTCTGGAAACATCATCACCTGCACCACAAGTTGACAATGTGGGGGGAGGCGGAGGCTTCACCCGAAGCGGACGTCTCTTCGCTTCACAAGTCCAAAGACCCACTGCCGAAGCAGAAGCTGCTGCCAAGGCAAAGGGTAAAGGACCGGTGCAGGAAGATCCAGCTGTTAAAGAAGCCCTGAAAACTCCATTTGATCAGGAAGTTGATGAGTTTATGCGAATCATCAAAAAGAGTGACTACAAAATTGTGGATCAACTTCACCAGACGCCATCCAAAATCTCTATCCTCTCACTGCTTATGTGCTCCGAAGCCCATCGGAATGCACTACTGAAAGTACTGCACGCAGCTTACGTGCCCGAGGAGATTACTGTCAACCAATTGGAAACGGTAGTTGGGAATGTTACTGCTAGCAATGGGCTAGGGTTTACCAATTCTGATTTGACAGTGGATGGTCGTAACCACAACAAAGCCTTGCACATAACCATGGAATGCAAAGGAGCTGTCCTTTCACATGTGCTGGTGGACACAGGTTCCTCCCTGAATGTCTTACCAAAGAAGGCTCTGGTGAAGTTAGAATATGATGGACTGGCATTGAGACCCAGCAACCTGGTGGTTAGAGCTTTTGATGGCTCAAAGAGATCGGTTCTGGGAGAGATTGAGCTGCCCGTGACAATTGGCCCGCAGACTTTTAAAACTATCTTTTATGTGATGGACATTCAGCCCGCCTACAGCTGTTTGTTGGGTAGACCCTGGATTCACGCCGCTGGCGCTATAACGTCTACCCTTCACCAAAAGTTAAAATTTGAGTGGGAGGGTCAAGTTGTCACAATCTGTGGAGAAGAGGACATCTTTGTTAGCCACCTGGCTACCTACAAGTACATTGAAATGGATGGAGAGATCCATGAAACAATGAGCCAGGGGTTTGAAGCGTTGAATGTGAATGAAGCATCTGCTGTATCTGGTACCCCAATGTCGTCTTATCAACAAGCCCGGAAGGTTGTTGAAGAAGGAACTGCCCAAGGCTGGGGCAAGGTCTTAGCTGTGGAGGAGAAGAAGGACAAATTTGGGTTGGGTTACAAACCGACTCAACGTCAAGCAAAGGCTGCTGCAGAGCCAGGATTTGTCAGTGGGGGAATGCTAACCCCCGATGCTATCAACTGTCTGGAAGACGAGCTGGAAGAGGAGCGCAACCTGGAGAATTGGATTCGTCCAAAGGTCCCGGGGAGCAGTGTCTCGAACTGGTCTTCCCAGGGAATTATAAGTGTTACTCGAGCAGAGTAATTATTATTTCCTGTATCTTTTATAGCATGCATCAAAGTCTTGCATCTTGCCCAAGATGACAAGACTCATTTTGTAATCAGGGCCATCTGTACTTTTGTGCAAACAAGATTAAATTAATGAAATATCAGACAATCTTTTTGCAAACGAGTCTTTTCCTTTTCTGCTCACTGTTTTTCCATTTTTTTCTTTTTGTACAAAAATAAATGGCGGTGTTTTCAAAATGATAACTTCATTTCACTTTTTTCTAAAGCAAGATTAAAATCAATCACTAAAATGAACCGACTTAACCCTTGCAGAGAGTGCCTTCCAGACAGCACCGACAACAGCACAGCTATGACATCGTATGACTTTGACAATCCGATCAATCAAGCTGATGAAGGGGTTGATGAAGAATATGAGCTTCCTGAAGAGCTAGCCAGGTTGCTGAGACAGGAGGAAAAAGTTATTACTCCTCATCAGGAGGAGATTGAAGTGATTAATCTTGGTACGGAGGAAGACGTGAAAGAAGTCAAAATCGGGGCCTGCCTGCAAGACTCAGTGAAGAGACAGCTGATAGATCTGCTTCAAGAGTATGTTGATGTGTTTGCTTGGTCCTACCAAGATATGCCAGGGTTGGATACCGATATTGTTATGCATAAGCTGCCTTTGAGGGAAGAATGCCCACCAGTCAAACAGAAGTTGCGCCGAACTCGCCCAGACATGGCTATGAAAATCAAGGAAGAGGTACAAAAGCAATGGGACGCCGGGTTCCTTGCTGTGACTAGCTATCCACCGTGGGTTGCTAACATAGTACCTGTGCCTAAGAAGGATGGAAAAGTAAGAATGTGTGTTGATTACCGGGATCTGAACAGAGCCAGCCCGAAAGATGACTTCCCATTACCTCACATTGATGTATTGGTGGATAACACGGCTCAGTTCTCGGTATTTTCCTTCATGGATGGATTTTCGGGATACAATCAGATCAAGATGTCACCTGAAGACATGGAGAAGACAACATTCATCACACCTTGGGGCACGTTCTGTTATAAAGTGATGCCATTCGGACTGAAGAATGCTGGTGCAACGTATCAACGGGCTATGGTAACATTGTTTCATGACATGATCCATAAGGAAATCGAATGTTATGTGGATGATATGATCGCCAAGTCCCTTACAGAGGAAGATCACCTGGTGAATCTGCTCAAGTTATTCGAGCGTCTGAGGAAATACCAACTAAAGTTGAACCCCAACAAATGCACATTCGGGGTACGATCCGGTAAGCTGCTGGGCTTTATTGTAAGCGAGAAAGGGATTGAGGTTGACCCAGATAAAGTCAAGGCTATACAAGAAATGCCTGCACCTAAAACTGAGAAAGAAGTTCGAGGGTTCTTAGGTCGATTGAACTACATTTCACGGTTCATATCTCACCTCACAGCAACCTGTGAACCTTTGTTCAAGCTGTTAAGAAAAGAACAGACGATCAGGTGGAACGAAGACTGCCAGAAAGCTTTTGACAAGATCAAGGAGTATTTGCAAGAACCTCCAATCCTCATGCCTCCAGTTGAAGGAAGACCTCTGATTATGTACTTGACAGTATTAGAAGAATCGATGGGGTGTGTACTAGGTCAGCATGACGAGTCTGGTCGAAAAGAGTATGCGATATACTACCTAAGCAAAAAGTTTACCGACTGTGAACAGCGTTATTCACTGCTCGAGAAAACTTGCTGTGCTTTAGCGTGGGCTGCTCGCCGACTGAGACAGTATATGTTGACCCACACTACCTTATTGATCTCAAAAATGGATCCAGTTAAGTACATTTTCGAGAAGCCAGCTCTTACTGGACGGGTTGCAAGATGGCAGATGATTCTCACAGAATACGACATACAGTACACATCTCAGAAAGCCATCAAGGGCAGTGTACTATCTGAATATCTTGCTGAGCAACCCATTGATGACTACCAGCCTATGAGGTTCGACTTCCCCGATGAAGACATCATGTTCATTAAAGCAAAAGATCATGAAGAGCCTATTCACACTGAAGGGCCTGACCCAGAAGAAGAATGGACTATGATGTTTGATGGGGCTGTCAACATGAATGGCCGTGGTGTTGGTGCAGTACTCATTACACCTAAAGGGGTTCACATGCCTTTCTCGGCAAAGCTCACTTTCAACTGCACTAACAACGAAGCTGAATACGAAGCTTGCATTATGGGTCTTGAGGAAGCCATTGACCTCAGGATCAAGACATTGACCGTATTCGGAGATTCAGCTTTGGTAGTCAATCAGACCAACGGAAAATGGTACACCCACCAAGATCATCTGATACCTTACAGGGATTATACAAGAAGGTTATTGACTTTCTTCACAACGGTCAAGCTTGAGTATATCCCTCGGGACGAGAATCAGTTTGCAGATGCTCTTGCTACCATTTCATCCATGATCAAAGTTCAAGCTGCTAACTTTGTACCTCAGATTTCAGTATCGAGACTTGATAGACCAGCATATGTATTTGCAACAGATATTGCTAAAGATGATAAGCCTTGGTTCCATGACATTAAGTGCTTCTTGGAGGATCAAACGTACCCACCTGGGGCATCTTCCAATGATAAAAAGACTTTAAGAAGGCTTGCTGGAAGTTTCTTTCTGAACACTGATGGATCTTTATACAAGAGGAACTTTGATATGGTACTCCTCAGATGTGTTGACAAGACAGAAGCAGATTTGTTGATGCATGAAGTGCACGAAGGATCCTTTGGTACCCATGCGGGAGGGCATGCCATGGCTAAGAAATTGCTAAGATCAGGCTATTACTGGATCACAATGGATGCAGACTGTTGTGCTTACGCCAGAAAATGTCATAAATGTCAGATCTATGCAGATAAGGTGCATGTGCCTCCCAATCCTTTGAACATCATGTCTTCACCATGGCCCTTTGCTATGTGGGGCATTGACATGATTGGCAAAATTGAGCCAACTGCTTCGAACGGCCACAGATTCATCCTGGTCGCCATCGATTATTTTACAAAGTGGGTTGAAGCAGCCTCATATGCAAATGTCACAAGGCAAGTGGTAGCCAGATTTCTGAAAAGAGATATCATCTGTCGGTATGGAGTGCCCGAGCGAATCATTACCGATAATGGTTCCAACTTGAACAACAAAATGATGGCAGAGCTGTGCCGGGACTTCAAGATCCAACATCACAATTCTTCTCCTTACAGGCCAAAGATGAACGGCGCTGTTGAGGCAGCAAATAAGAATATTAAGAAGATTGTGCAGAAGATGGTAGTCACTTACAAAGATTGGCATGAAATGCTACCGTTTGCCTTGCATGGGTACCGCACATCAATCAGGACATCCACTGGGGCAACACCGTATCAACTTGTGTATGGTATGGAAGCAGTCCTACCTGTTGAAGTTGAACTACCCTCCCTGCTGGTACTAATGGATGTTAAGCTAAACGAAGCAGAATGGGTTCGGTCCCGATACGAGCAACTAAGTCTGATCGAAGAGAAAAGATTGGCTGCAATCTGTCACGGGCAGTTATATCAGAAGAGAATGAAGAAGGCCTTCGATCAGAAAGTCAGGCGCCGAGAATACCAAGTAGGAGATCTTGTGCTGAAAAGAATTCTCCCTCCTCATACAGACCACAGGGGTAAATGGACTCCAAATTACGAAGGACCATTCGTCGTCAAGAAAGTCTTCTCTGGTGGAGCACTGATGCTCAGCACCATGGATGGTGAAGATTTCCCGTCCCCTGTGAATTCAGATGCGGTTAAAAAATACTTCGCATAAAATGACCCGCTGGACATAAAAACAGAATGTAAGTCCAGGCAAAAATAGGGCATCCCGGCGAGTCAAAGACAGAATAAAAGACTCGGGCAAAAATAAGGGAAATAAGCAAAAAATGTACACCCGCTGAGTTGAAAAGCCGCATTGGACAGCTCAGGCAAAAATGGGTATCCCGATGGATTGAAAACCCGAAAGGGCGATCCATGCAAAATAAGGGAATAAGCGAACAACTGCATTCTGAATTCGTCTGTATCACCTACAACTTGGTAAGCTCCAAGGGATCAAGCTGCAATCAGAATCAACTCTCTCCAGAAAGCACGACGAGAAGAACGTCATTGTCATACGAGTCATAGCAGAAGAGGAAGCTCCTTGAAAGCATCGCCAGCACCGCCAGCACTTTATTTCTCAATTTGTAACAATCTCCTCGTTTCAGGAGACATGTTTCTCTGACTGTATCTTGCCAATTCAGGGCACACGAATTAATATAATCAGATTTTCAGTCATGTCTCGTTTTTTACATTTATGTTTTGCAAAGAGTTGTCTGATGTCTCTAAAAACACAATTGCATAAGTACAGATGCCTCTCTCTAAAAATAAAACACATGCTTGCAGGGAATATACTTACTCTCGAAAGTACTTATTTCCTATGACGGAATCTCAGTAAAAGATACCTCGGGACCATTTGTGCGTTTCTTTATCTTTGCAGGATTGCAGGTATCCAGAACACAACTTGGGGCATACAAGTTACGTCTCAGCAACTGGCAAATCATTATCAACTCACCTGGCACTGGGAGGTGCCCACTTCCCCAGCAAAGTTGCCAAATCAACGTACAGCATCGGAGACACTCTATCCCCAGCTGAGTTTGCTTCTTGTTGCTACCCCCAGTTGAGTTGCCTCTCATAATTCCCCAGCTGGGTTACCAACCATTATTCCTCAACAGAATACAGAAATCAGGGGATCATCTCCCCACAGAGCTTCAAGCCTTTATCCAGAAGAGCAACGCATGAAGAGATCACGACAGAGAGAGAGAAAGCTTCTACAAACCCCAGCTGGGTCCCATATTATGAGAATATGTCAATCGATGACGTATATCCCCAAGCAGATACAACTACAGATCTATCAATGATCTCATCCCCAGCTGGGATGTTCACTTCAAGCAGATCGATCAGAGATCTTTGCAGCAATGGGATCCGAATCCCGGATCGGTGCCTCTTTGCATAATCATAGCATTCGCATCATATTCACCCCCAGAGCGTAGCATTCCGTCTAATACGGAGCATTACGGCAAAAAATCAAATGCATAGCATAATCATAAGTCATGTTGTGATTTGAACACTTGTAAATATTGACAATCTGTCGGCATACAGAATACATCCCCATCAGAGTCCCAGCAAAAGCAGTTGCCCCATATCACAAACACCAGTGCATATCCCTTTTCTTTTTTGATACCCGTCCGTATCATCATTTCCCAGCAGGTTGCCTGAATACACTTTACAAACCAAGATCACCAGTATTGCAGATACATCCCGACACTCGTCCGTGTCGTGTCACCAGCAGAAAGCCAAAGACACCCTCTTTGCACTTACATATACCTATACACTTTCTTGACACCCGTCCGTGTCATATCCCCAGCGTGGTCGCCTATACTTGTATATACACTTTCCTGACACCCGTCCGTGTCATATCCCCAGCAGATAAACACTCACCTATACATTATATACTCGCTACTCATTGGTACACCTACTCAGATACTCGTCCGTATCTTATATACACCATGTATATCCCCGCAGATTCGACAGTAGTCCTTGTTCTTTGTTAACCAGTTGGTACTCGTCCGTACCATCATCTCAGAACATTGCGTCTAATGTTTGTTTCTACATGATACTCGTCCGTATCATAGTCTTAGGGATGCTCGTCCGCATCTTTAATCCATACACCGTGTCAAACACTTATGTCTTCGTGAATATAGAAGCTCGTCTGTGTCTACTATTCCCCAGAAGAATACTTTCAGATGCAACACTCGTCCGTGTTCCTTGTTAACTAGTTGATACTCGTCCGTATCACCAGCTCTGAGCACGTGTCAGTTTGTTTCTACATGATACTCGTCCGTATCATAGTCTTAAGGATGCTCGTCCGCATCTTTAATCTATACACAATACCAAACACTTATACCTTTTGTTTCTTGGATGTAAACGCTCGTCCGTGTTTACTATCTCCCCAGTAGATCGCAGTCAGAGTTCCTTTTTATCTAACACTCGTCCTGTGTTATGATAAACTTTGAGAGCAGCCGTCCCCTGCTAAGTGGTCGTCCTCCACTTCTTGATGGTCGTCCTCCATCATGCTCATCCGATGGCCGTCCCCATCGTTGATTTTAGCAGCCGTCCCCTGCTAGGTGGTCGTCCTCCACCTTTTGATGATCGTCCTTCATCACTTTATCCAATGGCCGTCCCCATTGTTGATTTTAGTTGTCTAACACTCATCCTGTGTTATGATAAACTTTGAGAGCAGCCGTCCCCTGCTGAGTGGTCGTCCTCCACTTCTTGATGGTCGTCCTCCATCATGCTCGTCCGATGGCCGTCCCCATCGTTGACCTTTTCTATCCGATGGCCGTCCCCATCGTTGATATTTTGGCAGCCGTACCCTGCCAGGTGGTCGTCCTCCACCTTTGATGGTCGTCCCCATCATATTTCTTTTATTCCCAACAGAGCAGCCGTCCCCTGCTAGGTGATCGTCCTTCACCTTTGATGGCCGTACCCCATCATCTGTTTATTTCATTTATTCTTTAACCCGATGGCCGTCCCCGTCGTGGTCCCTTTTCTTTTTTAACCCGATGGCCGTCCCCATCGTTGGTTACTTTACCTTTGTGAACTTGATGGCCGTCCCCGTCATGTTTCACCAATCCCCAGAGAATGTTACTACTTTATCTTGATGGCCGTCCCCATCATATTATCTTAGTTTTCCCAGCTAGTCGGCCGTCCCCGTCTTAGCTTTACCTGTTATTCCCAGCTTGTCGGTCGTACCCGTCATTGCTTTATACACTTTACCAGCATGTCGGCCGTCCCCGTCATCGCTTTGCTTCACATACCACCTTACCCAGCAGTCGTCCTCTGCTCGACGGTCGTCCTCCGTCGCCCACACTCTACAATATACTTTATTTGCTTTTACAATCTATATCCCTTTTCTTCTTCATTTCTGTGAGTGCAAATTTTGGACTGTCTTTGGTATTCAACCACAAGTTATCTTGTTTGCCTGTTAAGCCGCCGCTTACAACCTGCACAGCTAACTCATGTTTGAATAGGGGCAGCTGTAAACACCCCAAATTTGCCCTCACCCATTCACACATGACTTGTGATCATCTCATATGCATAAACACAATCACATCATCTCATGTCTCATTTGGTTTCACTGGATAGTTTCTAAGGCATCTGCACCTAGGGTTTGTGATCTGAGCAACCTCAGGGCATCTTGAGCCATTCCAAAGGCAACCAATCAACTCAAAGGGGTCCATGTGTGTTCTTATATCATGTTACAAAGTCAAAATTGTAGAGGGATCACAAGAACTAGGGTTTGGTTGGATGCAGAGCCAGGATGAACTGCACAGTTGACTGAAAATTAGGGTTTTGGTTTCAGAGGCCATAACTCCAAATCTTTTGGTCATTCTTGCTTCCATTGATTTCTATATGGTATAGGGAGTGTGCATATCAATTTTCATGAAGAAATTCTATGGGGAAGTCATCTGATCAAGAGTTGACTTTTCAGACAAGTCAGTGCAAAATCAGGGTATCTGAGGCCCCCAATGACCCAACCAATGGGTGATCTTCATCATTTTGAGTGTATATGATCTTTATTTGATCATGGAAGAAGTTTGAAGTTCATGGAAATCAAGAATTTAGGGTTTTTGCAAAAGTTGACTTTTTGGGTTTTGTTGACTTTTCAAGAATGCACCATTTTTAGGTCAATTTTCAAGCCTTGATTCATGATCCAAAAAGGCTTCAAATGAAAAAACTTTGGTCATGAAAGTTGTAGATCTTATCTTTCCCTTTTCAAAAAGTACAAGAACATGATCTAACTCTTCATGGATCAAAAGTTATGGCCATGCAAAGTTGCCAAAAATCATTGTTTTTCAAGTTATGCACCAAGTGGAAATTTTGCTAAGTCTTGAATCAATGCATGATTGCTGCCTCAAATTCATGTCAAACCAGCATGTGAATGTTCTCTAAGTCACAAAAATCAGAAATGGACCAAGTTTGCTCATGGTTTGGTTCATGTAACAAGGCATTTCCATGGAAAACCATAAAGCTAGCCAACTTGCATTTTCACTCATGACTACTTCACCAACTTATGACATTGGCTGCTGACTTTGGGCTAGCCTCTCCCTCACCTTTTGCTGCACCAGCACCCAACTTGTACTTGCCTAGTATCATGCCATGCCCTATCTTACACAAAAGTGGATTTTTAGCAAAAGTAGCCTCACCTATCCCTGCAGGCCAGGTCACATCTCACAGCCACTTGCATTTGTTTATTCATTCATTTTGCTGGCCATATCACATAGCAACCAAGGCTGAAACAACATCACTCATCACTTACACAAAAACACCCCAACTTGCAACTTCCTTCGAATTTCATTACACAGCCTGCAAACCCAAAATCTTTTTCCTCCATTCATCTCACCTTGATCCATAGAACACAAAGCATCAAGAACCAGAGCTTGAAACAACCAAAACACTTCACTGCCATCTCTCACCTCAGTTTGCAGTTTCACTTGCAACTCTCACCATAGCCCACAAACATCAAAACAAACTTTGCCAAACTTCTCAACACACTTCATAGATCACAAGCAACCATCTCTCATAGCCTGAAGGTGCCAGAATCTCAACTGCCATTGTTGACTGAACTGAAGCAGTTCTCTTCGAAACTCATCATCCAGCAAATCTAAACTCCATTTGAGCATCCAGACATCTTTGGGAGGCCAAGAGGAGCAGCTTGCACTTAAAGAAAGGGCCTGAAAGTTCCTAAATCAGAGGTTGCAAATCTCAGGTAGCTCCAAATAATTTTTTCCAGAAATCTCTTTTTTAGTTACAAATTTGTTCCTTATGTTCTCCTGATCATGCTGATGCTTTTAGTTTTTGAAATGGATGTGTTTTGAGAATTTAATTGCTGTTTGAAGCTTACGAACCCTAGTTTTTCTTTCCTTCGATTCAGATGATTTAGGTTAGATAAATTTGTTTTGGAAGAGGGGTTTAGTTCGTGAGAATGTTAGGATCATTTCCCATGTTTTAGTTTTCATTTATATTGTGTTTTGAGAGGATTGGAGCTTTTTCAGGTGACCTTCTGGCCGGAGAAGACGACCGGAGGTCTTCTCCGGCCACCTGAGATTAATTATGCCCTAATTGTGTAATTAAGCCAGGTTTGAATTGTGAGCGTACGATCTCTTTGACCGGTTGACTTCCCTCCCTTTCCAACGTTCCAGATCATTTCATTTGCCCTAATCCACGTGGTTAATTTTAATTAATTGTGATTAATTCAGTTTGAATCCTGGCCACACGATTGCGCGCCAAGTCAACCTTCATATCCCCAGAATCAATCTCATGCGTCCATTCTGTTTACTTTTCTTTTTATTTGATTTTTACTCATATTTATTGCATTTAATTTGTACAATTATTTTAAAATAGTTAAAAAATCATAAAAATTATGAAACTTTTTCTTTAAGGTTTTATTAATTTTTATGACTCAAAAACATTTTTATTTTATTTTTTATCATTAAAAAAGTATTTTTAAATATTTAAAAGATTATTTTTAATTGATTAATGAGAATTAATTAATTAAAAATACTTTTAGGTATTTAAAAATTACAAAAAAATTCATGAAATGTTCTAAGACATTTAGAAACATTGTCCAACCTTCAAACCAAATTTCTTTTTTGATCTTGATGCATTATAAGAATTTTTCATTGAATTAAATCATTTTGGAGGCATTATTTTGATCATAAGTTTGAAAATTCATTTCTGTCTTTTGGTAAAGGTTGAGACATTGATTCTTTTTGCATTGTTTTCCATTTGACATGTACTTTCAAGGATAAAAAGGCCAAGATTTGATCTTGCATTTTCTAATTGATTGGTATTTCTTTTGTTACAAACCCTAAAAAACCCTAATAACTTGTAAAATTCATAACTTGAGTTTGGTTGAGAGTTGAGAGCTCCCCTTTGGGCAGTGGTTCATTATAGGTCTAGGGTTTCTTTAGGTACCATTTTCCATTTTTCATATTAGGATTTGCTTCTGTTTTTGGTTTGTGTTTGATGTTTGTTTCATAAACCCTAATTTGGGCTTTCCATTTGCATCCCTCTTGCATTCTCTTGCATAACATGACTTGCCATTACATTTTGTGCATTCTTATGATTCATTTAACATCTTAAGATATGTATGAAGCATCATTGATCATTACATTACACATTTGCCATGCCATTTGTCTTGTATGATTCATAACATTCCATGCTTATTCATGCTTCTTAACTTGCATCATTTGCATTCATGATCTTGTATGAGCATCCCTTTGCCTTGCATCATGTTTGCAGCACTTCATAACATCATAATCATCATCACCATGCTTCTGGTTTTGCTTTGCATCATGTCATTTCATCTCATCTTGCACTGCATTGCATTTTCTTTCTAACATTGCAGGTGGTAAGTAAACTTGAGAAGTGAATTTGCCTTCACTTCTCATACCTTTTCTTTTCATCTCCCTCTTGCATACCTTGCTGCATTCTTATTTGTGTTTGAGTTTGAGCTTGCTCATTCTTCTCCTCCCCACTTTCTTTCTTCAAGTGACTTGACTTCTTGAATGAAGCAAGTCACTTTGCTTCTCTTGATCTTGTTCATCTGCTTCCTGGTGGTTCATCTGAAGATTGTTCTTGAAAACCTCACAAACATTAGGACCAACCAAGCATGATAATGAATTAGGGTTTTGATTAGTCTCCCTCATAGTTTTTTACCTTTGTGTCTCTCCTTGAGTCATCTCTTCTCACCTCATAATCAGGGACTAAACCCTCAAGGCTTTAAGACTTTGAGATTAAGATCATGTCTGCATCCTTCTTTTAGGATGGAGTGTATAACTTTAATCCTAAGTCTTGGACCCTTAAGGTGTTGAAATCTCTTAATCAATTCACTTAATAAATATCAAGGCATTACACTTGTAACTTGGGCCTTGCATTAGGGTTCTAATTCTTCCTTAATTGGTTAAGAAGGACTAACCCTAAAGTTAATGGACAAGTCCCCCTCAAGTTGTCTTACAAATCATAAAAAACACTTCATCATCATATCATTAATAAAATCCACTTAATCAAAGGCTTGTTTTGTCATGGGTTTAATCCCTAATCATGGATTAAGCTGAGGATCCTTCCTCAGCTTAAACACCCTCATCTATTATCCTTCTTTTAGGATAGTGTAATGAGCCTGTTAAATCCCTGATTATGGCTTAACCTCATTACTTAACACTAAACAAAATCACAAAAACATCTAATTAATCACAAGTAGGTTAATGATCTTAACCCTACATCAAAGGTGATTAAGTGTGAGAATCTGACTTCACACTTAAGGTAATTCTCATTACCCCTAATCAGAGGGATGATGTGATGAGTTTACCAAATCCATTGATTTAGGTTTAAGCTCATTATCCTATGACAAAACTTCAAAAAGAAATAAAAGACTGAAAACACAAGAACAAACAATAATCGTCTCCTTCGGGATTCTTTTCTCATCATCTTCACTCACAACCGAGAACTTGCTTCTTCCGTCTAATGCAAGACAGTTTGCACCTGAGCCAGACAGGTCATACACTTGAGCATTGACAAGCAAGCAGTTCACCAGTCAATTCATCTTTCAGTCTCTTTGGGTCGAACTACGGTGTTCTGACTTCCTCATTGCACGAGAGGATACGTAGGCATAACTTAACGGTTATCGAACAAAAGTCTCTGTACATTCCCCCTCCTTCCAGCATTATTCTTTGAGCCTCATTACCATGAGCATCTTATTCTTGTCTTTACACTGACACTTTCATACTTCACATCACTTATACACTTTACACTGACACCTGTACATCCTTTTCCAGCTATCTTATACACAGATTGCACTGACACTACCCCTTTAAAACACAAATCATTTAAGCGTGGATCCCGTCGAGTACGACGGACAATCTGGGTGCTAATACCTTCCCAGGTTGTAACCAACCCCCTTTCTCAGTCTCTCTGGTTCGCAAACCGTCTTATCCATCTCTTTCTAGGCTTATGCAGCATTGCCTTTCCTCCGGGATAAAAATGCCTAGCTGGCGACTCTATTCTTCTCCAGTGAGTTCACGGCTGTGTGTTCTCATTGTCCCTCTCGCCGACCGTTCGCGTCTGTACCCTCATATGACCCTGTTTCACTTGTCGGGAGCGACACTCCCCCCACATTATCTACTTGTGGTGCAGGTGTTGATGTTTCAAGAGTGATTCTTTTTCCTTCGCAGTATATGTCGGAGCCATAGTGCCAAGGGATGGCCCTATTGCTTTCATATGGTACTGGTCCAGGCACCGTGACAGTGACTGGACTGATTGCTGCTGCTGAAGGGACTGTAATTGTTTGTGGATCATAAAAGATTGTAACTGGTGCTCTAGTGGGAGCGGCATCTTCTGAATGGTAAGCGGAGTTATTTTCAGGATCATAGAATATGGTAACAGTAGAGACATCTTCATGATTGTTTGCTGGAGTTGTAGGAGGTACTGCTGGAAGGACTGTTGTTGTTGTTGATGGAGAGTCGAAATGGAATGAAGCTGAAGTTGTAGCAGAAGAAACTGTTGAAAACTGATCATTTGGAAGGACAGGTGAAGTACTTGTTGATGGTGCTGATGAATTGTCGGGAACAATAGTTGTTGCATTTGTAGGAGGTTCTGAAACCGTTGTTGATGAAGTTGTTGGGTTTGTCGGGAATGATGTAGTGATCTGTAGCAAACCACTCTGAATAAGGCTGTCAATGCCATTCCTCAGGTCCTCGCACCCATTCCATGAAATATTGCAATAGGGACACCCTAGTTCACATCCCGGAAATATCTGGTTTTCACGGAGTTGAGCTTTGATTTCCACCAATGGTGTCCTGATCTGATCCACACTGGTTATTAAATAAGACGGTTGGTCTTCTTCAATAGCATTAATTCGAGGACCACCATGATTTGGCATTGGGTTCTTATTGACATTGGGCGGAGGTGCAAAATTCAGAGCCTTGGAGTCTACCAAGTCTTGTACCTTCATATGCAGAGCCCTGCATTTTTCTGTACTGTGACCAGGTGCGTTTGAATGAAAAGCGCACCTAGCATTGGAGTCATAGTTTCTTGGTAGACTGTTGGGATCCAGAGGTGCCAACGTTCTTAGCTCAACTAGGTTGAGTTTCAGAAGTTGTGGCAGCAAAGCAGCATACGGCATTGGGATCGGGTCGATCACTCGGTTAGCTTGGGATGGCCTTTGTTGGAATGGCCTCTGTTGATTGTTGTTGTTGGAGTTGTTGTTGAAGTTCCTTGGAGGATACTGATTCTGATGATACTGAGGTTGTTGTTGGAAGTTTTGTTGAGGAGGTTGATAGACTGGTTGTGGATGAGCTGGAGCAGGGATAGTGACTGCTGCTATTGATCTCTGAGCATATTGGGGCCTACCCCTGTTGGTGTGAATGGCATTGGTCTCGCCAGTTCTTCTCGGGCCTGCAAAAGGCTTTCTTGTACTACTGGACGAGCTTGCACCGTTGTCTGAGATCTTTCCCATTTTCAACAGGCTTTCAATTCTCTCCCCAGCTATGACAACATCTGCAAAGCTAGTGGAAGAGAAAGCAGCTAACCTGTCAATATAGGTTCCCTGAAGAGTGTTCATAAACATGTCTGCCATTTCTCTCTCAGACATTGGTGGTTGAACAGCAGCAGCCAGTTGCCTCCACCTTTGAGCATACTCTCTGAAGCTCTCCCTCGAAGACTGTGACATTCCCATTAGGAGGGTCCTGTTGGGTGCCATATCTAGATTATACTGATACTGTCTGATGAAGGCCTCTGCCAGGTCCTTCCAGCATCTAATTGTTGCTCTTGTCAGATGGGAATACCATTCCCTTGATGCTCCAGTCAAGCTATCTTCAAAATAGAACATCCACAATTTCTCATCCATTGTATAGGCCTTCAGCCTTCCTAGAAATGATTGCAAATGAGTCCGGGGGCATGAAGTCCCATTATACTTTTCGAAGCAAGGAGGCTTGAACTTATGGGGAATCCTGACCCCTTCTACCAAACCCATGTCCATGACGTCGAAACCCAAAGAATTTTGAGATTCTAAGGACCTCAATTTCTCAGCTATCTCTTCCAATCGTCTATCATAAGTTTCCTCTCCGGCACCCATTACTGTATACTGGTCCTCCTGAGGATCTTCTTGAAGTACTCTGGCTGCAGTAGCTGTTCCTTGAATGTTGACTGGGATGTTGGCCTCTGGATGGAGATGTGGGCCAAACACAGGGGGGTAACATGTGGTTGCACCCTTTCATTATTACTGGTGCCTGCAGTTCCTACATGAGGCTCCTCTTGATTTTGCCTCTCCACCATGGCCCTCAGTCTCTCCTGGCTCTGAGCCATGTTGTTCATAACTTCCATGAACTGCGTCATCTGCGTTCTCATCTCTAACCTTTCGTTTGCCATCTGGTTTCTGACCTCCGTAAGGTCTTGTTGCATCTGATCCATCTGAATTCCCGGAAGGTTGTTTCTAGTTGGGTACCTGTGAGGCCTGTTGAGAGGAAATACCCGGCGGCGAGCAATAATTCCTGAGATTCACAACAGAGGTTAGCAACAACAAAACAAAAACCTACAAAACAAACAAAAGGGTTAGCATGCAATGCAGTTATGCTTATTTGCTCTCAAGGTATCCGGTTTGGCCTTCGGTTTTGACCCTTCCAGACCCTTGAAGATGATGCTGTTGAAGTTGCTTTTGATGTGAACCCAGATAGAAACCAACACAAATATATTACAAAGGTGAAATAATACAATTTGTTCATTTTACAACACAAGCCCTCAAGGGGGTCAAAATACATCACATAAAGCAAAAGTACATGAAAAAGGAACAACAACAAGCAAATGATCAAACTCCAAGGCCAAACTCATCCTCACGAACTTCCTTGAGAAGTGCTTCGGTCACAGGATCAGCCGGATGCTCCGTGAGACTTCTGATGAGAAGGTTTCTTGTTGCAACAGCTGCAGCCAACTTCTTACTCTGACTTTGGTCCTTAGACCTCTTCAATCCTGCTTTGATTTTCAGCTCTGATATCTCCTCCTGGGCTGCTGCCAGGGCTTTTTCCATCTGCTCCATCTTGTCCTGAACTCTCTTGTCTTCTAGAGTACGGGCCTCAGTGATCCGGACCCACCTGGCCTGACTCTCTTTCAAATACAAGTCTGTTCTTGCTCTCTGGAACTGGGCTTCTTTACAAGCATTCTTCAGAATCTGCTCACCAGCTTTAGACTTGTTGATATACTCCCCAGACTTCTCAATCTTGGTCAAGTGTCCCACTCTCAACTTCTCCAATCTCTCAATCTCCCTTACACCTTCACTCCTCTCCCTGAGGGTCTTCTGCAAAGCCTGGGTTAACTTCTCATTTCTTTCCTTCAAGCTCTCAAACTCCTCCAAACTGATAGTGGCAGGGGGTGGTGCTGAAGATGACTCAGGCATGTCTTCTATGGTAAAGGGCATTCCAGAGAATTGGGCCCTAGCATGGGACCACTCGTAATATTGGACTGATGCCACATTATTGCACTTCCCCAGAATGGTGATTCCCTTGGTTTGAACATGATCCCATGCCCAAGCAGCCTGCCCAACAACAGTCAAACTAATCTTGTTCTCACAGTAGAGGGTCTCCACCAAGTCCTGTTCCCTAGGAATATGAACCAGTGCATAGCCCAATTGCCTCCTGAACAGCAGAGGGTTGTAGTTGATACTTCCCTTAACTCCTATCAAGGGCACATTGGGAAAGTGCCCACAGCTGGTGATCATATCTCTGCCCTTGGTGCTCTGAGTACACCATCTGATATCTGCTGAAGTTAGGACAGTGAGTCTCTTAGCCCAGTTGCTTTGCTGATGAGGATTGAGAAATGCATCTGTCCTGGGTAGATGCCTGAGAAGCCAAACATGGAATAATGGAGCACAAATCCTTACCAATCTTCCCCTCTGCTTCTCATTTCTCTGATGGACTGAGTAATAAAGATCACCCAGTAAAGTTGGCACTGGGTTCTTCAGGATGAACAAATGGATTGCATTCTTGCTAATGAAACGAGGCTCATCTGCAAACAATACAATTCCATATACACTTAAGGCCAACAGAGCACAAACAGCTTTCCAATCCCCCAAGGAGGCCTTCAAACTAGCTTGAGAAATCAGGAAGTCAAGATGAAAACCAGGGATCCCAGCCTTAGAGGTCATATGATGTTCAATCAAAACAGGCTCCAGGTGCAAAGCTTTTGCTATCTCTCCATTGCTGGGAAAGACCATTTCAGGGTTGAAAGGGATTTCCCTCCTGATAGGCAAACCAACCAAATATGAGTATTCTTCCAAAAGAGGACCCAACTGAAAGTCTTGAAAGGTGAAACATCTCAATGGGGGATCATAAAACTGAATGCAGGTGTGGATGAGGCTCCTCTGAGAAGGGTCCAGATCCATAACCATGTCCAGTATATCTCCATAACTCTCCCTGAACAAGGGTATGTGATCTGGAGTGATCAGGGTTTGGATCCTCCTGATGTCTGACAAGTCTGGTTGGAAGAAATGATAGGTGATGTTGCTTTTCTTTGGAGCCATGATGCTGAAGACTGAGTAGAGTGCTAATGAAGATGCTGAAAGAATGAGCCACTGATTGGCTGGTGCTGGTAACTGAAGTATATGGCTGACAAACTGAAGCAAGTGCTGGTGGAGACAGGTCAATATAACAGATGGGGTCAAAACCAAAACCAGAGATGAAGGTGGATACCCTGAAACACAAATAAGCACATGTTAATATGATGCAATGAGTATGTATGCAAATGAAATGCAAGGGTCTGTGACTGAGCTGGATCTGATTAACTGCCTTGGTATAGATCCATGTGTGTTCAAGAATTCCAGATGGAGGTCTATAAATCCAGTGACCAGGGTAGGGGACTCAAATAAAGAGCCACAAGTCCAGGGTTTTAGAATCACAAGAACTATCCAACATGGAGCATTCTTAACAAAGTCAAAGTAACAGGGTATTCTGAGGTCAAGGTACCTGCAAACCTGCAAACAGCCCAACCCCCTCACAGGTAGTGATCTAGAACAAGGATCCTCAGACTTGGATCCGTTATGAGAAGTGTAAACACTTCTAACCCGGAGGTACAGTGTTTACAATAACCATAACAATTCCTCCTCTAATTCACCTCAGTTTCTGAAGGTCAGTACTAAAAGGTCATCCAGACTTAGCAGGCTTCCCAGATAGCCCTAGCATTGCAGGAAATCTGCAACACAGAGTTCTCAAGAAGAAACCCATATCTGAACCGTGTTTCATATTCCCGCACCAGACCGAAATGGAATGGGAAAGAATATGATTCACTCTAGCCTAGGTGTCACTCAGGTCCCAGGTATAGGACCTTAACTCTCAATGGAACACCCACCCACCAAAGAAAAACCAGATCCAGCCAGCACAGTATGACAGTATGAAAAAATATAAAGCTATAAAGAAAGCAATAAATCAACTGTACATAAAGCAATAAACAAAAATAAATACAAGCACACACAAGCACATAACACCCCAGTAAACACAAATCAAACAAGCGCTAGGAGGAACCCACAAAAAGAACCAGAAGCCCTGGTTGCAATATAAGGGTCCCCAGCAGAGTCGCCAAGCTGTCGCTCCCACTAAATGAAGCTAAGTCAAATAGGGTACAGACGCGAACGGTCGGCGAAGGGAACAGTGAGAACACACAGCTGTGAACTCACTGGAGAATGAATAGAGTCGCCAGCTAGGCATTTTTATCCCGGAGGAAAGGCAATGCTGCATAGGCCTAGAAAAAGATGGACAAGACGGTTTGCGAACCAGAGAGACTGAGAAAGGGGGTTGGTTACAACCTGGGAAGGTATTAGCACCCAGATTGTCCGTCGTACTCGACGGGATCCACGCTTAAAGATTTGTGCTTTAAAGGGGTAGTGTCAGTGCAATTTGTGTGTCAAAGAGCTGGAAAAGATGTACAGGTGTCAGTGTAAAAGAAGTGAAGTGTGATATGTACAGTGTCAGTATGAGAATGAGAATGAAATGCTCAAGATCATGAGGCTATAAGAATGAAGCTGGAAGGAGGGGGAATAGACAGGGACTTTTGTTCGATAACTGTTAAGTTATGCCTACGTATCCTCTCGTGCAATGAGGAAGTCAGAACATCGTAGTTCGACCCAAAGAGACTGAAAGATGAATTGACTTGTGAACTGCTTGCTTGCCTATGCTCAAGTGTATGACCTGTCTGGCTCAGGTGCAAACTGTCTTGCATTAGACGGAAGAAGCAAGTTCTCGTTTGTGATTGAATGAGATGAGAAAAGAATCCCGGAGGAGACGATTATTGTTTGTTTTTGAGTTTTCAGTCTTTTATTGCTTGTTGAAGTTTGTCATAAGATAATGAGCTTAAGCCTAAACCAATGGATTTAGTAAACTCATCACATCTTCCCTCTGATCAGGGGTAATGAGAGTACCTTAAGTGTGAAGTCAGATTCTCACACTTAATCACCTTTGGTGTAGGATTAAGATCATTAACCTACTTGTGATTATTTGGATGTTTTTGTGATTTTTGTTTAGTGTTGAGTAATGAGGTTAAGCCATAATCAAGGATTAAACAGACTCATTACACCATCCTAAAAGAAGGATAATAGATGAGAATGTTTAAGTTGAGAAAAACTCCTCAACTTAATCCATGATTAGGGATTAAACCCATGACAAAACAAGCCTTTGATTAAGTGGATTTTATTTAATGGTATGATGATGAAGTGTTTTTTTATGGTTTGTAAGACAACTTGAGGGGGACTTGTCCATTAACACTAGGGTTAGTCCTTCTTAACCAATTAAGGAAGAATTAGAACCCTAATGCAAGGCCCAAGTTACAAGTGTGATGTCTTGATATTTATTAAGTGAATTGATTAAGAGATTTAAACACATTAAGGGTTTAACACTTAGGATTAAAGTTATACACTCCATCCTAAGAGAAGGATGCAGGCATAACCCTAAGCACAAAGTCTTAAAGCCTTTAGGGTTTAGTCCCTGATTATGAGGTGAGAAGAGAAGACTCAAAGAGAGACCCAAAGGTAAAAACTATGAGGGGAGACTAATCAAAACCCTAATTCATTGTCATGCTTGGTTGGTCCTAAGGTTTGTGAGGTTTGCAAGAGAAATCTTCAAAGGAACCACCAGGAAGCAGATGAACAGGATCAAGAGAAGCAAAGTGACTTGCTTCATTCAAGAAGTCAAGTCACTTGAAGAAAGAAAGTGAGAAGGAGAAGAATGAGCAAGCTCAAACTCAAGCACACATAAAAATGCAGCAATGGATGCAAGAGAGATGAAAAGAAAAGGTATGAGAAGTGAAGGCAAATCCACTTCTCAAGTTTACTTACCACCTGCAATGTTAGAAAGAAAATGCAATGCAATGCAAGATGAGATGAAATGATATGATGCTAAGCAAAACCAGAAGCATGTTGATGATGATTATGATGTTATGAGGTGCTGCAAACATGAGGCAAGACAATGGGGATGTTCATACAAGATCATGAATGCAAATGATGCAAGCTAAGGAGCATGAACAAACATGAAAAGTTATGAAACATACAAGACAAATGACATGGCAAGTGTGAGATGCAATGATCAATGATGCTTCCTACATGTCTTAAGATGTCAAATGAATCACAAGAATGCACAAAATGCAAAGACAAGTCATGTTATACAAGGAAATGCAAGAGGGATGCAAATGAAAGCCCAAATTAGGGTTCATGGATCAAACATCAAACACAAACCAAAAACAGAAGCAAAACCCTAAAGTAAAAATGGAAAATGGTACCCAAAGAAACCCTAGGCCTATGATGAACCACTGCCCAAAGGGAAGCTCTCAACTCTCAACCAAACTCAAGATATGATTTTAGCAAGTTATTAGGGTTTTTTAGGGTTCTTAACAAAACAAATGCCAAACAATTTGAAAATGCAAGAACAATTCATGGCCTTTTTATCCTAGAAACTACATGCAAAACAAAAGACAATGCAAGAAGAATCAATGTCTCAACCTTCACCAATTGGCAGAAATGAATTTTTGAATCCATGATCAAAATAATGTACAAAATATGATTTAATTCAATGAAAAAATTCTTAAAATGCATCAAGATCAAAAAAGAAATTTGGTTTGAAGGTTGGACAATGTTTCTAAATGTCTTAGAACATTTCATGAATTTTTTTGTAATTTTTAAATACCTAAAAGTATTTTTAATTAATTAATTTTCATTAATCAATTAAAGATAATCTTTTAAATATTTAAAAATACTTTTTTAATGATGAAAAATAAAATAAAAATGTTTTTGGGTCTTAAAAATTAATAAAACTTTAGAGAAAAAGTTTCATAATTTTTAAGAATTTTTTGCTATTTTAAAATAATTATGCAAATTAAATAGAAAGAAAATGAAATAAAACAAAATAAAAGAGAAAGTAATCTGATCCAATGATCCAGATTCAAAGCTGAAATGAAAAGGTTGACTGGCGCGCTAATGAATGGCCTAGATCTCACTTCAGCTAATTTTTGATTTATGAATTAATTAATCCAGATTAAAGAAAGTCAACTGGGATTAGGGCATAATGGGATGATCCTGGGCGTCCAAACACGCGCGAGTCAACACATCCAAGGGACCAAATTCAAACTTCATTAATTATGTGATTAGGGCACAAATGACTCTCAGGTGGCCGGAGAAGACTTCCGGTCGTCTTCTCCGGCCAGCTCTCACCTGAAAAATCTCCAAACCTCTCAAAACGTACCAAAAATGAAAACCAAGAACATGGAAATGATCCTCACCCTCTCACGAACCAAACCCCTCTCTCAAAACAAATTTATATTTCCTAAATCAACTGAATCGAAGAAAATAAGTTCTAGGTCACGCAAGCTTCAGACACAAATTAAATGCTTATTTCAAAACCATTTTCAAAACCAATGGTACCAGAATGATCAGCAAGACATGAAGAGCAAGTTTGTAACAAGAGAAATCATTTCTGGAAAAATAAATTTCAGGCTACCTGAGATTTGAAGCTCTCCACTTGAAGACTTTCTGGCTCTTTCTTTAAGTGCAAACCACTCCTTAGGACCCCTTGATGATGTTTGAATGCCTTAGAACAGTTTATGTAGGCTGGTTGATGAGTTTCGAAAGCTCCTGCTTCAAGCTCAGTCAACAATGGCTATAGTGATTCTGGCTGATTCAGGCCATTGTGAATGATGGTTTGAGGTCCTGATGATGAATGGAGAAGGTTTGTGGAGTTTGTTTGGCTGTTTGTGAGCTAGGATGGAAGATTCGAATGGAACTGCAGAATGAGGGTGAAGAATGGTAGTGTGGTGCTTTGGCTGTTTCAGGCTTATGCTTTGGGTGGTTTCTTGTCTATGAAGTGAGTTGAGTTGGATGATGAAGAAAGTTTTAGTGTTTTCAAGCTGTGGAGGCAGATTCGAAAGTTCTTGCAATGTGAGGTGATTTTGTGAATGTTATGAATGAAGTGTTTTCAGCCTTGCTTGAAGTGTGTTATGGCCAGCATTTGATCCACATAAACAAAGCCTATTGGTCAGTTGATGTGACTTGGCCTGCTGTGATAGGTGTGGCTACTTTTGCCAAAATGTCAACTTCTTGTAAGAGAGGCATGGGTCATGTTTCAGCCAAGTACAAAAGGTGTGGGCTGTGCAGCAAGGTGAGGGAGAAAGGCTAGGAGTGGTCAGCAGGCTAGGCAGCAAGTGGATGGAAGTGATCATGAGTTTTTGCAACTTGGCTTCCTTTGTTCACATGGAAAGATTTTGCTCCAAAGGCCATACAAACATGTGATTCCTTTGGTTCAAATCTGATTTTGGGACTTAGAGAATGTTTATGCAATGGTTTGAAATGGATTAGAGGTCACAATATGCATTGGTACAAGGTTTTGCAAAATTTCCATTTGGTGCATAACTTGAATTTTAGTGATTTTTGCCAACTTTAACAAACCATAACTTTTGATCCAAGATGAATTAGATCATGTTCTTGTACTTTTTGGAAAGGGAAAGATGAGATCTACAACTTTCATGACCAAAGTTTTTCCATTTGAAGCATTTTTGGATCCAAAATCATGGCTTGAAAAATGACATAAAATGATGCATTCTTGAAAAGTCAACTATGCCCAAAAAGTCAACATTTGCAAAAACCCTAAATTCTTGATTTCTATGAACTTCAACCTTCTTCCATGATCAAATAATGATCATATACACTCAAAATGATGAAGATCAACCATTGGTTGGGTCATTGGGGGCCTCAGATGCCCTGATTTTGCACTGACTTGTCTGAAAAGTCAACTCTTGATCAGATGACTTCCCCATGGAATTTCTTCATGAAAATTGATATGCATACTCCCTATACCATATAGAGATCAATGAAAACAAGAATGACCAAAAAAATTGGAGTTATGGCCTCTGAAACCAAAACCCTAATTTTCAGTCAACTGTGCAGTTCAACCTGGCTCTGCATCACCTCAAACCCTAGTTCTTGTGATTCCTCTGCAATTTTGACTTTGAGGAGATGAAATATGATATAAGAACACACATGGACCACTTTGAATTGATTGGTAGCCTTTGGAATGCCTCAAGAAGCTTTGAGGTTGCTCAGATCACAAACCCTAGGTGCAGATGCCTTAGAAACTATCCAGTGAATCAAAAAATGAGATGTGAGATGATATGATTGTGTTTATGCATATGAGAATGATCACAAGCCATGGTGTGAATGGGTGAGGGCAAATTTGGGGTGTTTACAATTGCCTGAATTGGCGTAATAACCTTGCTGAGGAGGTAACCATTGTCAACACATATGAGCTTGGAGCTGTCAGAAACGCTGAACGAGATAATTGGTTTGACGAGCGACCGCTAGATGGGTAATAGACTCAATCAGTAAGAGTTATGACAAGAGGATGCCATAGAAACTCTTTGAGAGTATAACTGTACCAGTACTTTGAACTCCGGGTAAATGCTTCTGATCGTCTGACTTCAGAAAAGAATGAATTCTCGTGCTATTGGGGTGGCCTGCCCCAATACGAATATCTGAATAGTTTTTCACTTGACTGACTAATCTTTCTCCTGGATAGATTTGAATCTCGAGGTGATTGCCCCAGTTAGGCTGAATTTTAAAGACATTGCTCGACATAACTTCCCCGGATTAGCTAGCTCTTACCATGACTGCTTGGGAAAGTCCTTACTCAATGGAGCTATCTCGGAAAAGTGCACCTCGATGTGATTGTCTTTCAGAAGTTTTAGACTTATCAACTTGGCAAGATTAAGCTTATGGACTGAACTTCCGCATGTGAACCATTTATGATGCTAAACAAATGTATGCAAGCAAAAAATGTTTATTCTTAGAATGAAAATTCTAATGCAACACACATGTTAATCTTGAAGTCTTTATTGAAAAGGTGTCGCAAACCTTTGTGAGCGAATCACTGGTTAAGATACGACATTATTTTTTAAATGAAAGTATGTTCATGCAATACCAACAAGGATCTTTTAGCACAACTCATAGGAGTCAGGAACACGGCCTCGTGGTAGTATGCTCTCAAAGTAACCCTATTTCAGTTAGGACTTTTGAGGGTTGTATTGTGGCCTAGTTCACGGTTATAGAAACAAATGATATATGCTCGAAGTTTATTTGTGCCCACCCACTCTTCGTTATGTTCTCCATTCCTATGTTCAGCTAATTTTCACAAGCACTCACCTTCCACAAGGTTTTCGTGTTGGTTGAGGAACCATTGCTGCTAATAGTTTAAGCACTGATCAAGTTGTTGTTGGGAGTCAGTCACCCCTTTGTCTTTCGTGTCTGTGTCACACGACTTTGTTCTTGTTTAAGGATTTTCCTTGTGTAATCCTTTTTGCATTTTTCTCCTTTCATTTCTTTTGCTTATCCCTAACTTTTTCCTGGACTGATTCTTGTGAATCTTTGATTGTGAAGTCCAGCGGGATGCCCTAACTTTTTCCTAAGTCGCTTGTTTTCAAGTTTCGACTTAGCGGGATTTTTCATTTCTCTCTTTTTTTTGAACAAATTGTGTGACACTGTTTGTCTTGATTGCTTTGCGAGGGTTGTGACTGCCTCATTCCTTGGTCGATGAAGGATAACCATTGTGGTTTCCAGTCTTTGGACCTCTTGATTTGGATAACCATTGTGGTTATTCGGTCTTTGGACCTCTTAATTAGCATAGTGGAATGTAATGGATCCTCAAATACACTCATTTATGAAAGCCTGAATGCTTGGTCCGACTAGCTGACATCTACCCTGCCCCTGGGTTACATGTGAGAGTTTTTCGTGTGAGAAGAAATTCCTACTTCAAGGCTCAAGGGGGTTAGCGAGGGTCTATCTCCCTTATATCTCCAGTGTTTATGGATTTGAAACAAAGCTTGTACATCATCAATAGGTTCTTATTCGAGAGCACACAATTAGAGATTCTTGCGTTTTTGTTTCGTGATTCTCCTTCATAGAGTTTAAGCATGACAATTGGTATTGTGATGTACACATGTAAAATTATAAGTGAATGCGAATGAATTACTTTAAGAAAAACATGTGAGTTTTATTATTGCTAACATTCAAAAGCAAACAAATTTCATACATGTAGACAAAATGTTTAGCACATAAAAGAAACTACAAATGGAAATGCAGTAAAGAAACTGAATATTGCCGTAGTTGAGGAGGCTTGACTCCGTCTAGACCTGTCGGTCTTGGATACTTTCAGTGATCAATAGCTCTTTTACAGATTTGTAATCTTCAAGTTGCAGCCGTATACCCTAACCATGGCAATCATACCTCTTCTTCTAGTTATCCTGACTCTGACACGAGACGTCTGAAGGAAAGCGTGAAGCTGGAGAGTAAAGTTATCTTATAAGGTTGCTCAGAAAGACCTGATGATCTTCTGCCTATGTATCTCCATTGACTGATGACCAATGAAGAATCAGAGCGATGTAGTTCCCCTTAATAGGGATGAAAAAGAACAATAAAGAAAGGCAAACACACAAATTCCATCACTGAGAGTACTTGAATACTACTGGCTTTATTTGCTTCATGAATACCCTTGTAGCCTGGGTGATTAACTCAACGATTTTGGCTTAACACGGACCATCTGGTAAAACAACCGTGACACCCTCATTCGTTTCGGCTCCATCGTGATTAGGCATTGGGTTTTGCAGTACATTTGGGTGAGGAGCGAAATTGATCACCTTGGAGTCAATTAGGTCTTGTACCTTGTTCTAAAAAGCCCAACAATTCTCAATATTGTGCCCCTGGGCACCTGAATGGAACTTGCACCTGGCGTTTGAATCAAAATTTGTTGGTAGATTATCAGCAGAAGGAGCCTTCATGGTACGGAGTTCAAACAGGTTCAACTTCAGTATCTCTGGTACGAAGTGAAAGCTTTTTAGGACTTCCCCATTATGAGAATTGACCATGATATGAAGGATTTACTCTTTGCCATAATGACATTATGAGAAGGAGAAAGGACACCCAAACATTACTCAAATTTAAACCGAATTGGACATTGTTGAAGAAGAAAAGAGAAGGTGTGGGATTTTTCGTGAAATAGGCCATATGTGTAGAAAATGTCCAAATGCATCAGGGTCGTCTAGATGATTATGCTGGTTCTTTTAGTTCATATATTCGTCAAGTATTTAGTTATATAATGTAATGTATTTCTAATGTCTATGGAACAAGCAGTAAGAAATATATTTCATGTTAAAAACTTTCGATTACAGAGTACAATTATATCAACGAAATTCAAAATGCTTATTAACAAACTAATTAACAACAATAATCAACACAAGTGGACCTTCAACTCTTCTGTTAAGTTCAACAATCAACACAAGTGGACATCTAAATCATTTTGTATATGATCCAAATAATACATTTATATACACTCATGGCTAGAATCAGTCAATGCCATCTATAGACAATGATACTCTACTTTTCTCACCTTCATACGTCGACCATTGTCGAAAACCAGTGTTGTTGGTGGCAATCAGTGTTCTGAAAAATTACGGATATAGGCAAAGACTAACATTTTTATCTTTCTCATAAAACACAAAAGCTTGTACATACATGTTTACAACAAAAAAAAACTTGTTAGGTGAGCTGAATTAAGTTTACTTCACATCAAACTATTTATAGAAAATGAATACAGGAATTATTGCACTTTCATTGGTTGATGGCCTACTAATAGTGGCATCTCTTGGCCAATGAAATCATGGGTGATTAAAATATTTATTAAATTAAATAAATTGTACAATTATATTAAACAATTATTTTAAATTATTACTAAATTATTATTGTAAATAACTATTAAATCAACTACAAATTTTAAATAAATAAAAAACCATAGTATATAAATCTAAAAATTAAATTAAATTTTATTTTATTAATAAAATATTATAATTAAAATTATATTTATTAAAAACTAATTAAAAACATTAAAATAAAATAAAAATATCAAAATATTCGAAATTTTTACCACAATAACCATCTTTCCAACAACTAATGTCCAATATACCCATATTTTCACCAAAGTTTCTAAACTACCCATCTTTCAAAAAAATCATGTAGGGGGCGCCATCAGCAAACCAGCCTCTATATATTTTATTAGGGGGGACGCAATCAGCAAATCAGCCCCTATATATTTTATAAGGGGGTGACATCGTCAATGGAGTCACCCTTTAAAATATATGGGGGCCCCATTGGCAATGGCGACACCTTATGTAACGGTTTTTTATTTATATTTTTAATATGTTGGATATTTAATAATATTAAAAAACTAAACTAATTGTATTTATTAATAATTAGGTTACATTGGGGTAATAATACATTAATTTCTACGACTAGGACGTCCGATTCGCCCGTTAGTTCTGCATCCTCGGGATGTATGTATCTTTGTGGCCGCCTAGGTGATGGTGGTTGCACAGGAGGTGTTTCATATGAAACCGTAGATGATAATTGTGTCGGTTCGGGTTCAAGAAACTCGCGCATAGTGGCCCAATCAATTGAGTCCAATTCAGTAAACTCGTTCAGATCTAAGGGGTTGCCCATGCCTTCATAGTTTTGATGGGTTGGTTGGGATGATGAGGCAAAGTCAGGATGGTAGCCAGTTTTGTGGTACGGGGACATTGGCGTGAAAGTTTGTGTGGGTAAATTTTGTTGCGGAGTTTGGTACTGTTGGTAGTATCATGGGTTGGATGGTTGGGTTTGTTGGTACGATTGTAAGAATAATTGGGAGTATGATTGGTTAGGTTATTGTGTTTGTTGGTATGTTTGAGAGTATGTTTGGGGTGGTGTCATACCCTAAATTTTGACCAGAAATTTTTAATTTTTGTTCATTTGACGCATTTTTGCCGATGTATCGGAAATCAATCATTTTATGCATTTTATCCCATCTTTCATTAATTATCGCGTCCTCTATTCATTTATCATTTCAATGTTTCTTTTATTTCTAATTTTTCTTTCCTAGAATTTATTCCGGTTTTAAAATAGGATAGCTGTTTCACTTTATATTTTTTTTTCTTTCTTCTTCAGTTCAATAGCTATTAGATAATTTAGAATTAATTTTAGTTTGTATTATAATTCAGGTAAATTTTGGTTTAACTTGGAAAATTTAGTTTACTAGTTTCATTTAGTTTATTTATTTTTATTTCAAATTAGTTCTTTGTTTCTTTTCCTTATTTGAAAATAATCCAAAAATTTATTTAGTTTAATATTTTAAGTTTTTAAATTTATTAGGTTTTTAATTAATTTATAAGTTTATTTTGTTTTGTTTAATTTAGTTTTGATAATCTATTTTTTGGGTTTTAGATTTTAATATTTTAAAATTAACTTTTAGTTAGTGTAATCAGTTGGTCTTGTTACAATCCAAAGATTTTGCAGCAAACCCAAAAAAAAAACTTGTCCAAGCAAGCCTCCAAACAACACCCCTTTTCAAACTTTGACCAATTTCATACTCTTAACCTGCATCCCACAGCTTGCAACTCTGCACCTATAGATCCAAATATTACACCAAAGTAGAAAAAAGCAATACCTGCACATAAAAAAAGATCAACAAAAAGGGGACAGGGGGGCCCTTCTGATCGATTTAAAACACCTTCGGCAAAACAAAAAAGGGGACAACCATTGAACTTTTTTGGATGGTCCTCATCCACTCCTTCACAACGGACAGACCAGATCCACAAGAGACAGGTGAGCTATCCGTTCCTTCCCACGACAGTCCAAATTGTATGGCTTCCTGTAAGATTCTTCCCATTTCCAGTTTTCAACTGCTTCGTGCTTCCACAACTCCTCTTCCTCCGTCCCACAAAGCCCGCTTCGTTGCTCGGCGTAGGGAATCCGTTTCTGTTCAACAACTCCAACGCCCCCTAACTGAATACATGAAGTTGTCGGCGAGTCAATATTCAGTGTTGGATGCGGAGGGGATTGTGCGTGTGACTGAGGATACATTCAGGTGTTATGTCTATACAATTAAGTTTTTCACTTTTGAGGTTTGTCTCGTTTTGCTCGTCAAGGTTGAACAACAACCTCATGGCTGTTGCATTAAGCTCTTATCCTACAAGCTTGAGGGCTCGCCGATAGTTTCCGCACAGAACGATAAGTTTGATGCTATAATGGTGAACCGGATATCATGTGAGAGTGAATCAAATGAGTCACTGGTGCAGCAACTCACATCAGACACTGTAATTGAGGTTCACGAATTGGTAAAATTCAAGCATTAAACCAACCGAGATTCCTTGGGTTTTTTTTATTTAGGCCCATATTTTTGTTCCACACTCCACATACACATGTGCACTTCCTTTTTTTTTCTTTTTTGATTTATTTTGGGCTTCAAAGCCCATGGATTTTGCTGTCAACACCATTTGTTTTACTAATGTCACCATTGTTTGTTTATTATCAGATAATAGATCTTAACATTATAATTTTGTTTGATAATTTTTCTACGAGTTGCTTTGTTGATTTTGTTTAAAATTTCAATTGTTTGATATTAGTTGAAGGTTGATTAAATTCTATATTATTTTTTTCAGTTGGTTGTTTTGTTTGTAGTTAATTTTGATTAGATTTTAATTCATCTTTAACTAATCGTTAGAATAATCCTTTTGTTAAGATTTGATAAATAGTTTGCTAGACCTTTGATTTCTCTTGAATAAACACTTAGAATTTTGGTTTAGTTGATCCTTGTTTAAAGCATGATGTTGAACATTTCGACTAATTTGTTTGATTGTGTAGAGTTTCTGACAATTATCCTTGATTTATTTTGCGCATATTGAAGAGGCAATGGACCTTCTCCATTAGGTATCACTAAACCTCAATTTCATTTCTTTTGTGTTTCATCATAGTCTTGGTGCCGCGTTTACGCTAAATTATTCACTTGCACCTCACCATCGATTTTAAATCCTAAATCCTTTATGCAAATTGCGACTTTCTTCAAAAACTTTTGAACTAATTAATCTGCGAAAGAACTGAACTCCGGAGTCTAGCACTCCGCACGTTCTTGAGTGAATCACTCCTGGGCTAGCCCCATGTGTGTGGATTCATTCGCCCTTTCGCACTTAAAGCACTCAATCCACGTAATTTATTAAACAATTCATCGCGTATACAATTGCACACACGTAAGTCGATCGTTATGTGATCGCTGTCTGCACGATTTTACGCGTCTTAATTCACAAATCAAATAACAAGTAACTGAACTCCGGAGTCTAGCACTCCGCACCTTTTTGAATTAAATCACTCATGGGCTAGCCCCACGCAATGTGGTTTGTTCACTCTCTCGTTCCTAAAACACCAAAACCTCTTAATTCATAAATCAAATAACGAGTAACTGAACTCCGGAGTCTAGCACTCTGCACGTTCTCGAATTAAATCACTCCTGGGCTAGCCCCACACGATGTGGTTTGTTCACTCTCTCGTTCCTAAAACACGAAAACTTTAAATAAATTATATGAAGAACTAAACTCAGGAATCTAGCCTTCGGGTTGTAATTCATTCGCTTTTTCGTATTCAAAACAATTCAACAATCTTAAAAGATTAGACATGACTCATCTCCATAGAAAAAATATCTCTTCTATCTCCACAAATACAAACAAAATCTTACAAACAACTTTTCTCAAAGGAAGAATGTGGCATTGCTTGTCGATCATTATATCCAAGTTTAAAGCTTTTTCCGATTTTTATTTATTCTCAAAGGAAGAATGTGGCATTGCTTGTCGATCATTATATCCAAGTTTAAAGCTTCTTCCGATTTTATTTCTCAAAGAAAGAATGTGGCATTGCTTGTCGATCCTTGTATCCAAGTTTAAAGCTTCTTTCGATTTCTCTTTTCTCAAATGTTTGTGATGGATTAGGCGGGATACCTCCCCTTAAAGATGCCAAGTTGTCTCTTTCTTTTCAAATATAATTTAAAACTTACCAACCAATACAAACTATTTTCCATAATTAATCAGCGAGTAACTGAACTCCGGAGTCTAGCACTCCGCACGTTCTTGAATGCGATCACTCATGGGCTAGCCCCACCCGTTGTGATTCATTTGCCCTCTCGTTTAAAACACTTTAACAAAGATCAAACATCTTTTCTCAAAACGAACATTGTTTAAATCTTCCTATCTCGCAAACAAGCTAGCGCTTCAGCCTCCTATCGCGAGCAGATAAGCCAACGCTTAGCAATATAATGCATTTTCAAACAATCGTTCAATAAAAAACACAAATCGTAGTTGCACGAACTACGAAGCTCTGACTTTCCCATTGCACAAGGGAATACGTAGGCACGGGGATTTTAATCCTTCGCGAGCACAATAATAAAAAAATTAACCTTTCTCCATAATAAATAATAATTTTCTTTTCCCTTTAATAAGCAATCTTTAATCATTAAAAGAAGACAATAATAATAAGTTAACATTTAAGCACAAATTAGACTAAGAGGTTCCCGTTGAGTACAACGGACGTGAGGGGTGCCTAACACCTTCCCTTTGCGTAACTGACTCCCGAACTTAGATTAGTGGTTTCGTTGACCATTTCTTATCCCATTTAGGTTGTGTCTATATCTCCCTTTTCTTTAATTAGAATAAATAGAATTAGGTGGCGACTCTGTTGTTTGTTTTAGGTTCGTATTTTTCGAGGTACGACAGTTGGCGACTCTGTTGGGGAGCTCATAGCCTTGAGCATAAGAGAGTCGAGCCTAGCTTAGGATATTTTGCGTTTGTTTGATGACTTGTTTGATTGTCTTCTTTATTTACTGTTGATATTTTATCTATTGCTTCCTTCTTTATTATTTTCTCATTACATCTGCCTGTTGGATCTCGGGATATCACGGGTATGAATTTCTACTTGAGTTTTGAAAAAGAAGAGGGAACACCTAAGTTAGAATTGGATGTTATTAGTGTTAGTCTCCAAGGACTCGCTCCTTGCACGCCTAGCATGAAAGCTCCCCCAGATAGTTAGACTTTTCGTAGATCTTGTCACAATACAGCTAGCCTGTCGCGTGACCTGATTCACGAAAGGGCTGTGATTCTGGGACCCCATAGAACCTGTTTCAATTTTGGTAGTTGTATAATGTTAGGCTCCGAGGGCTCGCCCCTTTGTTGGCCTAGCATGAGAACTCCACTCAAGGTAGACCTTATCATCATTATTGTCACAATGCAGCCAGCCTGCGGCGGGCGTTAGTACGATAAACGTCCGTGACCTTGAGTATCCTTATACCATCACCATAGAAGCTACCCTGTGAGCGAGATTTATGGGTAAAGAATTTAGAACTCTCCACTTAAGGCTTACCAGTTAGGAGGTTCTGATTTACTTGTACCTTGGATCCAACACCTTGCCTTTATATCCAATTCTGGAGTTGTTCATGTTTGTGATTCTGAGCTTTGCATTTATTTGCATATCATTTGCATTTGCATTTGCATTGCATATCAGTTCCCAGCAATCTAACTTACACATGTCTTATTCTCCGTCAGTCAACTGTACTCGACCAGTCACCAGAGAAAGATGGACCAACTTGAGCAGGAGAATAGGGAGCTTAGAGATGAAGTCACTACTTTGAGAAATCATATGGGAATATTCTCGAATACCATGAAGACTCTAGTAGACAACCTTGTGCAGGAGAACATTGAACTCCAAGAAGAGATTCACAGCTTGAAGATTGATAGAGGGCGACTGATTTCTTTGGTCAAAGATCTGGTCATTTCTCAGCGTCGGTCAAATTCTACTTCTACTCGTCAGCGGCGTCAGAATCAGCGGAGGTCTCCAAACAGTCCTGAAGGAGCGGCCCATCAGTTTGACCCAATCCCAATGACTTACAGTCAATTGTGGTCTCATTTTTCCCGGAACTCAATAATGACACCCAGAAAGACTAGAGCCACGAGGTCTCGGCCCCGTGGGATCAATCCAAATACTAGTTGTGAGTTTCATAATGGAGTACTGGGGCATCCGATTGAATAGTGCAAAGTCTTCCAAGAAAAGGTCCAAGAGATGATCGACTATGGGGTGTTAACCTTCAATGGAGGAAGCCCATCTATGGACGGAGTGCCTTTGTGCTGATAAAAACTCAAGAGAGTCATGTCCAAGTCAATCTGTTGCTGGAGCATAGGACAAGTTCCTCAATGCACATGATCATTCGATACTTTGAAGTTTATCTTCTCAGATGATTAGCTCGCTCACTACTTTTCATATGTATTTTTCTTTGTTTGTTAATGCATTTGTTTTCGGCATGTAAAAACTTATTTGTTTTGAATGATTAATGCAATGAATATGTTTGTCTTGAAGTAATCCATTCGTATTCACTCATATTACTTTTTCTACTTTTATAATGCCAACATTATCCCATCTCTTGCTTAGGCCGAGAATTGGAGGGAGGATGACGAAATTAGAACACATATTCTCTAGTGGAATGCTTTTGATTAAAACCCTATTGACGATGTACAGGCATTGTTTCAAATTCCCAAACACTGGAGAAATAAGGAGTTAATCCCTAGTCAACCACTTCGAGCCTAGAAGTAGGAGTTTCTTTTGGATATTTCAAAACCCTTTACGTTTAACCAGGGGCAGGGTAGTGTTCAATTAATCTAGTTACACATTCGAATCGTAAGATGAAACATCCCATCAAGGAATCCATTACAATCAACGACTTGATAGTCACAATTTTCAGCCTTCAAATGAAAAAAGAGAAGCAAAAAAAAAATCCCGCAAAGTCAAACACCCAAAAGGAGACTTGGGGACCAAATAGAATAAGTCAATTGAAAGAAGTCCTCAAACACATAAGATTTAGTGACCACCATATCAAAGTCAAATGGGTCACTGATATCCATAGGGGACAAATAAGATGACTGTCATTTCAAGTAAACCTTGGATCTTCATCTTCACTACAAAACCATCAAAGACGAATGTATGTGTCAACTTAGCTGGACCTAGGATTGTAGAACATCACGGAGAGTGGGGGGCACCAAATAAACTTTGAGCCTTTATCCTTTGTTTCTAAAACCTCGAACCAAACCACATTACAACCCTCAAAAGTCCTAATTGAAGTGGAGTTTATTTCGAAAGCATACTCAATGAGATAGTGTTTCCTGACTCCTATGAGCTATGCTCAAAATTTGTGTTGGCTTTATAAAAAATGAATATCACATCCTAGCTAGTGATTCGGTCACAGGATATTGTGAAAATCTTTCAAAACAAAAAAACTTCGAGACAAACATGTGTGTTGCATTGTCTCAACATTAACATTTTGCTTGTTAGCATTTGCTTGATATCATAGAAGCCTATGTATGAGTATCAGTGATGAGCTTAATCTCTTCAGATTTGAAACTCTGATGAGTAGTTGAACAACCATTTCAGAGAATGATCATCCCTATGGGCAAGCATTGAAGACTTTGCCAGACATGGGCATGTTGCTTGAAGACTTTTCCAAACAGGGGCAAGTTTTTTCCCAATTTATTACTTACACATTCTGATCATCCCTAAAAGGATAAGCATTGAAGACTTATTTGGGCCAAATACAATTAATCTGGGGCAGTTACGTCGAGATTCGACAAAATCTCTCCAAGAGTTTGAAGGCACTGGGGAATTTGGAATGTCAAGTCTTCTATAAAATCCTCTTAAGATGATCTCTTCTCATAAACCATTTCGTGGATGCATGACCACGTGTTTCCCTAAGCAAGATGCTATTGTGATATACCTTGCAAGTACCTCCAGATGACGGGGTCCTTAAGCCAAGTTGCTACGATGTGTTGGGGGCATGACTCAGTGTGTTCTGATGATTTCTTTTACTACCTTAGTGCTTTAAGTGAGATATTAAGTCTAGTATCCCCAATTGAGCCTGGATTCAAGTTTCTCCAGCTGAATGTGATTCTCTTCCCCAACGGAGTACAAATTTACTTCATCCTAAGCAAACATAGTTTGTATGTTTGTTTCCTTCTGATGGACATTGAAGTTAGAAGATTGGCTTGTGTATATTTCCCAAATGAAGTATCTTCCTCTCCTCAAAGAGATTTCAGCTTTGTGGCAGGACTTGTTCCATGGATGGCTCTTACCCTATCCTCGGTGATTGCTTACACTTTGACGAGATTGGTCGAGTATCCGTTTGTTGTGACATTTATTTCGTCACCAGTTTATCTCTTGTGTTTGTTTTGTCTGTTTATCAACATAAGCATAATGCATATACATACATGTACATCATATTTGAATTCACATTCATATTCATGTTGCATTCATTGATGCATACCTCCTTCACCTTGGTCGTGGTTATCCCCAAGTGATGTGTCTCTCTCAAAATAGAGTTGTCAGCCTTAGGCAGAAAATGTACGATCTTTCTAATTCCCCACTGAGTTTTTACCCTCGTGGAAGATTTTTGCTTTAGTTCTCCTTTTCACACTTGGATAGGATAAATCCCCAGTTGAGTTCATTCCTCATGGGTTAATGTCTTGCTTGACAGTTTCTATCCAGCTTGTTCCTGGATTGAATTTGGTCTTTGACAATTTTAATGATTGAACTTCTAGATGGAAAGTGCATTTATTTTGCACCTTTGAGTATTTTGTCTCCTAGAAGGAATTTGTTTGAAATTTCCTCCATTGAAGACAAATTTTGCTCTCCGACCGTGTTATTGCAACATTCTCTTGGAATACTTACACCTGACAATAAGTGGTAGTCTCTTTATTCGAGAAGCTTGTTTCGTCCTAGAACTTCTAAGTGGAATCAACAAGTGGCAGTCTCTTTATTTGAGAAGCTTGTTTTGTTTTGAACTTTTGAGTAAATCAAAAGATGGCATTCTCTTTTCGAGCAGTTTGTTCATCCTCAGCAAGGTTTCTGTTCTATCAAATGGCATCTCCCCTGTTCAGCGGAGAAGTTTGATATGAATCTCTTTTATTTCTCGGCAAATGGCATCTCATCCAGACAAGGTGAGAAGTTTGTCGTGATTCTTTCCAATTTTCGTCAAATGGCATCTCTTCCAGACAAGTTGAGAAGTTTGAGTGTGAAGTTGTTTCTCCATCATATGGTTGTCTCTTTCAGAAGAAGGGAAGTATGGTGAGGGTTCTATCAAATGGCGTCTCTCTAATACACGTTGAGAAGTTTGGTATGAATCTCTTTATATTCTCGGCAAATAGCATCTCATCCAAACAAGGTGAGAATTTGTCGTGATTTTCCAATTTCCGTCAAATGGCATCTCTTCCAGACAAGTTGAGAAGTTTGAGCGTGAAGTTGTTTCTCCATCATATGGCTGTCTCTTTCAGAAGAAGGGAAGTATGGTGAGGGTTATATCAAATGGCGTCTCTCCAATACACATTGAGAAGTTTGGTATGAACCTCTTTATATTTTTGGCAAATGGCATCTCATCCAGACAAGGTGAGAAGTTTGTCGTGATTTTCCAATTTCCGTCAAATGGCATCTCTTCCAGACAAGTTGAGAAGTTTGAGCGTGAAGTTGTTTCTCCATCATATGGTTGTCTCTTTCAGAAGAAGGGAAGTATGGTGAGGGTTCTATCAAATGGCATCTCTCCAATACACGTTGAGAAGTTTGGTATGAATCTCTTTATATTTTTGGCAAATGGCATCTCATCCAGACAAGGTGAGAAGTTTGTCGTGATTTTCCAATTTCCGTCAAATGGCATCTCTTCCAGACAAGTTGAGAAGTTTGAGCGTGAAGTTGTTTCTCCATCATATGGCTGTCTCTTTCAGAAGAAGGGAAGTATGGTGAGGGTTCTATCAAATGGCATCTCTCCAATACACGTTGAGAAGTTTGGTATGAATCTCTTTATATTCTCGGTAAATGGCATCTCATCCAGACAAGGTGAGAAGTTTGTCGTGATTTTCCAATTTCTGTCAAATGGCATCTCTTCCAGACAAGTTGAGAAGTTTGAGTGTGAAGTTGCTTCTCCATCATATGGCTGTCTCTTTCAGAAGAAGGGAAGTATGGTGAGAATTCTATCCAATGGCATCCTTAGTTAAATCTCGGCAGAAGATTTGGCAATAGGTGATTCCTTTTATTTCTGGCAAGTCTCGGTAGAAGATTTCCAGCCTACCTCAGCAGAAGATATTTACTTTTTATGATCTCCAATGGCATCCTTAGTTAAATCTCGGCAGAAGATTTGGCGACAGGTGTATCCTCAGTTAATCCTCGGCAATAGGAATTTTATTTTGATACCTCGGCAGAAGGTATCTTATTCTTAGATTATCTGGTAATCTCGGCAGTAGATCTCTAGTAGATTTCGACAAATTTGTTTCTTTCCAAGATCTCGGCAGTAGATTTTTGGTTCTTTTTTTATATACCTCGGCAGAGGGTATTTCCAGTTGAGGTTTTAGATCTCGACAGTAGATTTCCTCAAAGTGGAATTTTGTTCAAAGATTTTGAGTTATCTTAGGACCTGTAGATAGTTGTCGTCTGGCTTCGCTCAAGAAAGAAAATTCCTCGTGTGGATTGTACTCCAGTCAGGTGTGTCTAATCCCCAGTAGTGTCAATTTTCTTTCCCAGTAGTGTTGTAGCTTTTGTCTTGCATCTTCGCATTGCATATCATATCATTTTCATCTGCATTTTCGGTCAAAATTCCAGGTATTCTGATATTTAATCATCTTCCACCTCGAATGTTCAAAAAAATCTTTGTTACCCATACATTCAGGTTCAGAATGATTAAATAGGGGCAGCTGTCATACCCTAAATTTTGACCAGAAATTTTTAATTTTTGTTCATTTGACGCATTTTTGCCGATGTATCGGAAATCAATCATTTTATGCATTTTATCCCATCTTTCATTAATTATCGCGTCCTCTATTCATTTATCATTTCAATGTCTCTTTTATTTCTAATTTTTCTTTCCTATAATTTATTCCGGTTTTAAAATAGGATAGCTGTTTCACTTTTTTTTTTCTTTCTTCTTCAGTTCAATAGCTATTACATAATTTAGAATTAATTTTAGTTTGTATTATAATTCAGGTAAATTTTGGTTTAACTTGGAAAATTTAGTTTACTAGTTTCATTTAGTTTATTTATTTTTATTTCAAATTAGTTCTTTGTTTCTTTTCCTTATTTGAAAATAATCCAAAAATTTATTTAGTTTAATATTTTAAGTTTTTTAATTTATTAGGTTTTTAATTAATTTATAAGTTTATTTTGTTTGGTTTAATTTAGTTTTGATAATCTATTTTTTGGGTTTTAGATTTTAATATTTTAAAATTAACTTTTAGTTAGTGTAATCAGTTGGTCTTGTTACAATCCAAAGATTTTGTAGCAAACCCAAAAAAAACTTGTCCAAGCAAGCCTCCAAACAACACCCCTTTTCAAACTTTGACCAATTTCATACTCTTAACCTGCATCCCACAGCTTGCAACTCTGCACCTATAGATCCAAATATTACACCAAAATAAAAAAAAGCAATACGTGCACATAAAAAAAGACAACGAAAAGGGGACAGGGGGGGCCCTTCTGATCGATTTAAAACACCTTCGGCAAAACAAAAAAGGGGACAACCATTGAACTTTTTTGGATGGTCCTCATCCACTCCTTCACAACGGACAGACCAGATCCACAAGAGACTGGTGAGCTATCCGTTCCTTCCCACGACAGTCCAAATTGTATGGCTTCCTGTAAGATTCTTCCCATTTCCTGTTTTCAATCGCTTCGTGCTTCCGCAACTCCTCTTCCTCCGTCCCACAAAGCCCGCTTCGTTGCTCGGCGTAGGGAATATGTTTCTGTTCAACAACTCCAACGCCCCCTAACTGAATACATGAAGTTGCCGGCGAGTCAATATTCAGTGTTGGATGCGGAGGGGATTTTGCGTGTGAGTGAGGATACATTCAGGTGTTATGTCTATACAATTAAGTTTTTCACTTGTGAGGTTTGTCCCGTTTTGCTCGTCAAGGTTGAACAGCAACCTCATGGCTGTTGCATTAAGCTCTTATCCTGCAAGCTTGAGGGCTCGCCGATAGTTTCCGCACAGAATGATAAGTTTGATGCTATAATGGTGAACCGGATATCATGTGAGAGTGAATCAAATGAGTCACTGGTGCAGCAACTCACATCAGACACTGTAATTGAGGTTCACGAATTGGTAAAATTCAAGCATTAAACCAACCGAGATTCCTTGGGTTTTTTTATTTAGGCCTAGATTTTTGTTCCACACTCCACATACACTTGTGCACTTCCTTTTTTGCTTTTTTGATTTATTTTGGGCTTCAAAGCCCATGGATTTTGCTGTCAACACCATTTGTTTTACTAATGTCACCACTGTTTGTTTATTATCAGATAATAGATATTAACATTATAATTTTGTTTGATAATTTTTCTACGAGTTTCTTTGTTGATTTTGTTTAAAATTTCAATTGTTTGATATTAGTTGAAGGTTGATTAAATTCTATATTATTTTTTTTAGTTGGTTGTTTTGTTTGTAGTTAATTTTGATTAGATTTTATTTCATCTTTAACTAATCGTTAGAATAATCCTTTTGTTAAGATTTGATAAATAGTTTGCTAGACCTTTGATTTCTCTTGAATAAACACTTAGAATTTTGGTTTAGATGATCCTTGGTTAAAGCATGATGTTGAACACTTGGACTAATTTGTTTGATTGTGTAGAGTTTCTGACAATTATCCTTGATTTATTTTGCGCATATTGAAGAGGCAATGGACCTTCTCCATTAGGTATCACTAAACCTTAATTTCATTTATTTTGTGTTTCATCATAGTTTTGGTGCCGCGTTTACGCTAAATTATTCACTTGCACCTCACCATCGATTTTAAATCCTAAATCTCTTATGCAAATTGCGACTTTCTTCAAAAACTTTTGAACTAATTAATTTGCAAAAGAACTGAACTCCGGAGTCTAGCACTCCGCACGTTCTTGAGTGAATCACTCCTGGGCTAGCCCCACGCGTGTGGATTCATTCGCCCTTTCGCACTTAAAGCACTCAATCCACGTAATTTATTAAACAATTCATCGCGTATACATTTGCACACACGTAAGTCGATCATTGTGTGATCGCTGTCTGCACGATTTTACGCGTCTTAATTCACAAATCAAATAATGAGTAACTGAACTCCGGAGTCTAGCACTCCGCACGTTTTTGAATTAAATCACTCCTGGGCTAGCCCCACGCGATGTGGTTTGTTCACTCTCTCGTTCCTAAAACACCAAAACCTCTTAATTCATAAATCAAATAACGAGTAACTGAACTCCGGAGTCTAGCACTCCGCACGTTATCGAATTAAATCACTCTTGGGCTAGCCCCACGCGATGTGGTTTGTTCACTCTCTCGTTCCTAAAACACGAAAACTTTAAATAAATTATACGAAGAACTAAACTCAGGAATCTAGCCTTCGGGTTGTAATTCATTCGCTTTTTCGTATTCAAAACAATTCAACAATCTTAAAAGATTAGACATGACTCATCTCCATAGAAAAAATATCTCTTCTATCTCCACAAACACAAACAAAATCTTACAAACAACTTTTCTCAAAGGAAGAATGTGGCAATGCTTGTCGATCATTATATCCAAGTTTAAAGCTTCTTCCGATTTTTATTTATTCTCAAAGGAAGAATGTGGCATTGCTTGTCGATCATTATATCCAAGTTTAAAGCTTCTTCCGATTTTATTTCTCAAAGAAAGAATGTGGCATTGCTTGTCGATCCTTGTATCCAAGTTTAAAGCTTCTTTCGATTTCTCTTTTCTCAAATGTTTGTGATGGATTAGGCGGGATACCTCCCCTTAAAGATGACAAGTTATCTCTTTCTTTTCAAATATAATTTAAAACTTACCAACCAATACAAACTATTTTCCATAATTAATCAGCGAGTAACTGAACTCCGGAGTCTAGCACTCCGCACGTTCTTGAATGCGATCACTCATGGGCTAGCCCCACGCGTTGTGATTCATTTGCCCTCTCGTTTAAAACACTTTAACAAAGATCAAACATCTTTTCTCAAAACAAACATTGTTTAAATCTTCCTATCTCGCAAACAAGCTAGCGCTTCAGCCTCCTATCGTGAGCAGATAAGCCAACGCTTAGCAATAGAATGCATTTTCAAACAATCGTTCAATAAAAAACACAAATCGTAGTTGCACGAACTACGAAGCTCTGACTTTCCCATTGCACAAAGGAATACGTAGGCACGGGGATTTTAATCCTTCGCGAGCACAATAATAAAAAAATTAACCTTTCTCCATAATAAATAATAATTTTCTTTTCCCTTTAATAAGCAATCTTTAATCAGTAAAAGAAGACAATAATAATAAGTTAACATTTAAGCACAAATTAGACTAAGAGGTTCCCGTTGAGTACAACGGACGTGAGGGGTGCCTAACACCTTCCCTTTGCGTAACTGACTCCCGAACTTAGATTAGTGGTTTCGTTGACCATTTCTTATCCCATTTAGGTTGTGTCTATATCTCCCTTTTCTTTAATTAGAATAAATAGAATTAGGTGGCGACTCTGTTGTTTGTTTTAGGTTCGTATTTTCGAGGTACGACAGGTGGTTGGTGTGGAGTTGATTGTTAGGGGGTTTGTTCGTTGAATTGTGGGTGGGTGAGAGGAATGTTAGTTTTCGTTTTAGTGTAAGTGGGTTGTTGGGATGGATCTTGGTTATGCGATGTTGATGGTCATCGTAACACCCCAAATTTTCCCTCTTCTTTTTAAGCATCATCTTCATATCATAATCATCATAAGCATATCATATCTTTGGCATCTTTGCATGGAAAAGTAAAGCATAACATTCTCATGTCCTAGCATTAGGCATATGATCAATTGTTTGTGAGTATAAGGCATTACAAGTTATAGCAAGAGGCCCAGTGGACTTGTCCAAGTCCCATGAAGAGTCTACATGACATTCACAAGTCCAAGATCATTTACAAAAGCCCAGGAGGTTGAGAGATCATCAGGGAATCCAAGCTAGGGCAAGCTCCTACACAATGGTTCCCAAATTAGGGTTTCACTTCCAAGCATGAATTCTTTGTGACTTTGACTATTTCATGTGGGAAAAGTCTTTCATATGATAAGAGGATCCTAGGGATGAAATTTGGTAAGAAACTTCCTTGGGGAAGTCAGTTATTTCATCAGTTGCTTGCAAAAGAAGAAATTGGTCAAATGTGCATTTTAAAAGTCAACTGTGAGAATTCAAAGGGTCCAACCCCATTTTTCAAGTCAAGGGATATCCTCAAGACCTTAGATGAGGTTTAGCAAAGTCAAAGGTCAAGAATCAAAGGGTTTTGAAGAGGTTTCCATTTTTGGCATATGGTTGGTTATGGAACTTTCCATTTTTGGCAACTTTTGCCCTAATTTTCAAAGGCTTATTTCATGGTGAAAGAGATCTCAAATGAATTTCCAATAAACAAGAAATTTGTAGGGTAGGTTCTCCCATTTTCAGAAAGTACAAGTACATTTTCATAGCCCTCATGGATCAGGAGATATGGCATTCGAAAGTTGCTTGTTTTTTAGGGTTTACTTTAAATTTCAAGTTTCTACCAAGTGCAAAAACTCACATAGCTTAATTCCAAGCTGACTTATGGACAAAATAAGGTCACAACATCACAAGGCATTGCATGAGACACATTTTGCTCCAAAGAATCCACCAAATTCGTGCATGGGATGAGAGATATTCCATAAAGTGTATTTTTGCAAAATCACAAGCAAAGCATGTTACACTCACATCCAAGGGTCAGGATTGATCCAAAGGCAATAAGGGGATGGATTGAAGTCAGAATGCACACATGAGGGAAGCATTGCACGCGTGTATGAAGAAATCACACATTTCATGCATTTTTGCAAATTCACCTCAATCACACTTCTCATGCCACCTTTACTTCAGAAACCCTAATCAGGTGAAAGGATCAATGGTATAAAGGAAAAGCATGCACTAAATTCGTGAGGGGACTCTCTCATTTCTCAGATTCACATTCTCTTGCTCTCTTGCATTTTCTTTCGAATTTCTCTCCTCAAGCTCTCACTTCATAATCTCTTCACATATTATTCATCCATGAGCTCTAAGGATCACATTATACTCACTCATTCAAGCTGAGAGTGAAGAATCATTGAGGTGCCATTCAAGAGCAAGAGCTTTCGGATTCCAAGATCCAGCTTCTCTCAAGCTCCATCTTGCATTTATTTTGTAAGAGGAGATCAAAGTGCGTGGATCTGCAGCTGTAGGAGCATTTTCTTGGAGTTTTAGAGGATCTTCAACCTCAGGTATGCTCTGAAATTCATGGATCTGGATTTGAAATTAAACGTATGCATTGTGTTGTGCTTGTTATGCTGATGATTCTGTGATGATTAGATTCGAAAATGCTTGAATATTGAGTTTGTTATGATGATCTGAAGTTTGATACCTAGAACTGTTTGTCTTCGATTTGGCTTGATCTGTTATCTATGGTGATTTTCATTGTTATATTCTTAATCAGCATGTTCTAATGAGTTGATCAGGAGATTATGATTGATTTTAGTGTTGATTTGTTCATAGTGATGAATTTTCCGGTGACCGGAGCTAGGGCTCCGTCACCGGATTCTGGAAACTGAAAGATGAGGAAGATGATGTTATGGCCATTAGATCTTTGATCTGGACGGATGATGTATTGCCACCGCATTAAAATGAGACCCTCCCTTGCACGTGTTTTGTGTTTTATAATTGAATCTGAATAATACATGTTGTTTCGCACCCATGGTAGCTAATGTGTACACGCATGTGATGGTTGTTGATGTTTTGATTTGGTTTGATCACTGACTAGTATCTGGAGCGTTCACTTGATCCACTGGTTGTTGTTTTTCCCTGATTAATTGAATTTCCATTGTAATTATTGTGAGTGTACGCAGGATCCACTGGGCTTGTTTTGATTTCCACACCCCCTGTTTTCTGAGGCCCAACGAATTTGAACTGTGTTTCATTGCTATATGCACCCCTGGCTTCATTAATTCTTTTTTTTATTTCATTTTGTTTGCAGTTTGATTTTTAATTTTTAAAAATAGAAATAAGTTCATAAAAATTCCAAAAAAATTCATGAATGATATTTTGAGTTTTCTTTAATTTTTGGAATTTTTATTTTCCATTTATTTTCATTTGCCACGCTGGAATTAATTTCCTCTTTTATTAATTGCTTTTATTTCACTTTTAAAGCATGTTGTCTTGTACAATTTCTATCTTGATCACTAATATGAATTTTGAATTGATTCTTTTTGCTCTATATTCACATTGAGATGTAGTTTATTGATGATGTTTCCTCTGGTTTTTAGAAGTTTGCTTATTTAGTTTTGGTCTTTAACTTGTGCATGAAGTCTCCTAACCCCAATCAATGTTTAGACTCATATTTGACTTGCCTAGCTTCTGATTTTGATTCTTTCCTTTTGGCATGTTAATATTGTATGTTTGAAGAGTTTTGTGCAAGTTTGTAGAATTTTTGAATGTATGCTTGATTTGATTTGAATTTTGTCCTTTGCTTATCTTATTTTGCATCTTTTTTGGTCATATGTTTAATCCTTAGGTTAGGAGGGTACTTGTGCCAACTTCCTTAGGTTGTTTAGAACCCTTTTAGGATGTGGATCCATCTCTGGTCTTGAGTTGATGTTTGTACTTTGAGAATTTTTGTGGTTGTTTACTTTTGAAGTTCATTCACTTATGTACATGTTCACATCACTTCTTATGCTTCTTTGCTTCTCATGATGCTAATGCTTGAGTTGGTATGCCTCTACTCTTCATCTCTTATGTTGCTTAGGCACATTCTTGACATGTTAGAGTTCTGGTCTTGAAGTTTGTAATGTTGTTTTGTCTAGTTTGCTTTGTGTTATCTCATGTTTGTCTTACTTTTCCATGATAATCCATAATGCTTCATGTTGAATTGTATAGTCCCTTTCTCATTCTTGTGTTATGTGTTTGCATTTAGCATTTGTAATTGAGATTCCAATTCTGGTTGTGTGGCTTTGGTTTGATCTTATGCCCATTTGGTGTATCATTTGTTCTCATTTGCTTTTGTCATGATGTTTGCTTATGTTACTAACCATTTCAGGGGCTTTGGTAAGTGAGAGGTGTGGATGTGATTCCCACATCTCTAAGTCTTATCTCTTCTCTTTTCCTTATTGATATTCTCTTACTTGTGTTTGTTGGGGCTTAGGCCTTCCTTTCTCTTCCTCATTCTCATCTTTCTTTTCTTATCTCTTCCTTCTTTAGGATAGTAAACCACACTAACCTAGGTTTTCCTTTGCATGATAACATTAGGATTTGTTAGTCCCCCATTAGACTTCTACCTTTAAGATCCTTTTGTTTCTTTTCTCTTCTCATCTCAAAACAAAAACCCTAAAAAGCACTTAATAAGGATTGAAGTGCTCTCCTGTGCAATAGCCTTATTCCAAGAAACACTTGTAGTTTTCCCATCTTGGGATGGTACAAGCTTGTTCATCATGATGCACAAGTCTGATCAGGATACCATCTTCATCAAGAAAATCATAAAAAAGACTTCTTCATTTAAGTTACAAAAAACACTTAATAAATTCAATGAGTTAGTGAGCCTAAGCCCTAACCTCTGGAATCAAGTTTTGGGGATCTTCTCCTTACTTGAGTGTGCTTGTTCTATTATTCCATCTTGGAATGTAGTGGCAAGTACACATTCCATGGAAAAGAGCTTGAGTTCACTTTCTTGTGCCACACTCATAAAAGCTTCTAAAAAACACAAACAAACAATAAGCGTCTTTCCTTCGGGAATTCTTTTCTCATCTCCTTCGCTCTGTCCGCGAATTTGCTTCTTCTTGTCACTTTGCAAGATGGTAACGCACTCGTCGTCCGAGCCTGCAACACCTGAGCATTGACATAGGCAGTTCAAGCCTTAAGACACAAGCAATCTTTTCCACCCCTAGTTAGGGGAACTACGGTGACTCTGATCCTCATTGTCCATATGAGGTACGTAGGCAGCGGGGTAGGGCCCGTTCGAGCACAATCTTTATTTTCCCTACATTTTTCCTTTTCATTTCTTTTTCAGTTCCCTTTTCGTTTCTTTTATCCAGTTCAGGTCATTTCCTTTGCAACAGCTTTCATTCCTTCACCCTTTGAAACAGTTTCTTTGCAAGCGTGGATCCCGTCGGGTACGGCGGACGATCTGGGTGCTAATACCTTCCCAGGTTGTAACCAACTCCCGAACTCAGACTCTTTGGTTCGCAGGACCCGTGTCCTTCCTTTTCTTTTCTTCTAGTTTGTGCAGCATTACCATTCTCGTTCCTTCGGGATAAAAATGTCTGGCTGGCGACTCTACCTCTTTCTGCGCCACATTCGCGTTTGTACCAGGATGGAAATCCGGGGAGTGACAGCTGGCGACTCTGCTGGGGATCGAACCCAGAATCTCTAGTTCCCTTGAGAGTCTCTCCTAGTGCTTGCGTGTTTCTGTTTCGTTGGGTGTTGATTGTTTGCTGTTGTATGTTGTATTTTATTGTTGTTTATTTATGGTTTATTTACAGCTTTATTTACAGTTTTCAGTATTTATCTTCTGCATCATATATTATTACAGGACTTTCTGGACTGGATTTTCTGTTTGGCGGGACTTGGGTGATATTTTTTCTGAGAGATGAGCTCATTACCAAGGCTCGAGTGCACCTTAGGACTTAGAGTGGTTCCACTTTGGCCTCATGAGATCTTGTCATGGGGGTAGTAGTGAGTTCCATGCCCAGATTTGCGACTGTCTTGGAAATGTCTTGATTTGGGGATCTTCCTCTTTCATTTCATAACCTTGATAGTTATGTGCAGCTGGGGACCGATCATTGAGAACCTTGTGGAAACATCCCTCTCTAGTGGTGACAGTGGCACATTGTGTGGCAAACCCACTCGCACCCGAGGGCCTACCTGGGACTCACATAGGATGACCTTTTTTTCCCGGACTCATCTGAGGCCTTCCTGTGTAGTATATAATGCCAAACCGATTCCCTGATTTGGTCATGAGCCATTTCTCGGAAATGATGAAAGTATTATTGCTATTCGGCTTTGAGAGTCCGTGATGTTTGACCCGGAGCACACCAGTGAGATTGGGAGGGGTTTACAGGTTTGTAGGAACCCTTGACCTCTACATACCTTCATTATCAGTATGGTCTCTGTTATGATTTGGTCCTTATGGTTCCGGATTTCTTGGTCTCTTGGTTCTGAGGGTTTCTATCGGATGGTTATGGCTCGGAGAATCTTAGTTTTCAGTTATTTAAGGGTCCCAATATCCAGTATCCAGATGGTCCCAGATTGGTCATATGCTTGCATTGCATTTGCATTGCATCATACTCGCATTAACCATTTGTGTTTCCATTTTTCAGGTTTACAGTTTAGCACCCAGTTCTGGTAATTGTAGGCTCTCCAGATGGCAGAAGTTAAGAAAATTACAAGAAAGAAGAATGTCCATTACACTTTTCTCCAACCAGAAGTCAAGAGTGTTCAGAGATTAGCAGGGCTGATGAATGACCAAGTTTTAGGGAACTTCAGAAAGAGGTATGTTCAGATTTTGAAGTACATGGATAAACCTACTGCAGACCAGAAGGATAGCTTGCACACTTTGCTTCAGTTCTATGATCCTTTGTTGCGGTGTTTTGTATTTCCGGATTATATCTTGGCTCCTACCTTGGAGGAGATTTCCAGCATTTTGGGTATTCTTGTCAGAGATACTTTGCCTTACTATGGGTCAAAGGTGGTTCTCAAGGAAGAAGACATATCCAGAGTCTGTCGTATACCAGTTGCTAAGGTCAAGAAAGCTTTGAAGGACAGTGAGGGCAAAGGACTTCCTTGGGATGTGCTTATACCAGAAGCTGAAGAGTATGCCAAAGAGAGTAAGTAAGGAGATTTTGGTGATGTGGTGGCCCTGATGGTATATGGATCCAGTCTTTTCCCGGGAGAAAAGGAGTTTGTGAGCTTGGAGGTGATTTCCATTTTTGCTAAAGGAAATCCTGTACCAACTTTGTTGGGAGATTTCTACTACAGTGTTCATTACCGGAATGAGAAAGGCAGAGGTGGACCAGTGGGTTGTTGTGCTCCATTATTTGTTGATTGGTTTGCTAGCCAATTACCAAAGTCGGGCCCTTTCAAAGAGATGAGAGATGAATGGAGGTGGTCCAGGAGGCTAATGGGACTAACCTCTGAGGATATAGCTTGGGGTTATGAGAGAGATTTTTTGGGGAAGGAGTTACTGGTAAGTTGTGGGAGTTCTACTAGTGTACCCTTGCTAGGAAGAAAGGGTGTGATCCGTTATCATCCAGTCTTAGCCAGGAAGCAATTTGGCTATCCTCTGAGGGATCCACCAAATATGGAAGAATTAGTTGGGTCCTTGTTCTTTTCTGTGGAGGGAAACAAAGAGTTAGTCATACATGTATCTCAGGCTTGGGCTCACAGGGGGAAGAAAGGAAAGAAGGATTTTGGAAGGGTAGATCCCAAGACATATCCTCCTTTTGCTACATGGTTGCAGAAGCGTGTAGAGGAATTGCTCGTGCCATTTTCAGTGGAGGCTCCATTGTATCCCAAAGAGGTTCCATGTCAGAATACCGTTCCTCTGGAAGAATATAAGAAGTTGGAAGCTCAGTTGCACAAGGTCCGGATAGAGAATGCTGAAATGGTTAACTTGTACCACCTTTCTAATCGTGCTAAGAATGAAGCAGAGGAAAAGCTACAGAAGATGCAGGTCTCCTCAGGAGCTAAAGAAAAGGAGTTTGCTGGAAGAGAAGCTCATTTTCAGAGATTGGGTCTAATGGAATCAAAAAGAGAAGCGGAGCGTAAGAAGACTTTGAAGACTCTTAAAGAAGCTCGTCAATCCATTGTTTGGTTGCAGGGCCAAAGGGAACAGGAGCAGAAGAAGTATAAAGAAAAAGAAGAGTTTTTCGAGGTACAGATGGCCTTCAAGAAAGAAGAAGTAGAACAAGTTCACAAAATACGAAGGGAAAAGACTCAACAGTTGGCACAGAGCCAGATGGCCTTGAAGGAGGCATTGAAAGAAATTGCAGAGCTTAAGCTGAGAGCAGGTGTGAAGAAGAACCGGACAGAGGTGATAGCTGCAGAAGAAGAACCTGAGTCTTTAGTTTAGATTTTATTTATTGTTGTTCAGACTACCTACAGGCTTGTTGTAGGAGTTTTGCTTTATCTTTTTGTCCATGTATTGACTTGTAACCCTTTGGGGAATTTGTTTGTGCTCTAACTTTGGCCGTCAGTGGGTTATTCATGTTATGCAATGTTAAATTCCAATTACCATTTCTGAGTACGCGAAGCTTGTTTGTTTAAGACTGCTGAGATCTGAACACTCTTCAAAGAGGGAATTTGAAAATTAATGCTCAAAGGGGCTATCTGGAGCAAATACCAGAACTGGGGCATATAAATGCCTAAACTTGGAAACATGAATAGTTACATTGCATGCATATAACGTGTTTGCTGTTTTGGAGGTAGTTCATCAGTTTCTAACATTTATGTCCTTTCAGGCATTATAGCTCCCAGGAAGGTTCGAGAACAGCCAACTGTACACAGATATCCTACAAGAGTAAACAGAGAGAGAGTGATGGATCAAATGCAGGAAGATTTGGCCGACTTGAGAATGAGAATGGACAATTTCATGACCCTCATAGCAGGGATGGGTCAGACTCATGAGCGCTTGCGCGAGATGGTGGAAAATAATCAGACCAGGAACAATGGGACTGTAGATGGAGGTAATCGCAACGGGGCTGGCGCCCGTCACGTAGAAATCCCTGTGGCACAACCAGGGGTCACTATTATCAATGATGGACTGAACAACGTACAGATGGATGGTTAAGATGAACAGTTTACTTTGCTGGATGAGGCAGAAGGCCAAGGGGCTGAAATGAACAGAAAGTTTGAACAGATGGCTGAGCAAATCCGTGCCATTCAATCTCAGAGCTCCCTGGGGTTTGATATTACTGACTTGGGCTTGGTGCCAGGGGTTAGAATCCCCTACAAGTTCAAGGTTCCTAATTTCGATAAGTACAACGGCACGGCTTTCCCGAAGACTCACCTCCAGTCTTTTGTAGAAAGAATTGCTGCACATACCGATGACGAGAAGCTATGGATGTATTACTTCCAGGACAACCTTGTGGGGGCCTCCTTGGAGTGGTATATGAAGCTGAGCAGGGTTAACATTCGAAGCTGGAAGGATTTAGCAGAGGCATTCGTGAAGCAGTACCAGTACAATTTGGATATGGCTCCAAATCGTACTCAGTTGCAGACCATGTCTCAAAATGCTAAAGAAGGGTTTAAGGAGTACGCTCAGAGGTGGCGTCAGCTTGCTGCTAGAGTACAACCACCCTTGCTGGAAAATGAGATGGCTGATATGTTCATGGGAACGCTACAGGGGGTGTTTATCGAGAGGTTGGCGTCTTGTTCAGCTACAAAATTCAATGATATTGTGATAGCTGGAGAGAGGGTTGAAACTCTTTTGAAGATGTGGAAGATTCAGGACACCGGTGCGGGTAGCTCAAGCGGTGTAAGAAAAGCTTTTAATGGACCTCCGAGAAGAAGAGAAAAACTAATGATGTGTACGGCCGAGGACGGGGCCGAGGATACAGAAGATCATCTGAGCAAGTGGCAGCTGTCACTATTCCATCAAGTCCTGTGCAACAGACTCAACCACCACAACAACAACAACAGTCGTCGCGCAACAATTATCAGCAGAGACCCTATCAACAGAGACAAGCTCGGCCAGCTAATAGGGTGCTTGAAGCCATTCCGATGACGTATACGGAACTGTTGCAGAGGTTGCTAGACTTGAACTTGGTACAATTGAGGACATTAGCACCACCTCCACCTGGAGAGCTTCCAGTGGGGTATGATACTAACACAAGATGCACATTCCATTCAGGAGCACCCGGGCACTCAACTGAGAAGTGCAGGGCATTACAGCATAAAGTTCAAGACTTGATTGATTCAAAGGCGATTAACTTCGCACCGCCTCCTAATGTTACATCAAACCCTATTCCAAACCATGGAGGTACAAGGATAAATGTTGTTGATGGGGGTGAGAAGTTAAGTTTGATTTTGAACGTGGAAGAGGTGAAGACTCCATTGCTGGTGGTGAAATACAGACTGTTGAAAGGACAAGTGTTCCCAGGGTGTGGTTATGCTTATGAAGAGTGTTTGAGTTCAGTGAATGGCTGTGAAGACTTGAAGGTTGGACTGCAATATCTGATTGACGAGGGGTCGCTGCAGCTTGATAGGATTGATGATAGAAGTGATTGTGTGTCTACCATAACGATTTACTTTGATCCTGCTGAAGTTCCTGCCCGGAGGGAACCTGTGACTATCTATGTTCCGGAGGTTAACCCTGTCACCATTACTGTTCCAGGGCCTATTCCTTATGTTGATGACAAAGCCATCCCGTGGCATTATGGCTCGGATGTGTATGTGGAGGGTCAGAAGGTGGAGAGTAAGGCAGTAACAATTGGCCCGACTGTGGTGAATGTCGGAGGAGTCGGTGGTTTTACGAGAAGCGGGTCTCTTTGCTCCTCAAGCTCTTAGAGGAGATCCTGAAGCCGAAGTTGTTGCAAAGGCTAAAGGTAAGCGGATAGCGACCGAAGAAATGACAACTCTAGCTTCCGGGCAAGGTACTTTTGAAAAAGAAGTCGAAGAGTTTATGAGGATAATAAAGAAGAGTGACTATAAAGTGGTTGAACAGTTGAATCAGACTCCGTCTAAAATATCAATTTTATCCTTGTTGATGTGTTCTCCATCTCATAGGGAGGCTCTGCTGAAAGTGCTACAGATGGCGTATGTACCATAGGAGATAACGGTTAATCAATTGGAGGCTGTGGTAGGCAGTGTGAATGCTAGCCATGGGTTGGGCTTCACGGATAGAGATCTTACTTCTGAAGGCCGCAATCACAACAAAGCCCTGCATATCACCATGGAGTGTAAGGGTGTTATCTTGTCGCATGTCTTGGTTTATAAAGGCTCTTCTCTCAATGTGCTCCCTAAGAAGGCCTTGATGAAGTTGAATGTTGATGGTATTGTGTTGAGACCCAGTGATTTAATTGTTAAAGCCTTTGATGGGTCCCAGAGGTTTGTGTTCGGGGAAGTTGAGCTACCTGTGAAGATTGGGTCCCAAGTGTTCAAGAGCACGTTCTATGTCATGGATATTCAACCCGTGTACAGTTGCTTACTAGGACGTCCCTGGATCCATGCTGCAGGCGCAATGACATCCACGTTGCATCAGAAGTTGAAGTATGTGGTAGATGGCCAGGTGATCACTGTGTGTGGAGAAGAAGACATTTTTGAGTCACTTGTCAACTTTCAAGTACGTAGAAATGGACGGGGAAATTCATGAAACGTTGTGTTAGGCTTTTGAAGCGGTCAATGTCAGCATTTTGGCTCCGGCAGAGAGGAACAACGAGAAGGAAGGGACCTCCATTCACTCCTACAAGCAAGCCAAGGAAGTGGTCCAATATGGAAATGCCCAGGGCTGGGGCAAGTTGCTGGAATTAGAGAAGAAAGATAACAAGTTCGGTCTTGGTTATCAGCCTGGTCGGTCCAACTGGCCTCAGAGTAATACAGCCATAACTTTCACAAGCGCCGGAATGCTCGATCGCAACAACATCTGTGCAAAAAGTGAAGAAGGGGACAGTGACTGCGACTGGGATAGCTGGATTCACCCATGTGCACCTGAGGAGGAGCTCCGGAATTGGTCTGCCGAGGATTTCGTTCAAGTTACTTGGCAATCAAAGTAATTTACTTGTTTCCTTTTTTTTATCATGCTGCATGTCAATCCTGCACTCTGCCCAAGGTGCACAGATCCATTTGTAGGGCCACCATGCTTTTAATGCATTTATATTTTTTCCATGAAATAAAGGACATTTTTCAAGCAAATTGTGTTCTCTTTCTTTCGTTTTAAAATTTTTCACACACAAAAAAATAAAATGGCAATGTTTTTCTTTTCTTGTGTTTGCGTCTCTTTTGGAAAAAAAACAGATTCTGAAATAAGCACATCATCTGTGTAGTGTTGATCATCCGGATTCTAGTGATAACGTTCCTGCTATGGCCATGCATGACTTTGACAATCCTATCTACCAAGCGGATGAAGGGGTTGAGGAAGACTGTGAACTCCCCGAAGAATTGGTCAGGTTGTTGAAACAAGAGGAAAGGGTCATTCAGCCTCATCAGGAAGAAATAGAGATCATCAACATCGGGATTGAGGATGTAAAGAAAGAGATAAAGATTGGGGCCAGTCTGCAGGCCGAGGTAAAGAAGGAGTTGATTGGTATGCTACGTGAATATGTGGATATCTTTGCCTGGTCGTATCAAGATATGCTAGGGCTAGATACTGACATTGTTGTGCATAAGCTGCCACTAAGAGAAGACTGTCCTCCAGTGAAACAAAAGCTGAGAAGAACTCGTCCTGATATGGCGATGAAGATCAAGGAGGAAGTTCAAAAGTAGTGGGATGTCGGATTCCTAGCCGTAACTAGTTATCCACCTAGGGTAGCTAATATTGTGCTTGTACCTAAGAAAGACGACAAAGTTAGGATGTGCGTTAATTATCGGGATCTAAACAGAGCAAGTCCAAAGGATGACTTTCCATTACCAAACATCGATGTGCTGGTAGATAACACCGCTCAGTTCTCGGTATTTTCTTTCATGGATGGCTTCTCCGGGTATAATCAGATTAAGATGGCACCGGAAGACATGGAGAAAACAACGTTCATTACCCAGTGGGGTACATTCTGCTACAAGGTTATGCCCTTTGGGTTGAAGAACGTCGGGGCAACGTATCAGCGGGCTATGGTCACATTGTTCCACGACATGATACACAAAGAGATTGAGTGCTATGTGGACGACATGATTGCCAAGTCCCGGGACGAAGAAGAGCATCTGGTCAATCTTAAAAAGTTGTTTGATAGATTGATAAAGTATAAGCTGAGGTTGAATCCAAACAAGTGTACTTTCGGAGTGTGTTCCGGAAAATTGTTGGGTTTTATTGTTAGCCAGAAAGGAATCGAGATGGATCCTGCAAAAGTAAAAGCGATACAAGATATGCCTGCACCGAAAACAGAAAAAGAAGTGCACGAATTTTTAGGGAGATTGAACTACATTTCACGGTTCATATCTCATCTAACTGCCACATGTGAGCCAATATTTAAACTGCTAAGAAAAGAGAAAACGGTCAAGTGGAATGAGGACTGTAAAAGAGCCTTTGAAAAGATAAAAGAATATTTGCAGACACCTCCGATTCTAATGCCTCCAGTTCCAGGACAGCCGCTTATCATGTACTTGACTGTGCTAGAAGGGTCAATGGGGTGTGTTCTCGGCCAACATGACGAGTCTGGTCGAAAAGAGTATGCTATTTACTACCTTAGCAAAAAATTTACCGACTGTGAATCCCGTTACTCACTGCTCGAGAAAACTTACTGCGCTTTGGTATGGGCTGCTCGCCGACTGAGACACTATATGTTGACCCATACCACACTGCTAATCTCAAAAATGGATCATGTCAAGTATATTTTCGAGAAACCAGCATTAACCGGAAGGGTTGCAAGGTGGCAAATGATCTTAACAGAGTATAACATACAATATAATTCTCAGAAAGCCATCAAAGGAAGTGTATTGTCAGACTATCTTGCACAGCAGCCACTGGAAGATGATTATCAACCAATGAAATTTGATTTCCCTGATGAGGACATCATGTACCTCAAGGAAAACGATTGCGAGGAACCTCCTCCGGAGGAGGGGCCAGACCCTGAATCCATATGGAAGTTGATGTTTGATGGGGCAGTCAATATCAACGGACGTGGAGTTGGTGATGTTCTTATCACTCCTGAAGGAGTTCACTTTCCCTTCGCTGCCAGAATTACTTTTGGCTGCACCAACAATGAAGCGGAATACGAGGCATGCATAATGGGAATAGAGGAGGCTAATAATCTTCGGATTAAGACCCTCGATATATTCGGAGATTCAGCCCTCGTTATCAATCAGATTACCGGCAAGTGGTATACATATCAAGAACGTTTAATTCCTTATAGGGATTATGCCAGAAGACTATTGACGTTCTTCACAACAGTTAAGCTTCAGTACATACCACGAGATGAGAATCAATTTGCCGATGCATTGGCTACTCTTTCTTCGTCCATCAAAGTCTTGTGTTGGAACTATGTACCCAGGATTGACATTTCTAGGCTTGACGCACCAGCTTATGCTTTCTCTATAGACGCAGTGTCTGATGAGAAACCTTGGTACTTTGATATCAAGCTCTTCCTGGAAAAGCAACAATACCCAGCTGGGGCATCATCCAACAACAAGAAGACCTTAAGACGACTTGCTGCTAGTTTCTTCTTGAATACAGATGGGGTTTTGTATAAGAGGAACTTTGACATGGTCTTGCTCAGATGCGTGGATAGACACGAAGCAAGCCTGTTAATGCAAGAAGTTCACGAGGGGTCTTTCGGTACTCATGCAGGAGGACATGCAATGGCTAAGAAGTTGTTGAGATCGGGGTATTATTGGATAACAATGGATGCAGATTGTTGTTCGTACACCTGTAAGTGCCACAAGTGCCAGATTTATGCAGACAAGGTGCATGTTCCTCCAAGCCCGCTCAACGTCATGTCATCTCCTTGGCCCTTTTCTATGTGGGGCATTGACATGATCGGGAAAATAGAGCCTACTGCTTCAAATGGTCATCGTTTGATTTTGGTTGCGATTGATTACTTCACTAAGTTGGTTGAAGCAGCATCTTATGCCAATGTCACTCGTCAAGTGGTAGCCAGATTTTTGAAAAGAGACATTATTTGTAGATAAGGAGTGCCTGAGCGAATCATTACTGACAATGGTTCCAACTTGAATAACAAGATGATGGCAGAATTATGTCGGGACTTCCAGATTCAGCATCACAATTCTTCTCCTTACCGACCAAAGATGAATGGTGCGGTAGAGGCGGCAAATAAGAATATTAAGAATATTGTGCAAAAGATGGTTGTCACTTACAAGGATTGGCATGAGATGCTACCATTTGCGTTGCATGGGTACCGAACGTCAGTCAGGACGTCAACCGAGGCAACTCCTTTCTCATTAGTATATGGTATGGAGGCAGTCTTGCCTGTGGAGGTAGAAATTCCTTCATTGCGTGTGATGATGGATGTGAAGCTTGATGAGGCTGAGTGGGTACGTGCTCGATACAATCAGTTATGTCTAATTGAGTAAAAGAGATTAGCGGCTATCTTTCATGGTCAGCTTTATCAGAGGATAATGAAACGAGCATTCGACCATCGAGTACGTACTCGGGAGTATCAAGTAGGAGAGCTTGTGCTCAAGAGGATCGTTCCTCCAGGTTCAGATCATAGGGGCAAGAGGACCCCAAACTACGAAGGCCCATTCGTAGTGAAGAAAGTTTTCTCGGGAGGAGCACTGATGCTCGCTACTATGGATGGAGAAGATTTCCAATCCCCTGTTAACTCGGACGCAGTTAAAAAATACTTTGCATAAAAAGACCCACTGGACATAAAAACAGAATTAAAGTCCAAGAAAGAAAAGGGCATCCCGGCGAGCTAAAAACAGAATAAAAAGCTCGGGAAAAAGTTAAGGAAAACAAATAAAAAAATGTACACCCGCTGAGTTGAAAAGCCACATCGGACAGCTCAGGCAAAAAAGGGTATCCCGGTGGATTGAAAATCCGAAAGGGCGATCCACGCAAAACAAGGGAATAAGCGAACAATTGCGATCCGAGTAATCTGAACCAAATCATCGTTTCATACAGCCTGACAGTATCAGAAGGATAGGAATCAGTCCCCTCATCTTTTCGGAAAGCAAAGGCAAGAATGGAGAGTTTTGAAGACATGTTGGTCATAGCAAGAAGGAAACTCATTGGGATGTCGTGTCCATTGCCATTAGGATAGTTTATTTTCTCAATTTTATGGTAGCTACCTCTTTCCAGGTGGTTGCTTCCTGTTGTAAAAGCTTTGTCTATTCAGAGGCTTTTCAATAAAAGAATATTCAGTCAAAAAGTTGTGTTGTGTTTATTTTCGTTTGCAAAAATGTCCTGAATTTTTGGCAAAAAAAAACATTGCATTTAAAACATGGTGTTTGTTTTCTAAATGAAAAATGACATTGCAGGGAAACATTTAAAACCATCTTTGAGTTTCGGGTGACGATGGATGAACAGATCATACCATGCAAGTCCCCGGGGCACATATGTGTTTTCTGTTGTTGCAGGTTTTGTGGGATGGTGTCATATACCCCCAAGCAGAACGTTCCCCAGCTAAGTTAGAGCAGTTGGAGTCTCCAGCAGAACTCCAAGGCTAATTGAAAAGCATTCATCCCCAAGCGGATTATCTTTCCACAAGTGAAGTATGCTTGGTAGGCAGCTGAATGCCCGATTTCCCCACAGAGTTCATGTTTGGGTTTCACTCTAATCATTGAAATATCCCCAGCGAAGTTGCCAATTTATTTTTGGTCAATGTGATGATACAAATAGTTATTCATCCCCCTAACCAGAATTAGGCATTGTCAAAGCCTCTTGACATAGTTCTCTCCTGCAGAGTTGTGATTCTTGCTGCCAATCAGGGCACTTTGATGCTCGTATGCCCCCCCAGCACTCGTTTGTGTTTGTTATCTGTTTGTTGCTCGTCTGCATTCCCCAATGCTCGTCTGTGTTTGATGTTTGGTAGTTGCTCGTCAGCATTTCCCCAACGCTCGTCTGTGTTCACACTTTGTTATTGCTCGTTTGCTTTCTCCAGCAATCACCCATGGTTGGTAGATGTTGTTGCTCGTCTGCGCTTCCTAGCACTCGTCTGTGTGTAACTTCCTTTTGATGCTCGACGCTTGTCTGTGTTTGAACTTATGTAATGCTCGTATGCATTTTCCCACGCTCGTCTGTGTTTGGTATCTGTTTGAAGCTCGTTTGCATTGTTAGGATACTCGTATGTATCATCCCTCACACTCGTCCGTGTTAGCTTATATCCATATGTGTTGATTTGATAATCACTCTGGTACTTGTCTGTATTGCTACCCCAAATGCTCGTCTGTGTTGGATTTCTGGTATTCGTCTGTGCCAGTGATTGATATTCGTCTGTATCATCGCCTGAAGCGCTCGTTTATGTTTCCCAGATCATCGTCTGATATTCGTTTGTATCATTGACTTATGGCACTCGTTTGTGTGTTCTCTTGATGATCATCCAATACTCGTTTGTATTGAAGAGGTTTGAAGGCCTGACGGTGGGATTAAACGTCAAAATGGTTACCGGTCCTGGCATAAAGGTATATCCGAAGGAGATTCGTCTGTCTCACAGGCCACTTGTCTATGTAAGATTTGTGAAGAGGGTTCGTCAAATCCTAATGTTGCACCTGGCGTAACGGGCTTGCTCGAAGAAGACCCGTCTGTCTTGGACCATATATCCACGGATTATATATGAAGAGGATTCGTCTATCCTGATTATGCATGTCTATCCCACAGACTTAAGTGCATCACCGGTCCTGGTGTAAAGGTTTATCCGAAGGAGGTCCGTTTGTCTCAAATTATATGTTGCTAAACGTATGAGGGCTCGTATGTTTGGCACCTGGCGTAACAGGTTTATTTGAGGAGGGCTCGTATGTCCAGCACCTGGCGTAACAGGTTTGTTCGAAGAAGACTCGTCTATCTAAGTTCTTCTATCCCAAGTAACAGTTCAACTTGGAAGGAGCACGTCTGCTCTCTCCCCACTTCAGTCGCCTAAGCGTCATTTGGATGGGTTTATTTCCCAGTGCTTGCATTCTCCAGCAGAGTGCAAATTTCAGGTTTTCTTGGTATTCAACCACAATTCATCTTGAACGGTCGATAGCCCGTGCTACCGTCCTTTTCAGATGAACAGTTGTTTGAATAGGGGCAGCTGTAACACCCCAAATTTGCCCTCTTCTTTTTAAGCATCATCTTCATATCATAATCATCATAAGCATATCATATCTTTGGCATCTTTGCATGGAAAAGTAAAGCATAACATTCTCATGTCCTAGCATTAGGCATATGATCAATTGTTTGTGAGTATGAGGCATTACAAGTTATAGCAAGAGGCCCAATGGACTTGTCCAAGTCCCATGAAGAGTCTACATGACATTCACAAGTCCAAGATCATTTACAAAAGCCCAGGAGGTTGAGAGATCATCAGGGAATCCAAGCTAGGGCAAGCTCCTACATAATGGTTCCCAAATTAGGGTTTCACTTCCAAGCATGAATTCTTTGTAACTTTGACTATTTCATGTGGGAAAAGTCTTTCATATGATAAGAGGATCCTAGGGATGAAATTTGGTGAGAAAATTCCTTGGGGAAGTCAGTTATTTCATCAGTTGCTTGCAAAAGAAGAAATTGGTCAACTGTGCATTTAAAAGTCAACTGTGAGAATTCAAAGGGTCCAACCCCATTTTTCAAGTCAAGGGATATCCTCAAGACCTTAGAAGAGGTTTGGCAAAGTCAAAGATCAAGAATCAAAGGATTTTGAAGAGGTTTCCATTTTTGGCATATGGTTGGTTATGGAACTTTCCATTTTTGGCAACTTTTGCCCTAATTTTCAAAGGCTTATTTCATGGTGAAAGAGATCTCAAATGAATTTCGAATAAACATGAAATTTGTAGGGTAGGTTCTCCCATTTTCATAAAGTACAAGTACATTTTCATAGCCCTCATGGATCAAGAGATATGGCCTTCGAAAGTTGCTTGTTTTTTAGGGTTTACTTTAAATTTCAAGTTTCTACCAAGTGCAAAAACTCATATAGCTTAATTCCAAGCTGACTTATGGAAAAAATAAGGTCACAACATCACAAGGCATTGCATGAGACACATTTTTCTCCAAATAATCCACCAAATTCGTGCATGGGATGAGAGATATTCCATAAAGTGTATTTTTGCAAAATCACAAGCAAAGCATGTTGCACTCACATCCAAGGGTCAGGATTGATCCAAAGGCAATAAGGGGATGGATTGAAGTCAGAATGCACACATGAGGGAAGCATTGCACGCATGTATGAAGCAATCATGCATTTCATGCATTTTTGCAAATTCACCTCAATCACACTTCTCATGCCACCTTTACTTCAGAAACCCTAATCAGGTGAAAGGATCAATGGTATAAAGGCAAAGCATGCACTGAATTCGTGAGGGGACTCTCTCATTTCTCAGATTCAAATTCTCTTGCTCTCTTGCATTTTCTTTCGAATTTCTCTCCTCAAGCTCTCACTTCATAATCTCTTCACATATTCTTCATCCATGAGCTCTAAGGATCACATTACACTCACTCATTCAAGCTGAGAGTGAAGAATCATTGAGGTGCCATTCAAGAGCAAGAGCTTTCGGATTCCAAGATCCAGCTTCTCTCAAGCTCCATCTTGCATTTATTTTGCAAGAGGAGGTCAAAGTGCGTGGATCTGCAGCTGTAGGAGCATTTTCTTGGAGTTTTAGAGGATCTTCAACCTCAGGTATGCTCTGAAATTCATGGATCTGGATTTGAAATTAAACGTATGCATTGTGTTGTGCTTGTTATGCTGATGATTCTGTGATGATTAGATTCGAAAATGCTTGAATATTGAGTTTGTTATGATGATCTGAAGTTTGATACCTAGAATTGTTTGTCTTCGATTTGGCTTGATATGTTATCTATGGTGATTTTCATTGCTATATTCGTAATCAGCATGTTTTAATGAGTTGATCTGGAGATTATGATTGATTTTAGTGTTGATTTGTTCATACTGATGAATTTTCCGGTGACCGGAGCTAGGGCTCTGTCACCGGATTCTGGAAACTGAAAGATGAGGAAGATGATGTTATGGCCATTAGATCTTTGATCTGGACGGATGATGTATTGCCACAACATTAAATTGAGACCCTCCCTTGCACGTGTTTTGTGTTTTATAATTGAATCTGAATAATACATGTTGTTTCGTACCCATGGTAGCTAATGTGTACACGCATGTGATGGTTGTTGATTTTTTGACTTGGTTTGATCACTGACTAGTATCTAGAGCGTTCACTTGATCCACTGGTTGTTGTTTTTCCCTGATTAATTGAATTTCCATTGTAATTATTGTGAGTGTACACAGGATCCACTGGGCTTGTTTTGATTTCCACACCCCCTGTTTTCTGAGGCCCAACCAATTTGAACTGTGTTTCATTGCTATATGCACCCCTGGCTTCATTAATTCTTTTTTTTATTTCATTTTGTTTGCAGTTTGATTTTTAATTTTTAAAAATAGAAATAAGTTCATAAAAATTCCAAAAAAATTCATGAATGATATTTTGAGTTTTCTTTAATTTTTGGAATTTTTATTTTCCATTTATTTTCATTTTCCACGCTGGAATTAATTTCCTCTTTTATTAATTGCTTTTATTTCACTTTTAAAGCATGTTGTCTTGTACAATTTCTATCTTTATCACTAATATGAATTTTGAATTGATTCTTTTTGCTCTAGATTCACATTGAGATGTAGTTTATTGATGATGTTTCCTCTGGTTTTTAGAAGTTTTCTTATTTAGTTTTGGTCTTTAACTTGTGCATGAAGCCTTCTAACCCTAATCCATGTTTAGACTCATATTTGACTTGCCTAGCTTCTGATTTTGATTCTTTCCTTTTGGCATGTTAATATTGTATGTTTGAAGAGTCTTTGTACAAGTTTGTAGAATTTTTGAATGTATGCTTGATTTGATTTGAATTTTGTCCTTTGCTTATCTTCTTTTGCATCTTTTTTGGTCATATGTTTAATCCTTAGGTTAGGAGGGTACTTGTGTCAACTTCCTTAGGTTGTTTAGAACCCTTTTAGGATGTGGATCCATCTCTGGTCTTGAGTTGATGTTTGTACTTTGAGAATTTTTGTGGTTGTTTACTTTTGAAGTTCATTCACTTATGTACATGTTCACATCACTTCTTATGCTTCTTTGCTTCTCATGATGCTAATGCTTGAGTTGGTATACCTTTACTCTTCATCTCTTATGTTGCTTAGGCACATTCTTGACATGTTAGGGTTCTGTTCTTGAAGTTTGTAATGTTGTTTTGTCTAGTTTGCTTTGTGTTATCTCATGTTTGTCTTACTTTGCCATGATAATCCATAATGCTTCATGTTGAATTGTATAGTCCCTTTCTCATTCTTGTGTTATGTGTTTGCATTTAGCATTTGTAATTGAGATTCCAATTCTGGTTGTGTGGCTTTGGTTTGATCTTATGCCCATTTGGTGTATCATTTGTTCTCATTTGCTTTTGTCATGATGTTTGCTTATGTTACTAACCATTTCAGGGGATTTGGTAAGTGAGAGGTGTGGATGTGATTACCACATCTCCAAGTCTTATCTCTTCTCTTTTCCTTATTGATATTCTCTTACTTGTGTTTGTTGGGGCTTAGGCCTTCCTTTCTCTTCCTCATTCTCATCTTTCTTTTCTTATCTCTTCCTTCTTTAGGATAGTAAACCACACTAACCTAGGTTTTCCATTGCATGATAAAATTAGGATTTATTAGTCCCCCATTAGACTTCTACCTTTAAGATCCTTTTGTTTCTCTTCTCTTCTCATCTCAAAACAAAAACCCTAAAAAGCACTTAATAAGGATTGAAGTGGTCTCCTGTGCAATAGCCTTATTCAATGAAACACTTGTAGTTTTACTATCTTGGGATGGTACAAGCTTGTTCATCATGATGCACAAGTCTGATCAGGATACCATCTTCATCAAGAAAATCATAAAAAAGACTTCTTCATTTAAGTTACAAAAAACACTTAATAAATTCAATGAGTTAGTGAGCCTAAGCCCTAACCTCTGGAATCAAGTTTTGGGGATCTTCTCCTTACTTGAGTGTGCTTGTTCTATTATTCCATATTGGAATGTAGTGGCAAGTACATTCCATGGAAAAGAGCTTGAGTTCACTTTCTTGTGCCACACTCATAAAAGCTTCTAAAAAACACAAACAAACAATAAGCGTCTTTCCTTCGGGAATTCTTTCCTCATCTCCTTCGCTCCGTCCGCGATCTTGCTTCTTCTTGTCACTTTGCAAGACAGTAACGCACTCGTCGTCCGAGCCTGCAACACCTGAGCATTGACATTGGCAGTTCAAGCCTTAAGACACAAGCAATATTTTCCACCCCTAGTTAGGGGAACTACGGCGACTCTGATCCTCATTGTCCAGATGAGGTACGTAGGCAGTGGGGTAAGGCCCGTTCGAGCACAATCTTTATTTTCCCTACATTTTTCCTTTTCATTTCTTTTTCAGTTCCCTCTTTGTTTCTTTTATCTAGTTTAGTTCATTTCCTTTGCAACAGCTTTCATTCCTTCACCCTTTGAAACAGTTTCTTTGCAAGCGTGGATCCCGTCGGGTACGGCGGACGATCTAGGTGCTAATACCTTCCCAGGTCGTAACCGACTCCCGAACTCAGTCTCTTTGGTTCGCAGGACCCATGTCCTTCCTTTTCTTTTCTTCTGGTTTGTGCAGCATTACCATTCTCGTTCCTTCGGGATAAAAATGCCTGGCTGGCGACTCTACCTCTTTCCGTGCCACTTTCGCGTTTGTACCAGGATGGAAATCCGGGGAGCGACAGTCATTGGTGTGGGTCATCCAAATATCTTGGATCAGACAAGAAACCAATGGAAACATACCTATACCAATTGATGTACTGTAGGGATGGTTTAGTCTCGTATGGGAACACGAAGTTGGTCAGGACTATCTGATGACGATGGCTCCATTCACAAATTTCATCTTTGGCATAATTTGTATACGGTTTGTATTCCCATTGGTATGAGAGCTTACTTTCGTGGTATTTTTTGAAACATCTTGAAGGCCCTGTTATTTCCTGTAGCATGCCAAATTGATGTTTTACTCGATCACTATTGTGTATCTCAATCATAGTGAAGTATATGATCGGTGTCTTTGAAGTCCACATCGCAATGTCTTGTGGATAAACATGGTGCATGTGTTTTAACCCGAGATATGGTCTCCAAACAAACTGTATGAGAAAATAAAATAAGTTTAGTATAATTTTAAGACAATAATATTTTAAATTAATAGGATAGTGAAAATACATCGTCTGGGCCCAGATGATCCAACAAACTTATGTATTGTATGATGCTCCAACGAGGACATTTTTCATAATTCATCTTATGTGCCCCCACCTGGAAAATGAGTATAAGTTATTTTGTGGTATTAGCAGAAGTTAAAGAAGATGAATAACTTCGTAGAAAAAATATGGTGTACACTTATTTGTTGCGTATGGAAAAACAAATGACTTGTAGTTGATTGGTGCTAGATTGTTCATTCTCGACCAACCCCAATTTTGGAGAAGAACAACGCATCCAGTAAATGTAGAACTATATGCCTTTGTAATGTTACACAAAGCTTTATAGAGACATGATAAAACAGCAGACCCCCAACTATATGTACTTATTTTATCTATATCTTCTAATAAAGGTAAAACATTGCATGAATATTATTGCTAGGTGTATCAGGAAATAAAAATAAACCTATTAATAACACCAACTGATGAATCTGTTTGGGACTGGAGACTACACTGCAATCACACCAACTGAAGACGTGGAAGTAGATACAATGACATTACCATTAAATTATGTATGTTGTCCTCCCCAACACATGACCAACTTGAATTTGGTTGGAGACGAACCATCATCAGATGTTTTCTACAATCCTTCTCAACAGAAAATGGGTGTTTTAAAAGTGGGGAACCAATACCGCACAAAAGATGAATTTGTGGAAGTTATAATCAAATTTTACATGGATAATTATGTTGATTTTGAAGTCGACAGTACTGATGCAAAATGTTATGTCATAAAATGTCATAACGAAGTTTGCAAGTTTCGCTTAGAAGTATCCTATCGGAAGCTAAGTGATTGTTGGGAGATAGGTTTGATTTATCCACCTCACAGTTGCACAACCACCATGCTTCAACAGAATCATGGTAAAATAACTTCTCAATTAATGTCTCAAAATATTTTGCATCTTGTGTACGAGGATCCATTCGTGAAGGTGGGCATGATTATCTCTCATATTGTTGCAAAGTTTAACTATACTCCATCATACAGGAAAGCTTGGATTGCAAGAATGAAGGCAATTGAACAAGTGTATGGTAATTGGGAAAAATATTACAATCAACTTCCACAATATTTATTAGAACTTCAAAAATATGTTCCTGGAATGATTGTAGTATTGGAGTCGCTTCCAGTGTATACTTCTGATGGAGCTTGTGTTGAAGGAAGAAGAATATTCTCCTGTCTACTTTGGGCATTTCAACCATGCATAAAAGGATTTGCATTATGCAAACCTATTATTCAAGTGGATGGAAAATGGTTGTATGGAAAATACAAAGGAACATTGCTAATGATTGTTGCACAAGACAACAAAAATAATATATTTCCAATCGTCTTTGCTCTAGTTAAAGGTGAAACAGGTGGAGGTTAGAGATTCTTCCTTAAGAATCTCAGAACACATGTCGCTCCTCAAGCCAACTTATGCTTGATTTTCGACAGACATGCGTCTATTGTGAGTGATTACAATAATCCTGCAAATGGTTGGCACAATTCTCCTTCAGTCCATATATATTGTATAAGAAACATTACTCAAAACTTCATACGGTAAATCAAAGACAAAAATCTCTGTAAAAAAGTAGTGAACGCGGGGTATTCCTTAAATAAAACATCATTCTTATACTACCGTGAGTAAATTAGAATGTCAAATGTGGATGCATTAAAATGGGTGGATAACATTCTAATGGAGAAGTGGAAAAAGGCATTTGATGGGGGATGCCGATGGGACCGCATGACAATAAACCTTGTGGAATCCATGAACGACGTATTTAAAGGCACTAGAAACCTTCCCATCACTGTGTTAGTGAGAGCAACCTATTATAGGTTGGGATCACTATTTGCGAAAATGGGTAAAAATGGAGTGCAATCTTAGAATCAAGGCAAATATTAGGTTAGACGTGCATGAAGTTTATGAAATAGGAAACTATTAAAGCGTCCTTACATTGTGTTAGGGAATTTGACCATCACGATAGCAGTTTTATTGTTGAAGAGATAGAGGATCATAATAAATGCCTACCAATGAGATATTATCGGGTCGAGATTGATAAAAATTGGTGCAACTGCGGAAAGTTTCAAACATTTTGTATGCCTTGTTCCTATGTCATTACGGCTTGTTCAAGTGTTAGTCATGATCCATACTACCTATTATCAGACATTTACAAGGTCGTTAACTTATTCGGTATCTACAATAATAGTTTTTCCAGTGGTAGCTAGTGAGGATTAGTGGCCAACATATCAAGGGGAAACAATTTACCATAATGAAAATATGAGAAGGAACAAAAAAGGTCGTCCCAAAGGCACGTGAATTAGGACAAAAATGGATACATATGAAAAAATGGAAAGATTATGTGTCATATGTTGTAACGCCTGATTATTTAATTAATTATTTAATTAAATATAATTGCATTATATTGTGTTGATTCGCATTGATTTGAGTATTTATGTCGATTTGCATTGGTTTGTGATACTCGCGTTGGTTTAAGTTGATTTCCAAAATATCGGAATATTATGTTGATGGTTATAAGTTGATTTTAATCAAATTTAATTAACTATGTTGTTATAAGTTGTGGAAAACGATATGGAGTATTCCCCGTTTATTGTTGAATATGTGATTGGGTCGTTTGGACCATTTGGTTGATAATCAGTAGTTAATCTATTAAGTCGGGATAAAGTAATTATTCGTGAATTATTATTTGGTTAATTTTGTGTTGCGGTGAATTAAGTCGTTAAGTTGGAATATTAAGTCGGAAAGTCGAGGAAATAATATTGGAAGTAATATTATTGATTATTGGAGGGTGTTGGTTAATAGGCTTAGATTGTATCGGAATTAGCAATTAAGGGGTGTATGACTTAGGCTTATTAGTTGTTATATTGGATTATTAATATTTTAATAAAAAGAAGGAAAAGAAGAATTAGTATGTTTAGTTGTATCAGTAGAAGTTGAGATAAAGAGGAACGAAGAGAAATTGGAAAAAAGGGAAGAATACGAGAAGTTGCCGTCGAAAAAGCCAAATCGAAAAAAGTCGGTCGGAGATTCGAGCGGCCACCAATTAAGGTAAGGGTGGGGTTTGACTTTTATAATAGGGTTATAATAATTGGTACGTAGTGTAACACGGTGGGAGAACTGACTTTAGTTAAATGTTGCGGATAGCAAGAGTCGCCACCGACTTTTATTTTATCCAAAGGAAAGGGCATAAAAGAACAGGAAAGACCTTAAAAGATTTTTGGGCTCGGGGGGTAGGTTATGTAAAGGGAAGGTGTTAGCACCCTTTACATCCATGGTTATCCATGGGCTCTTAGTTACTTAGCTCACTTTAAATTGTTTTGAGAAGTGTAGTGTGTGATTAAAAATTTTCTTAAGTACTTTATAATGATCCTTGTACGGATATATATAAAGACTTTGTTTTGAAAATTGTTTAAAAAATGTGAAGTGTTATGAAATGTTTTTGAAAGAGTGAGCAAGTACTTAAGAGGAACCTACCCTAATTTGAATCTTTACTGTTCTTAAATGTTCTTTCAATGGTAAGACTATCCCTATTATTAAGGAATAGGTAGTCATTACCTTGGATGTTATAAGGGACACGTGAAGGGTCATCTGTGTTTAGGAAACTGTAAGGTGTCTTAGCAATTCGAAGGGACTTATCATCTTTTATTCGAAAGGGACAAGATCATTTACAAAGGCAACCTCGAAGGGACTTGATCTTATAATCGTAAAGGGACTTGATGATTTTTTTATGAGAAGGGACTTTGCTTTTAGACACCTTACTTGACCATTTTATTTAGGCAACATGAGGGATAACCTTAAGAAGTGAGATGGCGATCAAAGATCGACTTACGTGGGTGCGTGTATAAATTCAAATATTTATCTTATTATTATTTATCTAAGTTAATTTTAAAGCAAATAGGTTATCACTCCCTATTTTACTAACCAAGGCAATAATATTTATAAATAAACAATAAGAGCTACAACTATTACACGGCTTTTACAGTTACATTATAATAATAATTATATAATAAAATGATAAATATAAGCAATAAATAAAAAGGGTTAGTAATAAAATAATGATAAGAAAAAGAGGTTAGCACAAAATATAAAATATATACAAGTTAATTAAATATTTTAAAAGTAAATAAACATTTTTTTAAGAATTTATTTTGAGATGAAAATAGAATAATAAAGATAATAATAATAAATCATATATTAATTTACTTACAAAATAAAACATTATTAATGATTTAATTATGTATATTAGAAAAATTTATTAAGTGTAATATTTAAACAAGAATAATTAAAGTGAGAAATTAAAGTTTTAAAAAATTAGGGTTTTTAGAAATTAGAAAATAAATTAGGGTTAAGGATAATTAGGGTTATTTAATTTAGAAAAATAAAATTAGGGTTTATAATTTCATTTACAATATTAATTTGATAATTAAATAAATATATATATATTTCAATTTAAATAAATAAAAACTAGGATTAAGAGTTTAAAAAATAATTTAGAGTTTTTTTAGAAAATATGAAATATTTACATATTATTCACTTATAATTATTTAAATATATATTGAATATGATTATAATTAACTAGAAAATAAAATAACTAATTAAAAATAATTAAACAAACAAAAATCAAAACTTACCTGGGGTAGGGATTGAACCCACGCCCTAGGCTTTGCCACCCTCTGGACGCATAAGGCCACCACTGGGCTGCGCGCGCGCTGTGAACAATGGATGGATACTGATTCTTATATTTTAAACCTGAAAATAAAATGGAATTTTCACCAAAAATAACTGAGGACAGGTTCGAACCCATGTCCTTGGCTTCTTTCATGCGCGTATCAACCACCAGGCCACTTATCATCCTGTAAAAATAAATACAAATAATACAATAAATATATAAATCAAATTTTAAAAATCTGAAGCGCGCGAAGATCTTCATCTTCAACCTTGGATTCGCAGGTTTTCCTGCGAATTTATCTATGAATTTTCCTGCGATTGTTCTTGCGAATACCGCCCGCGATTCTCAACCTTCATTCAAACAGCAAAATTTCATGAAATTAATGATGCCATTATATTCTTAATGATGTGTACGATTCTTCTACGTCTTTAGAAATCATTTATTTGGGCTAAATGGTGAAACCCTAAACGAAGGCCGAAAACCCTAATAATGGCCATTCTTCAAACATGTACCAAAACTCAAATTAACTTCCCCAGAAACAATCACCAGCTTGTCACAAACACAAAACAATGATCAAATTCAATTTATATTGCATAAATATATGAGAACGAAAAGTTCATAAAAGTGTGAGAAGTTTGATTCGGTTTAAGCAATTCATGGAGTTTAAGATGCATATGGCTATTGCTACATGATCAGTGATGTCCAAGGAATAAATTGGTGTCCTTAATTCATCTGAAAAACCACAAAAAGTTAGAATCCGAATTTCAAATTTTTGATGAACTTTGAAAATGAAAAACTTATCCTGGAGGCTCTGAATTCGTGGCTTTGAGGCTGCTAAATGTTGTTTATATATGAGTCAATCAAATTAGGTCAGAAACTTGATCCATCCTTTGAACTTTTTGATCCATAGAGATTGAAAAAGATTTGTTCTTAAAGTTTGAATATCCTTGATCTAGCCTTGCTATTTTGGTATAATCTTCATTATTTTTGTATCAATCAAGTCTAAATATGTTTTAAGACTTTCTAGAAAGCAAATCAAATCAAATATCCATTATTTTATATTTTATTTTAATTTAAAATGATTTTTAACATAAAAAATCATAATAAATAAAAATAAAATGAATAAAATTATGAATAAATAAATTTAATTTCGTGCATGATGTCATGGAAGTATTTGGATCATAAAAAAGCAAGCCCATTTGGTGAATTATGGTTTTAAGACCCTATTTGCTTCATAAACCTCTCAAAAATTTCCCAACTTTGCAAGGGAAAAAATCCTTCAATTTTAATGCTATGAAGGTGTTCTTGGACATTTTGGAAAGCTTAAAGAGTCCTCTAACCAACCTCTTTGGTCTCATGTCCATATCTTTTACCATTCTCAAGTTATGCTCTTTTGAAGTTGTTGACTTTTAAAAGGACCTATAATGTCTTAGCTCATACCTTCCAAATGAAGAATTTTTGGGCTTGGCTTGTGAGACACAAAGTTGTAGAGAATTCAATTTCCTTCAAAATGAGCTTTGGATGGAAAAATTTTGATGAAGCATGTGAAAGTTATGGCTGGTCAAAGTTCAGTTGACTTTTCCTATGAAAACCCTAATTTAGAAACTCCTGATTCTTGATGATCTGAAATCTCCTTGAAGAATCATGATCAACCCTTGACAAAATGATGAATTTTACCTCATATACTTGATGTTGGAAAAAAATCATGAATTTTGACTTTGGTTTGACCACAGTTGACCTCAGTTTGACTTTTTAACTGCTTTGACTGATTTTAACCTATCTGATCATCTGACTGAGCAAATCTTTTGGGAAAGTCTTGAAACTTGACATGGGGATTCTTAAACACATATAGGATGCTATGAAGCTCAATTGAAGTCTTGGAAGTCCATTTAGCCTGATGAAAGTCAAAACCCTAGTTTAAGATGCATTGCTTAGGAGGTTGCATTGTCTGAGGGAATTGTCAAACTTTCTGACTAATTGTGAACCTTGTGAACCTCATGAGATGTCTTGTAAACATTATGAACCTTGTGAACCTCTTAGTACACAATGTCTTGTCTTGTGGAGGGAAAATTTTGGGGTGCAACAGCTGCCCCTGTTCAATTTTCTGAAACCTGAGGGGTTAGATTGGTATATGTGCCATTCGTGACCTGGAAGGTTGAAGGGGATTGAACACAAAAGCCCAAAAATTTGCACTCGCCGGTGCGTAGAGTAACACTAATGATTAGTTGTATATGCTGGAGTGGGCTTGAAGATGCCACTTGGAAGAACTTGAGATGGGCTTAGAGATGCCATCTAAAGTATCAGGATGTGATGATGTCTTTATGTTGATACTGGATATCAGTACTAGGTCTTTGTATAGGCCGTCTCTGAATCGTTTATGCAACATGATTTGAATGGTTGAATGGACCAGTAGAAATAAATCTTCGTGACGATTATCTCTTCTGGAAGTATCTTGAATTAGGGAATGGATCTTTGTACAGACCGTTTGCCTACTCTCCAAGGTCAAAAGAATGTCAGGATTAATTCTTCTGAAAAATATCTTGAACCAAGGAATGGACCTTTGTATAGACCGTTTGCCTGATATTCAAGGTCAAAAGAACGTCAGGATTAGTTCTTCTGAAAAATATCTTGAACCAGGGAATGGATCTTTGTATAGACCGTTTGCCTGCTATTCAAGGCCAGATAGATGAAATCTTCTGGAAGTATCCTGGATTAGGGAATGGATCTTTGTACAGACTGTTTGCCTACTCTCTGAGGAAATAGATTAAATCTTCTGAAGATATCTTGAACCAGGGAATGGATCTTTGTACAGACCGTTTGCCTGCTATTCAAGACCAGATATATGAAATCTTCTGGAAATATCCAGGATTAGGGAATGGATCTTCTTACAGACCGTTTGCCTACTCTCCGAGGACATCTTGAGTAATGTATGGATCATTTCTGACCTGTTGTGAATTATTGATATTGTTTTACCTGCATATAACTGTTTTGCAAAGAAAAAGTTAGTTTTATGCAATATGTATGCATGCATGGCATGGTGCATCTAAGTAAATGTATTATGCATTTATGGATAAGTTATGTTATGATGTAAATGATGTATGTATGAATCATGCAGCCTGAAGCGTCTGAATATCTTTGTATAACAACTACTGGCTAGGGAAAATAAATCCCAATTCGTTGCTGAAGGATATGAGGAACTTGTTCCCGTCTTGTTTGATAGTAGAGTATTTATAACCTCCCGTCTTAGTTCATCGTACTTATATTGAGGGAATAAGTTCCTGAGTATCCCGACTGAGGATAAAAGAGATGGACATAAATTCAAGGGGAGAGGTAACTTGAAGCATGGATTTGTTGTACTGGTGATTTGTAGTTGTCTTGTGGGGATGAACCGGCGAAGCTTCGTTGAATTCCTTCCCTCGTTCATCCTTAGTAAATACTATTACTGCATTTTTATGCATTTCTGGTAAACATCAATCATATTTAAGAATTTTATGCATTTCTGGTAAACATCAATCATATTCAAAAGCATACATACATTCAAACACAACCAATGGACGTTTCGCTTATGTAAATAGGGTAAAAGTAAATCTGGATTCAAAGATGAAATTTTATTTATATCACAAAGTGACCTATACATAGGCAAGTTTGTACAAGGAGACAGAAATCCTAGTAAGAGGAATTCGTCGTAAAATTTTTATAAAACAAAGAAAATCAGCTATGTGGGAAATAATCCTATTGAGTTTCAATTCTACTATTGCCATTATCTTCAAGTATCTCATCTTCTGTTGTTGAGACGGAAACGATTGGATTGAGCTTTATCTGTTTGAGCTTGAGTTAGGTAGCACAACTGGTTGGAGTTACATGGGTGATCCAAACGAGACATAGTCATACGCTTTAATCCCTAACTTTTGCCTGGATTGCCCTTTCAGGTTTTCAATCCACCGGGATACCCTTTTTTGCCCAAGCCGCCTTTTCAGTATTTCGACTTGCCGGGTGTACATTTTTTATTTATTTATATATATATCCCTAATTTTTGCCCGAACCCTTTTGGTTCGCCGGGATGCCCTTATTTTTTCCTAGGCCAATCAACCTAGCGGGTCTCTTTTTATGCGTAGTATTTTTTAACTATGTCTGCATTTATAGGCTGTAGGAAGTCTTCACCATCCATAGTAGTAAGCATCATGGCACCTCCTGAGAATATTGTTTTGACTACAAATGGTCCTTCATATGTAGGAGTCCACTTTCCCCTAGGATCACCCTGTGGTAATATCATACGCTTGATTACCAAGTCACCAGCCTGATATACCTTTGGCTTAACCTTCTTATTAAAAGCCTTGATCATTCGTTTCTGGTACATCTGACCGTGACAAACAGCTGCCAACCTCTTCTCATCAATCAAATTTATCTGTTCAAGTCGAGTCTGAATCCACTCATCTTCATCCAAGCCTGCATCCTTCATGATTCTTAAGGAGGGGATCTGAACTTCAATGGGCAGAACTGCTTCCATACCATAGACTAAGGAGAATGGGGTTGCCCCTGTTGAAGTACGTATTGTAGTGCGATAACCATGAAGAACAAATGGTAACATCTCATGCCAATCCTTATAAGTAACAGTCATATTCTGTAGAATCTTCTTAATGTTCTTATTAGCAGCTTCTACTGCCCCATTCATCTTCGGACGATACAGAGAAGAGTTGTGATGCTTAATCTTGAACTGCGTGCAGAGATCAGTAATCATAGTGTTGTTCAGATTAGAGCCATTATCTGTGATAATCCTTTCAGGGATGCCATACCTACATATGAGATTATTCTTAATGAATCGAGCCACCACATTCTTAGTAACAGATGCAAATGAAGCTGCCTCCACCCACTTAGTAAAGTAATCAATAGCAACCAGGATGAAACGATGCCCATTAGAAGCAGTAGGTTTGATCTCACCAATCATATCAATGCCCCACATGGCAAAAGGCCAAGGAGCAGTCAACACATTCAATGGTGATGGAGGTATATGTACTTTATCAGCATAGATTTGGCACTTGTGACATGTTCTGGAATATTGATAGCAGTCAGCTTCCATGGTAGACCAATAGTAACCTGCTCTCAATATCTTCTTTGCCATAGTATGACCACTAGAATGAGTGCCAAAGATCCCATCATGCATATCTTCCATAATCTCAGTTGCTTCCTTCTTATCCACACAACGAAGCAAAGTTGAATCGTGATTGCGCTTGTACAAAATTCCATTACTCAAGAAGAACTTAGCAGAAAACCTCCTCAGAAACTTCTTATCTTTGACAGATTCCCCTTCAGGGAACTCCTGAGCTTCAAGATATCTTTTCACTTCATAGAACCAAGGCTTCCCCTCTGCCTCTTCAGTATCAATCTCATTGCAGTATGCAGGCTTCTCAAATCTGTCAATAGTAATCTTGGGAGCTTCATCATCCCAGCTAATCTCAAACATAGATGCCATGGTGGCTAGTGCATCTGCCAACTAATTTTCTCTTCGTGGAATATGTCCAAAGGTAATCTCTTCAAAATATGGGATCAAAGACAACACATGCTCTCTGTAAGGAATGAGATTATCATGCTTGGTATCCCAATCTCCTTTAATCTGACTTACTACCAGGGATGAATCTCCATATACATCCAGGAACTGAATCTTCATATCAATGGCAACTTTGATACCCAGGATACATGCCTCATACTCAGCCATGTTATTGGTACAATAGAAACAAAGTCTTGCAGTAATTGGAGTATGACAACCTTCAGGGGAACTGATCACAACACCAACACCATTACCAAGTGCATTAGAATCTCCATCAAAAACCATAGTCCATCGGGATCCTTGTTCAGGTTCGTCATATTGTCCAGGTTCTTTGGTAATAATCATAATGTCTTCATCAGGGAACTCAAAACTCATTGACTGGTAATCATCCACCGCTTGATGAGCCAAATGATCAGCTACAACGCTTCCTTTAATGGCCTTCTGAGTAGTATACTGTATATCATATTCTGTTAAGATCATTTTCCATCTTGCTATTCGTCCGGAGAGAGCAGGTTTCTCGAATATGTACTTGATTGGATCCATCTTTGAAATAGGTTACAATGGAAAAAAATAATGAAATAGGGTACAATGGAAATACGGCAGAGCTTCCGCGAAAAACTAAAAATAATACTCTGTAGTTTCTACTTTGAAATAAAGCTATTTATAGAAAATATAATTTGGGCTTGGCAGTTGGAATCCATAGTGGGCTTCAGTGTTGAAGAGAGAATCCAGGAAAAGATTGTGTTACTGAGTCTCTGCGGAAGAATAGGAGCATGTTTTGACTTCACGTAGCACGTTCATGACCAATTCATTCCAAGTAAACCTAATTTCCCTTTTTCACGTTCGTGACAAGGGTGTCACGGGCGTTATCTTCATATTTAGCGCGTCACGGTCGTGACGGCTTGGTGACGATCGTGATTGCTCCAATTAGCGTGTCACGGTCGTGACAGCATGGTGACGGTCGTGACTGCTACAATTATGCAGCATTCTGCAGAATTCCTTTCTTCTTCTTCTTTTCATGCTTGTTTTTGCTCATTTCATTTTTGACTTATGATTTAGCTCTATAATTGTTATACCTGCAAAATGACAAAGAAAACTCGAAGAATCGGGTGTTAATACGATAAGTGTGCGATAAAACGGCATTGAAACATAGTAATAAAACGATACTTTTTCTCATTATCAAACTTCCCCAAACTTAAACCTTTGCTTGTCCTCAAGCAAATAGTCGGTTGAAAAATGATCGGACAAGTTTCCATCGACGCATACTATACGAGGAATCGTTTTGCTAGATAAACCGGTACTAGAATAAAACACTAACGATACACTAATGACACAAGCAACAAGCTAAGTCGTCGAGTTCCCGTTAAACGAAACATTCGGTAATTGCGTTACGATTCTACCTAGAGTCTTTCGATATTATTTCACCCGGTTTCATTCTAGCGCAATCACATTAAGCCCTTTGCCTTAGCATGCACGTAGTGGAGTAGCCGGTTAGTGACTTTGATCCTTTATAAGCACGGGGTCTGGTACACGAATGTGGCAACCCTATATATATATTATCCGATTTGGAGGTTGTGGGGGATCGAGCCGTAGCACGCCCTACCAAGTTCAGAACCAGGTACCTCTGAACCAACCCGCAATGGACTCCTTCTCATATTTCTCGTTTCTTATATGCGACCGTTACTTTGGTGCAATTTCTTTTTATTGGCATCGAGATATGAAGGATCATTATAGATTTAGGCATCAAACACTTATGTTCATCGGCTCCCCATGTGGTTTGTGTTCAGACGGTGCTGACTGCTAGTATAAACTACTAGGGGTTACTTTAGAACTGAAACTTAAGGTGTAGTCGTAACAATTATCGGAACGGAATGCTTAAGTAGGAAGTCTAAGGTGTCAAGACTGTATTGATCTTGTTGAATCGTTCTCAGCTTCCTAACTATGATTTCACAGGTAAGTCGGGTAATGCGAAGATAAAAAATTTCGGTATGGCTAAATAAACGGGGAAAATTTGAAACTAAAGAAATAGCACAAATATTACTTTGTTTCATTAAAATACGAAAGGGAAATACAACGGAATGGAAAGTGCGGAAAGGGAAATGCGGAAAAAGGAAAGGTACCTCTCCCACACTATATCAGACATTGTCCTCAATGTTGTGATATAATAGCGGGGAAAATACAATACAAACAATAGAAAAGGAAAAACATAAACATAAACTAAGGCTGCTGACGACCATGGCCTCGGCTTCTGGTGCGGGAGCGTCTGGTCGGAGTCGCTTCAGGATCAGAACCGGTGCCGGTGAGAGCAGTGATATCAATACGAAAGGCCTCTAGCTCGCTAAAAATCTCTCCAAGCTTCTCGTCTGTCGTCCTCTGGTTGCTGGCAACAGCTGAAAGTAGTGTATCATGTTGCTCTTTTTGCCTTCGCTCTAGTGCGGCATTCATCTGATTCTGCTGATGAATGGCACGGAGGACGTCTTCAAGTGTGAATTCTGGTGCAGGTGGCTGTCTGGTGGAGGACTCAGGGATGTCCTGCACTGGGTCAGCAGCATCCATGGTATCCTGCATCTCGTCCACTGGTGGATCGGCCTGCTCATCAATAATGGGGACATGGCCGGCAGCATCCGGTAAAGCAAATAGCCAGTTGGCTCGGTTGGACGGATCGATGCGGTCACGGCACGGCAAGGTGATGTGATGATAAACGGTGCCTTGGATAACAGGGTTGAACCTGCCATCCTCTCTCTGAGATATCAAGTGGGCGAACCTGTAATAGTTCTTTGTAAGCAACTCTACGGCTCTGCGAGGCAAATGGATAATCAAGTCACCAAGCTCCAGCTGAATGGCAAGGGTGGTGACAATCCCGCCTATGTAGAAGGGGGTTGCGCCTCGTTGCGCTACAGACTGGATATGGGATAAAAGGAATGGGGCAGCATTGATGCGCTCGTCATTTAAGGCACAGTGCAAGAACAAGAGCTCCTTGGAGTTAAGCTTGTGATTGCTCTCTCTTGCGAAAATAGTATTGCAGATGATGCGATGGAAATATCGGATCGCCGGGTTATGGATGTGGGTATCATTCAGACTCTGAAAGGCAGTAGCACGGGTGTTGGTGATGTCGTGCCATAAGGTGAAAGCGGTTTCGCTGAAGTTGTCCGGCACGCGGAGATGAGCATCGTCTCCGTGATCGAAACCTAACAGTTCGGCGATCCTTGTTTGTGTGATTTCGAACTCTCGTCCGAGCATTCTGAACTTTGCAATACCGGTGAGTTGACTTGATGAACCGGGAGGTGTAACATATTGAAACGAACTCAGAAATTCCAATGTGAGGAGTTCGAATGTCGGCTGTGGTTGACTGCACAAGTGCCACAAACCAACATGCCTAAGCAGGAGCTTCACACCGTTGAGCAATCCCAACTCCCTCAAGCAGTCAATGTCGACATACCGAGTGGGTTGGACGCCACGGTTCTGAAACCTGATAAACTTTTGTCTTTGAGTTTCTCCATGTTCACCATCTCTAAATTGGATTTCCTCCATTGCATGCAAGTATGGGAATGAGAGATGAGAGATTTTGAGTTTTTGTGAGAAAATGAAAAATGTGAAGAATTTGGTTCGGATTATAGTGAAATGAGTGAATGTGAGGGGTTTGGAATAAATGGAGAGGTTAATGAAATTGATTGAGGGTAATGGGAGGTTACGGGATAGTGAGAAGATAATGGGAGGTTACGGGATAGTGAGAAGATAATGGGAGGTTTCTGATTTTTGTGAAAGTGGAAGAGTGGGTTCTGCGAAGGTGAACGGTTCTTTTTCTCAGAATTCGTATAACAGGGGTCGTCACGGTCGTGAGGAATGAATGACGGTCGTGGCGCGCGAATTAGCTTGTCACGATCGTGAGAGATGGATGACGACCGTGAGGGTTTAAAAACTTATAATTTTTCTTCACAGAATGCATTATCTCACTTCGTTCAATGCAATTTTTCTTTCTTTATCACTTCTCATTTAATTTCAACACAAACAATATATATAATATTGGATCAACATATATTAGCAGCAAATTTCATCACACGAGAAATCATAAAATATTAATCAATTTAATTATAACAGTGAGTAATGAAAAGCATAGAAATTGATTAAATTGGAAAATAGTAAAACTAGAAGTACTTTGCTTTTGATATAATGGAAGGGAAATTACATTAATAAAAATAAGGTACGAAAATGTTTGCAAAATGTTAAAACTAACTAGAAACAAAAGCGAGAAGTAAAATAAGTTAAATCACTACAGCATTTTTCAAAGTTTCTTCTTCAAATCTTCAAGTGCGGAGTTTAAGTGGTAGAATTGTTCACATGTTATGTCAGTTAAACCTATAACGTCCAATCGCATGCTTTTAACCTCATCCTTAACAGCATTAATATCGGCTTGGTAAACTTCAAGAGTATTCATAATTTTCTTTAAGTTGTCAGCATATTCTACTTGATTTACTTCAGGGGGTTCAATCACTTCATCAGTGTGTTCAATGTCATGGTAACCAGGAGGTGTCTCAGGGTCACTTTCTACATCGGTCATTATGTCATCCCTTATCTTGTAAGATTGTGGTGTTTCGGGAGTGGATGGATAGTCAGGAGGGGTAAGCTCATAAAGCCAATTATCTTTATTATGAACACTGACTCTAGCATGGTTTGGTAATGTGAACAGAGTTACTACTTCATTCCTGATTAGGTACTCGTAAGGTGGTTGTCCTAAATTTCTTATGATTTGACAGTTAAAGCAAAAGTTCAGATTCATAGGACGGATGGTACCTAAACGGTTACACTTGTGTAATTGGTATCTTAGTCCTAAGGCATCAGCAATCATGGTGACAAGGCATCCTACCAATATGGGTAGATCAGGTTCTTCTTGGATTCGGGTGAAGGTTTGCATCATGAAAGGCACACCATTAACTGGCTGTCCATTAGTCAGACAGGACATAATGAATATCTCATCTTTAGATACTCCAGTGAGGTTTTCTTCTTTTCCAAAGAAGGTGTGGGCAAGGATCTTATGGAAATAGCGGATAGCAGGGTTATGTATCTCATCATTGTTCATGTTATTTGGTTCAGGATGGTAATTTCCGGTTAAGGTTCCCCAAAAGAAGTCCAGCTCAATGTCCATCAATTCTACCTGTGTGGTAGTAAAAGCAAAGGGTCCACTAGGGAATCCTAATAAGTCAGCTAGTTCTTTATGGTTAAAGTCATATTCTATTCCGAATAGTCGGAAACTGATAAATCCTTTCCTGAATCCAAAACCGCGCTCGGGTAAGTAAACTAAGGAGCTTAAGAACTCAAGGGTGAGCTCGCGGTAAGTCACAAACTTTTGTTTTATTAGTGCATTCTCCCATCCAAGTTGGTTAAACAGGTATAGGATGCTATCATGTATTCCTAAAGTTTCCATAGTCAGATCATCCGGGTACAGAGTCAAATCCATTGGTCTCTGTGATAACTCTTCAAATTTCATTCTTTGGTTCCTACCTCTAAATTTGGTTTCCATAATGTTTCTCGATTGGTTAGCCATAGTTAGTGTAAATATGGAGGAAACAAATCAGGGGGAGAAGAAAAGTGGAAAAGACTTTAGAAAATCTGTAAAAGTGATTTAGAAAAATAAAATTAAAATAAAGAAAATAAGAAAATAAATGCATAAATAAAAGCAATAATGGTAATAATAAAACAATAAAATGATAAAATGATAAAATGATAAAACAATAAAATGATAAAATGATAAAATGATAGATGTGGGTTGCCTCCCACTAAGTGTTGTTTTTATCGTCAAAAGTATGACGTAATGCTTAGGGGTAGATTAATCAGGGAAATTAGTGGACAACTCTAAAAGCCTTAGACTATTTGCATAATCTCTATTTTCAACTTTATGGTAATGTTTTAATCGTTGTCCGTTTACTGTGAACGGTTCACTATTTCTACCCTTAATTTCTATTGCTCCGCTCGGGAACACTCTAGTTATTTCAAAGGGTCCTGACCATCTAGATTTTAGTTTTCCAGGAAAAAGCCTAAGTCTTGAATTAAAGAGGAGTACAACGTCTCCCACACTAAATTCTTTCCTAGATAGGCGTTTATCGTGCCATCGCTTAGTTCTTTCTTTATATATCTTAGCATTCTCATAAGCATCTAACCTTAACTCTTCTAATTCGTTAATATCAAGGATTCGCTTTTCTCCTGCGGCATTATAGTTTATATTGAGAGTTTTAATCGCCCAATATGCTTTCTGTTCTAGTTCTACCGGGAGATGACAAGATTTTCCATACACTAATTTGAAGGGTGTAGTTCCTATGGGTGTCTTGTAAGCTGTCCTATAAGCCCATAAAGCTTCATTAAGTATAGATGACCAATCTTTCCTAGATATGGCGACAGTCTTTTCTAAGATTTGTTTAATTTCTCTGTTTGAGACTTCGACCTGTCCACTTGTTTGTGGATGATATGGTGTTGCTACACGATGTCTGACTCCATACTTAGATAGTAATTTGTCAAAGATTTTTGAAATGAAGTGCGAGCCACCGTCACTTATGACGAGTCTAGGCACACCAAATCTTGGAAAGATTATATTCTTGAAAAGCTTAATTACTACTCGTGTGTCATTTGTAGGAGAAGCTATAGCCTCAATCCATTTTGAAACATAATCGACAGCTACGAGTATGTAATTATTACCGAAAGATGATGGGAATGGTCCCATGAAATCTATTCCCCAGACGTCAAAGACTTCTACTTCTAATATTCCTTTTTGAGGCATTTCATCTCTTCTTGAGATATTACCGGTGCGTTGACACCGATAGCAATTTATAACAGCGATGTGGACATCTTTCCATAAATTAGGCCAGAATAGGCCGGCTTGTAAGATTTTTGCACAAGTCTTGGAAGTGTTTGCATGTCCACCATAAGGAGATGAATGACAATGAGCAATGACATCTTCTATTTCTTCTTCGGGAATACATGGACGAAAGATTCCGTCGGGTCCTCTTTTGAACAATAATGGTTCATCCCAATAGTAATGTTTGAGATTGTGAAAGAATTTCTTTTTCTGCTGATAGGTTAAATCAGGTGGAAGAGCTCCTGCAACTAAGTAGTTGACAATGTCGGCGTACCATGGCAGTCCTACAGTTGTTTAGATTGTTTTCACGGGTTCTGGTTCATCTATGTCTAACTGAACTGGGTCGCTTCCTATTTGTGCTATCAGCTGTTCATATGGAAAATCATCGTTAATCGGCACTTGTTCGGGTTTAATACCTTCTATTCTAGATAAATGGTCCGCTACGACGTTTTCAGTACCTTTCTTATCTTTTATTTCAAGATCAAACTCTTGTAAGAGTAAAATCCATCTCAAGAATCTTGGTTTAGCATCTTTCTTAGTTAATAAATATCTAATAGCAGTGTGGTCTGTGTAAACGATTATTTTCGCTCCCACTAGGTAGGAACGGAATTTGTCAAGCGCAAAGACAACTGCTAACAATTCTTTTTCAGTAGTGGTGTAGTTCATCTGAGCAGAATCTAAGGTTCTACTGGCATAGTAAATTGCGTGAAGTTTCTTGTCCTTCCTCTGCCCTAGAACTGCGCCTACAGCATAGTCACTCGCATCGCACATGATTTCGAAAGGTAATCTCCAGTCAGGAGGTTGCATGATTGGTGCGGTGATGAGGGCTGTTTTTAGAGTTTCGAATGCTTTAAGACAATCTTCATTGAATATGAACTCAGCGTCTTTCATTAATAAACCGGTAAGAGGTTTAGTGATTTTCGAGAAATCTTTGATGAATCGTTGGTAGAAACCGGCGTGTCCTAAAAAGCTTCGTATTTCTCGAACGGTCTTAGGGGGTTGAAGATCTTTTATGACTTCTATCTTAGCTTTATCAACTTCAATTCCCTTGTCAGATATAACGTGTCCTAGTACGATCCCTTCTCTGACCATGAAATGACATTTCTCCCAGTTAAGCACGAGGTTTACTTTTACACATCTTTCTAATACCATTTCTAAATTTGATAGACATCCTTCAAAACTTTGCCCGCATACAGAGAAATCGTCCATGAACACTTCCATGATGTTGTCTATGAAATCTGCGAAGATTGACATCATACATCTTTGAAAGGTTGCAGGAGCGTTGCATAATCCAAAGGGCATTCGTCTATAAGCGAACGTTCCATAAGGGCATGTGAATGTAGTCTTCTCTTGATCATCTGGGTGGATAGGGATTTGGAAAAATCCTGAGTAACCATCAAGATAACAGAAATATGAGTGCTTGGCTAATCGTTCTAACATTTGATCTATAAAAGGTAGTGGGAAATGATCTTTTCGAGTGGCTTTGTTTAGTTTACGATAATCGATGCACACTCTATGTCCTGTCACTACTCTTTGTGATATCGATTCTCCTTTAGCGTTTTTCACAACAGTGATACCTCCTTTCTTTGGTACTACATGTACTGGACTAACCCATTTACTATCAGAGATTGGATATATTATTCCAGCGTCTAGTAGTTTCTTAACTTCTTCCTTTACTACAGTGCTAAAGATTGGGTTAATTCTTCTTTGAGATTCTCTGGAGGTTTTGCAATCTTCTTCTAGCATAATACAATGCATACAGATTGAGGAGCATATTCCTTTGAGATCAGATATGTTATATCCTAATGCAGTTGGATATTTCTTTAAGACATCTAAACGTTTCTTTGTTTCAATTGTTCCTAAACTAGAATTGATTATAACTGGTCTTGTACATTCAGTGTCTAGGAATTCGTATCTTAGGTTCTTAGGTAAAGTTTTTAACTCTAATGTAGGTTTATTCTTACTTGGCATGGGATCCGGTGTAAGTGCTAAACTTTCGCTTAGACTATCATCCTGATATGGTTCACGCCAATTATCATCTTCGAAAATCGGAGGGATTTGAATTTTCATAATTTCAGAATAGGTAGTTTCTTTCATTTCCATTTCTCTTACATATTCGTCAATTACGTCCAATAGATAGCATGTATCCTCTATAGCTGGTGATTGTAAGAATTGTGTTAAAATAAATTCAACTTTCTCTTCACCTACTTCAAAGGTTAGCTTTCCTTTTTTTATGTCTATTATAGCTCCGGCGATAGCTAAGAATGGTCTTCCTAGTATGATAGGTGTAGTGGAGTCTTCAGAGATGTCCATGATTATAAAATCAGTAGGAATATAGAATTGTCCTATACGTACTGGGACGTTTTCTAGTATGCCTACAGGATATTTAATAGAGCGATAGGCTAGTTGAACAGACATTTTAGTTGGTCTTAGGTCTCCCATGTCTAGCCTTTTGCAAATCGTTAAGGTCATAACACTGATACTGGCTCCTAAATCGCATAGAGCTTTGTCAATGACGAATTTTCCTATTACACAGGGTATAGAGAAACTTCTTGGATCTTTTAGCTTTGGAGGCATATTATTCTAAATTATTGCGCTACACTCAGCAGTAAGTGTAACGGTTCCGTTATCCTCTATCTTTTTCTTATTGGATAAGATTTCTCTTAGAAACTTAGCATACGAGGGCATTTGAGTGATAGCTTCTGTAAATGGAATAGTAATATTCAACTGTTTCAGAAGTTCAACAAATTTCTTAAACTGGCCCATCGTCTAAGAATTGGTTAATCTCTGAGGGTACGGAATTGGTGGTTTATAAGGTGGTGGAGGCACATAAGGCTTTTCTTTCTCCACTGCCTCTTGATTATTATCTTCCTTTTCTTCTGGTTCATTCACCATTTCAGTCGGTTTATCTAGTTTTTGGTACATGGTTGGATTGTCAAGTCTTGGATCGGTAGGTCCGTCAAGTTCCTTGCCACTTCTTAATATCACAACATTAGCCTGTCCTTTCGGATTAGGTTGAGGTTGTCCAGGAAATACTCCAGCTGGTGCAGCGGTAGGTGCTTGTTGTTGAGCTACTTGTGAAATCTGAGTTTCTAGCATTTTGTTATGTGTAGCTAACGCATCTACCTTGCTCACTAATTGTTTAATCTGCTCACTAGTGTGTATGTTTTGGTTTAAGAAATCCTTGTTTGTTTGAGATTGGGTAGCTATGAAGTTTTCCATCATCAACTCAAGGTTCGATTTTCTAGGGACATTAGGAGCAGTCTTTTGATATCCCGATGGTGTAGCTGGTGCTTGACCTGGTGCATATAAAGCATTATTGTTCTTATAGGAGAAGTTCGGATGATTCTTCCAACCTGGGTTGTATGTGTTTGAGTATGGGTTTCCTTGAGCATAATTCACTTGATCTGTGGGAATTCCTGCTAATAGTTGACAATCAGGGACAGCATGTCCTGGAACTCCACATAACTCACAATTAGGTGTTACCGCAACCACGGTGGCTGTTGGTGTTATGGCCAAGTTGTCGATCTTTTGGTTTAGTTGGTCAAACTTTGCATTGACTTGGTCCATACTACTCACTTCGTACATACCTCCTTTTGTTGGTTTCTCAGTTGCGACTCTCTCGCTTCCCCATTGGTAATGGTTTTGAGCCATACTCTCGATAAGTGCATAAGCATCGTTATATTCTTTGTCCATTAGTGTGCCGCCTGCGGCAGCGTCAATTGTCATTCTTGTATTGTACAAGAGTCCATTGTAGAAGGTATAGATGACCATCCATTCTACTAATCCATGATGTGGACAAAGTCTCAGCATATCTTTATAGCGTTCCCAAGCTTCGAAAAGTGATTCGTTTTCCTTTTGCTTAAATCCGTTGATTTGAGCTCTTAGCATAGCTGTCTTGCTAGGTGGGAAATATCTTGTCAAGAAGACTCTCTTTAGTTCATCCCACGTAGTTACTGAATTCGATGGTAGAGATTGAAGCCAGGCTCTCGCTCTGTCTCGAAGTGAAAAAGGAAAAAGACGTAATCTAATAACTTCTTGGGTAACTCCATTACCTTTTACAGTATCTGCGTACTGCACGAATATCGAAAGATGAAGGTTCGGATCCTCGGTAGGATTTTCGGCGAATTGATTTTGTTGCACGGCTGATATCAGCGAAGGTTTCAGTTCGAAATCATTTCGGTTGATAGCCGGTGCGGCAATGCTGGAATGCGGTTCAGCTTGCGAAGGACTAGCGTAATATTTGAGTGGATGATTCGGTTCTTCAGCCATCTCTGCGTCCTTTGATGTTCCGACTGGTTTAGGTGGATCAATTTGAAGATCTGGAATGTTGTAATTTCGTTCGTAATCGAATATTTGTCTTCTTACGTGTAAGAAGCGTTCTGATTCTGGGATTAGAGGTTGCAAGTCTTCGCCTTGAGAGCATGTACTTGGCATACACTCGGGAAATTAGATTAAGAAAAAAAATAGTTGTTACCTTAGTCTAGACAATGCTACTCTAAAGTGCACTAGTAACTAAATTAAGGTCCCCGGCAACGGCGCAAAAAACTTGGTGGGGCGAAGACGCAATATGTGTCTAGCGGTATCTTAACTGCAAGCGCACAGCCTATCGAAGTAATATAAAAGATTGTCGATCCCACAGGGACTTTATGATCACTTAGTGCTAGAGGGTTTACTAGTTTAGCTAAGGTGGATGGTTGTCACGATTTTGTTTTTAAGAATTAAAGACGGGAATTAAATTTTAGTTTTAATGAAATAATAAGAAGACGGTTGGTATGTAATTATGTTAACCTAGGCGGGTCAATCTAACCTAGGCTTATAAGGATGGTTCACTTAATTTATTCTGTAGAGGTTATCAGTTTAAATATCTTTAACTCACACTCTCGTGGTCTTATCTCAGATCTTACTCCTAAAGCCCTATGCCTGCTCTCGCTAGCCCATAAGTGTTTAGAAATAATTTTTGGAAACTTAATAAGTCTAATTCATTTTAAAGCGCTCTCGTTGTATTTAAATTAAATGCCTAACTTTAGCTATCTGGTTAAAATCTCACACTCTCGTGGTCTCGACCTAACCTATTACACTTTCCTTACTCTCGTAACAAAAAGATTAATTTTATAATAAAAAGTCACAGCCAGAATTTTAAGTTCTTAATTGATTAAGCCTAGATTCGATTTTACCGATTTAGTTTATTTTAATTACATACCACCTAAATTGTTTACCTACTCATATTTGTTGTACCAGACAGATGTAGAAATAGAGGAACACAAATTAAAATATGCATTATAAAGTAATAAAAATAAATTCTTAACATAAATAATTAAATTAATATAAATGCGAAATAATTAAAAACCTGAATAAATAAAAATAATGTAAAACTCCTTCTTCCACAGTCTGGCAAGCTCGGAGTGCGAACCAGAATCGAAAATAAAATCAAAACGAATTGCTGAAGGCTTGAAAGAAATTAAATAATAACAATTTCCTAATGTTGGAAATTGTTATTTGATTTGGTTGGGATATGGAAATTAAAACAAGAACAAGAACAATGGAAAAAATAAATGAAATAGGGTACAATGGAAATACGGCAGAGCTTCCGCGAAAAACTAAAAATAATACTCTGTAGTTTCTACTTTGAAATAAAGCTATTTATAGAAAATATAATTTGGGCTTGGCAGTTGGAATCCATAGTGGGCTTCGGTGTTGAAGAGAGAATCCAGGAAAAGATTGTGTTACTGAGTCTCTGCGGAAGAATAGGAGCACGTTTTGACTTCACGTAGCACGTTCATGACCAATTCATTCCAAGTAAACCTAATTTCCCTTTGTCACGTTCGTGACAAGGGTGTCACGGGCGTTATCTTCATATTTAGCGCGTCACGGTCGTGACGGCTTGGTGACGATCGTGATTGCTCCAATTAGCGTGTCACGATCGTGACAGCATGGTGACGGTCGTGACTGCTACAATTATGCAGCATTCTGCAGAATTCCTTTCTTCTTCTTCTTTTCATGCTTGTTTTTGCTCATTTCATTTTTGGCTTATGATTTAGCTCTATAATTGTTATACCTGCAAAATGACAAAGAAAACTCGAAGAATCGGGTGTTAATACGATAAGTGTGCGATAAAACGGCATTGAAACATAGTAATAAAACGATACTTTTTCTCGTTATCACTTAGAAGGTATTCCTACAAAGTTGATCCGGATAGTATTCCTACGAGCAGAAGCCATGACCTGCAACAAAGAACAAAGATAAATCCTTTGGTCCTTGAAATGGTTAGTGAAAATTCTATGCTTATGATGCATGATGATGCTATGATGTTATGCTCAATCACAAACATGTGGCACACACAAACAAGTCACACAATAGCCCTAGGTTTAGAGGCTTGCATGAGGTTTAAAGGTAAGTATCCTCCCCTGAAGTTTGGTTGGTTCATCCTGTCCTATAAAGTAACCAGGTTCTAAGGGATCTCAATATCATTGATCCTTCACAAGGGTGGTTGTTCAGTAGGCAACTTACTTGCCAACCAAAACCCTCCAAGTTTAGGATCTCAATGAGCGTAGCATCGAGTATCAACCAACTTTAGTCTTCACCAAAGCCGATTATCTCACTACTTTCTAAAGGCCAAGATGGGATAACTAGGGTTCTAAAAGTCAGTTAGTGTATTGACAACATATGGCAGCCTCATATTATCCTCAACTTTACTTAAGGAACATAAGCACCAACCAAGAAGTCACACTAACTATGGTCACCAGATTAACCATATCGGTATATGCCATACAGTTTCCTTGGTCTATTGTCATTTACCTAAGGTACACTAGATCCGGGTTAGGATCTTTCACATATAAAGAGCCCAACAGATAAGTATAAAGCAAACAAGGCAAACAATTTTAAAGTGATCTAATTCCTAAGGGTACCACTCTTTTATTAAATCCCCAGCAGAGTCGCCAGTTCTGTAACACGGTGGGAGAACTGACTTTAGTTAAATGTTGCGGATAGCAAGAGTCGCCACCGACTTTTATTTTATCCAAAGGAAAGGGCATAAAAGAACAGGAAAGACCTTAAAAGATTTTTGGGCTCGGGGGTAGGTTATGTAAAGGGAAGGTGTTAGCACCCTTTACATCCATGGTTATCCATGGGCTCTTAGTTACTTAGCTCACTTTAAATTGTTTTGAGAAGTGTAGTGTGTGATTAAAAATTTTCTTAAGTACTTTATAATGATCCTTGTACGGATATATATAAAGACTTTGTTTTGAAAATTGTTTAAAAAATGTGAAGTGTTATGAAATGTTTTTGAAAGAGTGAGCAAGTACTTAAGAGGAACCTACCCTAATTTGAATCTTTACTGTTCTTAAATGTTCTTTCAATGGTAAGACTATCCCTATTATTAAGGAATAGGTAGTCATTACCTTGGATGTTATAAGAGACACGTGAAGGGTCATCTGTGTTTAGGCAACTGTAAGGTGTCTTAGCAATTCGAAGGGACTTATCATCTTTTATTCGAAAGGGACAATATCATTTACAAAGGCAACCTCGAAGGGACTTGATCTTATAATCGTAAAGGGACTTGATGATTTGTTTATGAGAAGGGACTTTGCTTTTAGACACCTTACTTGACCATTTTATTTAGGCAACATGAGGGATAACCTTAAGAAGTGAGATGGCGATCAAAGATCGACTTACGTGGGTGCGTGTATAAATTCAAATATTTATCTTATTATTAGTGATCTAAGTTAATTTTAAAGCAAATAGGTTATCACTCCCTATTTTACTAACCAAGGCAATAATATTTATAAATAAACAATAAGAGCTACAACTATTACACGGCTTTTACAGTTACATTATAATAATAATTATATAATAAAATGATAAATATAAGCAATAAATAAAAAGGGTTAGTAATAAAATAATGATAAGAAAAAGAGGTTAGCACAAAATATAAAATATATACAAGTTAATTAAATATTTTAAAATTAAATAAACATTTTTTTAAGAATTTATTTTGAGATGAAAATAGAATAATAAAGATAATAATAATAAATCATATATTAATTTACTTACAAAATAAAACATGATTAATGATTTAATTATGTATATTAGAAAAATTTATTAAGTGTAATATTTAAACAAAAATAATTAAAGTGAGAAATTAAAGTTTTAAAAAATTAGGGTTTTTAGAAATTAGAAAATAAATTAGGGTTAAGGATAATTAGGGTTATTTAATTTAGAAAAATAAAATTAGGGTTTATAATTTCATTTACAATATTAATTTGATAATTAAATAAATATATACATATTTCAATTTAAATAAATAAAAACTAGGATTAAGAGTTTAAAAAATAATTTAGAGTTTTTTTAGAAAATATGAAATATTTACATATTATTCACTTATAATTATTTAAATATATATTGAATATGATTATAATTAACTAGAAAATAAAATAACTAATTAAAAATAATTAAACAAACAAAAATCAAAACTTACCTGGGGTAGGGATTGAACCCACGCCCTAGGCTTTGCCACCCTCTGGACGCATAAGGCCACCACTGGGCTGCGCGCGCGCTGTGAACAATGGATGGATACTGATTCTTATATTTTAAACCTGAAAATAAAATAGAATTTTCACCAAAAATAACTGAGGACAGGTTCGAACCCATGTCCTTGGATTATTTCATGCGCGTATCAACCACCAGGCCACTTATCATCCTGTGAAAATAAATACAAATAATACAATAAATATATAAATCAAATTTTAAAAATCTGAAGCGCGCGAAGATCTTCATCTTCAACCTTGGATTCGCAGGTTTTCCTGCGAATTTATCTATAAATTTTCCTGCGATTGTTCTTGCGAATACCGCCTGCGATTCTCAACCTTCATTCAAACAGCAAAATTTCATCAAATTAATGATGCCATTATATTCCTAATGATGTGTACGATTCTTCTACGTCTTTAGAAATCATTTATTTGGGCTAAATGGTGAAACCCTAAACGAAGGTCGAAAACCCTAACAATGGCCATTCTTCAAACCTATACCAAAACTCAAATTAACTTGCCCAGAAACAATCATCAGCTTGTCACAAACACAAAACAATGATCAAATTCAATTTATATTGCATAAATATATGAGAACGAAATGTTCATAAAAGTGTGAGAAGTTTGATTTAGTTTAAGCAATTCATGGAGTTTAAGATGCATATGGCTATTGCTACATGATCAGTGATGTCCAAGGAATAAATTGGTGTCCTTAATTCACCTGAAAAACCACAAAAAGTTAGAATCCGAATTTCAAATTTTTGATGAACTTTGAAAATGCAAAACTTATCCTGGTGGCTCTGAATTCGTGGCTTTGAGGCTGCTAAATGTTGTTTATATATGAGTCAATCAAATTAGGTCAGAAACTTGGTCCATCCTTTGAACTTTTTGATCCATAGAGATTGAAAAAGATTTGTTCTTAAAGTTTGAATATCCTTGATCTAGCCTTGCTATTTTGGTATAATCTTCATTATTTTGGTATCAATCAAGTCTAAATATGTTTTAAGACTTTCTAGAAAGCAAATCAAATCAAATATCCATTATTTTATATTTAATTTAAAATGATTTTTAACATAAAAAATCATAATAAATAAAAATAAAATGAATAAAATTATGAATAAATAAATTTAATTTCGTGCATGATGTCATGGAAGTATTTGGATCATAAAAAAGCAAGCCCATTTGGTGAATTATGGTTTTAAGACCCTATTTGCTTCATAAACCTCTCAAAAATTTCCCAACTTTGCAAGGGCACAAATCCTTCAATTTTAATGCAATGAAGGTGTTCTTGGACATTTTGGAAAGCTTAAAGAGTCCTAACCAACATCTTTGGTCTCATGTCCATATCTTTTACCATTCTCAAGTTATGCTCTTTTGAAGTTGTTGACTTTTTGTTGACTTTTAAAAGGACCTATAATGTCTTAGCTCATACCTTCCAAATTAAGCATTTTTGGGCTTGGCTTGTGAGACACAAAGTTGTAGAGAATTCAATTTCCTTCAAAATGAGCTTTGGATGGAAAATTTTTGATGAAGCATGTGAAAGTTATGGCTGGTCAAAGTTCAGTTGACTTTTCCTATGAAAACCCTAATTTAGAAACTCCTGATTCTTGATGATCTGAAATCTCCTTGAAGAATCATGATCAATCCTTGACAAAATGATGAATTTTACCTCATATACTTGATGTTGGCAAAAAATCATGAGGTTTGACTTTGGTTTGACCACAGTTGACCTCAGTTTGACTTTTTAACTGCTTTGACTGATTTTAACCTATCTGATCATCTGACTGAGCAAATCTTTTGGGAAAGTCTTGAAACTTGACATGGGGATTCTTAAACACATATAGGATGCTATGAAGTTCACTTGAAGTCTTGGAAGTCCATTTATCCTGATGAAAGTCAAAACCCTAGTTTAAGATGCATTGCTTAGGAGGATGCATTGTCTGAGGGAATTGTCAAACTTTATGACTAATTGTGAACCTCATGAGATGTCTTGTAAACATTGTGAACCTTGTGAACCTCTTAGTACACAATGTCTTGTCTTGTGGAGGGCAAATTTTGGGGTGCAACACGTAGAAATTAGGATCGGGTAGTTTTGTGTGTAGTTGTGAAATGTTGATGTTACTGTGATCATGTTTTCTTGTGAAATTGTTGATTTGTTGTTGATGATTAAGTTGTTATTCAGTTGAATTGTTTTCTTGATTTTTGTCGAATCCTGATTATTGAGATGTTATTGTGAATTTGTGGATTTTCTGGAAAGGCTAAGTTGGGACGATGACATTGTGCCAATTGCACGGGTGGCGCAAGCCACCAGAAGTGGAGAGAGGACATGTGGCGGGAGCCACATGTGATGAGGTGGAAGACACTAGGTGGCGGGAGTCATGCTCCCTTGGAGAGGTATGGCGCAAGCCATATGTTTATGTGGTGAGAGTCACATTTTGTGGCTACCAACATGGGAAAATGGCGCTGGCCACATGTTTCTCATGATTAATGGGTGGCGCAAGCCACCCTGTGTGGAAGGGGGGCACTTAGTTACTTTTATGCATCATTTAAATTAATAATTCACCTTAAGTTTGTTTTATAATTTAATAACTTTGATTTATAAATTAACAATTTGTAAGATGTTTCTAAATATATTAATTTCATGAATCATGTTTTTATTAAAAATCAGGATTAGTGTTAAGTTTTAGAATCAGGCATAATTAACAGTAGTGAAGAGAAAATAAAATAATTGGTAGTAACATTGTGTTTGGTTTTCAACAGAAAGACAAAATTGAGTATATAATCTTATGACAGATAAAGTTTTATCAGAACACAGAAGTTTGACAGAATTTCGTAAAATGCTCGTATTTTATTGCAAACCATTAAAATAGTGTTGGTTTAGTCGGTTTAGCCAAATTAGGCAAAATAAAGTTAGTTGCCTGGAATTTAACAAAAATTATCGGGGTAAGTCGAGTGGTTTTGTAGGTGATTTTTGTCGGTTTATTCTGTGGAATTCTTGTCGATTGAGTGGGTTTTTGGATACAGTTGAGGTAAGTTGTTTGGTCCCGGTTTATGGGCATTTTTTTAAGTTGTAGGTCGTATGACCAACGTTGATATATGTAAGTTGTAGGCCTATGGCCAAAGTTGAATTGGTGTTGATTTTAAAGTTGCTATGTTGATTGTTGTATGTTGTTTGAAGTTGATTGTTGTCTGTGTTGAGTCGTTGTATCATGACATACACTGCATTTTCTAAGTTGGAGCGGATGCTCACCACGTTGGCCTGGATTGGAAAAATTATTAAGTTGAAGGCTTATGCCTTGCAGATACCTCGATAACCTGGTATATTTTAAGTTGGGAGTTTTAATTCAATGGTACCACATGCATATGCATAGTTGAGTCGCATCATGTTGTAAGTTGATTATGTCGATTTTAAGTTGATTAAGTTGTTTATGTTGATTTAAGTTGATTAAGTTGTTTATGTTGATTGAAATTGATGAAGTTGTTTATGTTGTTTAAGTTGGTTAAGATGTTTATGTTGATGAAGTTGCATATACAATTAAGTTGATAAAGTCGATTATGTTAATGTTGAAGAAGTTGAATATGTCGTGTATGTTTGTTAGAGTTGATGAAGGTGCTAATGTGGATTTTATAGTTGAAGTTAGTGATGTTGATTAGGATGAATAAATCGTTCGTGTTGGATATATGTTTATGTTGATGAAGTTGCTTATATGGTCATGATGATAAAGTTGTCGTATTAGTTTAGATTGTTTACGATGATTATGTTTGTTGAAGTTGTTAAGTTGAATATGTTGATTTTGTAGTAAATGTTGATAGGTGTAATAGGTTCGTAAAGTAAGTTGATAAAATGTGGGAGATGGTTAAGTTGTTGTTGTTGTGGAGTGGTGGTAATTGTATGATTCCTTTCTACGTATTATTTATCATACTTCGCTTATAAAATTCGACATCTCACTCATTCTACTTGAATGTTGTCCCTATGTTGGTAACGTGCAGGTAGCTTGAAGGAAGATGGTTATCTTCGTTAGTTCGAGTCGGTGTCGATGCTCTGATACGTAACACTCAGGGGGATGAACGTTTAATTGTTTTGTTGTTGTTTTAAGTTGTTTCAGTTAAATTATGTTGTTACTAAGTTGTTTAAGTTGAATAACATGTTATATCATGTTTAGTTGAATATTTGAGAATCCGCTGCGTAGTTGTAAAAGTTGTTTTGGTTTCAAAAATGAATAAAAGTTGTTGTTATAATTTCATCAGGATCAAAGTGTTATGTATCGTTGTACTATTTGATTAAATGAAAATGAATATATTTGAAAGTTGAAGTGTGGCATCCTGATTTTATAATTAAGTTGAAGTTTTATTACTCTGATTTTGCCGATAATTGCTGGGTAGAAATGGAGTGTTACATATGTCGTCTTCCCGACCATACACGAAAACATTGTCCTAATGTTGGAACAAGTTCTAGATAAAATTAGTTATGGTGTTTATAATATTTGTAATCTTGAAATTTAATATTGATAATAACTTTTGGTTACAAGAAAACATATTAAAATATAACAACAATTAACACAACATAAAAACTAAGAGATAACTACAATAACAACAATATCATTGGCTTCAAACATCAAATCCTTAACGTCGTTGTCATTTTTAATTCGCAATCACTCCCGCTTTATATTGTCATCTTCAAGCGAGAAGTGTGACATAAGTCTTTCTATACTTCTAATTTTTTCTCCATCTACAATCTCTTCATCTAACCAACGAGTCAATTTTCTAGTTGTTCTAAACTTTGGATGTTCCAAAAAAATATCATTATCGAAGGCTTAGGCTTGGATGGTAAAAAAAATATGTATGTATCTTCTAACATACATAATGAAATCTGCAGAAATTAAGAATAGAGAAATGAAGAGAATTGTGAAACAATTTGCAAATGTTTCTCCGTATTTATACACAATAACCTCTCATTAAAATACTATATAATGATATTATATTTTAAAAAGTTATCACATAAAGTGTCGCTATTGTCAATGGCGTCCCCGTATATTTTAAAGGGTGACTCCATTGGAGATGGTGTCCCCTTATAAAAATATAGGGGTTGACTTGCTGATTGTGTCTCCCATTGTATTTTAAAGAGGGCTGGTTTGCCGATGACGTTCCTCTATATATTTTTTTTGTTTTTTTGTTTGAAATATAGGTATTCTGAAAATTTTGAAAGAAACATTAATATATTGAACATTAGTGGTTGGAAAATAGGTTATTGTGGTAAAAAATTAAAAATATTCATACTCTAGTGTGTTCGTTAACTAAGGGTTCACATCACCAAAAAAACATTAAGAATATTATAAAATCCATTAAAGATTTTGTAGTAGAAATATGAAGCGTTAAATAATTACGAAATCCCTATCCTACAATGTGTAAACTGTAAAGTAAGAGTCAGTAATACAATTGTGCTGTCATTGTCATATACTGTGAATCAATCAGTAACTCAGCTACTACCTATCTTTTGTGGGGTCTATCTAACCACACTGTTTTACACAATTGATTTTTAGTATACCAATAAACATGGTAGCTTGTCTGTCTTTTTGCTTTGAAATTTGGATTCTTTTTCATCTCTCTCTCTCTACCACTTACACTTTATTAATTCTTGCATTGCATGGCAAAAAGTTTCTATACTCGTTTACTTGCAATAATAATGCTTACTTGTTGAATGTAGTACTAGCAATAAACAAAGCATCTATTTGACTTGACATCTTTTATTTACAGTTATGTGTAAATATTTATGTCATATGAGTAGTTTATACGTTTGGTTTGTTTCATAAGTTAAAAGCTGCTTCTGCATGCACACAGATTAGATACATACATAACTAAACTACCTGAATCTTAAGATTCTTTATCGTAGGAGCAACTGACAGCTAAATTTATAAAACACACTACAAGCAACTTATAATAAAGAATGGTCATGTTAAAAGAGTTTTAAAAGTACATTGTTGTATAAAGATCTTTCAAAAAGGAATTTTATCTATGTTTAATGATTTACTTTTTATTTATTTTTTTATGGCACCCAATGCATATTCAAATAAATATTTAATAAATATCGAGAATAGGGTTATCTGTGTGAGAGTATGCAAGACGACTTATATATAAGAAAAAATTGACATTTTGCATTAATTGAATAATCAATGTGTGATCTATTATATAATTCTGATACATTGATTATTCAATAAATTTAAAAGTAATTTTTTTTTTTATAAATAAGATAAGAGGAAATATATATTTTGATCTACAACCAGTTAATATGAAGCCGGCTCATTAGTCATATGACCGGTGAATATGAAGCCGATCGTATGATAAGTGGTATCTGAGTAATATAGTTCATTTTATTTAACAAGATTCAAATTCAATTTTGAAACAATCCAACATGAAACCAAACACTTCTAGTTAACAAATGAAGAACCATTCAACCTGAACTGAACATACTAATATTCTCATGAATGTCAAAAACTAAAACTAGTTAAGAAACACTGTTAGAAACCCTTTCTGACTTACCAACATAATTTACATATAAAATGAGAATTTTTCAATTGGATAAAATGCGAAGAGTTCTCATCTTCCATTGATCTTTTATCCTGCACAGTACACTATATTTTCCATCTTCTGTCTCAGAAATCTAAAAATCAAATTACCTTACCAAACACTAATACAAACACAGATACTAGACACCAATGCATAGATATAACTAATAGTATGTATCACATGCCTCGGTGTCTTGACACCGACACAAGCCGGCATGTCTTCAATCTGAGGTGTTTGTACTTCATAGATTAGCTATCATACTAGCAGTAAAACATAAGTTTCTTGATGTTTTCACTAAGTTTAGGTAGAGGTGGTGTCTTTGGAGGAGCAGCTCTTGATAATGTAGAATTGCTTCTGAATAAACCTAATGACTCAGATCTCTCAAGGTAGAGTCTCCCTCTATATGCAGCTAAATGTGCATAATATGCAGGAGGAACCAACGATATCGGCTTAGTACACCTAACAAAAGTAAAGCACAAATTGTAAACAAGCTTCTGGAGTTCATCTGAAGTAAACTTGTTTTCGTCCCACAAAACATGATAATGAGTTGGCCTACTTGTTCCCTTCACGCCCCAATGGCTACACAGATAAAAATCGAATTCCTTTGGATGAGTGATCACGGAATCAACCACGGTTCCCGGCGGAATATTTTCGTATTGAGAATGAAAATTGTTGTGTGTTGAAGATTGATCGGTTTCGTCAGGAAACAACCTTGTGTGATGTCTCTTTTGCACAACTACAAAAGTGATAAAAGGATTGTAACCATTGAACCTTGATGAGCATGCTTGTTTTATCGATTGTAGTTCTTCATCAAGCACTTTGTGGAATTGAGTTTCGCTAACACCATCTCGGAAGAAAATTATTCGGCTGGGGAGTTTTTCAACTTCCTGATAGAAATCGTCAAGCAACTCTCCAACCATTGCGCCGAGATCGGCGATGATTTCTTGTCTATGTGTTTGAGATCTTATTCTTGAAATGTATTTGTTGGCTGTTGGCCAATTCATGCTACCAACAACAGCGGCGACAGATGGACTCGAATCGTCAAGAGGATGAGGATGTGTTACATCAGCTCCCATGAACATCACCGGCTCGCCGATGCTAAAAAGGCGTGGTAATTGAGACGGAAGCGAGTTGTACAAAGCAACTGTGCATCCACCAACTTTAGCATTGATTTTGAGAGCCAAATTAGCCAAAAACTGCGAACTTAACTTGACAAGATTCGGATACAAACAGCATTGACTTACAACACCGACACTTGTCTCAGCGATTCGTTTCAAGTCTCCATAGCCTTTGTGTTTTTTCTCCATTATACAAATAAGAAGCTGCAGATTGTTTGAGGCAACCCTTTGGATTCTATTAAGTTTAGATTCCAAAAGTGTGACATTGTTAAGAACATGACTTGATTCAAACTGCGGACTAATAACTGTGTTCTTGTTAAGAAAAATGCCTAATTGTTCACATCTTTGAGTTAACTGGTTTATGAATCTTGGGATATAGGACTTTTGCTCGGGCGTGCCTCCAAAACTTATTAGTGCCCATCTATCGATTGTAGTTCCTTCAAAAACATGGCCGTCGAGAAAGTTCCATTGGCGATCATGACGTGAAGGAGTCAGGTTTCTCACTTGACCTCCATCTCCAAGCTTTAGTTTCGGAGGGTAAAGAATTCTACCGGTCAACCTCGTCATTTCTCTTGAGACTTGAAGTTTGAATTCCTTTTCCTGGTCACCACTGTTAATAGAAACACTTTCAATGCATTAAAAAGTAGAATGAAACAAATACAAAAACAATGTAATAATCATTTAAAACCCGTTAATCGCTCATAGTCCATTTAACCATCTACATAATCACTTAATAAGTAAAAAGACGGTTTGTGGATGGATACTGATTCAAAGACTAGTACGACCCGGTTTATTTTTCGAGGGAGAAATGAGATATCACTCAAATAGTTGATCCATAGAATATAAGTACTAAGAAATATGAAAGTACTTAATCGTGTTGTAATTACCTCGTAGGACCTACATTTCCTCTCATGACACCTTCAATAATGGCTTTTCGTTCTCCCGGTCTTTGACAGCCCATCTTGAGTATTTTTGCTGTCTGATCATCCGAAAGTTTCCCGAGGAACTTCTGTCCTTCACAGATCACACAAAGCTCCATAGGAAGATAACAAGGTTTACTCCTACTAATTTGCAAGCATGGTAACTTCCTGAATTGTATGTCATAGTTATAGTGATCTTTAAAGTAACTCATAAGCCTCAAATTCGCTCCGTCTCTATCAGGAAACCAAAGATTTTCAGTTGCCTCTTCGGTTAAACCATAGACACGGTATCTCTGAACGGTTTCTCTATGGCAAACAAAGACTCTGATATTCTTCAACGCTTTCTCCACATCCTTTCTTTCTTCGCAAGTTAGCTCAGTTCCCTTCCTTTGGGAAAGGTCTTTGAAAAACTCAAGACGCTTCTGCAAATACGGAATGACTCCAATACTCTCATGAAAAGCGGTTACCGAGAAATCTACATTGAGAGCAAGTCCTTGTTGCGTCGGTCTAAGACTCTGAAAGAAGCCTCTCAATCCAACAGCTCCTCCACCAATATCTTTGCCTCTCCCCATTGAGTTCGAAAAGAATGACCTTCCAACCGGTATACATTTCTCCGTCGGACTTTCCCTCAAAATCACATCCAATGCATGCAGATAATGCTGTGGAAGTGGAATCCCGTCATCGCCTTCTCTGCTCAAGTAGTTAGTCAACTCTTTCCCGTCAATCTTCGAGACTAGTTTGATATTTATCCGGAATAGTTTATGTTGTTCCCGCCTCTCGTTTATATCATTCATTTCTCCATAAGGAGACGACATTTTACTCGAAGGGATCGGAAGGCTTATGTAGAACTCAAGCTTATCATTTTGGAACTCAATTGGACTATAGAGATTCTTCCTTCCATCATACGCCGGAAGAGCGCCCGACAAAATCTCCGAATTGCTATTTACCAACTTACGCTTAATTTCTCTAGCAACATCCTTGGAGGGATGAGGAGTAATTTCAACATTGTAATGATATATCTTTTGTGAAGAATCAAACTTCACCAAAAAATGATTTGCAAGGAGAGAAATCACAGGACCTTCTTGTCCACCTGAATCAGGCCTCCTTGCAACAATCACTTCTTGTGCCCTCCTTGTTGAAATGAGCTTTTTCCCATCATCTTCTTTAAAAGTTGATTCATTTTGCTTATGATGTTCCTTTGTAGCTAAATCATAATCATAAACAAGATAGGTTAATCATTTTCACTTCTACAAAAATTTATTTAAACATAAATCACTTTACATTAGACTAACTTTTATCTAGAATTAATTTTATTGAATCAATTCATTCAAAATAATTTTTTTCTCATAATTAGATATGTTTAAGTGAAAAAGCTTTTAGGATAATTTGTCAACATGTTTAAAGCAAATAATTATTGCTTCTCACCAAAGCAACTTTGAGAAAAAAAAAATTTGACTTGATGTGAGACCAAATAAGTGATTATTTCACTTTAAATTAAATCTAATATGAGAAAAAACCAATCTTGATTAAAGTTCAAAAACGTATAAACAAATCATTACAACCCCAAATGCAATGTTTAGATAAATACTAAAAGAGAAAGAGACAATAAGAAATGTTTTTTTTCACTCTCTCCAAGAAGTCAAAGTAAAAATTGAATTTTTTTCAAGAAACCAAAGAACAGATTTTTAGCATCTATATTAAAAAAACATAGAATGAAAGCAAAAGGGTATGTTTGAAATGGAAGAAAACAATGGAAAATGGTGGTATACACTCACCAGGAGCAAGTGAAAGTTGAGAAAGATTGTAATCAGATGAATGAGAGCTATTGAGTTTGCATGGAAGTTTCTGCAAATGGGTTCTTAATTTGATGGATTGATTTTGAGGGAAAGAAGGAATCAAAGGAAGTTGTTGAAGAGAAGGTAAAGGAAGAAGAGCAGTGTTGTTGAAGAAACCAAGTTGAGTTGAGTAGTGTTGAAACTGATTCTGATGATATAAGTGTTGATGTTGTTGATAGAAGTGATGGTGATGATGATGGTGGTGATGATGATGATGATGATGATGTTGGTGAGAGTTGATTTCATTGTTTGTGATAAAGGTAGTTTTTTTAGTTGAGTCTTGTTGTGTTTGTTGTTCCATGATTATGAATTATGATATTGGAAGAAGAAAATGGGAAGTGAGAAATAGAGAATATTTGGTGTTTCTGCTATTATAGTTTGAAGATGTGACAAACAACAGAAGCTACAGTACTGGTTTGGTTCAGAGAGAGAGAGAGAGAGAGAGAGATGATGATGAAGAAAGAACAAACAAGAGACAGAAAGGGTGGTGTGGTGGGAACAGAGAAGGAGGTGAGAGGTAATAAAGGAACTTTGTTTGGGCCTTTGTTTCTGGCGGTTTTTTAATGAACTATTCTTTGGGATTTTGTTGTAATATGTTTCAAGCTAAGAAAAGAAAATTGGATAATAGTGAAAAAGGATAGAGATTAGACATCAAAATCATTTGTATCCATTGTCATGTGAAGGAAGCCAAAGCACTATTGGATATGAGTACAAGTGTTTTTTTGTTCTAATGGTCCTATAGACTGCTGTACTCTTTGTATCTTTGGTATCATGGTAAATGTGTCATATTTATAATGTGTTTTTGTGAAGAAAAAAAAGATTGTATATTTTGAAAAATTACCATGGTTCACAGTTACTTATAATCTTTGAGAATTAATCTAGACATTAATAAAATAGTGATAAATTAATCTTGAAAATTATCAAAGTTCTCTTGATATAATTCAAGATGTCAGTCTCATAGATATTTTTTTATTGAGTATCAGTTAAGTGTTAGACCGAGTATGATAAAAGTTGAGTGGATTTAAATGTTCTACGAGTTGAAAATTTAAATTTGACGGTATGTTAAGGTTATATCATTCACCTATCCTCCTCGATTAGAAGCAATTGATTTGTATTGGCGGTACAAACATTTTTTTTTGAAAATTTATTATTACTAAAGCTTGATATTGAAGAGATATGGTTGAAAAGAGGTGAAAAGAAAGTAGTAAGGTCCATGTGGTTATAAATTTAGGAGGTTGTGATGATAGCCTTTAGAGGTAGAGTAGAATACTTAGTGATATTCAAGATGATATTGAAGAGTGTTTGAAGCAAATTGAAATGTTTCTTTGAAGGATAAATGAAGATGGAGTTAAGAAGTACAATATTGTCCAAGTCTATGTAATAAATTGGTGACATAAATAAACATTTTATGGCAAAATGACTAAAATTGTTTGCTTTGAAGATGGGGGTGTTTACTCTAATTTCTTTCATGTTTCAGTCGCATATTAAAAAAAGAGGGACAAAATTGAGAAGATCCAATATAAGAGAGGTGAATCGGTTAGAGGGTGACCATTTTCTGCCAATTTAAAATGAAATTAATATTAATATAATTTCAAAAATAGATAATCAAGTATCTTTAAAATAAAATAATGTTATTTTGTTTACTATGTAATATATTGTATAATGTGATATCAAAGTCCTTGCCAACATACTTAGGTCTTTTGCATAAATGCATTTCATATGTTAAATCCGTTTTTGTTTTTGGGTGGTATATTCTTCTTCATTTATTGAAGAGAAAATGAAATTTCATTAAAAAAAAAAAACAGAAGTAGTAGAAATACACTAAACATAAAAGACAATTGTTGGGATACAACCCACCCAAATTTTAAAACCTACTTATTTTCCCATTTCAACCATGTTATGAGCATATCCATTAAAATTCTTACTCGAGAACATAATGGAGGCTTCGTTAAAATAGTCGGGATACAATCCACCCAGATTTTAGGACCTATTTTTTTCCATGTCAACCATGTTATGAGCATCTCCATTAAAATTCCTATTCGTTGTGAATTGATGTCATCAAGAACAAACCAAAATATGAGAAGAATTGAGTTTCTTGAACAAACACAAGAAACCCTATTAGATTTTACAAATGATAGAGAAAAGAGGAAGGATGATAAAGAATTCGTTAAAATTATTTTACCATTCACTTTCTCAATAAGAGTTCAAAGATTACAAGTGAATACCAACAATTAACCTCTCTCAACAACTTGAGAAAACTAGTATATTTATAAACTACTAAGTTAACTTAGGCTACAAGCTAACTTAACAATTGAGTTTACAAGCAAGACCCAAATTGACATACTAACTTAAATTACAAGTTAATATATTTTGACGGCATGCTTGAACAGACTTCGACTACAACATGCATAATTTCTTTCGAAATATATCAAGCTACCCTTGTCGACACTAGAGTTCGATCCAAAATACCACATTACTTAAGAACATAATGGATGCTTCCTTAAAACTACTTAATAGCAACCTACAATCTGCCACAATATTCTCTAAAGCAGTCGAGAATTCAATATCATTTACATAGTCTATTACAAATATCGTTTGTGACTAGACTAACACTTTATCTAACTTGAGATCTCGTGCCACTTGCAATCCCCATTTGATGGGTAATAGTTCTATAATACTCGGTTCCATAAGGATAAAGTTCTTGTAACACGAGGCAAGCAAGAGCTGTCAAAATGGGCTACCCGACTCTAAATGGGTCGGTCCTGATGGGCTCAGGCTTTTTAGGGCTAGGCCAAAAAAACTCATTTTTAATATGGGCTCGAATATTACTACTTGAACCCGACCCTAGATGGGCTTCGGGTTATCTGATCATTTGGGCTTTTTTAAATAAAAATTAAAATTAAAATACCATAATATTTATAATAATTAAAATTAAAAATTATATTATTTTAAACATAATACATTTTTAAGTACTATATTATCTTTTATAAATACTTTAATGTATTTTTATAAACAATACATGACTACATTGTATAAAATAATACTCAAATATTTAATATAAGATAAACTAATATTAAATATAAGAAAAAAATATTAATTATATTAATATATAATATTTAAAAGAGAAAGATTGAATAAAATAGAGAGATAATTTAATGAGGTGAGAAAAATCAATGTTTTATTTTGGAGTAAGACAATATGAATATTAATATAATTTTTAAAATTTATACTGATATGGGCCTAATAGGCTATCCACGGTCCATTTGGACTAGCCCTAATGGGTAACGGACTTTTAAGACTATGCTAAAAAAACCTGAAAAATATGGACTCCAACTTTAAGGCCCAAACCTTATGATTTTTTGGGTCTACCGGACCGATCCATGTGGACTAGTTCATTTCGAGCGTAGAACCTCATTTGCCTTCTTTTTTATTACACACCCCATATACATAAATCCCTCCTGAAAGCAACCATTATTTACTTGTATGACATTAAAACCATGGACTTGAGGCTCCAAATCTCACACTTGCACCATCTGTTTCTTGGACCTCAACTTCAAATATTGTTTTTGTTGAACTCCAAGACAGATTTAAGAGTTTCACCTGCCACAACATGGTGGTCTATTTTTGATAATCCAACGAAAAATTATAAAGATTATTCGTTTGGAAAGTAAGAAAAAAAATAAAATGTGAGAACACTTTAAAAATTGACACAAGTAAAGAAAATGACTAAACTAATTAAGGTTATCTAAATTAAGTTATATGAAGATTTGGTTTCAAGGTAAAGTATTAGATAAGAATGTCTTAATTTCTTTTACTATGTATAAGTATTAGGTAAGAATGCCTTAATTTCTTTTACTCGTTCATTTTTTGTGTATAAACTTTTACTTCTCTTTTATTTATTTTTTACTGTTTTTTTTAGTTTTACAAGGTCACAGAGAAATAAATCAATATGATCAATAATATTATATCCAATGATAAACAGACACATAAAAGTGTTAAATATAATTAGTATCTGATACAAAGATATGTAATTAATGTTTTAAATAATACATTACAACATTAATGTTGTAAAATTAAACATCTAGTTAAGTTATAGCCTAACAAAAATTAAATACATAACACAATTTTTAATACATTACTAGATTGCTAAAAATGTAAAAGGTCGGAAAGAAAACAATGTTGCAGATATGGTATTTCGTGTCTAAAACTTTCATAGTTATACGTAAAAGAAAATAATAATTTATCTAAATTAAATTTTAAATATGAGTAACTAATAAGGAAAAACATAAATGGGTATTAGAGAGAATGATCATTAAAAGGTGACGGATCATTAAAAAGGAAAAAGTCTAACGAGATAATTCAAATGAATTGTTATATATTTATGTTATATTGAAACTGTGTATTCGTTATATCAGAAATTTTTATTTTATTTATTTTTTAAAGGATTAAATTTTTTTTGTCCCTATAAAAATCTCAATTTCATTTTTTAGTCCCTATAAAAAAATCGTTGAGTTTTAATTTCTATAAAATTACTTTTACATGCAGTTTTAATCTCTCTACACGGACTAAATCTACGTGCAAAAATAATTGTATAGGACTGAAACTTAACGTTTTTTATAGGGATTAAAAAACAGAGTATTTTTTAAATAATTAAATTTAGATAATCCTCTAACAGGAAATTATTATTTGATAATTTAGTTGAGATTTTTACATATATGTGGTTCATTGATCATATCTATGAAGATTTTTACATATGCTTTATTTGTAGCAACATTATGGGAGCAAACATTATAGTAATATTAATATCAAATATCATACGTATAGTATGGGATCGGGTAAAAATATAGGCCTCCCATCCATTACATGGAGGAGCAAGAAAAAGATGCTCAAATTCATTAAAATTTTATAGCTATGAATACATGGTTGATTTACTCAAAAGTGAAATACATCCTTGAATTGCATTAATGAGGAGAGGGTAAAATAAAATAACATTCACAAAAGAGGTTGTCTTTTATGTAGTTTCCAATCTAAGTTTGACATTAATACCATCATATAAATGGTCCTTGATTGATACACTTTTTTCTTTTCCTTTGGAAAAACAATAACAAGTCAAATTAGTTGAAAAAGACCAAACAAACCCTCTCTTCTTCCAATCTGTTTTTTATTGGAACTTTCATTTAAGCTTATTGGGATTGGGATTTCATGAATCAATTTGGGTTTAACATTTTGTCTCTCTTTAGCAGCATTTTGTCTAAAACATCATCATCCCTTTGTTATGTCACTATTGTGTGCAGGCTTTAATCAATTTTCAACACAATGAATTTTCAGTTTGTTGTCTATATGTATATCAAGGAAGAAACTACTGCTCTTCTTGCGTCATCAATAATCTCATTCTTCTTGTATACTTGACAAGGATGACAATGATCCAAAATAAAAATAAGTTAATAAAAGAAAAAACAGCATGTGTTAAACATAAAGAAATATGGATCCTGCGGTATGATTAATAATGATATAGATTCGGCAGTATGATTACACTCTAACATATATAGATGAATATTAAGTTAAATAACTCATCTATATTTGAAATTGTAAATATACTTCATGGTTCATGTTAAAGTCTACTATGATTATTCAATATTTGTCAACAATAATGTAAGCAAATTCTATTTAATATTTATCCAACAATCAAAGTAAAAATAAAAACAAACAATGTTGTAATATTTGCCCGTTTGTTTTGGTTTTTTTTTAAATGATTTCTATAGTGTAATATAATTTTGTGGAGAAAAAAAATTTACAAAGAAATTTTTCATAAAAGCTTCAAATGAAAATTTTGTTTGAATAGTTATTTTAGATATTTCATCATTTTATCGGAAAAAAAATTGGATATCAAAATTTCAAAAAATCACTTAATTTTGAAGCTATTTCAAATAGTTTTTCATAAAAATCATTTTCGAGATGCAATTTTTTTCAAAAATTGTGATTTCAACTATGTTTTGATCTTAATAATGTATATTTATGTTTCGACTATGAAATAGCCTCATCAATAAAACTTCATTCATTTGCTTCCCAAGGATTAATAAAATGATCACAATTAGTTTGTGTTCAATTAGTTTAATATGGAAACAGAATGATGCTCACAATAAGACACAAGTTTGTGTCTCAATATCCCTAACCATTTAAATATTTTAACAAATTAAAGGTTCATACATAGAAACATAAATACCATTTTAATAGAAATATTATAGAAACATAAATACCATTTTAATAGAAATATTATAGTTATAACAAATTATAAATTCATAATTAGTACTATTTTTTTGCCTAACTTAATGTATATAGTATATCACAACATAATTCATATCATAATATATATGTGGATGAAAACTTACATGCCAGGACAGTCTTTCCAATACACATAAATGTAACATCTAAATTGTAATCTTCTTTTACAAATATATCAAAGTAGAGAATATTCTATTTTGAAGCACATGAGTTCAGTGCAGTCCATATACTTCATATAATAGAAATACAAATAGTATAAAAAAATTGAATTTGAATAAAACAACTCTCATAGTTTACATTTGTTTATTAACAAGACATGTCTAAATACCAAAAGCAAAAAAGGAAAAGTTGAGTGGAAAAATCTATTACCAGCAGTGCTCAAAACAACTAATTTGTCCAAAAGTTGAATCAATTATTCAGTTGTAATAACACCATAGGATGTGATATATCATGGTGTGCAAATAAGGATGCTCACTTGGTTGAAAAAAATTAGAAGATTAATTATATATTTGAACTAAATTAATCATCTAATTTTTTTTGTTGAAATTGATGTAATTTAGGTATCAAATTATCATTTTCCTAAAATAAAGACCAAAGGTGTCTTATAACCTCACAATTATAAACTTGAGCAAGGAACCAAAAGTTGTTAGTCTCATAGCAAGATACCAATTCATAGCAGAATCAACATTCAATGAACCACCAACCTTTAATATAATCCATCAGAAAGGCCAAAGAACATAAAAATAACTCATTTATAAGCCTTTTTGTGTGCCATGTTTAAAACTCTTAACATCATGCAGTAAAAAAAAGTGGAAAAGTAAGAGAGTAAAATGGAACCTAGAAAATCATAGAATGAAACACAAAGTGAAATAGTAGTAGTAGAAGAACCCGATGGTATCATGCTAGTAATGCTAAGTTTTCTCGTCGGTGATGTTCTCTTGCTGAAGAAACCAGTAAACAATTATTTCAATCAAGATATGTAACTGTAGTATAGAAACTAGTAAACATAGAAGAACTCGATTCTTTGTAGTATAGATCATCTAAACAAACATTATACACTATACCATATGAATGAGCAAAAAAATATACTTCATACAAATAAAAATAGTAAGATAACGTAAAAAAAAGTGGGAAGCTTTAAAATTTTGAAGGTTATAGTGAGAGAAATGTGGAAAAGAAAAAGAAAGTATCAGAGAATAACAATAAAAAAGTGGGAAACTTTAAATTTTTGAAATTTGAAACAAAGAGATGATGTGTCATGTTGTAGTAAGAGATGGAGATGATATAATATAAACATTAGATGATTACAAAAATGCTCTTTTCATAATATAAATAAATTTTAGTGAAAAAGCAATTTTCTAAGATCATGCAATAAGATTTTGAAGGGTAGATAGTAGATTGTTTTATTTTTTGGTCTGGTGGTTGTGGTATTAGTTAGATTCAAATTAAAAAATCATTTATATTTCACATGTAAGGTATATTCATTTAAGGATTTTAACGTATATCACGCTGCAAACGAGTATGTGTGGATATTTTGTGCATTTAAATTTTATCATATTTTTAGACATTGTCATGTATGTAATTTATCATTTTATATTATTAACCTAAGTGTTGTGAGTATTGATCTCACGAGGATTAGGTTAAACGTTTTTGTAGAAGTGTGTCTTAATATACTTATTGATGGAGAAAAAGGAAATATCTTTTGAGATTCTCCGAAATAAGAAAGTTGAAAAGCAAGAAGTTCTGAGCGGTTGACAAATATCAAGTTTGGTCGATTTTGCTCGTGGATCAGCTCATTAATGTTAAAATGCTTTATATTAATTTGTAAATACTCTAAGATATTAAAAGATATTTAAAATATTCTTTTTAATATAAAAGATAGAATTAAATATGTTTGTGGTCCTTCTAAATATTTCAATTTTCGGTTTTACTCTCTCAAAATATTTCCTTTAATGAATTGTTCTCCTATAACTTTTTATCCATACTTTGGATCTCTCTTGCAAATTAGGGACATTTTTTACAACTTAACGACAAAGTTAACGATGGTTTTAACGACGATTTATTATTTAGCGAATGAATTAACGACAATTTTAGTGACAATTTAAGTATTAGGGACCAAAAGTGTGGATGAAAAATTTTAGGAGAACTATTATTTAAAGAAAATATTTTAAAGGACTAAAAACAAAATTGAGATATTTATGAGAAGTACAAAACATATTTGACCCTGAAATATATTTATAATATTTTAAATTAATATATAAAATATTATAAGATATTTTAAATATTTTAAATTAATATATAAGATATTTTTAATATTTTAAATTAATATATAATATATTATAAGATATTTATAATATTTTTATTTTAACAATTAATGATGGACTCATTAAGGATCCATTGAGTTTTAGTAGTTATAAATATGTATCTTTATCATTCTTGCGTTAGAGAGAGAGAGAGAGAGAGAGAGAGAGAGAGAGAGAGAGTTTTCTTAAATAAATTGGAATTTGGAAAACCTTTGGAGGTATTTAAAGGGGAGTGAGAAACACTTATAAACACTTTAAACTTGTGTGATTCATATACTGAGAAACACTCACAAAAGATTTTTTTCTTAGAACTTATATTTAATGTCTTGTAATAACTTTTAGAAGTATAGTGAATTAGAGATTTGATGTCTCCCCCGTAGTTGATCACTTGATTGAACTTGATAAATAAGTTAACATTAAGTTTAGTAAAAAAAAACTTAAGATAGTAGAGTATCATCAACTATCCCACAAATATTGAAACATGCTTAGACTTTCCCAATTTTACCATTCTCTTAAAAAAAAATTACACTGCATCTAACCCTTTTTAGTAATTCAATATACTAAAATTCATTGCCCAATAATATCCCACGTTTTGTCCACATGGCATAGCATTCCAAATCCATTCACTTTCACTCTCACGACAAAAGAACAATTATAATATTTCTCTCATGTTTTATTCTCTCTCTCTCTCTCTCTCTCTCTCTCTCGCCCTCATTCTACGTCTTTCTCTCTCTATCTCGTCTCTCATTTCCTCTCTTCTCCTTTCTCTTTTCCCTTGAAAGCCTAGCGTCGCCGTCCCTATCTCTGGCTACCACCACCTCCAATGGAAAAACCAAATTCATATTTTTATTCCTCATCTATTGGCTTCCTAATGAACCAGTTAGATTTTTTATTCGGGAGAGCTCGTCGTCAACGGTCGTTTCTTCTTCTCCAACTGCCACTACTCGAAATAATGTAAAATGACTCTCTTTTTCCCTTAATCTAATTAGATGATTTGGTATTGTTTTTGGTTTTGATTCAAATTTTAGAACTTTATGTTATTGTTGAGTGTAAAATATGATTTTATCTTATGAGTATGAAAGTTGAATACTTTGGAACTTTTTTGTGGTTGTTGGTTTTTGTAGGTGGTAGAGACGTCGACTTCGGCTAAGAAGAGACCCAAGGCGCTGAACTTATTTATTATGTTCGAAAATAAGCTGAAAACAGTGATTGCTTACATGGTATGATTTTCTAAGTTTTGTTAATAACTTTAGGGTTTGTTGATTTTTGAAATTTATGAATAAAAGGGGATGATTATTGATTAGGGTTTAAAATACATTTTTTTGTTGATTCTACCACTTTATCTTATTTATTTTCTTAGGCGGGTATCACTAAAGTCTAAATTGATGTTGATTCAATGTCTTATACATAACATAAGTACTTTTATGGAGTGTTAATGATTCAACAAGTTCATCCCAAATTCAAACAGAAAGAATGTAACATATGTCTACATCAGAATTGTCCCCCTCTTAACTAAACAACTGATTTCAAAGGTAGAGAAGGCTTGCATCATGGGATCTCTCCAAGTGTTTTGAACACGTCGCCGTCTCTAATCATACATAAATCAGTTGGAATGGATGAACTACAATGAAACCTATGAATGATCTTGTGGAAGAAGCTCACAAAATAATGAATAAATACAAATAGCTTTGTAATCAGAGTAAGTTATTTTGAAGTTTGAACCACTCAATTTTTACATTATACATATGTTAGATGTAAAGTTGTAATATTGTTAGTGCTAATGAGAAAAGATAGAATGGAATTTCCATCATATATGTGGATTTTGTTTCATTTTATTTTTTCATAATATTTCCTTTTACACATCCTCGGTTTATTTGGTGATACTGTAATGGAAAACTCAAATTAATGTGTCGTCATAGATTTGAAAGTTGAAAGGTTGAAACTAGTTTTCATGGTAAGACTGGGCTTATAAACTTTCTGGATGATAAATAAATTTTATTCATTTAGATATTTAGTTAGGATTATCTTTTTTTCTATCTTATCTCAAGTTCTGATGATATAGTTGCACCAGCAAACGCTATGGCTGGTGAGAAATTAGACAATGTTACAATTATAGAGCCCGAGTCAGAGTTCTGCACTCATTGAATGAGTTCTGGTTTTTTGTTTCTATCAGGGTTCAGGGTGATCTGTTTTCTATATCAATTATGGTGAGACTAAGATTTATTGTAAGTTTAAATTCCATTATAATGTGATTTTGTTTTGAATAACATCATAAGTTTTTTCAATTTTTGTGGTTGTTGCTTGAATTTTTCCTAATATCTACACCATTTCACCATGCCTATGTTCCGTCCAAAAAGATTTAGTTTCATCAATATCATAAACATTATTTCATATGCAAGTTAAATAGTCCATTATGTAGTGTTTGACATATGAATGTATGTTCTTAATAACATGGAATATTAATAATGGCAGGTGAGTTTGTAATTGAGACCCCTCAAAAGTTATAACACAAATTGGAAATGGTAATCCTTTTATTTTCAATTATATGTATTGACCAGGTTATCCTGGTTGCTCATACAGTATAAATGTTGTTTTCTTATTCTTTCTTTCATTTGTGACTCTGCTTAAGTTTTAGCAATGGCAGCTTCCTCTTGTCACTCCTATACCTTCATAATTTTGCAAACTTTCCTAGACCAATATGATCATCATCACCGCAATCGTGTTATTGTTGAAAAATTTGCAAATTATGATTGGATATCTGTTAGCATGATCCATAACTGGAAAATTGCATTGTTTGGTCACATTATTTCTAAATATAAAATTACATTGTGCATACGGAATATGATATATATCCTTGAATATGATGTATCGATCTCGGGTGATAATTAAAGTAACTTAAATTATTTAGTTGATTTACATGTAATCTCACATACTGCTTTTGTTTCTTGTAGGTTGAGACAGTTGCTCAATTTGGTGTCATCTTTTTGCTCTTTGCAATGGTCTTAGAGTTCCGTGACCTCATGACCGTTGGAAAATAGAGCCGTTAGGATATAATTTTATCATATTTTTAGACATTGTCATGTATGTAATTTATCATTTTATATTATTAACCTAAGTGTTGTGAGTATTGATCTCACGAGGATTAGGTTAAACGTTTTTGTAGAAGTGTGTCTTAATATACTTATTGATGGAGAAAAAGGAAATATCTTTTGAGATTCTCCGAAATAAGAAAGTTGAAAAGCAAGAAGTTCTGAGCGGTTGACAAATATCAAGTTTTGTCGGTTTTGCTCGTGGATCAGCTCATTAATGTTAAAATGCTTTATATTAATTTGAAAATACTCTAAGATATTAAAAGATATTTAAAATATTCTTTTTAATATAAAAAATAGAATTAAATATTTTTGTGGTTCTTCTAAATATTTCAATTTTCGGTTTTAGTCTCTCAAAATATTTCATTCAATGAATTGTTCTCCTATAATTTTTTATCCATACTTTGGATCTCTCTTGCAAATTAGCGACGGTTTTTACAACTTAACAACAAAATTAACGATGGTTTTAACGATGATTTATTATTTAGCGAAAGAATTAGCGACAATTTTAGTGACGGTTTTAGTATTAGGGACCAAAAGTGTGGATGAAATTTTTTAGGAGAACTATTATTTAAAGAAAATATTTTAAAGGACTAAAAACAAAATTGAGATATTTATGAGAAGTACAAAACATATTTGACCCTGAAATATATTTATAATATTTTAAATTAATATATAAAATATTATAAGATATTTTAAATATTTTAAATATTTTAAATTAATATATAAGATATTTTAAATATTTTAAATTAATATATAATATATTATAAGATATTTATAATATTTTTATTTTAACAATTAATGATGGACTCATTAAGGATCCATTGAGTTTTAGTAGTTATAAATATGTATCTTTATCATTCTTGCGTTAGAGAGAGAGAGAGAGAGAGAGAGAGAGAGAGAGAGAGAGAGAGAGAGAGAGTTTTCTTAAAAAAATTGGAATTTGGAAAACCTTTGGAGGTATTTAAAGGGGAGTGAGAAACACTTATAAACACTTTAAACTTGTGTGATTCATATACTGAGAAACACTCACAAAAGATTTTTTTCTTTGAACTTATATTTAATGTCTTGTAATAACTTTTGGAAGTATAGTGAATTAGAGATTTGATGTCTCCCCCGTAGTTGATCACTTGATTGAACTTGATAAATAAGTTAACATTAAGTTTAGTAAAAAAAAACTTAAGATAGTAGAGTATCATCAACTATCCCACAAATATTGAAACATGCTTAGGCTTTCCCAATTTTACCATTCTCTTAAAAAAAAATTACACTGCATCTAACCCTTTTTAGTAATTCAATATACTAAAATTCATTGCCCAATAATATCCCACGTTTTGTCCACATGGCATAGCATTCCAAATCCATTCACTTTCACTCTCACAACAAAAGAACAATTATAATATTTCTCTCATGTTTTATTCTCTCTCTCTCCCTCTCTCTCTCTCTCTCTCTCTCTCTCTCTCTTTCGCCCTCATTCTACGTCTTTCTCTCTCTATCTCGTCTCTCATTTCCTCTCTTCTCCTTTCTCTTTTCCCTTGAAAGCCTAGCGTCGCCGTCCCTATCTCTGGCTACCACCACCTCCAATGGAAAAACCAAATTCATATTTTTATTCCTCATCTATTGGCTTCCTAATGAACCAGTTAGATTTTTTATTCGGGAGAGCTCGTCGTCAACGGTCGTTTCTTCTTCTCCAACTGCCACTACTCGAAATAATGTAAAATGACTCTTTTTTTCCCTTAATCTAATTAGATGATTTGGTATTGTTTTTGGTTTTGATTCAAATTTTAGAACTTTATGTTATTGTTGAGTGTAAAATATGATTTTATCTTATGAGTATGAAAGTTGAATACTTTGGAACTTTTTTGTGGTTGTTGGTTTTTGTAGGTGGTAGAGACGTCGACTTCGGCTAAGAAGAGACCCAAGGCGCTGAACTTATTTATTATGTTCGAAAATAAGCTGAAAACAGTGATTGCTTACAGGGTATGATTTTCTAAGTTTTGTTAATAACTTTAGGGTTTGTTGATTTTTGAAATTTATGAATAAAAGGGGATGATTATTGATTAGGGTTTAAAATACATTTTTTTGTTGATTCTACCACTTTATCTTATTTATTTTCTTAGGCGGGTATCACTAAAGTCTAAATTGATGTTGATTCAATGTCTTATACATAACATAAGTACTTTTATGGAGTGTTAATGATTCAACAAGTTCATCCCAAATTCAAACAGAAAGAATGTAACATATGTCTACATCAGAATTGTCCCCCTCTTAACTAAACAACTGATTTCAAAGGTAGAGAAGGCTTGCATCATGGGATCTCTCCAAGTGTTTTGAACACGTCGCCGTCTCTAATCATACATAAATCAGTTGGAATGGATGAACTACAATGAAACCTATGAATGATCTTGTGGAAGAAGCTCACAAAATAATGAATAAATACAAATAGCTTTGTAATCAGAGTAAGTTATTTTGAAGTTTGAACCACTCAATTTTTACATTATACATATGTTAGATGTAAAGTTGTAATATTGTTAGTGCTAATGAGAAAAGATAGAATGGAATTTCCATCATATATGTGGATTTTGTTTCATTTTATTTTTTCATAATATTTCCTTTTACACATCCTCGGTTTATTTGGTGATACTGTAATGGAAAACTCAAATTAATGTGTCGTCATAGATTTGAAAGTTGAAAGGTTGAAACTAGTTTTCATGGTAAGACTGGGCTTATAAACTTTCTGGATGATAAATAAATTTTATTCATTTAGATATTTAGTTAGGATTATCTTTTTTTCTATCTTATCTCAAGTTCTGATGATATAGTTGCACCAGCAAACGCTATGGCTGGTGAGAAATTAGACAATGTTACAATTATAGAGCCCGAGTCAGAGTTCTGCACTCATTGAATGAGTTCTGGTTTTTTGTTTCTATCAGGGTTCAGGGTGATCTGTTTTCTATATCAATTATGGTGAGACTAAGATTTATTGTAAGTTTAAATTCCATTATAATGTGATTTTGTTTTGAATAACATCATAAGTTTTTTCAATTTTTGTGGTTGTTGCTTGAATTTTTCCTAATATCTACACCATTTCACCATGCCTATGTTCCGTCCAAAAAGATTTAGTTTCATCAATATCATAAACATTATTTCATATGCAAGTTAAATAGTCCATTATGTAGTGTTTGACATATGAAAGTATGTTCTTAATAACATGGAATATTAATAATGGCAGGTGAGTTTGTAATTGAGACCCCTCAAAAGTTATAACACAAATTGGAAATGGTAATCCTTTTATTTTCAATTATATGTATTGACCAGGTTATCCTGGTTTCTCATACAGTATAAATGTTGTTTTCTTATTCTTTCTTTCATTTGTGACTCTGCTTAAGTTTTAGCAATGGCAGCTTCCTCTTGTCACTCCTATACCTTCATAATTTTGCAAACTTTCCTAGACCAATATGATCATCATCACCGCAATCGTGTTATTGTTGAAAAATTTGCAAATTATGATTGGATATCTGTTAGCATGATCCATAACTGGAAAATTTCATTGTTTGGTCACATTATTTCTAAATATAAAATTACATTGTGCATACGGAATATGATATATATCCTTGAATATGATGTATCGATCTCGGGTGATAATTAAAGTAACTTAAATTATTTAGTTGATTTACATGTAATCTCACATACTGCTTTTGTTTCTTGTAGGTTGAGACAGTTGCTCAATTTGGTGTCATCTTTTTGCTCTTTGCATTGGTCTTAGAGTTCCGTGACCTCATGACCGTTGGAAAATAGAGCCGTTAGGATATAATTTTATCATATTTTTAGACATTGTCATGTATGTAATTTATCATTTTATATTATTAACCTAAGTGTTGTGAGTATTGATCTCACGAGGATTAGGTTAAACGTTTTTGTAGAAGTGTGTCTTAATATACTTATTGATGGAGAAAAAGGAAATATCTTTTGAGATTCTCCGAAATAAGAAAGTTGAAAAGCAAGAAGTTCTGAGCGGTTGACAAATATCAAGTTTTGTCGGTTTTGCTCGTGGATCAACTCATTAATGTTAAAATGCTTTATATTAATTTGAAAATACTCTAAGATATTAAAAGATATTTAAAATATTCTTTTTAATATAAAAAATAGAATTAAATATTTTTGTGGTTCTTCTAAATATTTCAATTTTCGGTTTTAGTCTCTCAAAATATTTCATTCAATGAATTGTTCTCCTATAATTTTTTATCCATACTTTGGATCTCTCTTGCAAATTAGCGACGGTTTTTACAACTTAACAACAAAATTAACGATGGTTTTAACGATGATTTATTATTTAGCGAAAGAATTAGCGACAATTTTAGTGACGGTTTTAGTATTAGGGACCAAAAGTGTGGATGAAATTTTTTAGGAGAACTATTATTTAAAGAAAATATTTTAAAGGACTAAAAACAAAATTGAGATATTTATAAGAAGTACAAAACATATATGACCCTAAAATATATTATAATATTTTAAATTAATATATAAAATATTATAGCGACGGTTTTTACAACTTAACAACAAAATTAACGATGGTTTTAACGATGATTTATTATTTAGAGAAAGAATCAGCGACAATTTTAGTGACGGTTTTAGTATTAGGGACCAAAAGTGTGGATGAAAATTTGTAGGAGAACTATTATTTAAAGAAAATATTTTAAAGGACTAAAAACAAAATTGAGATATTTATAAGAAGTACAAAACATATTTGACCCTAAAATATATTTATAATATTTTAAATTAATATATAAAATATTATAAGATATTTTTAATATTTTAAATTAATATATAATATATTATAAATATCTTATAATATATAATATATTATAAGATTTTTATAATATTTTTATTTTAACAATTAATGATGGACTCTTTAAGGATCCATTGAGTTTTAGTAGTTATAACTATGTATTTTTATCATTCTTGTGTTCATAACACACACACACACACACACACACAGAGAGAGAGAGAGAGAGAGAGAGAGAGAGAGAGAGAGAGAGAGAGAGAGAGAGAGAGAGAGAGAGAGAGAGAGAGAGAGAGAGAGAGAGAGAGAGAGAGAGAGAGAGAGAGAGAGAGAGAGAGAGAGAGAGAGAGAGAGAGAGAGAGAGAGAGAGAGAGAGAGAGAGAGAGAGGGAAGGAGGGAGGGAGAGGGAGATATATATATATATATATATATATATATATATATATATATATATATATATATATATATATATATAGAGAGAGAGAGAGAGAGAGAGATTTCTTAAAAATTTTGGAATTTGGAAAACCTTTGGAGGTATTTAAAGGGGAGTGAGAATCACTTATAAACACTTTAAACTAGTGTGATTCATATGTTGAGAAACACTCCCAAAAGCTTTTTTTTCTTAGAACTCATTTGTAATATCTTGTAATAACTTTTGGAATTATAGGTAATTAGAGAGTTGATGTCTCCCACGTAGTAGATCGCTTGATTGAACTTGATAAATAAGTTAACATTAAGTTTAGTAAAAAAATACTTAAGATAGTAGAGTATCATCAACTATCCCACAAAGATTGAAACATGCTTAGGCTTTCCCATTTTTACCCTTCTCTTTAAAAAAATTACACTACATCTAACCCATTTTAGTAATTTAATATACTAAAATTCATTGCCCAATAATATCCCACGTTTTGTCCACATGGCATATCATTCCAAACCCATTCACTTTCACTCTCCCAACAAAAGAACACTTATAATATTTCTCTCATGTTTTCTTCTTTTCTCTCTCTCTCTCTCTCTCCCTCATTCTACGCCTTTCTCTCTCTCTATCTCGTCTCTCATTTCCTCTTTTCTCCTTTCATTTTTCCCTTGAAACCCTAGCGTCGTCATCCCTATCTCTGGCTACCACCACCTCCAATGGAAAAACCAAATTCATATTTGTATTCCTCATCTAATTGTCTTCCTAATGAACCGATTAGATTTTTTTATTCGGGAGAGCGCGTCGTCAACCATCGTTTCTTCTTCTCCGACTGCCACTACTCGAAATAGTGTAAAATGACTCTCTTTTTCACTTAATCTGATTAGATGATTTGGTATTGTTTCTGGTTTTGATTAAAATTTAGAACTTTATGTTATTGTTGAGTGTAAAATCTGATTTTATCTTATGAGTATGAAAGTTGAATAGACACCGACTTCGGCTAAGAAGAGACTGAAGGCGCTGAACTTATTGATTGTGTTCGAAAATAAGCTGAATACACTGATTGCTTGCAGGGTATGATTTTATAAGTTTTGTTAAAAACTTTAGGGTTTGTTGATTTTTGAAATTTATGAATAAAAGGGGATAATTATTTATTAGGGTTTAAAATACATGTTTTTGTTGATTCTAACACTTTATCTTATTTATTTTCTTAGGTGGGTATCACTAAAGTCTAAACTGATGTTGATTCAATGTCTTATATATAACATAAGCACTTTTATAGAGTGTTAATGATTCAACAGGTTCATCCCAAATTCAAACAGAAAGAATGTAACATATGTCTACATCAGAATTGTCCCACTCTTAACTATAAATAACTGATTTCAAAGGTAGAGAAGGCTTGCATCATGGGATCTCTCCAAGTGATTTGAACACGTCACCGTCTCTAATCATACATAAATCAATTGGGATGGAGGAACTACAATGAAACCTATGAATGATCTTGTGGATGAAGTTCACAAAATAATGAACAAATACAAATAGCTTCTTAATCAGAGTAAGTTATTTTGAAGTTTGAACCACTCAATTTTTACATTATACATATGTTAGATGTAAAGTTGTAATATTGTTAGTGCTAATGAGAAATGATAGAATGGAATTTCCATCATATATGTGGATTTTGTTTCATTTTATTTTTTCATAATATTTCCTTTTACACAGCCTCAGTTTATTTGGTGATACTGTAATGGAAAATTCAAATTTATATGTCGTCATAGATTTGAAAGTTGAAAGGTTGAAACTATATTTCATGGTAAGACTGGGCTTATAAACTTTCTGGATGATAAATTAATTTTATTCATTTAGATATTTAGTTAGGATTATATTTTTATCTATCTTATTTCAAGTTCTGATGATATAGTTACACCAGCAAACTCTATGGCTGGTGAGAAATCAGACAATGTTACAATTATAGAGCTCGAGTCAGAGTTCTGCACTCATTGAATGAGTTCTGATTTTTTTGTTTCCATCAGGGTTCAAGGTGATCTACTTGTTATATCAATTATGGTGAGACTAAGATTGATTGTAAGTTTAAATTCCACTATGATGTGATTCTGTTTTGAATAACATCAGAAGTTTTTTCAATTTTTGTGGTTGTTGCTTGAATTTGTTATGATATCTACACCATTTCACCATGCCTATCTTACCGCCGAAATAATTAAGAAAGATAAATAGTCCAAAAAGATTTAGTTTCATCAATATCATAAACATTATCTCATATGCAAGTTAAATAGTCCATTATGTAGTGTTTGACACATGAATGTATGTTCTTAATAACATGGAATATTAATAATGGCAGGTGAGTTTGTAATTGAGACCCCTCAAAAGTTATAACACAATTTGGAAATGGTAATCCTTTTCTTTTCAATTATATGTATTGACCAGGTTATCCTTGTTGCTCATACAGTATAAATGTTGTTTTCTTATTCTTTCTTTCATTTGTGACTCTGCTTAAGTTTTAGCACTGGCAGCTTCCTCTTGTCAGCGCTATACCTCCATAATTTTGCAAATTTTCCTAGACCAATATGATCATCATCACCGCAATCGTGTTATTGTTGACAAATTTTCAGGTTATGATTGGATATCTGTTAGCAGGATCCATCATTGGAAAATTGCATTGTTTGGTCACATTATTTCTATATATAAAATTACATTGTGCATACGAAATATGATATATATCCTTGAATATGATGTATCGATCTCGGGTGATAATTAAAGTAACTTAAATTATTTAGTTGATTTACATGTAATCTCACATACTGCTTCTGTTTCTTGTAGGTTGAGATAATTGCTCAATTTGGTGTCATCTTTTTGCTATTTGCATTGGGCTTAGAGTTCTGTGACCTTATGACCGTTGGAAAATAAAGCCGTTAGGATATAGTCATTAGGGACTTCCTCCATACGCGCTCTAACACCCTTCACGCGACCAACTATCCTCTGAAACTTCTGGAAGTAGTTACACTCAGTCAAGGGCCACGTGCCCTTATAAATACTCTCCATCTTTGGAGGGCCAAGTATTCAATTCTGACCACTCACGTTCTTTCTTAAAGCTTTAGTTTGTCTCACCCTTGAACTTACTTGAGCATCGGAGTACCTTGCAGGTACACTACCCACTATCCTACAAGCATCGTTGCAGTCCCAACTGAAGACCACGAGGACCTATTCAGATTATTTATGTACAATTTGCATATGGTGTGTGATGTTGTTTCAGTAAGTCGTATATCTGATGGCGTCTGTCAACAACGTTAAAAAACTGTAGTAAGAATAATGACACATAGTCCCTCGGTATGTGCTATTTTTCAGTCTATTTAAGTCCCTCCATCCAAAATAAGATTATAGGTACATAGTCCCCTAAGCATGAGGTGTGTAGGGGGAATTCTCTCATGAATCCTAATAAAAATAAGAGCATGTACACAACTCCCTTAAACATGGGTCACATAGGGGCGAAATACTTTTCTAAAACTATTTAAGATGTCAAATGTGCATTTATTATTATTAAATATTTTGTCTGTTCTGAATATTAACTGAGCTCTTATGTATGGTGGGTAGGGGTGTAGACGGATCAGGAAAAAAAAATTAAATTAATAATCCAAACCAAACCAAACAAAAAAAACTGATTGTTTTTTGTTCGCTTCAAAAATAGAACCAAACCAATAAAAATCGAGGTTGTTTGGTTCGGTTCTTTAATTTAGTTTTTAGGAACCGCCAAACTGATGACTTTAAATACATACTTAATCTTTTATTTAGCCAATTAATAAGCACAAATTTTGTATCGGTCCAACATTTCTCCATCTTTATTTACACTTTCATTCTTTGAACCAAATGTGTAGCCAAAATCAAACTCCAAACATAAAAATAGAAACCATAAGCCATAAAAACTTGCCTCACCAAACAACTTTTCTGGCTATCTATCACCATTGTTTCTCTCGCCACCGTCATTCTTATATGTTATGGTTTACTTATTCATCTTCAAGTTCTCTTCATTACTTTTCATCTTCTTTTATATCTTTAATGTTTCTTCTTCAACGAATTTCCTTCTAGTCTTGTTACAAAATAGTTTTGATGTGTGTTAGAGGTGTGAAACATGTTAATTTATGTGCATTGAAACCTTTGGTCTTTATTTTTATTGTGATTTATTTGTTAAGCTTTCAAATTCATTCCCAATCTTCTCATGTCAAGTATTAACTTTTGTATTCAATAATGAACTTATTTCATAATGCATTGAAAATTATATAAATGTTTTGTATGAATTAAGAACAACTTATAAGTTGTTTGAAAAGTAGAGCATGAAATATATCATATGAAATATATTGTCTTAAAAAATAATTGCATAAAATACATCGAACAATATTAGAGCAAATGATACACAAATGAATATAATGTTTTGGAAAAAAATCTCGTAAACCGATTAACAAAACCAAACCGAACCGAACCAAACCGATTAGTTTGGTTTAGTTACATTTTAAAAACCACTAAAAACTGAACCAAACCAAACCGATGGAGATATCATCGGTTTGGATAATTTTATTACAAAAATCCTGTCCAAACCATACTGATTAGACCCTTATTTGTGGGTAAACATATACCGATATAGACATAGTGATACATATTTAATAAATTATGAATTTATAGAAAAATAATAATTTTATTTTAGGGTTAATACCTATTTCCCCTGCCATATATGCGCTTTATGAAAATCCCCCGCGGAAAAAAGAAGTTGCAAAAATTTCCCTGGCATTTGGAGATTCTCTCAATTTTGACCTTCAGCATATCCAGTCAGCAAAAAAGCTGACGTGGCCAATTTTTTAAAATTTTTTTAAGACTTGGATGGCCAAGTTGCATTTTATTTTAATTTATTATTATTATTAATGCCACGTGGCATTTCGTTTTATTTTATTTTTGGTGTATGTTATTTAACATGTTATATACTCCAAAAATTGTTGGAGATGGGTGTTAAACCCACAACCTTTGTAATCCAAATGTAAGGGGAGCCCATCCACTAGGCCACATGCTTTTTATTGATATGCATTGCTTTTCAAATGTATATATCATCTATTTCGTATTTATTCCATTTATTTATAATATATTTTATAATTTTCTAAACTACATTATGTGTTCCATTTAGTTTCATTATTAAACTAACATTTTACTATTATTTAAACTAAACTAATAAATTATTTATTTAACAAGTTACCGTCCTGGGAGTAACTGGTTACTTAGTTCAAAAAAAGTTTTTTTTGCGCAAAATTACACTAAGTAATCGATTACCGTCCTGGGAGTAATCAGTTACTCTGGGACCAGAATAAAAAATTCTGCATTTTCTTGGAAAATTCAGCAACAGCTTATTCAAATAAGTTTCTAATGTAATGCCTATCAATTGAACATGGAATTTACACCTAAATGCACCAATTCAACACCAATTGGAACTACAAACACATCAAGATCCTAAAACCAAATGATCTAATTAATTAATGCATCAATGATCAACAAAACACGATGAGCACACGTGTCAATAGAGTACGAAATAACTTAAAACATAAGTGATTATGAGTTTCACCAACGTACAAAGATGAGGTTTGCTTTGGAATTCGTTGCAAAGAGAGATCAACACACTATTGATGAGAAATCCGTATATCCGAAGCTCTTCCGCAAGTATACCCAAACTAAATGCGATTTGACGAAAACCTTGATGAACTCTTCCAAGAACCATTTCCAAGATGTGAATTCAACACAAAAACAGTAGCAAATCCTTCAATAATCCATGAAATCAATACAATGATGGAGGTTTAGCTTCAAATTCTTCAAGTTTCAATGCAAAACTTGAAGAATTTTGGAAGATGAAGCTTTGAGTGGTGTTTTGGAAAGTGAGAGAAAATTGAGAGTGGTGAGAGAAAAATGTGAAAAATGAATGGTTGTTGTGAGGTTTGGAGGGAAAAATGATTATAAACCCCTTAGGTTTGAAATATGCCTTGAGTTAGGATTGAGGCTTGTGTATTAGCTTAAGAGTTAGGTTTGAGATTATGATTAGGAGTTAGTTAAGATTTGGTTAGGAAATCTTCTAGAACCTTCCCTTGGAAAGTGGTAGAATATTCTAGAATATTCCCTTGGAAAAGCTAGAATGAAATGCAAAGTTGAAGTGATAAATGTGGAAAATCCTTCCATGTTGAAAAATTATATTTTTTGGCCAAATTTGCACGTGGTAACCGGTTACTACCAGGGTGGTAACTGGTTACTTAACACAAAATTTGATTTTTTTGCCTTTGGTGGGAAATCTTGGATATCTGGCCTTGTTCATGCGTTCTGAGGTTATTTTTCTTCTGAGACCCGATAATTGATATTATCACTGGAATACCCTTGATCACATGCCCCATGCTTCAACCGATGATGTATGCTTTTATTATTATTTTTTATTATTTTTATTATGATTTAAATGTAATGTATGAAAGGATATGCTAAATGATGTGGAAATGAAGCATAAACTACTTGAAATTGGTAATAAATAATAGGGCAAATTTTAGGGTGTTATAGCTTCCTTTATTCAATCAGTTGTAGACCTGAATGGACAATAGCAATGGCTTTCAGTCTTTCATGGTATGGAGGGATTGAATACCCAAATAAACTGAAAAATTTGTACTCTGTGGGAAAAAGAAAATATAGTGCAATGAATGATGACCTCGACCAGCATCACAATGGAACACAAAAGCAACAAGACCGACCTCAGACGAACTTGGAAACGAATGCTATCCTCGAATGATAAACTTGAAATAAACAAAACTGACCTCAAATGGAATCGAAAGATACATCAAAAGAGGGACAAAGACTGGTCTCGATTAGACCATGCGGGGAGAAATATTGACCTCGATCAATAAACTCAAAGTGGTCTACCATCCTTGAATGATAGCCAAAACAAACAAGACCAGCCTCAAACGGACTTGAAAAGAGAATGACATCCTTGAATGACGACTCACAATAAGATCCTCAGATCTAACACGAAACCATCCTTGAATGGAACCGAAATGGTATACCGGCCTCGGTCGATAACCAGAAACACAAAGACTGACCTCAGACAGAATCTGTAGAAGAGAAATATTGACCTCAATCAATAAACTCAAAGTGGTCTACCATCCTCGAATGATAGCCACAAAAAACAAGACCAATCTCAGAAAGACTTGAAGAAATAGAATTCCATCCTCGAATGACAACCCCCCAATAAGATCCTCGGATCTAACACGAAACCATCCTCAAATGGAATCGAAATGGTATACTGGCCTCGGTTGATAACCAGAAACACAAAGACTGACCTCAAACAGACTCTACAGAAGAGAAATATTGACCTCGATCAATAAACTCAAAGTGGTCTACCATCCTCGAATGATAACCGCAACAAACAACACCAACCTCGGAAGGACTTACAAAGAGAATTCCATCCTTGAATGACGAACTTCAAAATAAGATCCTCGAATCTAACACGAAACCACCCTCGAATGGAATCAAAAGAGAATATTACCCTCAGATGATAACTCAAACAAATGTTCTCCACAAGGGAACAAGCCAAAAGACTCGTCTGGGGGAAAGAAATGGGACACCATAAAGATTCGCAGATCTTCACACCCGGGTATGATCGAAAAGAAACTGTTGAGGAATGAAATGAGCAAACTCTTGGGGATGCCACCGTCTTATTTGAGGAATTATTCAAACCTTTTGCGTATGGAACAAAAACTGACTTATGCTTCGTATGCATGTTCGAATTTTCTATGGTGTAATGCTCCATGATGATGGAAATGCTACGCTTTAGAGGATGTAATATAATGATGATTACTAAATTCAAATGCAAGGGGATCTCCTGGTGAGGAGGTAACAAGTATCTAGGGAAGAAATAATCACTGATTTGATTTTGGGAATCCCTGTGGGGAATAACATCTCTGCTAGTGAAGATGCTAATGACATATTGGCTCTGAACTGCCACCGCTACCAAATTTAAATTGGACTTTGAGAAATTGAGGCATGACGACCCTGCTGGGGGAGGTTCCATCTGACAAGACTCAAATTGGGAGGTACGCCACCTGTAGAACTCCGTTTGGGAATTGATGACTTTCTGACCTGGCTTAAGAAAGTGTTTGTTGATACTCTGCTGAAATAAAATTCTGTGGGGGAATCACTCAGGCACAAAGTACTTTATTGGAGGAGAGATACCAATGAGGATTGGACTTCTATTGGGGAAGACTGTGAACAACACTGTGCAAGAAGGAAAACCATACGACTTCTCACCATCTTCACCACTGCTAGGGAATATGGAATCTTCATGTACTGCTGGGGATAAAAAGACTCTTATGAAGGATACTCCTCCGTTGAAGTAAGACTCTCTGCTACGAGAGAACATCAACCTTTTATTGCCTTGCTGGGGAATGAACTCAATCTCCGACTCTACTGGGGATGATGGAGAACATTAATGAGAATGCTTTCTGCTAAGGATATGAGTTTTAAAGTGCCTAATGATGGGGATAAGAGATATAAAGCGTCTCATGTCGGGGATAAGAGATATAAGGCATCTCTTAACAATGATACCCTCTGATCGAGGAAACCAATCCCTTTTTGCTTTGTTGGAGAAGGGCAACATTGGAACCTGCTGAGGAATCATGATCAATGAAACCCGTTGAGAAAAAAGCTCATGAATGCCTCGTGCTGGCAATGGCTTCATTTTTACTTCGTACCTGCGAATTAGTGAACGCAACTGATAATTCCTATGAAAGAGAAAATTATACAAAAGCAAATTCCCCAGGTCTATGGTCTAAGTTTACCATCCTAGCTGCTCAACAATTAAGTGTGTGTCAAGTGTTTTACTCTCAAGCATGTATTATAAGGCATTAATGTCTTTGCAATGCAATATTTATCATAATATTTGGACGTTTTTGCAATCATCAATGGTAAATTAAAACAAAAACAAATGAAAGCTATTTGGATGAACATGCATTTTATCCATTGTTGTAGAAGATGAAACACATATCACGCAGATCACAATTGTTCGTTTCAATCCCTCTTTTGCGTGGATCGCCCTTTCGGATTTTCAATCCACTGGGATATCCTTTTTTGCTCGAGCTGTCTAATGTGGCTTTCCAACTCAGTGGGTGTATATTTTTTGCTTATATCCCTAACTTTTGCCCGAGCCTTTTATTCTATTTTTGGCTCGTCGGGATGTCCTTTTTTTCCTGGAATCTTTGTTCTGTATTTGTCCAGCGGGTATCTTTTATACGAAGTATTTTTTAACTATGTTTGCATTAACAGGAGATGGAAAGTATTCTCCATCCATGGTTGTTAGCATTAAGGCTCCACCCGAGAAGACCTTTTTAACCATGAATGGACCTTCATAATTAGGAGTCCACTTGCCCCGGTGATCTATTTGAGGAGGAAGGATCATTTTCAACATTAAGTCACCAGGTATGTAACATCGAGGTCGTACCTTTTGATCGAACGCATGTTTCATTCTTCGTTGATACAGTTGTCCATGGCATACAACTGCTAAATGTTTCTCCTCGATGAAGTACAACTGGTTGAATCTGGACTGGAGCCATTCAACTTCATCAAACTTAACATCCAGCATTATCCTCAAGGAAGGAATCTCAACTTCAACTGGCAGGATTGCCTCCATACCATACACTAGTGAGAATGGGGTTTCCCCGGTTGAGGTGCGTACAGATGTTTGGTACCCATGTAATGCGAACGACAACGTCTCATGCCAATCTTCGTATGTCACAACCATCTTATGTACTATCTTTTTGATGTTCTTGTGGGCTGCCTTTATGATACCATTCATCTTTGGGTGGTACGGAGAAGAGTTATGATGTCCGATTTTGAAATCACGACATAACTCTGCCATCATCTTGTTATTGAGATTGGAACCATTATCAATAATGATTCTTTCGTGTATTCTGTATCAAAAAATGATGTCCCTCTTTATGAATCGGGCTATGGACTGCTTGGTTACATTGGCATAAGACGCTGCTACAACCCATTTGGTGAAGTAGTCAATGGCGACCAGAATGAAGTGATGATCGTTCGAAGCGGTAGGATTGATCTTTCTTATCATGTCGATGCCCCATAGTGCAAAGGGCCAAGGGGAGGACATGACACTCAAAGAATTGGGAGGCACATGCACCTTATCAACATAAGTTTGACATTTATGGCTCTTGCGGGAGTAATTGCAGCAATCGAATTCCATGGTTATCTAATAATACCCCGACCTCAAAAGTTTCTTCGCCATGGCATGTCCTCCAGCAAGGGTACCAAAGGATCTCTCGTGAACTTCCTGCATTAACATGTCTGTTTCGTATCTATCCACACATTTGATCATAGCCATGTCGAAGTTCCTTTTGTATAGTACATCATCCTGATTTAAGAAGAACCATTCAACCAACCTCCTCAAGGTCTTCTTATCTTTGCTGGATGCCCTTGTCAAGTATTCCTGGCATTTCAAGAAATGTTTGATATTGTAGTACCAAGGCTTATCATTGTTAGTGACATTAGCTGTAAACACATAAGCGGGCCTTTCGAGACGAGACACCGCAATTCTGGGCATATAGTTCCATTATTGGACTTTAATCATGGAGAACAAGGTTTCTAGGGCATCAACAAACTGATTCTCGTCACAAGGAATATAACGAAGCTTTACCGTCGTGAAGAAAGTCAACAACCTCCTCGTGTAATCCCTGTATGGAATCAAATGCGGTTGATGAACAAGCCACTTTCCGTTAACTTGATTAATGACTGAAGCTTAATCACCAAAGATATCGAGGTCTTAATTCGTAAATTAATTGCCTCCTCAATCCCCATTATGCAAGCTTTGTATTCTGCCTCATTGTTGGTGCATTCAAACGTAAAACAGGCAGTGAAAGGCCTATGAATCTTTCCGGTGTGATAATGATGGCACCAACTCCGCTACCATTCATGTTAACGACCCCATTGAACATCGGACTCCATTTGGATTCAGGGATTGGCCCCTCCTCCAGGAGTGGTTCTTCTCAATATTTCGATTTGAGGAACATGATGTCTTCATCAGGGAACTCAAACTTCATTGGCTGATAGTCATCAATTGATGGCTTTCTGGGAAGTATATTGGATGTCGTATTCAGTCAAGACCATCTGCTAACGGGAAACCCTTCCGGTTAGTGCAGGTTTCTCGAAGATATATTTGATAGGATCCATCTTGGAAATCAATAAGGTCGTGTGAGTAAGCATGTATTGCCTCAATCACTTAGCAGAACATGCTAGTGTACAACATATATTCTCAAGCATTGAGTATCGGGACTCAGAGTCTGTGAACTTCTTGCTTAGGTAGTAGATGGTGTTCTCTTTCCTACCTGCCTCGTCATATTGACCGAGGATGCAACCGATTGACCCTTCAAGCACTGTAAGATACATAATCAAAGGCCTCCCCGGAACCGGAGACATGAGGATTGGAGGTTCTTGTAAATACTCTTTTATTCTATCAAAAGCCATTTGGCAGTCGTCGTTCCACCTGATAGCCTGATTCTTTCTTAAGAGCTTGAATATGGGTTCACACGTAGCTGTTAGGTTATATATGAACTGTGAAATGTAGTTGAATCTTCCTAAGAAGCCGCACACTTCCTTTTCAGTTTTAGGCTCATGCATTTCTTTAATAGCTTTCACCTTTGCAGGATTAACCTCAATCTCTTTCTCACTTATAATGAAATCTAACATTTTACCGTAGCGCACTCCGTAGGTGCATTTGTTTGGATTCAGCCTTAGTCTAAACTTTCGCAGCCCGTCAAACAACTTGGCCAAGTTGACCAGGTGCTCTTCCTTTGTTTGTGACTTTGCAATCATGTCATCAACAAATTTCATGATGAATCATATCATGAAAGAGAGTCACCATTGTCCGTTGGTAATTTCCCCCGACATTCTTAAGACCGAATGACATCACTTTATAACAGAAAGTCCCTCAAGGGGTGATGAACGTAGTTTTCTCCATGTCATCTGGCGACATTTTAATTTGGTTGTAGTCCGAAAAGCCATCCATGAAAGAAAACACTGAGTATTGAGCTGTTTATCAACCAACACATCAATGTGAGGCAACGAGAAATCATCCTTGGGACTAGCTCTGCTCAAATCTTGGTATTCAACACACATTCGAACTTTGCCATCCTTCTTCGGTACCGACACAATGTTGGCAACCCATGGTGGATAACGCGTAACAACCAAAAACCCAGCATCAAATTGTTTCTAAACCTCTTCCTTGATCTTTATTGCCATATTAGGTCGAGTTATACACAGTTTCTGTTTCAGCGGCGGGCAGTCTTCTCGGAGCGGTAGTCTGTCTACTCCGATATCGATGTCAAATACCGACATGTCTCGGTAAGACCAAGCGAAGATATCAACATATTCTCAGAGCATGGAAATCAATCGGCTCTTCACGAATTCTTCTAATGCGGCCCTGATCCTTACCTATTTCTTAGCCTCTTCGGTACCTAGATTTACAATCTCGATAACCTCTTCGTGCAACTGAATCACCCTCTCCTCTTGCTTTAACAACTTGGCTAACTCTTCAGGCAATTCACAATCTTCTTTACCTTCCTCGTCGGCTTGGTAAATTGGATAGTCGAAGTCATAGCGAGTCATAGTAGGATTATCATTAATGGGATCCAATGGGGTGAATCTGCATGAATGATGATTCATGATTTGTTTTAGAATGAGTGTGAGAAAAATGAAAAATTTACATTGCCAATTATTATTTAAATAAAAATAAAAATGAAAGACATGAAGCACCATGAATGAATGCAAAAATTGTCCATTTTATTGATGATTAAACATTGTATATTGAAACAAAGATGGCCTTATAATGAGCTACTACGCCTTGGGCGAGACGTAGAGCTTTCACATAAGAGGAAAACACAAGAAAATTACTCTTGATGCTGCATGACAGTGATGATCTTTTCGGACGACCAGTTATTGAGCTCCACTCATGGGACACTCGGCTTGATCCAATCGTCTATTTCACAATCGCTATCAACTACATCATCTTGAATGGAATAGATACAACTGTGATCCACCAATCCAACACTAGAGAAAGTGATTGGGCCTTTACGACCTTTGGCATTCCGTGCTGATGTTGCTTGAGTAGGGTGATAAACGACTCCAAACATATCTTCCATTTTAGGGACTTCGATCATCTTGCCCCATCCTTCATTATTTCTTGATTCAATCACCTTGAGAGCCTATTTGTAGGATGCAATGGATACTCCTTTCTTCTTCTCTTGGTGACTAATGTTGTTGATGATGTTGTTTCAGTTTTGACCGGCTCGAACGCTAGGCATGGAGTCTCGTATATCTCACCATCCATCTCCACATATTTGAAGGAAGATAAATGGCTTATAAAGATGTCTTTTTCTCCACATAGTGTGACAATCTATCCATCCATGACGAACTTTAGCTTCTGATGTAAAGTAGAGGACACTGCCCCAATCACATGAATCCAAGAACGTCCTAACAAACAACTGTAGGCAGGCTGAATATCCATTACGTATAAGGTTGTGTTGAAAACTTGGGGACCCACCTTGATTGGTAGTTCCACCTCTCCGAATACGGATCTCTTCGACCCATCGAACCCTCTAACTACCAAATCATTAGGCCGAAGCACTACGCCATCATAGTCCAACTTAATCAAGGCCTTATTGGGGAGCACGTCTAATGAGGACCCCGTATCAATGAGCACGTGTGAAATAACAATCCCATTACATTCCATTGAAATATGCAAAGCTCTATTGTGATTGCGCCCTTTCGTAGTCAGATCAAAATCTGTAAATCTCAACCTGTGACTTGCATTTACACTGGCAACAACCGTCTCGAGCTGATTCACAGATATCTCTTGCGGAACATAGGCATTATTCAAGATTTTCAACAAAGCCTTCTTGTGGGATTCTGAGCATATAAGCAAGGATAGGATAGATATTTTGGAAGGATTCTGTTGAAGATGGTCGACTATCTTGTAGTCACTTTTCTTGATGATGCGCAAGAATTATTCAGCTTCTTTATCAAAAGTAATGTCTAGATCAGGAGTAGGGAAGTCCTATGTCACAACCTACTTACCTTTGGCCTTAGCTTGGGCTTCTGCATTGTCATTTGATGGTTCCCCACCATTCCTTAGCGTTTATGGTACGAATAGCCTTCCATTTCTTGTAAATCCTCCTACCCCTACATTCTCCACTTGATGTTGCATCGTCCTCGAAGTAACTATATCTTGCTTCTGCCAGTTACAATAGACTTCTGCCCCATAATGCCACATAACGACTCTCTCACCCTGGTATGGCACAGACCCTAGAGTAGTAAATATGACAGGTGTTGGCCTTGCCGACGCTGAAATTTCTACGGGGTTGAAATAGATAGTCATTGTGGAGATCTCGTCCTCTTCATTAACAATTTGATCAAAATGAATTCCTCCATCATCAATCAGTTTCTGAATTCTCATCTTCAATCTATCACATTTGTTGGTAGAACCTTCACAGTTTTGACAAACCACCCAACATAGCTCAGGAAAAGATTTTTCGTCGCCAGACAGTTCTTCACGGATAACAAGGGAGTTTTCATAGAATTGACATCACAAATCAAGTTAAATTTGTCACCGTCTTCTACTGCTCCCACGGATTTCCCGTGCTGAGGCATGGGATTTTATAGAACATTTGGAGTGGGAGCAAAATTGATAGCCTTTGAATCCAACATATCCTGGATCAAGTGTTTAAAGGTTTTGCAGTTCTCTGTGGTATGACTAGGAGCTCCAGAATGAAAATCACAGTGGGCGTTGGCATCGTAACCTTCTGGGATTTGTCCGGGCTTTGGTGGTTGTAATGTTCGGAGCTGGACCATCTGCAGTTGTAGCAGATTCTGCAACAATTGTAAATATGACATTGGCGGTGTTTCAAACTGTCTATCCCTCGGTCTTGGTAGATAGTATTGTCTAGGAGTTCTTTGTTGGAAATTTTGTTGACGTTGTAGTTGTTGTTGTGGTGCAGGTTGATTAGTTGCAGCTAGAATGCTGACAACTGCAACCTGGTAATAAGGACTCTTATTTCCCCTCTTTTTTTGGGCGTATATTGCCCTGCTTCCTCGACCCTTCTCTTCTGTCCGTTCGAGAACATTTTTTTAGTCCCGGATGTGGAGGCACCATTATTTTGGATTTTACCTTGTTTCATCCAGTTCTCGACCCTTTCTCCAGTCAATATGATGTCAGAAAACCCGCTCGATGAACACCCCGCGAGGCTCTCCATGAAATGCCCCGGGAGGGTATCCATAAACAGGTCTACCATCTCTCTATCGAGTAGAGGTGGTTGTACTCTAGCATCTATCTCATTCCACCTTTGCACATATTCTTTAAAGCTCTCAGAATTTTTCTGTGACAGGCTTTGTAATTGAGTCCTGTTAGGGGCCATATAAATGTTGTACTGGTATTGTTTTAGGAATGCCTCTCCCAATTCCTTCCAGTTATGGACAACAATTCTTTCCAGCTTCATGTACCACTCGAGGGATCCTCCAGACAAGCTATCCTAGAATAAGTACATCCATAGCTTTTCGTCCTTGGTACATGCAACAATCTTATGGTAGTAAGTTTGAAGGTGGGTCTTGGGACAACAACTTCAGTTGTACTTATCGAACCCAGGGGCTTTGAATTTTGGTGGGATTACCGACCCCTGCACAAACCCCATGCCGGAGACATCAATCCCCAAGGCATCCTTGCCTTCGAGAGCCCGCATTTTCTATGCCAACATCTGGAAATCACAGTGATTAACCCCAACACCAAATCTCATGTCCTCATTTAGCATTGAAAACTGGTCAACTTGGTTGTCCTCCACATGGGGAACTGGAACAGTAATACCCACTAGGGTAGGAGGTCTTTTAACTCATGTAGGTGCACCAGCAGCGTTAACATGATTCCCTTGTGCATCTATGTTGGCTCTGGCGCCCGAAACTTCCTCTTGTGGCGCATCAAGCCTTTGAACAACAAGAGCAAGCTCAAGAGTGGCAAAAAATATTCCCGAAGGGTTAAATATTCTTGCAACAAGGAAAACAACAAGAGTATAAAAGATTCCCACAACAAGCCTATGGGTAATCTGGTACAATAAAAGGAAACTAGGCCCTATGAAACTCCATATCCTCCAATCTCCAGCTAAGACACTTGACAACCTCGAACAATTGGGCGACATCCGGATGACTTGGATCTTTAGTGAGCTTCTGAAGGAGAAAATCCCTTTGGTCAAAATAAGCATGAAGCTCACTGATTTGTTACAAGAATATCACTTCATTCTCTTTACTAGAACCTGGCTTAGGTCTAGCCTTCTTAGTTTCAGCACAAATTTTGAGTTCTTTTATTTCTTTCTGAGCATCCTCCATTGACTTTTGACCTTGCTCTAGCTTATAGAGATAAATCCTACGATGCTCGTGGGCTATCTGAAGTTCTTCATTCCGACTATCCAGTTGTACCTGCAGGTTTTCAATCTTCTGCTGGTATTCTCTTTCAATTTCCTTATGCTTTTTCTGATTTTCCTCCCATCATTCTTGCCAGAGGGTTATAGTTTCATTGGCCTCAGCTAAAGACTCCTTGGTCATTTGACGCTCATTAGCTTTGCTGATCTCATCCAAACCCTTTTTCTTGAAGTAGAGTTCTCTGTCTGCAAAATCTTTCTTCCTGACCTCCATCATCCTCTCAACCCTCTGGACCTTTTCTTCTAGCTTCTGTTTATAATGCACTATGCTTTGATAAGAATTATAAACCTTGTTGTTCTCTATGCTGAGCTGGTTTTCCAGAGCTTCCAACTTTTGAAACTCTTCCAAAGGTACAGTGGCATAGGACTTGACTACTTTGGAAATAAAGGAGGTTCCATTGAAAATGGGAGAAGCCTAACTTCAACGCAATATTTCAACCAATCAACATATGATGCATAAGCCTTGGGATCCACTCTTCCAAACTCCTTCTTTCCTTTCTTGACCTTAATAGCCCAAGCATTAGAAACCTGGATTGATAAGTCTTCATTTCCGGTGGCCTAAAAATATATGGATTCTACAACGTCTTCTTCCTTAGGAGGAGTCTTCAAAGAATATCCAAACTTCCTGATAGCCAATACCAGATTATGGTTAATTCCCCATTTCCTTCCATGCAAAGGCACGTTTGAGAAATTGCCACAACTAGTAATCAACTCTTTTCCTGCTAAATTCTTGTTGTAACACCAAGTGATGTCATCAGAAGCCAGGCCCATCAGCCTCTTAGACCACTTAACATCTCCTTTGAGTTCTATGAAAGGTCCTGACTTAGGAAGATGGCGAGAAAATCAGGTGTAAAACAAAGGCGCGCAGCAAAGTACCAGTCCTCCCCTCTTTCTCTCATTCTTGTAGTGAATGGAGTACCAGAAACCTCCTAACAAGGTTAGAACAGGGTTTCTCTTGATGAAGATGGCTACTACATCCATGCTCATAAATTCTTTCTCATTTGGGAACAGACTGATCCCATACATGATCAAAGTTAATATTGCAATGAAATCGATCCATCTTTGCTCCTTAGCACATTTCTTGGCTTCAGAAATCAGGAATGCCAAATGAAATCCTTTGCTCTCTTTCTGATGGGCTAAATACGTACTTAATATGTGTCTAGCGGTATGTTAACTGCAAGTGCACAGCCTATCGAAGTAATATTTAAGATTATCGATCCACAGGGACTTTATGATTACTTAGTGCTGGAAGATTTACTAGTTTAGCTAAGGTGAAGGGTTGTCACGATTTTTTGGTTGTTTTTAAAGATTAAAGGCGGGAATTAAATTTAAGTTTAATAAAATAATACTAAGGCGGTCGGTATGTAATTATGTTAACTTAGGCGGGTCAATCTAACCTAGACTTATAAAGATGGTTCACTTAATCTATTCTGTAGAGGTTACTAGTTTAAATATCTTTAACTCACACTCTCGTGGTCTTATCTCAGATCTTACCCCTAAAGCCCTATGCCTGCTCTCGCTAGCCCATAAGTGTTTAGGAATAATTTTTGGAAACTTAGTAATTCTAATTCATTTTAAAGCGCTCTCGCTGTGTTTAAATTAAATGCCTAACTTTAGCTATCTGGTTAAAATCTCACACTCTCGTGGTCTTGACCTAACCTAATACACTTTCCTTACTCTCGTAACAAAAAGGTTGATTTTATAATAAAAAGTCTCAGCCAGAATTTTAAGCTCTTAATTATTTTAAGCCTATATTTGATTTTACCGATTTAGTTTATTTTAATTACATACCGTCCTAAGGTGTTTAGCTACTCATTATTGTTGAACCAGACAGAGGCAGAGAAACACAAAATAAAATATGCATAACAGAAAAATAAATACTTAACATTAATATAAATGCAATTTAAATAAAAACCTGGATAACAATAAAAATAGTAGACTCCTTCTTCCACAGGCTGGAAAGCTCGGAGTACTGACCGGAATCGGAAATAAATTTTCTAAGAGAATTCTGAAGGCTTTGAAACAAATTAAATTATAACAATTTCCTAATGTTGGAAATTGTTATATGGTTGGTTGGGATACAGAAAATTAAAGCAAGTAAAATAAATGCTGGAAAAATAAAGGGTACAAATAAAAACGGCAGAGCTTCCGCAAGAAAATTTAAATCAAAAACTCTGTAAATTGTTCATTGAAGCTAATCTATTTATAGAAGGCTATTTGGGCTTGGCAGTTGGAATTGGTGCATGAGCTTCGTAGAGACTGAGAAAATCCAGGGAATACTTGGTATACTTGGTCTGCTGGAAAATAGGCATGTTGGATTCACGTAGCGTACACGTTCATGACCAAGTCTCATCAAAATACCCTAAATCCACCTTGTCACGTTCGTGACAAGGGTGTCACGTTCGTCTTCCGTGTTTGATGCGCGTCACGGTCGTGAGGGACTTGTGATGACCGTGACTGCTCCTTTTAGCATGTCACGGTCGTGACTCCTAGGTGATGATCGTGACTGTTACAAAAAATGCAGGTTATGCAGAATTCCTCCTTTCTTCATCTTTTCATGGTTGATTTTGCTCATTTCATTTGTGGCTCGTGATATAGCTCTGTAATTGATATACCTGCAAAATGGCAAAGAAAACTCGAGGAATCGGGTGTTAAAACGACAAATATGCGATAAAACGACATTGAAACATAGCAATATAACCGATACTTTTTCTCGTTATCAAACTTCCCCAAACTTAAACCTTTGCTTGTCCTCAAGCAAATAGTCAGTTGAAAATTGTCGGACAAGTTTTCATCGACGCACACACATAACAAACCGTACGAAGGATCGTTTTGTCAGATAAACCGGTATTTTGATAAAACACTAACGATACACTAATGACACAAGCAACAAGCTAAGTCGTCGACTTCCCGTTAAACGAAACATTCGGTAATTGCGTTACGATTCCACCTAGAGTCTTTCGATCTTATTTCGCCCGGTTTCATTCTAGCGCAATCACATTAAGCCCTTTGCCTTAGCACACACGTAGTGGAGTAGCCGGTTAGTGACTTTGATCCTTTATAAGCACGGGGTCTGGTACACGAATGTGGTAACCCTACATACATTATCCGATTTGGAGGTTGTGGGGGATCGAGCCGTAGCACGCCCTACCAAGTTCAGAACCAGTACCTCTGAACCAACCCGCAATGGACTCCTTCTCATATTTCTCGTTTCTTATATGCGACCGTGTACTTTGGTGCAATTTCTTTTCATTGGCATCGAGATATGAAGGATCATTATAGATTAGGCATCAAACACTTATATTCATCGGCTCCCCACGTGGTTTGTGTTCAGACGGTGATGACTGCTAGTATAAACTACTAGGGGTTACTTTTGAACTGAAACTTAAGGTGTAGTCGTGACAATTATCGGAACGGAATGCTTAAGTGGGAAGTCTAAGGTGTCAAGACTGTATTGATCTTGTTGAATCGTTCTCAGCTTCCTAATTATGATTTCGTAGGTAAGTCGGGTAATGCGAAGAATAAATTAAAGATTTTTTTTTCCGGTATGGCTAAATAAACGGGGAAAGTTCGAAAATAAGAGAAAATAGCATAAATATTGCTCTGTTTCATTAAAATACGAAAAGGAATTACAACGGAAAGGAAAGTGCGGAAAGGGAAAATGCGGAAAATGAAAGGTACCTCTCCCACACTATATCAGACATTGTCCTCAATGTTGTGATATAATAGCGGATAAAGTACAATACAAACAACGGAAATGGAAAAACATAAACAAAAACTAAAACTAAGGCTGCTGATGACCACAACCTCGACTTCTGGTGCGGGAGCGTCTGGTCGGAGTCGCTTCAGGAGCAGAACCGGTACCGGTGATAGCAGTGATATCAATTCGCAAAGCCTCTAGCTCGCCTAAGATCTCTCTGAGATTCTCATCAGTAGTCCTCTGGTTGGTAGAAACAACTAGGAGTAATGCATCATGTTGCTCCTTTTGCCTTCGCTCCAGTGCGACATTCATCTGGTTCTGCTGATGAATCGCACGGAGGACGTCCTCAAGTGTGAATTCTTGTGCAGGAGGTTGTCGGGTGGATGACTCAGGAATGTCCTGGACAAGCTCAGTTGTATCCATGGTGTCTTGCATCTCGTCCACTGGTGGATCGGCCTGCTCATCAATAATGGGGGCGTGGCCGGCAGCATCCGGTAAAGCAAATAGCCAGTTGGCTCGGCTGGACGGATCGATGCGGTCACGGCACGACAAGATGATGTGGTGATAAACAGTGCCTTGGATAACAGGGCTAAACCTGCCATCCTCTCTCTGAGCAATCAAGTGGGCGGACCTGCAATAATTCTTCGTTAGGAAATCTGCGGCTCTGCGAGGCAAATTGATGACCAAGTCACCAAGCTCCAGCTGAATGGCGAGGGTAGTGACAATGCCGCCTATGTAGAAGGGGGTTGCGCCTCTTTGCGCTATGGACTGGATATGGGACAGCATGAATGGGGCAGCATTGATGCGCTCGTCATTTAAGGCGCAGTGCAGGAATAAGAGCTCCTTGGAGTTAAGCTTGTGGTTGCTCTCTCTTGCAAAGATGGTGTTGCAGATGATGCAATGAAAGTATCTGATCGCCGGGTTGTGGATATGCGTAGCATTCAGGCTCTGAAAGACTGAGGCACGGGTGTTGGTGATGTCGTGCCATAAGGTGAAAGCGGTTTCACTAAAATTGTCCGGCACGCGGAGGTGAGCATCATTGCCGTGATCGAAGCCTAGCAGCTCGGCGATCCTTGTTTGTGTAACTTCGAACTCCCGGCCAAGCAATCCGAACTTAGCAACGCCGGTGAGTTGACTCTGTGAACCGGTAGGAGTGATGTAATGAAATGAGCTTAGAAATTCCAATGTCAGAAGCTCGAATGTGGGCTGGGGCTGACTGCATAGATGCCACAAACCAACCTTCTGAAGCAGGTTCTTCACACTGTTGAGCATTCCCAACTCTCTCAAACATTCAGTGTCGACATATCGCGTGGGTTGAACACCACGGTTCTGGAATCTGATGAACCTCTGTCTCTGATTTTCTCCATGCTCACCATCTCTAAACTGAATTGCTTCCATTGCATGCAAGAGCAAGAGTGGGAGATGAGAGGTTTTTGAGGTTTGTGAGAAAAGTGTAAAATGTGAGGAAATTGGTTCGGATTATAATGCAAGATGAGAATGTGATAGGTGTGGAGTAAATGTAGAGGTTAATGGAGTTTAATTTGGGTAATGGGAGGTTACGGGAGTTGGAAGAGATAATGGGGGGTTTTTGAATGTTAAGGAAGTTGAAAAAGGAAGAGGTTTCGAAGAAGAACAGTTCTGTTTCTCAGAATTCCTATAACTGGGATCGTCACGGTCGTGATGGGGGGATGACGGTCGTGACGCGCTAATTAGCTTGTCACGATCGTTAGAAGGTGATGACGACCGTGAGGGTTTAAAACGTAGAATATTTTCCAGAATGCATTATCTCTCACACGTCCAATACAATTTATATTTTTTTATGATCACTTCTCACTTTATTTTAAACACAAACAATATATAATATATAATACCAACATAATACTTGTAAATTTCATCACACGAGAGATTATATAAAACATTAATCAATTTAAATATAACAGTAAATGAATTGAAAGCATAGAAATTGATTAAATTGGAAAAATTTGTAAAACTAGAAGTGCTTTGCATTTGATAATTGAAGGGAAATTACATTAATAAAAATACAGTATGAAAATGTTTGCGAAATGTTAAACTAACTAGAAACGAAAACAATAAGTAAAATAAGCTAGATCACTACAGCATTTTCAAAAGTGCTTCTTCAAATCTTCGATTGCAGAGTTCAGGTGGTAGAATTTCTCACATGTTATGTCAGTTAAACCTATAATGTCCAATCGCATGCTCTTAATCTCATCCTTAACAGTATTTATATCGGCTTGGTAAGCTTCAAGAGTATTCATGATTTTCTTTAAGTTGTCAGCATATTCTACTTGATTCACTTCAGGGGTTTCAATCACTTCATCAGTGTGGTCAATGTCATGGTAACCAGGAGGGGTCTCAGGGTCACTTTCTACATCGGTCATTATATCATCCCTTATCTTGTAGGATTGAGGTGTTTTAGGAGTAGATGGATAGTCAGGAGGGGTAAGCTCATAAAGCCAATTATCCTTATTGTGAACACTGACTCTAGCATGGTTTGGTAGTGTGAACAGGGTTACTACTTCATTCCTGATTAGGTACTCGAAAGGTGGTTGTCCTAAATTCCTTATGATATGGCGGTTAAAGCAAAAGTTAAGATTCATAGGACGGATGGTACCCAAACGCTTACACCTGTGTAATTGGTATCTAAGTCCTAAGGCATCAACAATCATGGTGACAAGACCTCCTACTAATATGGGTAGATCAGGTTCTTCTTGGATTCGGGTGAAGGTTTGCATCATGAAAGGCACACCATTGACTGGCTGTCCATTAGTCACACATGACATAATGAATATCTCATCTTTAGATACTCCAATAAGGTTTTCTTCTTTTCCAAAGAAGGTATGGGCTAGGATCTTATGGAAATAACGGATAGCAGGGTTATGTATCTCATTATTGTTCATGTTATTTGGTTCAGGATGGTAATTTCCGGTTAAGGTTCCCCAAAAGAAATCCAGCTCAATGTCCATCAATTCTACCTGTGTGGTAGTAAAAGCAAAGGGTCCACTAGGGAATCCTTATAAGTCAGCTAGTTCTCTATGGTTAAAGTCATATTCTATCCCAAAAAGGCGGGAACTGATAAATCCTTTCCTGAATCCAAAACCGCGCTCGGGTAAGTAAACTAAGGAGCTGAGGAACTCAAGGGTGAGCTCGCGGTAAGTCACAAACTTTTGTTAAATCAGTGCATTCTCCCATCCAAGTCGGTTAAACAAGTATAGGATGCTATCATGTATACCTAAGGTTTCCATAGTCAGATCATCCGGGTACAGAGTCAAATCCATTGGTCTCACTCTTCAAATTTCATTCTTTGGTTCCTACCTCTAAATTTGGTTTCCATGAGGTTTATCGGTTGGTTAGCCATAGTTAGTGTAAATACGGAGAAAACAAATCAGGGGGAGAAGGAAAGTGGAAAAGACTTTAGAAAATTTGTAAAAGTGATTTAAAATTAAAATAAGGAAAAATAAGAAAATAAAATGCATAAATAAAAGCAATAATAGTAATAATAAAATAAAACTATAAAATGGCAAAACAAATAAACGAATAATAAAATGATAAATGACAAAATAATAGAATGATCAAAATGATTTAAATGATTAAATGGGTTGCCTCCCACTAAGCGCTGTTTTTATCGTCAAAAGCCTGACGTAATGCTTAGGTTAGATCAATCAGGGAAATTAGTGGACAATTCTAAAAGCCTTAGACTATTTGCATAATCTCTATTTTCAACTTTATGGTAATGTTTTAAACGTTGTCCATTTACTGTGAACGGTTCACTATTCCTACCCTTAATTTCTATCGCTCCGCTCGGGAACACTCTAGTTATTTCAAAGGGTCCTGACCATCTAGATTTTAGTTTTCCAGGAAAGAGCCTAAGTCTTGAATTAAGGAGGAGTACAACGTCTCCCACACTAAATTCTTTCCTAGATAGGCGTTTATCATTCCATCGCTTAGTTCTTTCTTTATATATCTTAGCATTCTCATAAGCATCTAACCTTAACTCTTCTAATTCGTTAATATATAGGATTCACTTTTCTCCTGCAGCATTATAGTTTATATTGAGAGTTTTGATCGCCCAATAAGCTTTGTGTTCTATTTCTACCGGGAGATGACAAGATTTTCCATATACTAATTTGAAAGGTGTAGTTCCTATGGGTGTCTTGTAAGCTGTCCTATAAGCCCATAAAGCTTCATTAAGTTTAGATGACCAATCTTTCCGAGATATGGCGACAGTCTTTTCTAAGATTTGTTTAATTTCTCTGTTTGAGACTTCGACTTGTCCACTTGTTTGTGGATGATATGGTGTTGCTACACGGTGTCTTACTCCATACTTAGATAGTAATTTGTCAAAGATTTTTGAAATGAAGTGCGAGCCACCGTCACTTATGACGAGTCTAGGCACACCAAATCTGGGAAAGATTATATTTTTGAAAAGCTTTATTACTACTCGTGTGTCATTTGTAGGAGAAGCTATAGCTTCAATCCACTTTGAAACATAATCAACAGCTACGAGTATGTGATTATTACCGAAAGATGATGGGAATGGTCCCATGAAATCTATTCCCCAGACGTCAAAGACTTCTACTTCCAATATTCCTTTTTGGGGCATTTCATCTCTTCTTGAAATATTACCGGTGCGTTGACACCGATCGCAATTTATAACAGCGATGTGGACATATTTCCATAGATTAGGCCAGAATAGGCCGACTTGCAAGATTTTTGCACAAGTCTTGGAAGTGCTTGCATGTCCACCATAAGGAGATGAATGGAAGTGAGCAATGACATCTTCTATTTCTTCTTCGGGAATACATCGACGAAAGATTCCATCGGGTCCTCTTTTGAACAATAATGGTTCATCCCAATAGTAATGTTTGAGATTGTGAAAGAATTTCTTTTTCTGCTGATAGGTTAAATCAGGTGGAAGAGCTCCTGCAGCTAGGTAGTTGACAATGTCAGCGTACCATGGCAGTCCTACAGTTGTTTGGATTGTTTCCACGGGTTCTGGTTCATCTATGTCTAATTGAACTGGGTCGCTTCCTATTTGTGCTATCAACTGTTCATACGGAAAATCATCGTTAATCGGCACTTGTTCTGGTTTAATACCTTCTATTCTAGATAAATGGTCCGCTACGACGTTTTCAGTACCTTTCTTATCTTTTATTTCGAGATCAAACTCTTGTAAGAGTAAAATCCATCTCAAGAGTCTTGGTTTAGCATCTTTCTTAGTCAATAGATATCTGATAGCAGCGTGGTCTGTGTAAACGATTATTTTCGCTCCCACTAGGTAAGAACGGAATTTGTCAAGCGCAAAGACAACTGCTAACAATTCTTTTTCAGTAGTGGCGTAGTTCATCTGAGCAGAATCTAAGGTTCTACTGGCATAGTAAATCGCATGAAGTTTCTTTTCCTTCCTCTGGCCTAGAACTGCGCCTACAACATAGTCACTCGCATCGCCCATGATTTCGAAAGGTAATCTCCAGTCAGGGGGTTGCATGATTGGTGCGGTGATGAGGGCTGTTTTTAGAGTTTCGAATGCTTTTAGACAATCTTCATTGAATATGAACTCAGCGTCTTTCATTAATAAACCGGTAAGAGGTTTAGTGATTTTCGAGAAATCTTTGATGAATCGTCGGTAGAAACCGGCGTGTCCTAAAAAACTTCGTATTTCTCGAACGGTTTTAGGGGGTTGAAGATCTTTTATGACTTCTATCTTAGCTTTATCAACTTCAATTCCCTTGTCGGATATAACGTGTCCTAGTACGATTCCTTCTCTAACCATAAAATGACATTTCTCCCAGTTAAGCACGAGGTTTAGTTTTACACATCTTTCTAACACCATTTCTAAATTTGATAGGCATCCTTCAAAACTTTGCCGGCATACAGAGAAGTCGTCCATGAACAATTCCATGATGTTGTCTATAAAATCTGCGAAGATTGACATCATACATCTTTGAAAGGTTGCAGGAGCGTTACATAATCCAAAGGGCATTCGTCTATAAGCAAACGTTCCATAAGGGCATATGAATGTAGTCTTTTCTTGATCATCTGGGTGGATAGGGATTTGGAAAAATCCTGAGTAACCATCAAGATAACAGAAATATGAATGCTTGGCTAATCGTTCTAACATTTGATCTATAAAAGGTAGTGGGAAATGATCTTTTCGAGTGGCTTTGTTTAGTTTACGATAATCGATGCACACTCTATGTCCTGTCACTACTCTTTGCGATATCGATTCGCCTTTAGCGTTTTTCACAACAGTGATACCTCCTTTCTTTGGTACTACATGTACTGGACTAACCCATTTACTATCAGAGATTGGATATATTATTCCGGCATCTAGTAGTTTCTTAACTTCTTCCTTTACTACAGTGCTAAGGATTGGGTTAATTCTTCTTTTAGATTCTCTGGAGGTTTTGCAATCTTCTTCTAGCAGAATACGATGCATACAGATTGAAGGGCATATTCCTTTGAGATCAGATATGTTATATCCTAATGCAGTAGGATATTTCTTTAAGACATCTAAAAGTTTCTTTGTTTCGATTGTTCCTAAACTGGAATTTATTATAACTGGTCTTGTACATTCAATGTCTAAGCATTCCGTTCCGATAATTGTCACTTAGACTATCATCTTGATATGGTTTACGCTAATTATCATCTTCGAAAATCGGAGGGATTTGAATTTTCATAATTTCAGAATAGGTAGTTTCTTTCATTTCCATTTCTCTTACGCATTCGTCAATTACGTCCAATAGATAGCATGTATCCTCTATAGCTGGTGATTGTAATAATTGTGTTAAAATGAATTCAACTTTCTCTTCACCCACTTCAAAGGTTAGCTTTCCTTTCTTTACGTCTATTATAGCTCCGGCGGTAGCTAAGAATGGTCTTCCTAGTATGATAGGTGTAGTGGAGTCTTCAGAGATGTCCATGATTATGAAATCAGTAGGGACGTAGAATTGTCCTATACGTACTGGGAAGTTTTCTAGTATGCCTACAGGATATTTAACAGAGCGATCGGCTAGTTGAATAGACATTTTAGTTGGTCTTAGGTCTCCCATGTCTAGCCTTTTGCAAATCGTTAAGGGCATAACACTGATACTGGCTCCTAAATCGCATAGAGCTTTGTCAATGACGAATTTTCCTATTACACAGGGTATAGAGAAACTTCCTGGATCTTTTAGCTTAGGAGGCATATTATTCTGAATTATGGCGCTACACTCAGCAGTAAGTGTAACGGTTCCGTTATCCTCTATCTTTTTCTTATTAGATAAGATTTCTTTTAAAAACTTAGCATACGAGGGCATTTGAATGATAGCTTCTGTAAACGGAATAGTAATATTCAACTGTTTCAGAAGTTCGAAAAATTTCTTAAACTGTCCCATCGTCTTAGAATTGGTTAATCTCTGAGGGTACGGAATTGGTGGTTTATAGGGTGGTGGAGGCACATAAGGCTTTTCTTTCTCCACTGCCTCTTGATTATCATCTTCCTTTTCTTCTGGATCATTCACCATTTCAGTCGGTTTATTCGGTTTTTGGTACATGGCTAGATTGTCAAGTCTTGGATCGGTAGGTCCGTCAAGTTCCTTGCCACTTCTTAATATCACAGCATTGGCCTGTCCTTTCGGATTAGGTTGAGGTTGTCCAGGAAATACTCCAGCTGGTGCAGCGGTAGGTGCTTGTTGTTGAGCTACTTGTGAAATCTGAGTTTCAAGCATTTTGTTATGTGTAGCTAATGCATCTACTTTGCTCACTAATTGCTTAATCTGCTCACTAGTGTGTATGTTTTGGTTTAAGAAGTCCTTGTTTGTTTGAGATTGGTTAGCTATGAAGTTCTCCATCATCAATTCAAGGTTCGATTTTCTAGGTGGATTAGGAGCAGTCTTTTGATATCCTGGTGGTGTAGCTGGTGCTTGACCTGGTGCGTATAAAGCATTGTTGTTCTTATAGGAGAAGTTCGGATGATTCTTCCAACCTGGGTTGTATGTGTTTGAGTATGGGTTTCCTTGAGCATAATTCACTTGATCTGTGGGAATTCCTGTTAATAGTTGACAATCAGGAACTTCATGTCCTGGAACTCCACATAACTCACAGTTAGGTGTTACTACAGCCACGGAGGCTGTTGGTGTTATGGCCAAGTTGTCGATCTTTTGGTTTAGTTGGTCAAACTTTGCATTGACTTGGTCCATACTACTCACTTCTTACATACCTCCTTTTGTTGGTTTCTCAGTTGCGACTCTCTCGCTTCCCCATTGGTAATGGTTTTGAGCCATACTTTCGATAAGTGCATAAGCATCGTTATATTCCTTGTCCATTAGTGCACTGCCTGCGGCAGCGTCAGTTGTCATTCTTGTATTGTACAAGAGTCCATTATAGAAGGTATGGATGACCATCCATTCTACTAATCCGTGATGTGGACAAAGTCTCAGCATATCCTTATAGCGTTCCCAAGCTTCGAAAAGTGATTCGTTTTCCTTTTGCTTAAATCCGTTGATCTGAGCTCTCAGCATAGCTGTCTTGCTAGGTGGGAAATATCTGGTCAAGAAAACTCTCTTTAGTTCCTCCCACATAGTTACTGAATTCAAAGGCAGAGATTGAAGCCAGGCTCTTGCTCTGTCTCGAAGTGAAAAAGGAAACAGACGTAGTCTGATAGCTTCTTGGGTAACTCCATTGGCTTTTACGGTATCTGCGTATTGCACAAAGATCGAAAGATGAAGATTCGGATCCTCGGTAGGATTTCCGGAGAATTGATTTTGTTGCACGGCTGATATCAGCGAAGGTTTCAGTTCGAAATCGTTTCGGTTGATAGCCGGTGCGGCAATGCTGGAATGCGGTTCAGCTTGCGAAGGAATAGCGTAATATATGAGTGGGTGATTCTATTCTTCAGCCATCTTTGCATCCTTTGATGTTACGACTGGTTTAGGTGGATCTATTTGAAGATCTGGAATATTGTAATTTTGTTCGTAATCGAATATCCGTCTTCTTACGTGTAAGAAGCATTCCGATTCTGGGATTAGAGGTTGCAAGTCTTTGCCTTTAGAGCGAGTACTTGGCATACACTCGGGAATTTAGATTAAGAAAAGAAAATAGTTGTTACCTTAGTCTAGACAATGCTACCCTAAAGTGCACTAGTAACTAAATTAAGGTCCCCGGCAACGGCGCCAAAAACTTGATGGGCTAAAGACGTACTTAATATGTGTCTAGCGGTATCTTAACTGCAAGTGCACAGCCTATCGAAGTAATATTTAAGATTATCGATCCACAGGGACTTTATGATTACTTAGTGCTGGAAGATTTACTAGTTTAGCTAAGGTGAAGGGTTGTCACGATTTTTTGGTTGTTTTTAAAGATTAAAGGCGGGAATTAAATTTAAGTTTAATAAAATAATACTAAGGCGGTCGGTATGTAATTATGTTAACTTAGGCGGGTCAATCTAACCTAGGCTTATAAAGATGGTTCACTTAATCTATTCTGTAGAGGTTACCAGTTTAAATATCTTTAACTCACACTCTCGTGGTCTTATATCAGATCTTACCCCTAAAGCCCTATGCCTGCTCTCGCTAGCCCATAAGTGTTTAGGAATAATTTTTGGAAACTTAGTAATTCTAATTCATTTTAAAGCGCTCTCGCTGTGTTTAAATTAAATGCCTAACTTTAGCTATCTGGTTAAAATCTCACACTCTTGTGGTCTTGACCTAACCTAATACACTTTCCTTACTCTCGTAACAAAAAGGTTGATTTTATAATAAAAAGTCTCAGCCAGAATTTTAAGCTCTTAATTATTTTAAGCCTATAGTTGATTTTACCAATTTAGTTTATTTTAATTACATACCGCCCTAAGGTGTTTAGCTACTCATTATTGTTGAACCAGACAGAGGCAGAGAAACACAAAATAAAATATGCATAACAGAAAAATAAATACTTAACATTAATATAAATGCAATTTAAATAAAAACCTGGATAACAATAAAAATAGTAGACTCCTTCTTCCACAGGCTGGAAAGCTCGGAGTACTGACCGGAATCGGAAATAAATTTTCTAAGAGAATTCTGAAGGCTTTGAAACAAATTAAATTATAACAATTTCCTAATGTTGGAAATTGTTATATGGTTGGTTGGGATACAGAAAATTAAAGCAAGTAAAATAAATGCTGGAAAAATAAAGGGTACAAATAAAAACGGCAGAGCTTCCGCAAGAAAATTTAAATCAAAAACTCTGTAAATTGTTCATTGAAGCTAATCTATTTATAGAAGGCTATTTGGGCTTGGCAGTTGGAATTGGTGCATGGGCTTCGTAGAGACTGAGAAAATCCAGGGAATACTTGGTATACTTGGTCTGCTGGAAAATAGGCATGTTGGATTCACATAGCGTACACGTTCATGACCAAGTCTCATCAAAATACCCTAAATTCCCCTTGTCACGTTTGTGACAAGGGTGTCACGTTCGTCTTCCGTGTTTGATGCGCGTCACGGTCGTGAGGGACTTGTGACGACCGTGACTGCTCCTTTTAGCGTGTCACGGTCGTGACTCCTAGGTGACGATCATGACTGTTACAAAAAATGCAGGTTATACAGAATTCCTCCTTTCTTCATCTTTTCATGGTTGATTTTGCTCATTTCACTTGTGGCTCATGATTTAGCTTTGTAATTGATATACCTGCAAAATGGCAAAGAAAACTCGAGGAATCGGGTGTTAAAACGACAAATATGCGATAAAACGGCATTGAAACATAGCAATATAACCGATACTTTTTCTCATTATCACTTTCTTCTCTTTGATATTGTCAATAACTAGTGAAAATTTCAAATGGGTAGCTTTAGCAATATTCTCGTTTGGAGGAACCCTATCTGAACTGTTGAACGAAAGACTGTCTCTAACCGGAATCCTCAAGATACTAGAGATCTCCTCCAAGGTAGAAACCAAATCATAATCAGGAAAGACGAAAGCACCATAGCTGGGAATCATAGAACTGGAGAAGAGTATGAAGGCCATCATGTTGCTCTTGAGTGGCTTTGTTCATGTAACTCAAAATCAACCCATAATTTTCTCTGAAGCTATCTAGAACATTGTCAATCATCAAGCTGGCTAACTTTTGAATTTCTTCAGTCTCTGGCTTTGAGAAGGTGTAATATACATTGTTCTTGCGGGGAATATCTTGATCCATCTGAAATGAGAATATAGAAAACCACCGGAATCAGGAATACATAAACAACCCGAGAAATGAGAAACATAATGTGTTGATGATGATATGATGAAATGAAATGCACGACATGTGATCAGTGATATGTATCCGTGTTGGTGTTGAGCAGTGAGCCAAGTGTCTATGGAGAGTCATAATAATAGTATTATCTTTGTAAAAAAACCCCATATTTGAGAACCACATAGAATCAGATCAAATCATTGAATGAAACTGATGAAGTGGGTATGTTGAAGGTCAGGGTTCCTGCAAACCTGTAAATAATCCCCCTATCTCACAGGTGTGCTACTAAGGGTCAACATCATGGAATCTCAAGTCGAGTAGCGATAATACGTTCACCATTTCCGGTTTGGCATTATACACTAAAAGAGGAGGTCTCAACAGAGTCCTAAAAATCAAGCACCCCCCATAAGTTCCCAGCTTCAAGCACTAGGGTCGAGAAGGAATAGTACATTCATCCTGAAGGGTATAATACTATCGCCATACGAAAAGTGCTTTGACTGAGTTCTTACGAGAGAACAAGGCCATCATATGCAAGTTCCCAGTAGGCCCTTAGGTGCGAGTGGGTTTGCCAACAATTGTGGTCTGCCACTGTCACCACTGGAGAGAGATATTTCCATAAAGGTCCTCAATAATCGGTCCCCAGATGCACATAACTATCAAGGTTATATCCTGGAGTAGGAAAGACTTCTATAACATAACATTTCCAAGACAGTCGCAATATGGGTGTGAAATTCACTACTACTCGCATGACAAGATATCATGAAAGCAAAGTGACTGTCCATGATAAAGTCTAGGGTGCACTCAAGCCTTGGTATTGGGCTCATCTCATAGTAACTCCCATCCCGCCAAGAAAAACCAATCCAGACAGTCCAGTATATATATGATGCATGAAAAGTAAATGTGGAAAGTAGTAAATAAGGCTGTAAAGTAAAAATGTACATAAAGCAGTAAAGCTAGATTAAACACACAATAGCAAACATGTAAACACCCAAAGAAACTGAAATAAACAAGCGCTTGGATTGACTCACATAGGGAACCAGAGAAACTCTGGTTAGGAGGTCCCCATCAGAGTCGCCAGCTGTCGCTCCTGGGATTTTCATCCTAGAACAAACACGAAAGTGGCGCGGAAAGAGAAGAAAATTCGCCAACCAGACATTTTTATCCCAAGGAAAAGGAAAGATAATGTTGCATAAACCAGGGAAAGGAAATAATGAGGTCTTGCGAACCAGAGAGAATGAGTTTGGGAGTCAGTTACATGAAGGGAAGGTATTAGCACCCCTTTATGTCCGTCGTACCCGACGGGATCCATGCTTTCTTGTACTATTTCAAAGGGTATTGGTAATCTGTTGCTGTACTGGAAAGAGAAAGAACGAGAAAAATATAGGGAAAAGAAATAAGTGTGCTCGAATGGGTCCTACCCCACTGCCTACGTATCTCATCAGGAATGAGAATCAGAGTCAACATAGTTCCCCTAACTAGGGGTGAAATTTGTTTGATTATGTGTTTTATGATTAAACTGCTTATGCCTATGCTCAAGTGTTACAGGCTCGTCTGGAATGAGTGTGTTTATCGTCTTTCAAAAGACAAGTCGAAGCGAGTTCTTTCGTTTGGAGTGAAAGAGATGAGAAAACAATTCTCGTAGGAAATACGCTTATTATTGGTTTGGAGATTTTTTAGAAGCTTTTTATTTGTGAATTTGGCATGGGAAAGTGTATTCAAGTTCCTTTCCATGGCATATGTACTTCTTACATCCCTCCAAGAAGGAAAAAGGAATAAGCACACCCAAGTAAGGAGAAGATACCCAAGACTTAGTTCCAAGGATTAGGGCTCAAGTACACAAGCCCATTGTACTTATTAAGTGTTTGTGTATTTTGAAGTGAAGAAGTACTTTTTAGGTTTTTTTTGTGAGAATGACTTCAAGTTTAGACTTGTACATCATGCTAGACAAGTTTACATTACCCCAAGATGGGATAAATGAAAATGTCCATGGAATAAATCTATGACACAAAAAGTCACGTCAACCTTTATTAGGTATTTTTGAGTTATTTTGAGATGAGAGAGAGAAGACTCAAGTTGTGAAAAGGAAAACACTTAGGGAAACTAAAAGTCACCCTAAGTTATTGTACAATGGAGGTCCTAGGGTTAATGGGGTTTAAAAAACTTTAATTCTAAAAGAAGAGAGAAGGAGCACAAGTTCTAACTCACTTCAATGATTGAATATGAGATTAAAACTCAAAGGGATGGAAGGAAAGTGAAATGTCAAAGAAGCATCAAGTGTTTGTCGCAATCATGCAAGAGTAAGCTTTTAAAAAAGGAAGGAAGAATGTAGAATGTGGATGCGCATCCACATTCTTCATACTTAACATTATCCCCTAAAAAGGTTAGTAAAATCCATGATTTATGAGATTAAATATGATAAAAAAGAAGACAATTAAGTACCAAATACCTCCTAAAATGATTATGGTTCAAACTAGACTTAAACCTAAGGCTAACGGTACCTAAGGTTAGATAAATTCCACAGTCAACAACTACAATAGCGCTTTAGCACACAATCAACTATCACATGAAAATGACAAACAAACAACTTATTACAACTACCTAACAACATGGCATCAAGTGTAAAAATTTCAAACACAAAGCAAGGCAGCATACATTTAACAGTTACTGTTCAGGAATGCAGTAGTGAAAGGCATGGCAAAATTAAGTCATTTAACATTTAAATGCATGAGAAACATACATGGATATGCACCACATAACAACATCAAAGAATGCAACATGATTAATATGAACATGGATATGTGAATGCAAACATTTCCAACACTTAACATCAAAAGATCTTCATAAATAAAAATAATGTACATTTTCAAAAGTGAACACTTAATGCAAATAAGAAACCATACAATGTGACCATGCCATAATGTATTCTAACTAATACAAATATTAACAACATCATGCAAACATGAAGCAAACATGCAATCAAGAATGTGCACACATACATGAACCATGCACCTTTATGAATTATTATGCAACATGTTCATTTATGCACATGAATAATACACAACATGTTCAATTATGCATATGGGTATCCAAAACATGCATCGATCACAAAAAGAATGCAAAACAGAACTTCGATCAATTATATCATGCCATTAATGAGGTTCAAACATGGTAACAACACTCACAACACACCATGAACACCAATTCACAATTATGCCAAAAATCGGAAATAAACAACACGCGTGTCAAAAGATGTCGAAGACACGTGAACCTGCACCAAAACAGACCCTAAAAACTTCCTAAAATCATATACTAAAGATCCATGATGATTAGAGAGGGGATGGATAACAAAAATGCAAGAATTTTGCATTATAGTTCAGTGGTAACTGGTTACCGTCCTGGGAGTAACCGATTACTTAGTTCAAAAAAAGCTGTTTTTACGCAAAATTACACTGAGTAACCGGTTACCGTCCTGGGAGTAACCGGTTACTCTGGGACCAGAATAAAAAATTCTGCATTTTCTTGGAAAATTCAGTAGCATCTTATTCAAATAAGTTCCTAATGTAATGTCTATCAATTGAACATAAAATTTACACCTAAATGCACCAATTCAACACCAATTGGAACCACAAACACTCAAGATCCTAAAACCTAATGATCTAATTAATTAATGCATCAAATATCAACAAAACATGATGAACACACGTGTCGAGAGAGTGCGAAATAACTTAAAATAGAAGTGTTCACCAACTTACAAAGCTGAGGTTTGCTTTGGTAATCATTGCAAAGAGAGATCAAACAATATTGACGTGAAATCCGTAGATCCGAAGCTCTTCCGCAAGTATACATGAAATAAATGCGATTTGATGAAAACCTTGATGAACTCTTCCAAGAACCACTTCTAAGATTTGAATTCAACACCAAAACAGTAGCAAATCCTTCAATAATCCATTAAATCAATGCAAAGATGGAGGTTTAGCTTCAAATTCTTCAAGTTTCAATGTAAAACTTAAAGAATTTTGGAAGATGAAGCTTTGAATGGGGTTTTTGGAAAATGAGAGAAAAGTGAAAGAAAATTGAGAGTGATGAGAGAAAAATGTGAAAAATGAATGGTTGTTGTGAGGTTTAGAGGGAAAAATGATTATATACCCCTTAGGTTTGGAATATGCTTTGGGTTAGGAGTGAGGCTTGGATATTAGCTTAAGAGATAGGTTTGGGATTATAGTTAGGAGTTAGTTAAAAGTTGGTTAGGAAGTCTTCTAGAATCTTCCCTTGGAAAGTGGTAGAATATTCCCTTGGAAAAGCTAGAATGAAATGCAAAGTTGAAGTGAAAAATGTGGAAAGTCCTTTCATGTTGAAAAATTGGGGGTTTTGGCCAAATTTGCACGTGGTAACCGGTTACTAACACACAATTTGAATTTTTTGCCTTTGGTGGGAAATCTTGGATATTAGGCCTTGGTCATGCGTTCTGTGGTTATTTTTCTTCTGAGACCCCATAATTGATATTATCATTGGAATACCCTTGATCACATGCTCCATGCTTCAACCAATGATGTATGCTTTATTATTATTTTATTATTATTTTTATTATGATTTAAATGCAATGTATGAAAGGATATGCTAAATGATGTGGAAATGAAGCATAAGCTACTTGAAATTGGTAATAAATAAGAGGGTAAATTTTGGGGTGTTACACCATGTAACAATTTTTATTCTCATTAGCCAACTTTTTTTGTAAGTGCATCATGAGAGTGTTTGTTGAATTATCTTGAAATTGAATGTTCAATGGATATATGAAACAATACTTTTTCAATTTCCTTTCAACACACATCTCATGTAGGACCCTAATTAAACGTTAATGCAAATGTTAATTTTTATTTTATGTTAAAGTATAAGAGCAATGAATATAAATAACAATCATCGCAAGAATTATATTACGAGCACATAAATTGTATTACAGACATGTCTAGCCAATCATCTCCTTTTAAAAATTATACAACACAAATCTTATAAAGCATATATTCTTGTGTTAGGTCATGTTTTAATTTAAACACACAGACGTTTGGAATCCTATCTATCATACTAGATAGTTTTTTTAATATTATCTAGTTGAGCTGGTGTGGTTTAAATATTTCCCCACCCATAACACTTTCTCAACTATTTTCTTAGGCATCTCCAACTGATCTACATTTAGGTGGTTGAGTACATCCATTGAATTCAATTTCTACCTCATAAAAACAACTGAATACAATACAAAAATTAAAATACACAAACAATAATAACAACATACAACACAAATATTTTAAATTATACTTATACCTCAATCACATCGAGGGTACACTTCTCTCGTTCAACCGTAGCCAACCTCTCCGACTCCTCCCGCACCTCCTACAACATCCTCTTTCGGTTTTCCTACAAACATCCTCTCTCGCTCCTCTAGCTCCTCCTGATTCCACTATTCTCGCTCCTGTCCTAATACCTATCCTATCTTTTCCACAACCATCTCTTCAATTTCTCTCCTACGGCTCACTTCGTCAATTGGTTGTGATGTTCCAAATTATAGCTTCAAGGCAATGCTTTTTCCAAGATCACTAACATGCCTAACATGCTCCTTGTAGTGGTAAAAATTATGAGTGTAAGCTATTGGTTAACTTAACTCAAAGTAAACAAAGTCGCCACCGCGCTTTTATTTTATTCCAAAAGGAAAAGGAAGAAAGAGCGAATAAATCTTAATGAATCTAAAAGCAAAAAGCAAAAAGAATCAAGCAGAGAACTGATAAGGGGGTTGGTTACAAAATGGGAAGGTTTTAAGCACCCAAAATGTCTGTGGTACTCCACGGGAGCCCTTTGAAAAATTTATGGCTTTTGGTTTGAAAATGGTTTGTTAAAAGAGATTGTAGAGATGAGAAGATAATTTTTTTAAAAAGATTTTTGTGTTTGACGAGACTTTCATCTCATGCCTACGTACCCACAATGTGCAATGTAAGATCAAACCCATGTAGTTCGTGGTACAAATAGTGAAAATTGATGTGTTGGATTTATTTTAAAATATAGAGACAAGTCATCATCCTTTAGAAAATAATTCCGCTAGAAATAATGAATCATATTTAAATATATGAAAATGATTAAAAGGAAAAGTGCACGAGGGCACAAAAAGGATTGAATGAGTTTTGCATTTTTTAAAGTATTTTGAAAAAGGTGTCAATATGCTTAACGTGGTTTAGCATTTATTAAGAACTAAAATGAAAATGGTAAAAACTCTTGACCAAAGTCAAGGTTTGAATTATGAAAGTAGTTAAAGTTTGAGAACAAAGAATGTTTTGAAAAGAGTGAGAAGTTTTGAAAATTAAAGAAGGGGAAGAGATGAAGAGGCTATCCTAAAAATAAATAAAAGAGATAAAGGAGGAAAGATCTAACCAAACTTGATGATACTTCCAAGTATAAGCACAAATGTTCCATATTTAAAAGCATAAGCTAGCAAATGACCACATAAAAAGTACAAACTCCATGATGATCAAAGCAAAGGGAAAAAAAGTGTCCTAGGATCTAAGTCTAAAACTCTAATTCCAATGCTAAAGATAGTAACCATAGTCCAAGATCAAAGTCACAACTTTTTTAGAGGTTTAATCCTTTATTAATATTTTTGTGTCCAAGTGGACAAAGGAAGAAAACACAAGGATATAAACATAAACATAAACATAAACATGATAATGAATGATAAAGCATAATAAAAGCATAAAAAAGTAAAAGAGAAAAGGGATCAAGAGATAAAAATAAAGAGAATAAAGTGCAAGAAGGAAATTAAAATGTTAGTATGGTAATAGTAATAATAATATGTACATAATGGTATGGTGAACTTAATCATCCACAACCAAAGAGTAACAAACCACTTAGTGCTAAAACAAAGAAGGCAACTGATTTCGCTTAGTATCTTACACTATAGTGATTAATCGATGCGATTAGACCCAAATTCGATGAAACTTGAAAGAATATTGGGATACCCAAAGCAATTACGCATCAAGCTTCAAAAGTCGTGGATTTAACGCAAATAATTAACCACTTTGGTATTACGTGACCCACACGACGTCCGGTCTATGAAAGTGCAAGTATCCAATTGGATTTTTATTCAGAAGTAGGGACACATTTAGGTCTATGTTAAACAATCGTCGAGTAATTTACAAAGTAATTACCCTACAAATGAGGTCGGCCAATACCAATAAGGTAAACAATATTTGTGTTAATACATGTTAGAGAGATGATATAATAGATCATCATCCGAAAACATGTCACACAAAAAGAAAAATAGTAATGGTCTAATCTTAATCGAGATTTCACATTGATTTATCAAAGGCAACCTATCACGATTCCAAAATATGAAGAATGATCGAAATGATCATTCATCCATAGATTTGAAATAATGAAGATTAAACATCTCTGAAAATCAATAATCATCGAATCAGAGATCTCATCGACCAAAAGAAAAAAATTATGAAAGAAAATGGATCTAGCATTTATGATCCATACAACCAACAAATTGAAAATCAACAACAAATACCATAAATAAATTCAAATAAATTCAAATATTTTTCGAATATTTTTAAAAGAAGTTTAATATCAAAACAAGAAGTAATTAGAAAAAATTTAGAACCAATCCTTTAAAACAAAATAATGAACAAAGTTATACAAAAATGTAAAGATAAGAAAAAAAAAGGAAATGGAGGGGTGTTACGCATCATTCAGGGAGTGAATAGAAAAATCAATGTTCGACTTAAGAACACCCAAGCCCAAGGTCATGCCATAAAACCCTTTCTTAAACAAAAAAGAAAAAAAAGAAATATCATAGCACAAAGAAATAAAAAAGACGCAAAAAGTTTCTTATTCTTCTTCAATAGAGCACCGTGACTACTGTTCACGAAGGTTGAAAAAAAATGGAGCTCCGTCATATTGGAGCGGCGGAGCTCGAAACTTGGTCGTAAAGGATCGGAAAGCAGTGCTCTATACAAATATTTCTACAATTTTGAACAAAAATCAACCACGAATTCAAATTAAGAGTGCGAGATTTATGTCGAAAAACTCACTACCTTCAAAAAGGGTGGTATTGCTTCAATCTTCTTCTCTATTCTTATTTGTGTGTTGTTGTTGATGTTTGAATGATGAAGATGATGATGAAGAATTTGAATATTGAAGGATGTTTATTGAAGGTTTATGGTTGAGTGGTTGTGTTTGTGATTTTATGAAGGTGAGCAAAGGTGATTGAGATTTGAAGCTATGGGGAGTGTGTTACAATTCTATGTAGCTGATTTTGTGAAGTTAAGGGGGAGTAATACCTTAACCAGGTTCTTTGATGTTACACATCATGTTGTCACATTTGCTACTAAGTATGGTAATTTATTTATCAGGTTAATATTTAGTACTTAGTTGTGGTGTTTATATCCTTGTGATCCTGATGAAGGGTGTACTGTGTGTCCAATATGCTTATGGAATAAAGCTGCTATCTACAATTTATTTTGTGGATACTGATGAGGTTGTGAACCATGTTGTTGTATTGTTAACATATAGTATATGGTTGGATGTCAAAACATGTTTCAAAACATGTGTTTATTGTTTCCTAACTAGGAATAATTATGGACGGTGCTGGCAGAAAAATGTGAAACACGGGTTCTATTCATGCGTGTTTGTTATTAGACCGTTTATTTTGGGAGAGAAAGTCAGCTGGTCAAGGTCTGTTTTTGTGTGATCCTTATTTAATAGTGCAGAAGTTTTTGCTCCTTTCATAAAGATCTTGGACCAAGAACACTTCTTTATTCAAGGATAGTTCGTTACTATCTAAGCCTTTACTCCCTATTTATAGAAGCATATTTCTCCCCATCAGCATGTGAGTATTTTCATCTTTTCTTCTTTTTAATGGGGTTCTTTTGTATTTGGATGAATAATACATGGGTGTGGTGCTGTGAGGGTTGTATTTGCCAAGTTTTGGCTAAAAAGGGACAAAAAAGTGTGTACAGATGTTGGGCTTAGAGCTGTTGTCATAGCAGTTGCATCTGTTATGTTCATGTATGGTGGATGCTAGGATGTCAAGGTGGATGTTGAATGCTTGCCTTTGTGACTTGTGTCTTGAGTTAAAAAACACAATTGTGACTTGTGTTTTGAGTTACATAAGGGTATGTAAGATTATTCTCTTATGCCACCATTGGTCTTCTAGATGGAGTATGTTCAACAGCTTGAGAAGAATGTTTTTGAGAATCTGAAAAGAAAGGAAGTAGAAATGGATTAGTTCGATCAAGAGTTCATGACTTTCTACTCCTTATTCCACTGCTGATGTTTCCACTGGAATAATAGGTAGAAACTTATCCACTAAGAGAATAGGTGACTGTTGTTTTTTTAAAGAAGAAGATGTCAAACAACATGTCCTTACATGGTGGAGAGTTTGCTTTTGCTGTTGTTTTTTCAGCTTTGCTGCTGTAATTGTTTTGGTGCTTTTTTTGTATTATTTGTTTTAGCCAAAATTTTCCAACGTGGGAGATTGTAAGTTTTGTTTTTTTAGGATTGGAAGTAATTTTGTAAAACAAATATAACAACAATGTATATGTACACGATCTTTGCAAAATAAAGAACACATTAAGCAAGGAGTACTTTTGTGCGCCCAAACATGTTGTGTTGAAGTGTTTCAACATCTGGAACATTATGTCGAAGACGATGTCAAGACAGTTCATTCGACATCATGAACTGCTGAAGATGGATTAAAGATTTTGTTATGTTTTAACAGAAAAAGAATAATCAGAAGATTTGAAGCAATCCAAGTGGCGCTGATTGTAAAAGATCTTGAAAACTCAAATTTACATTGAAGATAAATTTCAAATATTGAAAAATATAGAGTTTCTATATTTAGAGATATTTTAGGGAGTTATTGATTTGAAGATCTTTTTAATTTGTAGCAAATTTTTCTGCATTATTGTAGCAGCTGTTATGCTGTATTTTGTAGGCCCAAATCCAGTTGGGAATAGGTTATAAAAGGAAACCTTGTAACCTAGGTTTAGTAACCAACCAACCGAAAATGTAAAGATCATATCAATAGGGTTGTGTTGTTGTGGCAGTCATGCACGACAAGGTTTAATGTTGTGGTTGTTTTGTTTGTGAGTCTCGAAGCTTTTAAGCAAGAGATGTTATGTTCTTAACTGAAGTTGTGAAGCAAGGTTGAGGTGTTGTCATGGAAGTGTGAATTTTGGTTTGAATTGTTGGTGAGGTAAAGAGCCTTCAATATCAGCAACTGAGTGTTGGGATTATGAGACATCACTGAGGTGATTGGAAGTGAGGATGGGTTTCTCATATTTATGAGTTCCTAAGTAGAAGTTGCATTGGTAGTGATTATATAAGAAGATTGTAAACTGTAGGTGTCTGCTGAGAAGTCTTTGAATTAATACTACATAATGGATTTCCTTCTTGGCTTGGTAGCCCCCATAGTAGAAGAGTTTGCATCGAATTGGGTTAACAATTTGAATATGTTCTTTACAGCTTTTCTGGTTTATATTTTATGCAGTATGTGTGCTGAATGTCATATCAAATGTCTAAACATCCTGAAGAATGTTTGAATCAGATATATCAGAATTTTAAAATACTATTGTTTGTATCTTGACATGTTTATATTTAACAAATAAGATGTCCCAACATCATATTCGACATCTGAGTTTGTCATACCAGAATTTCAAAAACGAATGTGTATCAATTAACTAAACATAGTGTCGCTCCCGATAAGTGACACCGGGTCAGATAAGGGTACAGACGCGAACGGTCGGCGAGAGGGACAGTGAGAACACACAGCCGTGAACTCACTGGAGATGAAAAGAGTCGCCAGCTAGGCATTTTTATCCCGGAGGAAAGGCAATGCTGCATAGACCTGGGAAAAGATGGATAAGACGGTTTGCAAACCAGAGAGACTGAGAAAGGGGGTTGGTTACAACCTGGGAAGGTATTAGCACCCAGATTGTCCGCCGTACTCGACGGGATCCACGCTTAAAAGATTTGTGTTTTAAAGGGGTAGTGTCAGTGCAATCTGTGTGTAGAAGAGCTGGAAGGATGTACAGGTGTCAGTGTAAAGTGTATAAGTGATGTGAAGTATGAAAGTGTCAGTGTAAGAACAGAGTGAAATGCCCAAGATCATGAGGCTAAAGAATGAAGCTGGAAAGAGGGGGGAATATACAGAGACCTTTGTTCGATAACTGTTAAGTTATGCCTACGTATCCTCTCGTGCAATGAGGAAGTCAGAACACCGTAGTTCGACCCGAAGAGACTGAAAGATGAACTGACTTGTGAACTGCTTACTTGCCTATGCTCAAGTGTATGATCTGTCTGGCACAGATGCAAACTGTCTTGCATTAGACGGAAGAAGCGAGTTCTCGTTTGTGAATGAAGGTGATGAGAAAAGAATCCCGGAGGAGACGATTATTGTTTGTTTTTTGAGTTTTCAGTCTTTTATTGCTTTTGAAAGTTTGTCATAAGTTAATGAGCTTGAGCCTAAACCAATGGATTTGGTAAACTCATCACATCATCCCTCTGATTAGGGGTAATGAGGATACCTTAAGTGTGAAGTCAGATTCTCACACTTAATCACCTTTGGTGTAGGATTAAGATCATTAACCTACTTGTGATTAGTTAGATGTTTTTGTTGTTTTTGTTTAGTGTTGAGTAATGAGGTTAAGCCATAATCAAGGATTAAACAGACTCATTACACCATCCTAATAGAAGGATAATAGATGAGAATGTTTAAGCTGAGGAAAACCCCTCAACTTAATCCATGATTAGGGATTAAACTCATGACAAAACAAGCCTTTGATTAAGTGGATTTTATTTAATGGTATGATGATGAAGTGATTTTTATGATTTGTAAGACAACTTGAGGGGGACTTGTCCATTAACACTAGGGTTAGTCCTTCTTAACCATTTAAGGAAGAATTAGAACCCTAATGCAAGGCCCAAGTTACAAGTATGATGTCTTGATGATTATTAAGTGGATTGATTAAGATATTTAAACACCTTAAGGGTTTAACACTTAGGATTAAAGTTATACACTCCATCCTAAGAGAAGGATGCAGGCATAAGCTTAATCACAAAGCCTTAAAGCCTTTAGGGTTTAGTCCCTGATTATGAGATGAGAAGAGAAGACTCAAAGAGAGACACAAAGGTAAAACTATGAGGGGAGACTAATCAAAACCCTAATTCATTGTCATGCTTGGTTGATCCTAAGGTTTATGAGGTTTACAAGAACAATCTTCAAAGGAGCCACCAGGAAGCAGATGAACAAGATCAAGAGAAGCAAAGTGACTTGCTTCATTCAAGAAGTCAAGTCACTTGAAGAAAGAAAGTGGGAGGAAGAAGAATGAGCAAGCTCAAACTCAAAAACATATATAAATGCAGCAATGGATGCAAGAGAGATGAAAAGAATGGTTATGAGAAGTGAAGGCAAATTCACTTCTCAAGTTTACTTACCACCTGAAATGTTAGAAAGAAATGCAATGCAATGCTAAATGAAATGAAATGACATGATGCTAAACAAAACCAGAAGCATGTTGATGATTATAATGATGCTATGAGGTGCTGCAAACATGAGGCAAGGCATGGAGATGTTCATACAAGACATGGATGCAAATGATGCAAGCTAAGGAGCATGAACAAGCATGGAAAGTTATGAAACATACAAGGCAAATGATAGGGCAAACATGTGATGCAATGATCAAACATGCTTTCTATATGTCTTAAGATGTCAAATGAAACACAAAAATGCACAAAATGCAAAGACAAGTCATGTTATGCAAGAGAAAGCAAGGAGGATGCAAAAGGAAGCCCAAATTAGGGTTCAAGGATCAAACATCAAACAAAAAACCCAAAACAGAAGCAATCCCTAAGATAAAAAAATGGAAAATGCTACCCAAAGAAACCCTAAACCTATAATGAACCACTGCCCAAAGGGGAACTCTCAACTCCTAACCAAACTCAAGTTATGATTTTTGCAAGTTATTAGGGTTTTTTAGGGTTCTTAACAAAAGAAATGCCAAACAATTGGAAAATGCAAGATCAAATCATGGCCATTTTACCCTAGAAACTACATGCCAAACACAAAACAATGCAAGAAGAACCAAAGTCCCAACCTTCTTAGATAGGCAGAAATGAATTTTTGAACTTAGGATCAAATTAATGCATAAGAAATGATTTAATTCAATGAAAAATTCTTAAAATGCATCAAGATCAAAAAAGAAATTTGGTTTGAAGGTTGGACAATGTTTCTAAATGTCTTAGAACATTTCATGATTTTTTTTGTAATTTTTAAATACCTAAAAGTATTTTTAATTAATTAATTCCCATTAATCAATTAAAAATAATCTTTTAAATATTTAAAAATACTTTTTTGATGATAAAAATAAAATAAAAAATATCTTTGTGTCATAAAAATTAATAAAACTCAGAGGGAAAAGTTTCATAATTTTTATGTATTTTTTGCTATTTTTAAATAATTATGCAAAACAAAAGAAAAAGAAAAGAAAATAAATGAATTAAATCTGAATTAATTGGAAGTCAACAGATCCTATGGTGGAGATTTAAACTGGCCAGCGCGCGCATTGACTACCCGCCACATCTCACGGCTCAAATTCAAACTTGCTAATTACACTGATTAAGCCCTAATTGTGCCCTAATGACATTCAGGCGACCGGAACAGTGTTCCGGTCGTCTTCTCCGGCCATCCCCAAAATCAATCTCTCTCCCTAGGCCATTTTAAGAGCTCTAACTCTCCAGAAATCATCTTCCACTCATCCTAAACACGAATCCAGCATCAAATCACATTTAAACTCACACACAAACAAGAATCGAAGCAATGAAATTTCTAGGTCAAACTTTCAGAACAACATAACATGCTCATTTCTGGCTTATTTTCAAAAGTAAAGAGATCCCAATGATCAGTGTAACATGCACAACAAGATTTTAACAAGAGAAATAAGTTCTGGGAAAAAAGTTCATGGTGTCACCTGAGATGGAACTCTTGATTCAGGAGCTCTTTGGATGATCCTTTGGCTCAATCTGGTCCCAATGGTCCACCTTTGAAGCTTTGGATGCTTAGTTGGAGTTTAAGCAACCTCCTGAGTGAGTTTGCAGCAGCTCTGACCAAGGGAGGGTGAAAATCGTATCTGAGATACAGGGTGTTTCAGGCCAAAACAAAGGGTGGTTTCTGGTCAGTGAGGTGAGTGGAGATTGTTGGTGGAGTTTGTTCTTGTGTTTGAGGTTTGTGGAGGGAGATTCGAAGGAAAATGCAGGCTGAGATGAAAATGGTGAAGTGGCTTTGTGGTTGGTTTCAGGCCTGTGTTCTTGGTGCTTTGTGGTCTATGGAGCAAGGTGAGTTGATTAGTGAAGATGGTTTGAGTGTTTGCAAGATGTGGAGGCAGATTCGAAGCAAGTTGCAAGATGAGGTGATTTTGTGAATGTGATGGTATGACATGTTTCAGCCTTGCCTTGTGTTATGTCTAGCTTGCAAATTGTCCACATAACTCTCTCTCATTGGTCAGTTGACAAGACATGCCCTTTATTGATTGGTAAGTTACCTTTTGCAAAAAGTCAAATAATGTGTAAGAGAAGCATGTCTCAAGGTCTAGGCAAGTACATGGCATGGGCTGGCGCAGCAAGGGTGAGGGAGAGGTCTAGCAAAGCTCAGCATCCAATGTCACAAGTTGTGGGAAGCATGATCATGAGTTTTGCAACTTGTGGCTTTTTGGTTTACATGTGAAGATCTTGTTCCAAAAGTCATGAAACATGAGCAATGCCTAGTTCATTCTGAATTTTAGGACTTACATGATGTTTATGTGCTGGTTTTAAGTGAATTAGAAGTCACATAATGCATTGGTTCATGACTTTGCAAAATTTCCATTTGAAGCATGCCTTGAAAATCAATGATTTTAGCCAACTTTGTCACACCATAACTTTTGATCCAAGAAGAGTTTGATCATGTTCTTGTACTTTTTGAAAAGGGAAAGATGAGATCTACAACTTTCATGACCAAAGTTTTTCCATTTGAAGCATTTTTGGATCAAGAATCAAGGCTTGAAAAATGACCTAAAATGATGCATTCTTGAAAAGTCAACTATGCCCAAAAAGTCAACATTTGCAAAAACCCTAAATTCTTGATTTCTATGAACTTCAACCTTCTTCCATGATCAAATAAAGATCATATACACTCAAAATGATGAAGATCACCTATTGGTTGGGTCATTGGGGGCCTCAGATGCCCTGATTTTGCACTGACTTGTCTGAAAAGTCAACCCTTGATCAGATGACTTCCCCATGGAATTTCTTCATGAAAATTGATATGCATACTCCATATACCACATAGAGATCAATGGAAACAAAAATGACCAAAAAATTTGGGGTTATGGCCTCTGAAACCAAAACCCTAATTTTCAGTCAACTGTGCAGTCCATCCCGGCTCTGCATCCACTCAAACCCTAGTTCTTGTGATTCCCTTGCATTTTTGACTTTGAGGAGATGGAATATGATATGAGAACACACATGGACCCCTTTGAATTGATTGGTGGCTTTTGGAATGGCTCAAGATGCCCTGGGATTGCTCAGATCACAACCCTAGGTGCAGATGACTTAGAAACTATGCAGTGAGATATGAGAGGATATGTTTGTGTTTATGCATATGAGGATGATCACAAGCCATGGTGTGAATGGGTGAGGGCAAATTTGGGGTGTTTACAGCTGCCCCTATTCAAACATGAGTTAGATGTGCAGGATGTAAGCATCGGCTTAACAGGCAAACAAGATAACTTGTGGTTGAATACCAAAGACAGTCCAAAATTTGCACTCACAGAAATGAAGAAGAAAAGGGATATAGATTGTAAAAGCAAGTAAAGTATATTGTAAAGTGTAGGCGACGGAGGACGACCGCCGAGCAGAGGACGACTGCTGGGTAAATAGCAATGACGGGGACGGCCGACATGCCGGGAAAAGTGCAGAAAATAAAGCAATGGCGGGGACGGCCGTCATGCTGGGGATAAAAGGTAAAGCCAAGACGGGACGGCCGACTAGCTGGGAAAATAAGATTACGATGGGGACGGCCATCAAGATAAAGTTGTAAAATTCTCTGGAAATTGATGAATCATGACGGGGACGGCCATCAAGTTCACAAAGGAAAGTAACCAACGACGGGGACGGCCATCGGGCTAAAAAGAAAAGGGACCACAACGGGGACGGCCATCGGGTTAAAGAATAAATGAAATAAACAGATGATGGGGTACGGCCATCAAAGGTGAAAGACGATCACCTAGCAGGGGACGGCTGCTCTGTTGGGAATAAAAGAAATATGATGGGGACGGCCACCTGGCAGGGTACGGCTGCCGAAAATATCGCGACATAGGACGAATGCCGGATAGAAAAGGTCAACGATGGGGACGGCCATCGGACGAGCATGATGGAGGACGACCATCAAGAAGTGGAGGACGACCACTCAGCAGGGGACGGCTGCTCTCGAGGCTTATCATAACACAGGACGAGTATTAGATAACCAAAAAATCAACAATGGGGACGGCCATTGGACAAAATGATGAAGGACGATCATCAAAAGGTGGAGGACGACCACCTAGCAGAGGACGGCTGCTAAAATCAACGATGGGGATGGCCATCGGATGAGCATGATGGAGGACGACCATCAAGAAGTGGAGGACGACCACTTAGCAGGGTACGGCTGCCCTCAGGGTTATCATAACACAGGGCGAGTGTTAGATAAAAAGAAAATCTGCTTTGCGGGCGATCTACTGGGGATATAGTAAACACGGACGATCGTTTACACCCAAGAAACAAAAGGTATAAGTATTTGGTACTGTGTATGGATTAAAGATGTGGACGAGCATCCTTAAGACTATGATACGGACGAGTATCATGTAGAAACAAACTGACACATGCTCAGAGATGATGATACAGACGAGTATCAACTGGTTAACAAAGAACACGGACGAGTGTTGCATCTGAAGGGACTCTTCTGGGGAATAGTAGACACGGACGAGTATCTATATTCAAGGAGACATAAGTGTTTGACACGGTGTATGGATTAAAGATGCGGACGAGCATCCTTAATATCATGATACGGACGAGTATCATGTAGAAACAGACTTTAGACGCAATGTTCTGAGATGATGGTACGGACGAGTACCAACTGGTTAACAAAGAACAAGGACTATTGTCGAATCTGTGGGGATATGAGTGATGGTGTATACAAGATACGGACGAGTATCTGTATAAGTGTACCAATGAGTAGTGAGTAATGTATAGATGAGTGTTTATCTCCTGGGGAGAGTGACACGGACGAGTGTCAAGAGAGAAAGTATAATATTAACAAGTGTATGGATTGATAAAAGTGTAAGTGGCTGCGCTGGGGATATGACACGGACGGGTGTCAAGGGAGTGTATATATAAGTATATGTGAGTGCAAAGAGGATGTCTTTGGCTTTCTGCTGGTGATGTGACACGGACGGGTGTCCAACGGTGTAGATACTGGTGTTTGAGATTGGAGGGGCAACTGTTTTAGCTTTATCTCTCCACTGGGGAATTTGGGGGGATTTTTTTGTATACATTCTGTATGCCGACAGATTATCAATATTCACAAGTGTTCAATTCACAACATGACTTATGATTATGCTATGCGTTTGATTTTTGCCGTAATGCTCCGTATTAGACGGAATGCTACGCTCTGAGGGGATAGTATGATGCGAATGCCATGATTATGCAAAGAGGCACAAATCCGGGATTCGGATCCCGTTGCTGCGAAGATCTCTGGTTGATTTGCTTGAAGTGAACATCCCAGCTGGGGATGAGATCATTGGTAGATCTAATGATGTATCTGTTTGGGGATATAGGTCACTGATTGACATATCCTTATAATACGGGACCCAGCTGGGGTTTGTAGAAGCTTTCTGTACTCTGTTGTGACTTCTTCGTGCGTTGCTCTTCTGAATAGAGGCTGGGGAAGGTTGTTGGTCACTCAGCTGGGGAGAGAACATCTTGAGTGTTAAGCCTGTTTGTTGATTTGCCAGCTCGCTGGGCTGTAGCTTACATGCCCCAAGTTGCGTTCTGGATACCTGCAATCCTGCAAAGATAAGGAAACACACAAATGGTCCCGAGGTATCCTTTACTGGATTCCGTCATAGGAGTTAAACACTTTCGAGAGTAAGTATATTCCCTGTAAGCATGTGCTTTTATTTTTAGAGAAAGGCATCTGTACTTATGCAATTGTATTTTCAGAGATATCAGACAATTCTTTGCAAAACATAAATGTAAAAAACGAAACATGACTGAAAATCTGATTTTATTAATTCATGTGCCCTGACTTGGCAAGATACAGTCAAAGAAACATATCTCCTGAAATGAGGAGATTGTTACAAATTGAGAAATAAAGTGCTGGCGATGCTGACAACGCTTTCAAGGAGCTTCCTCTTCTGCTATGACTCGTATGACAATGACGTTCTTCTCGTCTTGCTTTCTGGAGAGAGTTGATTCTGATTGAAGCTTGATCCTTTGGAGCTTACCAAGTCGTAAGTGATACAGACGAATTCAGAGTGCAGTTATTCGCTTATTCCCTTATTTTGCATGGATCGCCCTTTCGGGTTTTCAATCCATCGGGATACCCATTTTTGCCTGAGTTGTCCAATGCGGCTTTTCAACTCAGCGGGTTTACACATTTTTGTTTATTTCCCTTATTTTTGCCCGAGTCTTTTATTCTGTTTTTGACTCGCCGGGATGCCCTATTTTTGCCTGGACTTACATTCTGTTTTTATGTCCAGCGGGTCATTTTATGCGAAGTATTTTCTAACTGCATCTGAATTCACAGGGGACGGGAAATCTTCACCATCCATGGTGCTGAGCATCAGTGCTCCACCAGAGAAAACTTTCTTTACGACGAATGGTCCTTCATAATTTGGAGTCCATTTGCCCCTGTGGTCTGTATGAGGAGGGAGGATTCTTTTCAACACAAGATCCCCTACTTGGTACTCTCGGTGCCTGACTTTCTGATCGAAGGCCTTCTTCATTCTCTTCTGATATAACTGCCCGTGGCAGATTGCAGCCAATCTCTTCTCTTCGATCAAACTCAGTTGTTCGTATCGGGCCCGAACCCATTCTGCTTCATTCAGTTTAACATCCATTAATACCCGTAGAGAGGGCAGTTCAACTTCAACAGGTAGGACTGCCTCCATACCATACACAAGTTGATACGGTGTTGCTCCAGTGGACGTTCTGATTGATGTGCGGTACCCATGCAAGGCGAACGGTAGCATCTCATGCCAGTCTTTGTATGTGATCACCATCTTCTTCACAATCTTCTTAATATTCTTATTAGCTGCCTCGACAGCGCCGTTCATCTTTGGCCTGTAAGGAGAAGAATTGTGATGTTGGATCTTGAAGTCCCGGCACAGCTCTGCCATCATTTTGTTGTTTAAGTTGGAACCATTATCAGTAATGATTCGCTCGGGCACTCCATATCGACAGATGATATCTCTCTTCAGAAATCTGGCTACCACTTGTCTTGTAACGTTTGCATATGAGGCTGCTTCAACCCACTTGGTGAAATAATCAATGGCGACCAGGATGAATCTGTGGCCGTTTGAAGCAGTTGGCTCAATCTTGCCAATCATATCAATGCCCCACATGGCAAAGGGCCATGGTGAAGACATGATGTTCAAAGGGTTGGGAGGCACATGCACCTTATCTGCGTAAATCTGGCATTTGTGACATTTTCTGGCGTAAGCACAACAGTCTGCATCCATCGTGATCCAGTAATAACCTGATCTCAACAACTTTTTAGCCATGGCATGCCCTCCAGCATGGGTACCAAAAGATCCTTCGTGCACTTCATGCATCAACAAATCTGCTTCTGTCTTGTCAACACATCTGAGGAGTACCATATCAAAGTTCCTCTTGTATAAAGATCCATCAGTGTTCAGAAAGAAACTCCCAGCAAGCCTTCTCAAAGTCTTCTTATCATTGGAAGATGCCCCAGGAGGGTATGTTTGATCCTCCAAGAAGCACTTAATGTCATGGAACCAAGGCTTATCATCTTTTACAACATCCGCTGCGAACACATATGCTGGTCTGTCGAGTCTTGATACTGAAATCTGAGGTACAAAGTTGGCAGCTTGAACTTTGATCATGGATGAAATGGTAGCAAGAGCATCTGCAAACTGATTCTCGTCCCGAGGGATATACTCAAGCTTGACTGTTGTGAAGAAAGTCAATAACCTCCTTGTATAATCCCTGTAAGGTATCAGATGATCCTGGTGGGTGTACCATTTTCCGTTGGTTTGATTGACTACCAAAGCCGAATCTCCAAATACGGTCAAAGTTTTGATCCTGAGGTCAATGGCTTCCTCAAGACCCATAATGCAAGCTTCGTATTCAGCTTCGTTGTTAGTGCAGTTGAAAGTGAGTTTTGCCGAGAAAGGCATGTGAACTCCTTTGGGTGTAATGAGTACTGCACCAACGCCACGACCATTCATATTAACAGCCCCGTCAAACATCATAGTCCATTCTTCTTCCGGGTCGGGCCCTTCAGTGTGAATAGGCTCTTCATGATCTTTTGCTTTAATGAACATGATGTCTTCATCAGGGAAGTCAAATCTCATAGGCTGGTAGTCATCAATGGGTTGCTCAGCAAGATATTCAGATAGTACACTGCCCTTGATGGCTTTTTGAGATGTGTACTGGATGTCGTATTCTGTGAGAATCATCTGCCATCTTGCAACCCGTCCGGTAAGAGCTGGCTTCTCGAAGATGTACTTAACTGGATCCATTTTTGAGATTAATAAGGTAGTGTGGGTCAACATATACTGTCTCAGTCGGCGAGCAGCCCACGCTAAAGCACAGCAAGTTTTCTCGAGCAGTGAATAACGTTGTTCACAGTCGGTAAACTTTTTGCTTAGGTAGTATATTGCATACTCTTTTCGACCAGACTCGTCATGCTGGCCCAGCACACACCCCATCGACTCTTCTAACACTGTCAAGTACATAATCAGAGGTCTTCCTTCTACTGGAGGCATGAGGATTGGAGGTTCTTGTAAGTACTCTTTGATTTTGTCAAAAGCCTTCTGGCAATCTTCGTTCCACCTGACCGTTTGTTCTTTTCTTAACAACTTAAACAAAGGTTCACAGGTTGCTGTAAGGTGAGATATGAACCGTGAGATGTAGTTCAATCGACCTAAGAACCCTCGAACTTCTTTCTCTGTTTTAGGTGCAGGCATTTCTTGAATAGCCTTGACTTTATCAGGGTCAACCTCAATCCCTTTCTCGCTTACAATAAAGCCCAGCAATTTACCGGATCGCACCCCGAATGTGCATTTGTTGGGGTTCAACTTTAGTTGGTACTTCCTCAGGCGCTTGAACAACTTCAGCAGATTTACCAGGTGATCTTCCTCTGTAAAGGACTTGGCAATCATATCATCCACATAACATTCTATTTCTTTGTGGATCATATCGTGGAATAATGTCACCATAGCCCGTTGATATGTGGCACCAGCATTCTTCAGTCCGAATGGCATCACCTTGTAACAGAACGTGCCCCAAGGTGTGATGAATGTTGTCTTCTCCATGTCTTCAGGTGACATCTTGATTTGATTATATCCTGAAAAACCATCCATGAAGGAGAATACCGAGAACTGAGCCGTGTTATCCACCAATACATCGATGTGAGGTAATGGGAAATCATCTTTCGGGCTGGCTCTGTTCAGATCCCGGTAATCAACACACATTCTTACTTTGCCGTCTTTCTTGGGCACAGGTACTATGTTAGCAACCCACGGCGGATAGCTAGTCACAGCAAGGAACCCGGCGTCCCATTGCTTTTGTACCTCTTCCTTGATTTTCATAGCCATGTCTGGGCGAGTTCGGCGCAGCTTCTGTTTGACCGGTGGGCACTCTTCTCTCAAAGGCAGCTTGTGCACAACTATATCGGTATCCAACCCTGGCATATCTTGATACGACCAAGCAAACACATCAACATACTCTTGAAGCAGATCTATCAGTTGTCTCTTCACTGAGTCTTGCAGGCAGGCCCCGATTTTAACTTCTTTCACGTCTTCCTCTGTACCAAGATTAATCGCTTCAACCTCCTCCTGGTGAGGAGTAATAGCCTTTTCCTCTTGTCTCAACAACCTGGCTAGCTCTTCAGGAAGCCCATATTCTTCATCAACCCCTTCATCAGCTTGATTGATCGGATTGTCAAAGTCATACGATGTCATAGCCGTGCTGTTGTCGGTGCTGTCTGAAAGGCACTCTCTGCAAGGGTTAAGTTGTTCATTTTAGTGATTGATTTTAATCTTGCTTTAGAAAAAAGTGAAAAGAAGTTATCATTTTGAAAACACCGCCATTTATTTTTGTACAAAAAGAAAAATGGAAAAACAGTGAGCAGAAAGGAAAAAAGACTCGTTTGCAAAAAGATGTCTGATATTTCATTAATTTAATCTTGTTTGCACAAAAGTACAGATGGCCCTGATTACAAAATGAGTCTTGTCATCTTGGGCAAGATGCAAGACTTTGATGCATGCTATATATATAAAAAAAATACAGGAAATAATAATTACTCTGCATGAGTAACTCTTATAATTTCCTGGGAAGACCAGTTCGAGACACTGCTCCCCGGGATCTTTGGACGAATCCAATTCTCCAGATTGCGCTCCTCTTCCAGCTCGTCTTCCAGACAGTTGATAGCATCGGGGGTAAGCATTCCCCCACTGACAAATCCAGGCTTCTCAGCAGCCTTTGCTTGACGTTGAGTTGGTCTGTAACCCAACCCAAATTTGTCCTTCTTCTCCTCCACAGCTAAGACCTTGCCCCAGCCTAGGGCAGTTCCTTCCTCAACAACCTTCCGGGCTTGTTGGTAAGACGACATGGAGATACCCGACACAGCAGATGCTTCATTGACATTCAAGGCTTCAAAACCTTGGCTCATTGTCTCATGGATCTCTCCATCCATCTCAATGTATTTGTAAGTAGCCAGATGGCTAACGAAAATGTCCTCTTCCCCACAGATTGTGACAACTTGACCTTCCCACTCAAATTTTAGCTTTTGGTGAAGGGTAGACGTTATTGCGCCGGCGGCGTGAATCCAGGGTCTACCCAACAAACAGCTGTAGGCGGGCTGAATGTCCATCACATAAAAGATAGTTTTAAAGGTCTGCGGGCCAATTGTCACGGGCAGCTCAATCTCTCCCAGAACCGATCTCTTCGAACCATCAAAGGCTCTTACCACCAGGTTGCTGGGTCTCAATGCCAATCCGTCATATTCTAACTTCACTAGAGCCTTCTTTGGTAAGACATTCAGGGAAGAACCTGTGTCCACCAACACATGAGAAAGGACAGCTCCTTTGCATTCCATGGTTATGTGCAAGGCTTTGTTGTGGTTGTGGCCATCCACTGTCAGGTCAGCATTGGTAAACCCTAGCCCATTGCTAGCAGTAACATTCCCAACCACTGTTTCCAACTGGTTGACAGTAATCTCTTCAGGCACGTAAGCTGCGTGCAAGACCTTAAGTAGTGCATTCCGATGGGCTTCGAAGCACATAAGCAGTGAGAGGATAGAAATTTTGGATGGCGTCTGGTGAAGCTGATCCACAACTTTATAGTCACTCTTTTTGATGATTCGCATAAACTCATCAACTTCCTGATCGAATGGAGTCTTCAGGGTTTCTTTGGCGGCTGGATCTTCCTGCACCGGGCCTTTCCCCTTTGCCTTGGCAGCAGCTTCTGCTTCGGCGGTGGGTCTTTGAACTTGTGAAGCAAAGAGACGTCCGCTTCGAGTGAAGCCTCCGCCTCCCCCCACATTATCTACTTGTGGTGCAGGTGCTGATGTTTCAAGAGTGATTCTTTTCCCTTCACAGTACACGTCAGAGCCATAGTGCCAAGGGATGGCCCTATTGCTTTCATATGGTACTGGTCCAGGCACCGTGACAGTGACCGGACTGATTGCTGCTGCTGAAGGGACTGTTATTGTTTGTGGATCATAAAAGATTGTAACTGGTGCTCTGGCGGGAGCAGCACCTTCTGAATGGTAGGCGAAATTATTTTCAGGATCGTAGAATATGGTAACAGTAGAGACATCTTCATGGTTGATTGCTGGAGTTGTAGGAGGTATTGTTGGAAGGACTGTTGTTGTTGTTGACGGGGATTCGAAATGGAATGAAGCTGAAGTTGTAGCAGGAGAAACTGTTGAAATCTGATCATTTGGGAGGACAGATGAAGTACTTGTTGATGTTGCTGATGAATTGTCGGGAACAATAGTTGCTGCGGTTGTAGGAGGTTCTGAAACCGTTGCTGATGAAGTTGTCGGATTTGTCGGAAATGATGTAGTGATCTGTAGCAGGCCACTCTGAATAAGGCTGTCAATGCCATTCCTCAGGCCTTCACACCCATTCCATGAAATATTGCAATATGGACACCCTAGCTCACACCCCGGAAATATTTGGCTTTCACGGAGTTGAGCTTTGATTTCCACCAATGGTGTCCTGATCTGATCCACACTGGTTATTAAATAAGACGGTCTGTCTTCTTCAATAGCGTTAATTCGGGGACCACCATGGTTTGGCATAGGGTTTTTATTGACATTGGGCGGCGGTGCAAAATTCAGAGCCTTGGAGTCTACCAAGTCTTGTACCTTCATGTGCAGAGCCCTGCATTTTTCTGTACTGTGACCAGGTGCGTTTGAGTGAAAAGCACACCTAGCATTGGAGTCATAGTTTCTTGGTAGACTGTTGGGATCCGGAGGTGCCAACGTTCTTAGCTCAACTAGGTTGAGTTTCAGAAGTTGTGGCAACAAGGCAGCATACGGCATTGGGATCGGGTCGATCACTCGGTTAGCTTGGGATGGCCTTTGTTGGAATGGCCTCTGTTGATTGTTGCTGTTGGTGTTGTTGCTGTTGTAGTTCCTTGGAGGATATTGATTCTGCTGATACTGGGGTTGTTGTTGGAAGTTTTGTTGCGGAGGTTGATAGACGGGCTGAGGATGAGCTGGAGCAGGGATAGTGACTGCTGCTATTGATCTCTGAACATATTGGGGCCTACCCCTGTTGGTGTGAACGGCATTGGTCTCGCCGGTTCTTCTCGGGCCTGCAAAAGGCTTTCTTGTTCCACTGGACGAACTGGCACCATTATCAGAGATCTTACCCATTTTTAACAGGATTTCAATTCTCTCCCCAGCTATAACAACATCCGCGAAGCTAGTGGAAGAGAAAGCAGCCAACCTGTCAATATACGTTCCCTGGAGAGTGTTCATAAACATGTCTGCCATTTCTCTCTCAGACATTGGTGGTTGAACGGCAGCAGCCAATTGCCTCCATCTCTGGGCATATTCTCGGAAACTTTCCCTTGACGACTGTGACATGCCCATTAGGAGAGTCCTGTTGGGCGCCATGTCTAAGTTGTATTGATACTGTCGGATGAAGGCCTCTGCCAGGTCCTTCCAGCATCTTACAGTTTGCCCTTGTCAAATGAGAATACCATTCCCTTGATGCTCCAGTCAAGCTGTCTTCGAAATAGAACATCCAGAGTTTCTCATCCATTGTATAGGCCTTCAGCCTTCCCAGAAATGATTGCAAATGAGTCCGGGGGCATGAAGTCCCATTATACTTTTCGAAACAAGGGGGCTTGAACTTATGGGGGATCCTGACCCCTTCTACCAAACCCATGTCCATGACGTCGAAACCCAAAGAATTTTGAGATTCTAAGGACCTCAACTTTTCAGCTATCTCTTCCAATCGTCTATCATAAGTTTCCTCTCCAGCACCCATTACTGTAAATTGGTCCTCCTGAGGATCTTCTTGAAGTACTCTGGCTGCAGTGGCTGTCCCTTGAATGTTTGCAGGAATATTAACTTCAGGATGGAGATGTGGTCCAAACACAGGGGGGTTAACATGTGGTTGCACCCTTTCATTGTTACTTGTGCCTGCAGTCCCCACATGGGGCTCTTCTGGGTTCCTTCCTTCTACCAAAGCTCTGAGTCTCTCCTGGCTTTGAGCTAAGTTGTTCATCACTTCCATGAACTGTGTTATCTGGGTTCTCATCTCCAATCTTTCGTTTGCCATCTGGTTTCTGACCTCCGTAAGGTCTTGTTGCATCTGGTCCATTTGGATGCCCGGAAGGTTGTTTCTAGTTGGGTACCTGTGTGGCCTGTTGAGAGGGAATACCCGGCGGCGAGCAATAATTCCTGAATATCACAACAGAGGTTAGTAACAACAAAACAAACCCTACAAAACAAATAAAAGGTTAGCATGCAATGCAGTTATGCTTATTTGTTCTCAAGGTATCCGGTTTGGCCTTCAGTTTTGACCCTTCCAGACCCTTGAAGATGCCGCTGTTGAAGTTGCTTTTGAAGTAACCCAGATGGAAACTAACACAAATATATTACATAGGATGAAATAATACAACTTGTTCATTTTACAACACAAGCCCTTAAAGGGGTCAAAATACATCACAAAAAAGCAAAAGTACATGGAATAGGAACAACAACAAGCAAATGATCAAACTCCAAGGCCAAACTCATCCTCACGAACTTCCTTGAGAAGTGCTTCGGTCACAGGATCAGCCGGACGCTCCGTGAGACTTCTGATGAGAAGGTTTCTTGTTGCAACAGCTGCAGTCAACTTCTTGTTCTGACTTTGGTCTTTAGACCTCTTCACTCCAGCTCTGATTTCTAGCTCTGATATTTCCTTCTGGGCTGCTGCCAGGGCTTTTTCCATCTGCTCCATCTTGTCCTGAACTCTCTTGTCTTCTAGAGTACGGGCCTCAGTGATCCGGACCCACCTGGCCTGACTCTCTTTCAAATACAAGTCTGTCCTTGCTCTCTGGAACTGGGCTTCTTTACAAGCGTTCTTCAGAATCTGTTCACCAGCTTTAGACTTGTTGATATAATCTCCAGACTTCTCAATTTTAGTCAAGTGTTCCACTCTCAATTTCTCCAATCTCTCAATCTCCCTCACACCTTCACTCCTCTCCCGGAGGGTCTTCTGCAAAGCCTGGGTTAACTTCTCATTTCTTTCCTTCAAGCTCTCAAACTCCTCCAAACTGATGGTGGCAGGGGGTGGTGCTGAAGATGACTCAGGCATGTCTTCTATGGTGAAGGGCATTCCAGAGAATTGGGCCCTGGCATGGGACCACTCATAATATTGTGCTGATGCCACATTATTGCACTTCCCCAGAATGGTGACTCCCTTGGTTTGAACATGATCCCAGGCCCAGGCAGCCTGCCTAACAGTTGCCAGACTAATCTTGTTCTCACAGTAAAGGGTCTCAGCCAAGTCCTGTACCCTAGGAGTGTGGACCAGTGCATAGCCCAATTGCCTCCTGAACAGCAGAGGGTTGTAATTGATACTTCCCTTAACTCCTATTAAGGGCACATTGGGAAAGTGCCCACAGCTGGTGAGGATATCTCTGCCCTTGGTGCTTTGAGTACACCATCTGATATCTGCTGAAGTTAGAACAGTGAGTCTCTTAGCCCAGTTGCTTTGCTGATGAGGATTCAGAAATGCATCTGTCCTGGGTAGATGCTTAAGGAGCCAAGCATGGAATAATGGAGCACAACACCTCACTAGCCTCCCCCTCTGCTTCTCATTCTTCTGATGTACTGAGTAATAGAGATCACCCAGCAAAGTTGGCACTGGGTTCTTCAGGATGAACAAATGGATCGCATTCTTGCTGATGAATCGAGGCTCGTCTGCAAACAACACAATTCCATATACACTTAAGGCCAACAAAGCACAAACAGCTTTCCACTCCCCCAAGGAGGCCTTCAGACTAGCTTGAGAAATTAAGAAGTCCAGATGAAAACCAGGGATCCCAGCTTTAGAGGTCATATGTTGCTCAATCAAAACAGGTTCCAGGTGCAAAGCTTTTGCTACCTCTCCATTGCTTGGGAAAGCCATCTCAGGATTGAAAGGGATTTCTCTCCTGATAGGTAGACCAACCAAAGATGAGTATTCTTCCAAAAGAGGGCCCAACTGAAAGTCTTGAAAGGTGAAACATCTCAATGGGGGGTCATAAAACTGAATACAGGTATGGATCAGGCTTCTCTGAGATGGGTCCAGATCCATGACCAAGTCAAGTATATCCCCATAATGCTCCCTGAACAAAGGTATGTGATCTGGAGTGATCAGGGTTTGGATCCTCCTGATGTCTGATAAGTCTGGTTGGAAGAAATGATAGGTGATGTTGCTTTTCTTTGGAGCCATAAGTGCTGAGACTGGGTAGAATAAGTGCTGATGAAGATGCTGAGGAGTGGGCCACTGGCTGGCTAGTGCAAGTAACTGAAGTATATGGTTGACAGGCTGAAGCAAGTGCTGGTGGAGATACTACAGATGGGGTCAAAACCAAAACCAGATGAAGGTGGATACCCTGAAACACAAATAAGCAAATGTTAATATGATGCAATGGGTATGTATGCAAATGATATGCAAAGGGTTTGTGACTGAGCTGGATCTGATTAACTGCCTTGATATAGATCCATGTGTGTTCAAGAATTCCAGATGGAGGTCTATAAATCCAGTAACCAAGGTGGGGGACTCAAATAAAGAGCCACATGTCCAGGGTTTTAGAATCACAAGAACTGTCCAACATGGAGTATTCTTAACAAAGTCAAAGTGACAGGGTATTCTGAGGTCAAGGTACCTGCAAACCTGTAAAACAACCCAACCCCCTCACAGGTGGTGATCTAGAACAAGGATCCTCAGACTTGGATCAGTTATGAGAAGTGTAAACACTTCTAACCCGGAGGTACAGTGTTTACAATAACCATAACAATTCCTCCTCTAATTCACCTCAGTTTCTGAAAGTCAATCCTAAAAGGTCATCCAGACTTAGCAGGCTTCCCAGATAGCCCTAGCATTGCAGGAAATCTGCAACACAGAGTTCTCAAGAAGAAACCCATATCTGAACCGTGTTTCATATTCCCGCACCAGAACGAAATGGAATGGGAAAGAATATGATTCACTCTAGCCTAGGTGTCACTCAGGTCCCAGGTATAGGACCTTAACTCTCAATGAATCACCCACCCACCAAAGCAAACAACAGAATCCAGCCAGCAACAATGACAGTATGATACATATAAATGCAATAAAGAAAGCAGTAGAGTAACTGTACATAAAGCAATAAACAAAAATAAATACAAGCACAAACAAGCACATAACACCCCAGTAAACACAAATCAATCAAGCGCTAGGAGGAACCCACAAAAAGAACCAGAAGCCCTGGTTGCAGTATAAGGCTCCCCAGCAGAGTCGCCAAGCTGTCGCTCCCGATAAGTGACACCGGGTCAGATAAGGGTACAGACGCGAACGGTCGGCGAGAGGGACAGTGAGAACACACAGCCGTGAACTCACTGGAGATGAAAAGAGTCGCCAGCTAGGCATTTTTATCCCGGAGGAAAGGCAATGCTGCATAGACCTGGGAAAAGATGGATAAGACGGTTTGCAAACCAGAGAGACTGAGAAAGGGGGTTGGTTACAACCTGGGAAGGTATTAGCACCCAGATTGTCCGCCGTACTCGACGGGATCCACGCTTAAAAGATTTGTGTTTTAAAGGGGTAGTGTCAGTGCAATCTGTGTGTAGAAGAGCTGGAAGGATGTACAGGTGTCAGTGTAAAGTGTATAAGTGATGTGAAGTATGAAAGTGTCAGTGTAAGAACAGAGTGAAATGCCCAAGATCATGAGGCTAAAGAATGAAGCTGGAAAGAGGGGGGAATATACAGAGACCTTTGTTCGATAACTGTTAAGTTATGCCTACGTATCCTCTCGTGCAATGAGGAAGTCAGAACAACGTAGTTCGACCCGAAGAGACTGAAAGATGAACTGACTTGTGAACTGCTTACTTGCCTATGCTCAAGTGTATGATCTGTCTGGCACAGATGCAAACTGTCTTGCATTAGACGGAAGAAGCGAGTTCTCGTTTGTGAATGAAGGTGATGAGAAAAGAATCCCGGAGGAGATGATTATTGTTTGTTTTTTGAGTTTTCAGTCTTTTATTGCTTTTGAAAGTTTGTCATAAGTTAATGAGCTTGAGCCTAAACCAATGGATTTGGTAAACTCATCACATCATCCCTCTGATTAGGGGTAATGAGGATACCTTAAGTGTGAAGTCAGATTCTCACACTTAATCACCTTTGGTGTAGGATTAAGATCATTAACCTACTTGTGATTAGTTAGATGTTTTTGTTGTTTTTGTTTAGTGTTGAGTAATGAGGTTAAGCCATAATCAAGGATTAAGCAGACTCATTACACCATCCTAATAGAAGGATAATAGATGAGAATGTTTAAGCTGAGGAAAACCCCTCAACTTAATCCATGATTAGGGATTAAACTCATGACAAAACAAGCCTTTGATTAAGTGGATTTTATTTAATGGTATGATGATGAAGTGATTTTTATGATTTGTAAGACAACTTGAGGGGGACTTGTCCATTAACACTAGGGTTAGTCCTTCTTAACCATTTAAGGAAGAATTAGAACCCTAATGCAAGGCCCAAGTTACAAGTATGATGTCTTGATGATTATTAAGTGGATTGATTAAGAGATTTAAACACCTTAAGGGTTTAACACTTAGGATTAAAGTTATACACTCCATCCTAAGAGAAGGATGCAGGCATAAGCTTAATCACAAAGCCTTAAAGCCTTTAGGGTTTAGTCCCTGATTATGAGATGAGAAGAGAAGACTCAAAGAGAGACACAAAGGTAAAACTATGAGGGGAGACTAATCAAAACCCTAATTCATTATCATGCTTGGTTGATCCTAAGGTTTATGAGGTTTACAAGAACAATCTTCAAAGGAGCCACCAGGAAGCAGATGAACAAGATCAAGAGAAGCAAAGGGACTTGCTTCATTCAAGAAGTCAAGTCACTTGAAGAAAGAAAGTGGGAGGAAGAAGAATGAGCAAGCTCAAACTCAAAAACATATATAAATGCAGCAATGGATGCAAGAGAGATGAAAAGAATGGTTATGAGAAGTGAAGGCAAATTCACTTCTCAAGTTTACTTACCACCTGAAATGTTAGAAAGAAATGCAATGCAATGCTAAATGAAATGAAATGACATGATGCTAAACAAAACCAGAAGCATGTTGATGATTATAATGATGCTATGAGGTGCTGCAAACATGAGGCAAGGCATGGAGATGTTCATACAAGACATGGATGCAAATGATGCAAGCTAAGGAGCATGAACAAGCATGGAAAGTTATGAAACATACAAGGCAAATGATAGGGCAAACATGTGATGCAATGATCAAACATGATTTCTATATGTCTTAAGATGTCAAATGAAACACAAAAATGCACAAAATGCAAAGACAAGTCATGTTATGCAAGAGAAAGCAAGGAGGATGCAAAAGGAAGCCCAAATTAGGGTTCAAGGATCAAACATCAAACAAAAAACCCAAAACAGAAGCAATCCCTAAGATAAAAAAATGGAAAATGCTACCCAAAGAAACCCTAAACCTATAATGAACCACTGCCCAAAGGGGAACTCTCAACTCCTAACCAAACTCAAGTTATGATTTTTGCAAGTTATTAGGGTTTTTTAGGGTTCTTAACAAAAGAAATGCCAAACAATTGGAAAATGCAAGATCAAATCATGGCCATTTTACCCTAGAAACTACATGCCAAACACAAAACAATGCAAGAAGAACCAAAGTCCCAACCTTCTTAGATAGGCAGAAATGAATTTTTGAACTTAGGATCAAATTAATGCATAAGAAATGATTTAATTCAATGAAAAATTCTTAAAATGCATCAAGATCAAAAAAGAAATTTGGTTTGAAGGTTGGACAATGTTTCTAAATGTCTTAGAACATTTCATGAATTTTTTTGTAATTTTTAAATACCTAAAAGTATTTTTAATTAATTAATTCCCATTAATCAATTAAAAATAATCTTTTAAATATTTAAAAATACTTTTTTGATGATAAAAATAAAATAAAAAATATCTTTGTGTCATAAAAATTAATAAAACTCAGAGGGAAAAGTTTCATAATTTTTATGTATTTTTTGCTATTTTTAAATAATTATGCAAAACAAAAGAAAAAGAAAAGAAAATAAATGAATTAAATCTGAATTAATTGGAAGTCAACAGATCCTATGGTGGAGATTTAAACTGGCCAGCGCGCGCATTGACTACCCACCACATCTCACGGCTCAAATTCAAACTTGCTAATTACACTGATTAAGCCCTAATTGTGCCCTAATGACATTCAGGCGACCGGAACAGTGTTCCGGTCGTCTTCTCCGGCCATCCCCAAAATCAATCTCTCTCCCTAGGCCATTTTAAGAGCTCTAACTCTCCAGAAATCATCTTCCACTCATCCTAAACACGAATCCAGCATCAAATCACATTTAAACTCACACACAAACAAGAATCGAAGCAATGAAATTTCTAGGTCAAACTTTCAGAACAACATAACATGCTCATTTCTGGCTTATTTTCAAAAGTAAAGAGATCCCAATGATCAGTGTAACATGCACAACAAGATTTTAACAAGAGAAATAAGTTCTGGGAAAAAAGTTCATGGTGTCACCTGAGATGGAGCTCTTGATTCAGGAGCTCTTTGGATGATCCTTTGGCTCAATCTGGTCCCAATGGTCCACCTTTGAAGCTTTGGATGCTTAGTTGGAGTTTAAGCAACCTCCTGAGTGAGTTTGCAGCAGCTCTGACCAAGGGAGGGTGAAAATCGTATCTGAGATACAGGGTGTTTCAGGCCAAAACAAAGGGTGGTTTCTGGTCAGTGAGGTGAGTGGAGATTGTTGGTGGAGTTTGTTCTTGTGTTTGAGGTTTGTGGAGGGAGATTCGAAGGAAAATGCAGGCTGAGATGAAAATGGTGAAGTGGCTTTGTGGTTGGTTTCAGGCCTGTGTTCTTGGTGCTTTGTGGTCTATGGAGCAAGGTGAGTTGATTAGTGAAGATGGTTTGAGTGTTTGCAAGCTGTGGAGGCAGATTCGAAGCAAGTTGCAAGATGAGGTGATTTTGTGAATGTGATGGTATGAGATGTTTCAGCCTTGCCTTGTGTTATGTCTAGCTTGCAAATTGTCCACATAACTCTCTCTCATTGGTCAGTTGACAAGACATGCCCTTTATTGATTGGTAAGTTACCTTTTGCAAAAAGTCAAATAATGTGTAAGAGAAGCATGGCTCAAGGTCTAGGCAAGTACATGGCATGGGCTGGCGCAGCAAGGGTGAGGGAGAGGTCTAGCAAAGCTCAGCATCCAATGTCACAAGTTGTGGGAAGCATGATCATGAGTTTTGCAACTTGTGGCTTTTTGGTTTACATGTGAAGATCTTGTTCCAAAAGTCATGAAACATGAGCAATGCCTAGTTCATTCTGAATTTTAGGACTTACATGATGTTTATGTGCTGGTTTGAAGTGAATTAGAAGTCACATAATGCATTGGTTCATGACTTTGCAAAATTTCCATTTGAAGCATGCCTTGAAAATCAATGATTTTAGCCAACTTTGTCACACCATAACTTTTGATCCAAGAAGAGTTTGATCATGTTCTTGTACTTTTTGAAAAGGGAAAGATGAGATCTACAACTTTCATGACCAAAGTTTTTCCATTTGAAGCATTTTTGGATCAAGAATCAAGGCTTGAAAAATGACCTAAAATGATGCATTCTTGAAAAGTCAACTATGCCCAAAAAGTCAACATTTGCAAAAACCCTAAATTCTTGATTTCTATGAACTTAAACCTTCTTCCATGATCAAATAAAGATCATATACACTCAAAATGATGAAGATCACCTATTGGTTGGGTCATTGGGGGCCTCAGATGCCCTGATTTTGCACTGACTTGTCTGAAAAGTCAACCCTTGATCAGATGACTTCCCCATGGAATTTCTTCATGAAAATTGATATGCATACTCCCTATACCACATAGAGATCAATGGAAACAAAAATGACCAAAAAATTTGGGGTTATGGCCTCTGAAACCAAAACCCTAATTTTCAGTCAACTGTGCAGTCCATCCTGGCTCTGCATCCACTCAAACCCTAGTTCTTGTGATTCCCTTGCATTTTTGACTTTGAGGAGATGGAATATGATATGAGAACACACATGGACCCCTTTGAATTGATTGGTGGCTTTTGGAATGGCTCAAGATGCCCTGGGATTGCTCAGATCACAACCCTAGGTGCAGATGACTTAGAAACTATGCAGTGAGATATGAGAGGATATGTTTGTGTTTATGCATATGAGGATGATCACAAGCCATGGTGTGAATGGGTGAGGGCAAATTTGGGGTGTTTACACATAGGACTGGAGAACATTACGAAGAAAGGGAGGGTACAAATCAAATTTTAAGCCTTATACATTTGTTTCAATAACCATGAACCAGGCCACGTTACAACCCTCAAAAGATCTAATTGAGGCAGGGTTTATTCTGAAATCATACTACAACAAATTTGCGTAAACTGACTCCCAGAGATGTGCTAATCTTCAATCCTGATAGAATATTCTTCTTGCTGCATCTTTCACACTTCACATCATTCAAATAATTTAATTTTTCAAAACTTGCATGAATGTTGCATTAACACTACCATTTGTGTGTGAACAATTTAATTGCAAATCAGTACTTGACATTAAGACAATCCCAATAAGGGGCAACCAAAGAGGAACTTGAACTTTCGTCAGTCCTGACCCGAATTGAAACTTCCTCAAAATATTTCAATCAGAGGCAAATCATCTTCAACAGCTCAATCAGGGGCAGATGCCTACCAAATCCAGACATTGGGGCAGATTATGTCATGGCCACTCTCAAAGCTTCCCCATCAGAATTCTTTCAAATACCCAACAGACAGGGGCAAGAAAACAAAGAGCAAGTCCTCATCTCTCTATTCCATAGCTGAACAAGAAGATCTTTCCAGAAGTTGGCAACCATTCAAAGCAAGAGCAATCTTCATGTGTCAATCAAGTAGCTTCTCTCATCAACAAGTGACCGAACTTGGAGCATCCAGATCCATCTTCTGACTATACATTGTCGAAGATCGAGTGTCGGGGAATGGAACCCTTCCACCCACCCAAAGTCCAATCATTATTGGCAACTACCAGACCAAAAGTCCACAAAGTTCGCATCTTTCATCAAACTTATTCCAATCACTCATATGCATCATATGCATCATTTACATCAACACATCATATGCATCATTTATATCATACACATTCATAAACAAATCAAAAAAAATCTCATATCCCTAACATTTAAATTTCAAATCGCATCTTGTTGCATAAGCATTTGCATCATATTTCCATCCAATATGGAATACCATTTGAAAGCCAAACATGCATACATGCATAAGTCAGGATCCAGGATCAAGCGAAGATTCCAGGCTGATTCCTCAACATATCTAGTGGGAGTTCCCCATGGAACTTTTCTCTTCAACCTTTTGTTGATAAAGTGATTCTCCTCAGTTAGCCCAGTGGGTGTTCCCCATGGAATTATTCTCTTCAACCTTTTGTTGATAAAGTTCCGATTTCTCAGTTATTTAGACTTCTCCAAGAAAAGTTCTTACCGAATGTTATTCAGTGGGCGTCCCTATTGGATCATTTTTTTCAACCTTTTGTTGATCTCCCTGTAACACTCTACAATTTTCCCTCTCATTTTCATAACATTATGCATACCATTCTCATACATTGCATTGCATTAAAATCATAAGAAAAGAAAGCATACTTTCATTGGTTGAGGCCTAAGATGTGTGATCATTTGATTTGCAAAGTCATGGCCATTCAAAGTCAAGGAATAAGATCCAAGTGTCTCCTCTCAAGCCTTAAAGGTCTCTTGTGGTCCACGTGATCTCAATTGAATCCTCAAGCCATCAGAAGAAGTGGATTGATTAAGAAGTTTAAGCAGTGCAATATCTCCAAACAAAAGGGGCCCAATTTAGGGTTTCTGATTCAAAGGGCTTCCTAATGAAATTTTGGTTCAAACTTGATTTCAATGTTTTCCACATGATGTCAAATATCTAGGGATGGAATATTTTTCATTGAATCATTTCAGAAGGTCTCCAATTGGTCAGTTATCTAAAAATCAAGAAATTGTGGAAATGTCAACTGTGGAGAGGAAAAAGTCAACTCCTGACTTTCTAAGGTCAAAAACATGATCCACGCATTAAATATGTTCAATGGTTGAAATTTGATCAAGAAAACTCAAGAGATTCATGGAAAAAATCAAGAAATCATAAACCTTCCTAAAATAGAAAATTAGGGTTTCTATTTATGGCAAGTTTAGGCCATTTTTGCACCTATTTGCAAGGCCTCTTTCTTCAAGATCAAGGCTTCAAACTTCAAGCCTAAGTGGAGCCAATTAAAGAGTAGATATTGAGCTTCAAATCCATAGCAAGAAAATATTCATTGGATCAAAATTGAGTGAGATATGATCAATCAAAGTTTGACAAAAGTAGGGTAACTTTACCTATAAGCCAAGTCATGGGCGTGCTAGAGGCCAGACAATTCATCAAACAGGTGGTGTGCCAAATGTCCATCTAGTTTTCTCCTTCAAGAAGGCTCCAAATTATAAAAATGTTGAACATCAAAGTTGTTAATTTCCATGTTCTCTACAACTTTCATGTTGGCCAAAAATCCATTTGATCAGAGGTTGAATAGGTATGAGGCATCAAAGAGGGGACCATGAGACTGAATTGGCCTTGGGCATCCTGCTAGGCCTGCATGCCCATGTTGTTATCCTATAGGCAGATACATGTGATCATGTTCATGGCCATTTTTGAGGCATCTCAAGACGTCATCTCACTTTGGATCAAACATCAAACTTGTGCTTTGATGGGTCCTCTTTCATTTGAGCATAAGATCTCCTAAATTCATCCATGGAAATGGGAGATATTCATCCTCAAACATGGACATATAGCACTGACTTTTCTTGCAGGGAAAGCATCAAAGTTATGGCATTTTGATTCATGGAACCAACTTCATACACCCATGCATCATGTACCATTCATGTTTATTTCATTCAGCCAAGCAAGAACTCATTTACTTATGTGCATGGAGGCATACATGATCATGCATCAAAATGGAAACTTTCAAAAATGATTTATGAAGCAAGTTGTTTTAGCTGCAGATATCAAACACATCACCACCATTCATTATTGGGATTCATCATAAGTTCCATGAACACTTTCCACACATGATCAGCTGCATCACACAAATGCTTCCCCTTGACTTTTGAAAATTACTCACTTCACCACCATTATAACTTCACCCTCTACTTTGCTCAGTACACCATAATTAACCATAGTTCTAACCATCAACCATGATGGTTAGAAAGTAACACAACTTATATAATACTTGGCATATCAAAATTTGCTTCTAGGTTCTCATTTTCACAATTTCAGATAAAAAAACATCAACTGATTCTCTGAACTTCTCTCTCATGAATCCTTCAAGCAATCTCTCAAAACTTCATCTCTGAGCTAACCTCATCAAGATCTCCATGGAGCTTTGAAGATTAGTGTAGAGGCTTCATCAGTCTCAATATCAATTCTCTGATTTTTCAAGCATTTCACATGATCCATAACATTTATTTTGCTCAGCTGAAGTTCAAGAATCCATTGAAGTGCCTCTGGTCTTCTTATAACCTTGGATTCAGCTACTACAGGTTTGAATTTATGACTTTTGTTTGCTTCGAATTTACTCATTATGATCTTGTTTTGTTTGATTTTTGAGCTTAATAGAAGCTATTGGTGATCTGGCTAGATGATAGGCTCCATATGAGCATAGTTTCAGTTTTAGGGCAAAAGTTATTGGCTTCGATTCTCACTGATGTTGCTTGGAATGATGTTTCTAATTGTGGGTTTGACTTGTGTGTGACTTAAGCTTTCATTTGGTACCAATTTTGTGGATTTCTGGTAAATTTTGAGGTTGTAGGTGATCAGAGAAGATTACAAGAGGTCCTTCTCCGGCAGGTGAGGGTTTAGGGTTTTTTTGAAACCAACTTTAAGTCGTAGCCCTTAGATTTATTTGATCCAACACACCAGGGACTTCCAGCGCATAAATGATCCAACGTCTCTCTCAAGTGCATCATTTTGGTGACCTGGATGTTTATATGTGTGCCTTGCATCATATCTTACCATGGGATTCACATCTGAACCACACATCATGCATGATTTTACATTGATCTCTGTTGACTTGATATGAGGGTAGTGGATGAGTTAAAGTTGTTGAATAGGTTGCACCATAGATTCCATTAGACACGCGCGTGTGGGATGGGTCTCAGACTTCTATTCCCACCCCCAGGATTAGTCATATGTCCTTTTTGAACTGAATATTTGCTAGTGTAACACCCCCTTGCCTATTTCTTCATATTTTTCATTTTATTTTACATATTTTGCATTTTAATTTTTTAAAATCATTTCCAAGCACTAAAAAATCATACAAAAACTCATGGATCATTTTAAGACATTAAAATAATTTTTCATATCTTTTGTTTCTCATTTTTGTGCATTTTACATATTAAATCACAATTTCCTTTTATTTTCCTTTCAAATTATTTTCATTTTAACACATCAAGTTCAAAGATTTATTTTTCAATGCTCATAAAACATTTTTCAAATGGTTCTTTTTGCATTCATTTGATAACTCATTAAAAATATTTTTTAATATTTTAAACTCTTTCTAATTGCATTTGGCCTCCCATTTTTGCATGCTTGATCATTGATCCTTACTTGAACTTCAAGGCATCATTTGAATTAGTTATATTGTGAATCTTTGCATGAACTTTTAGCACATGTTTAGCCGCTGACTTAGGATCCTAGGGTTTTAATTTGATAATTTTTGAATGTAGGTTGATGCATGTTTTATTACTTCTAAGTGAAGTAACTTTTTCATGAATTTTCTTAATCACCTCTAACCCTAATTGCTTGTGGGAATTTATGCCATCATTATAGGTCATTTGTAGGTGTTATCCATGTTTTTTTAGAACCTTAAAGGTCTTGTATAATCAATTATAGGTCCATTTGACTTAGGTTTGCCTTTTGGTTTGTGTGATTCATCATGTGATCATGTTTAACCTAATTCTTCCATGGCTTTTCTTACATGCTTCTTATATTAGCTTGTATGCTTCTAACATGTCCAGAACTTTCATATAATTTTCATTATACATCATATATGCCTCTGAATTCATTCATAATCATCCATATTTATATGATATCGTGCATCATTTTCCATTCATTTCAAGTATGAAGCATCTTGACCTAATGTCACAACTTTTGAATCTTTATGTGAATTGTTTGAACTTGTTTTCAATGTGCACTTAACTTGCTTATATGTGCATCTTTAATATGTCATCCTAATCATGTGCTACTGATCTTCATCATCTTATGATCATCTTTACTCATTTGATATTCATCTTAATTTGTGTTCACCCTTACATGATGTATGCTCTTCTTCTGACTTCTTCTCCATCTTAATCCCGCAATCACTCAAATGCTTCTCAATATGACTTGTATGTTCATTCCTAAGCATTATAGGACAACCATTAAGATTGTATGCTACTGGATTTAGTAGTTCATGAAGCATTAATACATGTTCATCTTGCATATTCATCCATTCTTCCCACACTTACTTCTCTTAGACTTAGGGAGCTACCCTATAACATGTAGCTACTGACTTTATAAGTCATATAACCTTTAGGTACCTTTACCTTTAGGCCTAGGTCTTATTTTGAACCCTAGTTCCTTTTTAGGAGGTGTGTAAGGTTTAATTATCTTTAGTCCTTTGTCTTTGTTTCAATATGCAAATTATTTTTTTCACTAACCTTTTGTGTAAGGGTTGTGGTAAGTAAGTGAGTATGTGGGTTCTTATCCATACTCATACATATTCTCCCTTTCTCATTTAAAAAATTTCTCTTATGTGATTGTGAAAAACATCATTATGCTTCTTTGACATTGCATTCCTTTCATCCCTTTGAGTTCTAATCTCATCTTCAATCCTTGAAGTGAGTTAGAATATTTCTTCTATTCTCTTCTTCTAGGTTTATAGTTCTTCAAACCTCACTAACCTAGGATATCCAAGCATGATAACATCATTAGGTTTAGTCTCCCTTAGACATTTTACCTTTGAAGATCCTTTTGGTGCTTTCTCTCCTCTCATCTCAAAACAACTAAAAGGGACTTAATAAGGGTTGAAATGACTTCTTGTGTTATGGACTTATTCCATGGGGAATTTGCATCTATCCCATATTGGGGTAATGAGAAGTTGTCTAGTATGATGCACAAGTCTAAACTTGAAGTTATTCTCACAAAGAAAAGCTTAAAAAGCACTTCTTCACTTCCAAATACAAAAACACTTAATAAATATGATGGGTTAGTGTACTTGAGCCGTAATCCTTAGAATCGATTCTTGGGGGTCTTCTCCTTGATTGGGTGTGCTTATTCCTCATTCCATCTTAGAGTGATGTAAGAAGTATATACTTCATGGAAAGGTTCTTGAATACACTTTCTCATGCAAATTTAATAAAAATCTTCTAAAAGCATTTAAACCAACAATAAGCGTCTTTCTCGCGGAAATTCTCTTCTCATATCCTTCACTCAAAAGAACCTTCTCCGACTTGTCTCTTTGAAAAACGGTAAACGTACTCGTTCAAGGTAAGCCTACAACACTTGAGCATAGGCATAAGCAATTCAATCATTAAAAACACAAACAAACAATTTCCTCCCTAGTTAGGGGAACTATGTTGAATCTGATTCTCATTTCCGATGAGATACGTAGGCAGTGGGGTAGGGACCACTCGAGCACATCCTTTATTTTCCCTACATTTTTCTCATTCCTTCTTTCCTTCCAATTAAACAACAGATGTTTATACCCTTTGAAGCTGTTCAAGAAAGCCTGGATCCCGTCGAGTACGACGGATATGAAGGGGTGCTAATACCTTACCTTCACGTAACCGAATCCCTTACCCGTTGTCTCTGGTTCACAAGACCTTGTTCTTTCCTTTCATCCAAGTTTGTGCAACATTACCTTTCCCTTTCCTTGGGATAAAAATTCCTGGTTGGTGACTGTGTTTCTTTTCCACGCCACTTTCGTGTTTGTACTAGGATGAAAATCCCGGGAGCGACACTCCCCAAGAAATCTTACACATTATGCCATTATTCCTCAAACAATTTATCCTTATCATACTTTTGGTGATAAACATTTATCCAGTTTTGTTCTTACCTACATCATTTTGGTGTTGGGGATCGCCTTATCATCCTTTTGGTGATAGGGATTTATTTAATTTTATGTTTACCTTCATCCTTTTGGAGCGGGGATCGTCTTATCATCCTTTTGGTGGTAGCGATTTATTTAATTTTCAGTCTACTTGCATCCTTTTGGTGTCGGGGATCGCCTTATCATCCTTTTGGTGATAGCGATTTATTTAATTTCCAGTTTATCTTCACCCTCTTGGTGCGGAGATCGCCTTATCATCCTTTTGGTGGTAGCGATTTACTTAATTTACAGTTTACCTTCATCCTTTTGGTGCGGGAATCTCCTTATCATCCTTTTGGTGATAGCGATTTATTTAATTTCCATTTTACCTTCATCCTTTTGGTGCGGGGATCACCTTATCATCCTTTTGGTTATAGTGATTTCTTTAATTTCCATTTTTACCTTCATCCTTTTGGTGCGGGGATCTCCTTATCATCCTTTTGATGATAGGTGTCGCTCCCGCCTGATGGCACAGGGCCAAGAGGGGTACAGACGCGAACGGTCGGCGAAGGAGAGAACACACAAGGGTGAACTAAAAAAGAGTCGCCAACTAGGCATTTTTATCCCGAAGGAAAGGTAATGCTGCATAAACCTAGAAAAAAATGGATAAGATGGTTGCGAACCAGAGATACTGAGAAAGGGGGTTTGATTACAACCTGGGAAGGTATTAGCACCCAGATTGCCCGCCGTACTCGACGGGATCCACGCTTGAAAGTTTGTGTTTAAAGGGGTAGTGTCAGTGCTATTTTGTATGCAAAAGATGAAAGAGAAAGCAAGTGTCAGTGTAAAAGAAATGTGAAGTGAGATGAAAGAGTGTCAGTGTAAGGAAAGAATTCGAAGCTCAAGACTATGAGGCTCAAAGAAAAATGCTGGAAGAGGGGAGAATATACAGAGACTTTTGTTCGATAACCATTAAGTTATGCCTACGTATCCTCTCGTGCAATGAGGAAGTTAGAACACCGTAGTTCGACTCAAAGAGACTAAAAGATAAATTGACTTGTGAACTGCTTACTTGTCTATGCTCAAGTGTATGACTCGTCAGGCTCGAGTGCTAACTGTCTTTCATAAGACGGAAGAAGCAAGTTCTCGTTTGTGAGTGAAGATGATGAGAAAAGAATCCCGGAGGAGACGATTATTGTTTGTTTTTGTGGTTTTAAATCTTTTATTTGTTTTTGGTATTTGTCATAAGAAAATGAGCTTAAGCCTAAACCAGGGGTTAGTAAACTCATCACATCCTCCCTCTGATTAGGGGTAATGAGAATACCTTAAGTATGAAGTAAGCACCTCACACTTAATCACCATGATGTAGGATTAAGATCATTAAACTACTTGCAATTATTTAGATGTTTTTGGAGTTTTTGTTTAGTGTTAAGTAATGAGTTTAAGCCATAATCAAAGATTTAATGGACCCATTACACCATCCTAATAGAAGGATAATAGATGAGAACATTTAAGCTGAGGAAGGCTCCTCAACTTAATCCATGATTAGGGATTAACCTCATGACAAAACAAAGCCTTTATTAAAGTGGATTTTAGTTAATGGTAAGATTAAGAAGTGGATTTTATAGTTGGTAAGACAACTTGAGGGGGACTTGTCCATTAACACTAGGGTTAGTCCTTCTTAACCAATTAAGGAAGAATTAGAACCCTAATGCAAGGCCCAAGTTACAAGCTTGATGTCTTAGTGATTATTAGATGGATTGATTAAAGGATTTAAACACATTAATGGTTTAACACTTAGGATTAAAGTTATGAACTCCATCCTAATAGAAGGATGCAGGCATAAGCTTAATCACAAAGCCTTAAAACCTTTAAGGTTTAGTCCTTGATTAAGAGGTGAGAAGAGAAGACACAAAGATGACACAAAGGTAAAACTAATGGGGGACTAATCAAACCCTAATTGTGATCATGCTTGGGTGTTCCTAGGATTTTACGAAGCTTGCAAGAGATCTTCAAGGAAAAGCCATCAAGGAAGAAGCAGGATGGAAGGAAAAGAAGCAGCAGGGGGCAAGACAACTTACTTCACTTAAAAAGATAAGTTGCTTGAAGAAAGAAAGAGGAGGATGAGCATGAATGAGCAAGCTCACTCTAATTCACAAGTAAAATGCAGCAAAGAATGCATAAAGGAGATGGGAAAAGATTATGAGAAGTGAAGACAAATTCACTTCTCAAACACTTACCACCTGAAAAGTTAGCAACAAGAAATGAAATGAAATGAAAATGAGATGAAATACAAAGATGAAAACCAAATTCAGAAGCATAATCATGATGCAAATGATGCTATGAGATGGTATGAAAGCATGTCAATAGATGAGGATGATCATACAAGTAATGAAGATGCAAATGAGACATGAAAGGAAGCATGAAAGTTCATGAAAACTTATGAAGTGTAATGGATGCATAACATGGAAAATGGATGATGCAATGATCAAACATGATTCTAATGTGTCCTAAGATGTCTTATATGTCATATGGATGCACAAAATGTCATGGCAAGTTCATGTATGTAAGCATATGAAGAATGAATGCAAATGAAGGCAAAGATTAGGGTTTATGTACAAGATGCAATGCAAAATTCAAAATCAGAAGCAAATGACAAGATAAAAAATTGAAAATGGAATCAAAGGTACCCTAAACCCATACATGTTCACTGCCCAAAGGAGGAGACCTAACTCTTAACCCTAAGGAAGTTATGATTTTCCTAATTTATCTAAGGTTTTAAGGGACCTCACAAGGAAAAATGCAAAACAAATCAAAAATGAAAGATAAACTCATGCCAATTTTATCCTAGAAACTACATGATATGTGGGATGCAATGCAAAAAGAATCACTATCAAACCCTTCATGGTTAGGCAGAAAAGATTTTTCTAAGTTAGGGTCAAAAATATTGATTTTTAAGAACCCTAAATCCAAAGAAAATGTCAAAATGAATCAAGAACCAAAAAGAAATTTGTATGAATGGTTTGATAATGTCTCTAAATGTGTCAAGATGCAATGTGATTTTTTTGGTAATTTTTAGAAACTTAAATGGTATTTTAATTAACTAATTTCCATTAATTAATTAAAATAAACATTTAAATATTTTAAAAATACAAATTTTATGCAAAAAATAAAATAAAAATTATTTTCAGAATGAGAAAAATATTTAAAGTCATGGTGCAAAAAATAAATTTTTTGGGATTTTTCTAGCAATTTTAAAATAAATATGCAAAACAAATAACAAAAATGTGAATTTAAATAAATTAAATAGAAAAGTAAACCAATCTAAAGGCCAGGATTTAAATGAAACGCGCGGGAGTTGACTGGCGCGTGAATGGACGGTCCAGGTTCAAACTGGTAAATTTAAATTTAAAACCTAATTAATTAAGTTAATTAAGTGGATTAGGGTTAAGTGGGACGATCTGGGCCATTAAACGCACGCGGGAAACAAGATCGTACGCTCCAAATTCAAACTAAACCCTAAACCTGATTACAAACCCTAATTACTCTCAGGTGGCCGGAAATGACCTCCGGTCATCTTCTCCGGCCACCCGTCCCCTGAGAAAACCCTATCTCACTCCCCAAGCTACAAAAACGTGCCAAAATCTCCAGAACTCATCATTAATCAACAACAAACCAGAATCCAACAACAAATCTCATTTATCTTGCCTCAATATCAAGACTCAAATCTTAATCATTTTTCATCATTCAAGGCTCATTGTGATCAGTGGAACACACTCTACCATTCTATAACTAAAGAAACAAGTTCTGGAAAAATGTTTCAGGGAGGTACCTGAGCTTGAGCTTTCTCAGTTTGGGACTTTCAGGCCTCCTCTCTTTGCGCAAACCACTCCCCTTGAACTCCTGATGAAGCTTTGTTGCTTGGTTGGAGTGTTTTGTGGCTAGTTTGTGAGTTTGCAACCCAACTGGTCAGAAATCGTATTTGGTTTGTGAGGTGTTTTTGGCTGTTTCAATGGTTGGTTTGTGATCAGTGAGTGATTTTGAGATCAATGGTGAAATTGGTTTGAAGATTGAGTGAGTGAGCTGAGAGATTCGAAGGGTTTTGCAAGTTGGAGAGTTTTGTGGAATGCTGAGTTCTGGGAGGATTCAGCTTGTGTTGTGGTATGTGTTGAATTGCTTGAGGTCCACATATCAATCCTTGATAGGTCAGAGAGTTGTTGTGGAGCAGTGTGATTGGTATGGGAAAAATGAAAAAAGTCAAGATTTTGTGTACCATAGGTATGGCTCGGGTCAGAGGAGATCTTAGGGCTTGTCCTGCTTCAGCTTGAGTCAAGGAAGGCCTTTGGATCAGGTTTTGTGAACTGGATGGTCTTGATCAAGAGTTTCTAATGTTCTTGCATATTTCCCTCTTTGGAGTTTCTTGTGAATCAAGGAAAGGAAACTTATGAGTTCTTGGCCAATTTTCTGCAAAATGGACCATATGAAGTTGTTATGATGCATTGAGATCAATTAACAATCAAACCAATCATTAAAAGTTCTTCTTGCAAAAGTTCCTTTCTTGAAAATTTATGGAAAATGCCTTATGGTAGCTTGTGATTCAAGGCATGAAACTTGAGATTTCTTTGGGCAATTTTGAATTATATGTCATGTATGATGTTTGTGTAATGGTTAAAAATCTATTGGAGGTCACAAATTGGTTTGACATGAGTTTTTGCAAGTTTCCCACTTTGGTACACAAGTGAAATTTTGTGATTTTTCCCAACTTTGCAAGGCCATAACTTGAGTTCTATGATGAATTAGATCAAGTTCTTGTACTTTTTGAAAAGGGAATGATACAATCTACAACTTTCATGACCAAGAATTTTTCATTTGAAGCATTTTTGAATCAAAAAGAGGAGGTTGAAAATTTTTCCCAAAATGGCAAGTTTGCATTACAAGTCACTTTCCCAAAATGGAAACTTTGCAAATGGCTTGAAATTCTTCAATTTTGTGAACTTATAACTTCTTCTAAGATCAAATAAAGATCATACACATCCAAAATGATGGAGAATACCCTTTGGTTGGATGATTGGAGGCCTCAGATGCCCTGATTTTACACTGACTTGTTCAAGAAGTCATCTATTGATCAGATGCCTTCCCCATTGAATTTCTTCATGAAAATTGGTATGCATGATCCCCATAAAATATAGAGACCAATAGAAACAAGAATGACCAAAAAAATTGGAATTATGGCCTCTGAAACCAAAACCCTAATTTTATGTCATCTGTGCAGTTAAACCTGGCTCTGCTTCCATGCCTTCCTCAGTTCTTGTGATTTTCTGACTTCCTTGATCTTGGGAGGATATAATATGATGCTTGAACATACATGGACCCTCTTGAGATGATTTAAGACCTTTGGAGTGGCTCAAATGGCTCAGGGATGGCTCAAATCACAAACCCTAGATGCATATGACTTTGAACCAATGCAGTGAAGCAAAAATGCAATATGAAATGATATGATTGAACTTATGCAAATGAAAAGAATCACAATCCATGGTGAAATGAGTGAGGGCAAATTTGGGGTGTTTACAATAGGGATTTATTTAATTTCCAGTTTACCTTCATCCTTTTGGTGCAGGGATCGCCTTATCATTCTTTTGGTGGTAGAGATTTATTTAATTTCCAGTTTACCTTTGTTCTTTTGGTGTGAGGACTGCCTTACCATTCTTTTGGTGATAGCGATTTATTTAATTTCTAGTTTATCTTCATCCTTTTGGTGCGGGGATCGCTTTATCATCCTTTTGGTGGTAGCGATTTATTTAATTTCCATTTTACCTTCATCCTTTTGGTGCGGGGATCACCTTATCATCCTTTTGGTGGTAACGATTTATTTAATTTCTAGTTTACCTTCACCCTTTTGGTGCGGGGATCGCCTTATGATCCTTTTTGTGGCAGCGATTTATTTAATTTCCAATTTACCTTCATCCTTTTGGTGTGGGGATTATAACACCTCTCTTTTCCCAAATTTTAAAATAGTAAATTAAACAAATAAGCAGAGTAAAACAAGTGGAATGCCACATTTCAATAATACTAACCATCGTAAAATTCTTTATTAAAAACAGTGTAAAAATATAATTTGTTCAACTTAGGCAACATGCCAATAACATCAATATATCCTCAAGTGTTCTGGTTTATAAAGGTTCCAACAAGGTTTAAAACTATATAACAAAGGTAAATAAGCGACAAAATATCCTCGTCCCATGTTACGTATCAGAGTATCCTAAGACTCGAACTAGCAACACACTTCCACACACTCTCAAGTACCTAGATTATATGTACTTCCAAATAAGAACAGACACAACAACAAACAACAAAAGGGTGAGAAACAAATTCAAATCATAACGGTGCATAAAACATCTTTAAGTTTAATTTCTCACTCACAACAACATACACAATAATTCACACCAATAATCATGCAACAACGAAAACGTCAATAATTATGCAATGTGACTCAACAATGAGACAATGCATGTGGTACCAGTTTTGTTCATTCAAATGAACATGAATAAATCACATACGCCCATCCGACAATAATTATTCCACCATTCTCGATAATGGAGTACAGATGAATTGCATACGCCCATCCTAAAATGATCATCCCAATAATAACATAAGAATGTATGCAAATCCATGAATATGCATACAACATGTATAACCAACATATTATACATCTAAATGATCCATCCAATCAATATACAACATAACAACATAACTACATAACCATACCCAACAACTTTACAACTTGCAGCATAACAATACAACTCTAGGACAACAATTATACTATGATTTCACCTAGATAGTCATGGTTAAACTAATTAATTAGACGAATTAAGATGATCTATTAATACTACTCACTACTAGATTATTGCCATACACCTGTCCAATTCTAGTATTCCCGTAATAAGGAACTTATTAACACCTGTTACTAATATTACTTTACTGTTACTTAATTTTCTTCTACTGACTCATCACCAACATTATTTATTAATCTACACCAGTTTTACATTCTTAATCACATCCTTCTTTCATCTACATTACTAATCTAGTTTTATTATCTTTCTGAATTTAGATTTGCATTTTGTCTACTATAACAACAAAAACTTGCATCAAGTATTCATATAACAGAACAACCACAACAATATATCACCAAAAATCCATAAAATCAGATAAGCATTATCACATATTCGCAACAACAATCGTGTACTCACGTATTCATCACAGATTAATCAAACAACAGAAAATCCTACGAGGGAAGGAACCCTCACTACCCCCATCATGTTAAATCACCTATTCAGAATTCCTTTCTCCCCCATTACCTCGAAATCAGACGAATTTCCTGTGAAATCTGGTTATGGAAATGCCCTAGGTGTTCTTCCTCTTCCTAGCCCTCCTTGGTTCTTTCACAGGATTACATGACTAATTCCCCACTAACTTTCTGATTAGTTTAACCTCTTTAAAAAAATCCTCACCATCAAATTTTACTAAATCTCCCTTAATTTTAATTAAACCAAATAATAATAATAATAATAATAATAATAATAATTGTAATTCTAATATAACTACTATTATTTTCCTAAAAATAATAATAAAGGAAATAATGATTAAATGGTATTATTATTATTATTCGCCCAACCGCTATTACTAAACACACCACAATTCTATTTGTTCCACTAGGACACGACACCGAAATAATAAGACATATGCTTTTAATAAGGCCAACAAAGAACCAAAAATACCCGACGAATAAATATTAAAAATGGGGTGTTACAACTCTCCCCCACTTAGAGTATTTTCGTCCTCGAAAATGTACATGATGAGAAAAGTTCTGGATACGACTCCCACATCCTGATTTCCAACTCCTAGGTCACACTCCCACCAACAACTCCTCCCTAAGCTACTCTCACCAGAGAAATATCTTTACCTCTGAGTTGCTTCATCTTGCGATCCTCAATCCTTATCGGCATCACTTCCATAGTAAGGTTCTCCCTAACTTGCACCTCATCCCTCGGAATAACGTGAGATGGTTCAGACACATACCTCCCAAGTTGTGACACATGAAACACATCATGCAAGATCGAAAGCTTTGGCGGTAGAGCCACCCTATAAGCAACGGTACCAACTTTCTGCAAAATCTAATATGGTCCAATGAACTTAGGATCCAACTTTTTCGATTTCAAAGCACGCCTAACTCCTGTCATTGGATTGACCCTCAAAAACATATGATCACCTTCAACAAATTCTAATTTTTTCCCTCCGGTTATCATGATAGCTCTTCTATCTAATCTGAGACACTTTCATCTTTTCACGAATCATCTGAATCACTTTAGTAGTCTGTTGGACAATTTCAGGTCCAAGCACCACATTTTCACCAATTTCATACCAACACAAAGGCATTTTACACCTCCTACCATACAAAGCTTTAAACGGAGTCATTCCAATACTAGAATGGTAACTATAATTATACATGAACTCAATCAATGGAAAATGAGCATCCCACACACCACCTTGTGTCGCTCCCGTGATTTTCATCCTAGTTCAAACGCAAAAGTGGCGCGAAAAAGGTAGAGTCACAAGCCAAACATTTTTATCCATAAGGAGCGGGAAAGGTAATGCTGCACAAACTGAAGAGAGAAGGAAAGGACAAGGTCTTGTGAACCAAAGATCGGGGGTTCGGGAGTTGGTTACGACCTAGGAAGGTATTAACACCCCAGACCGTCCACCGTACCCGACGGGATCCACGCTTGTTTGTCTGCTTCAAAGGGTAAAAGAAATAAAATGTTGTTGAATAAAAGAACTACTAACTAGAACTGAAATGAGAGAGGGAACTAGAAAAGAGAACGAAAAGGGAAAATGTAGGGAAAATAAAGAATGTGCTCGAACAGGCCCTACCCCGCTGCCTACGTACCTCATCGGTAAAATGAGGATCAGAGTCGACGTAGTTCGCCTAACTAAGGCGGGAACTATTTATGTGTTTTTTATGCATTGAACTGCTTATGTCTATGCTCAGGTGTTGCAGGCTCGTCTGGTACGAGTGCGTTTATAGTCTTGTAAATGAGACAAGTCGTTGCAAGTTCGTGTTGAGAGTGAGTGATGTGAGAAAAGAATTCCTGAAGGAAAAGACGAGTGTTGTTTGTGTACTGTCCTTTAAAGAAGTTTTTTCTGAGATTGTTGTTTGTGAACATTCTCATACTAAGACTTGTTCATCATGGTAGATGCCTTACACCTCGCCCCGAAATGGGACGTGTATAAGTAACCCACGACAAAGTCTCCTGGCGTATAAGAAGATCAACCTTTATTAGGTATTTTTACTTTTCTTCTGAAATGAGAAAGAAAGAAAAGCGAACCAAAGGCAAAGGTCTAAAGGGATACTAATAATCCTAGGTGTTGTCATGCATGGATGAACCTTGGTTAGTGCGATTTTCTAATCCTAAAGAGAAAAAAGAAAGAAAAGGGACTAGAAATCAACTTACTTCCTAAAGAAGCTAAGTTGTTTCTAAATGGGATTAGCATGAATTTATACAAACTAAGTATAAAATGCTAAAGCAAGTACACTTTGAAAGCATAAAACAATTTGAAAAGAAGAAATTGTGTGAACTTACCTCCACCTCCATACAAAACAAAGGTTAGTAAGATAAACGTGATAAAAAAGAATGCGATAAACAAGTACCAAAACAATCCTAATTCATCTAGGACCTAATCTAGACTCAATCCTAAGACTAAGGGACCTAAAAACTATGCAAAGAAAAAATCCAGTAGTTACTACAACTTCTATAGCATAAACAACTACCAAATGCAATGAAAATGAAAGCAACTTATTATAGCTAACAAACAACATGCAAAATAGGCTTGAAAAGTCAAAACAACATGAATGCAATATGTTTTTACAACACCTGTTTCAAAATGCAACTATGAAAACAAGATAGATTTGGATCATTTTTCTTTATGCACAAAACAATGAATTTTAATGCAAATCAAATCATGAAACATTTATGCAAGTTCATGAAATAACATGCAATGGATTATTGATAATGAAATGCATCATCAACATGCAAAATGATGCAAGTTACATGGTTTATGATTTTTTTACATTATGCACTTTCTCACTATGCACATAATTGAATCAAGATGTGAATGGCATGATGAAAATGCAAAAACCAGCGATGTACATGTATTATTATGCTATGCGGGATGCTAAACTATGAAAAACAATGATCACAAAGTGTTATGAACATGTTATGCAATATTTACGCACAAAACAGAAACTAACAAAACTCATGTCGAAAGCTACCAAAATTACAGAATCATGCACCTAAAGTGATCCTAAAAATTCACAAAAATCATGATTTATAAAGCTATGATGATTAAAGAATGAGATATGCACAAACATGCCATGAAACAAACTCTTTTTCCAAATTCGAACAACGTTAACCGGTTAACGCTCTGGCTTAACTGGTTAACGACTTTAAAAACTCAAATCCAGGGGCAAAAATCACGTGTTAACCGGTTAACTCAGGGCATTAACCAGTTAACACTGGACAAAATGCTGAAAATTAGTTAGGAAAATTACTTTTAGCCACCAAACTACTTCTAAAAGCTCCTAATACATTCATGTACATGCTTGCACGAAAATTCCACTTAAGCCTAGTCCTCTAGCATCTATTAGCATCAAGAACTAGCTACAATTCTAACTATCGACAATCAAAACAAGCAAATCGCAAGCAAATTTTAAAAGTGATCAAAACGCAAGCACACAATCAAAGAATGCCATACAGCGAGATGAAGTGAATAAATTAAAAGCGAAAAGCGGTTTTAGATTCACCAAAGTACAAAGAGGAGGCTTGCTTTGGTGATTATTGCGAGTTGATCGATGCACAAATGAAGAGAATATCGGAGGCTTCAAACTTTGATCCGCAAGAATACAAAATAAAGGCAATTGATCTGAAATGCTTCCGATTGGTGAAATAAACACTGTAACTGTGTCAAATCTTCGATTAACCACAAAATTTATGAAGATGATGGAGGCTAAGCTTCCAGACTATTGAGGTTCAATGTGAAAGTTGAAGGATCATGGTGAAGATGAAGCTTTGGTGAATGGTTGAAGATGAGAGAAAATTGGGAGCAAAAATGAGAGAGATGAAGTGAAAATTTGGAAAATGAAGTTGAAGTTCTTTGGTTTGGGATGAGGTGAACTTATATAGAGGTTAGGATTGGAATGAGGCTTAGGTATGGACTGAGCTTAGGGTTTAGGTTTGGAAAAGGTGGTTAGGACTTAGGCTTGGAGTTAGTTAAAGTTGGTTAGGGTTTCTAGAATATTCCTTTGAATAGTGCTAGAAGAGTCTAGAAGGTGGTGGAAAATGCTAGAATGTGGTAGAAATACAAATAAAAGGAAAAATGGAAAAATGGAAAAATGGAGGGAAGTATCAACTATATTTTGAAGTATTTTTCCAATTTTCGCATGCGTTAACCGGTTAATGCCCTGGGTTAACCTGTTAACGGACAAAAAACTTGAATTTTTCCTTTTTGAATGGGAAACTTCAAGAATTCATCTGTACCGTCCATTTTGAGTTGATCTCGATCTTAAACCTTTCTAGGGATTTTTGGATGGCATTGCCTCTTGTAAAATCACTTGGCTCTTAGCTCGACTTTGAAGATCATGAATTTCCAACTAGTTGATCATATGCCTTATGATTGTAATCGGTTAAGAATTCGGTTAGAAGTTTGTTGGGATTTTATAACCGTTTTTGTATTGTGATTGATTTCTTCTGTTATTGCTCTCTTTTCTTTTCTATTATTCTGAGAGTTTTATTTTTTTTGGTGAATGATTTGTGTACTGCAACTGACTTATTCTGAACTGATTTCGTTTATTTTGTTGTATGCCGATCCCTCCATTTGAAGCCGAGAGAGGGATTAGAGTATGTTGGAGTTATGCGAAAGATCAATGATGGAGTTTTTGGGAGATTGAAGATGATGGTCCATGAAATCGTTGAAGGTTCAGTATGTGGAATAATGTCGAGTTGACAAAGTTTACCATTTTTTTTGTAAATATTCGTTAAGAATTTCTGCTATTATCATTCTGGTGTAAAAAAATCTTTTCATATCACTTATCCCCTATAGCTATCTATCATTTTGCGTTATAAATCTTTTTTCGGTTTGCTTCTGAATTTACACTGTAGTTCCGTTGTGATTCTTCTACTGAGAACTATATTTGAATATGTAATCTGTGAATAATCTGATAATCTCCACCTAGTAAATGAAGGACCACCAAGGATAATGCATTTACAATTTTATTTGAATGCGACCCGATAACTTGTAAGCGGTCAAAGGAAGTATACTCGTGAAATTGCATTTTAATTTTCAAATAAGACATAACATTTCCAAGAGTTAATAGAAGCAGCTTATATAAACTTAGAAACTCCTGCCAATCTTAATTTTCCAATAACAACAATGTAGAATTTGAACCTTGAATTCCAAACTGAACGACTTGAACCTTTTTTTATTTTATTCTTGAAACCAATTTGAATTTGCAACTTAACTTAGTACCCTTTCCAACATCTTGAATTCAAATCCAATTTCGGATTCATATTAAACTTAAATTCTTCATGAAGCTTCAACTACACTTCCAACTCTACATAACCTTGCATCATGCAGCAAACAAATGAGTGGACCACAATGTCTTGATTTCCTTATGGATCCACAACGAGATCTTTTATGCCACGAATACCAAAATGCCTTTGTTATGTAAGACCTCGAATGATTAGTTTCCACAAGCTCAACCACAAGGAAATAGCTTAATATGAAAGTCATAATCCAATGATCCTCGTTTGAAGCACAATGGGCGAAAATCCTAATACTGGAGGAAAGTCAATGAAATAAAAACACTAATTCACTCCATACACCATAGAATGAAACCTCGATCTTATGAGAGATGCATATAACCGAACTATGATTCAAAACCTTGGTCATATTTTAAGAAGAGCAACTATAGTAGCTTAAGGAAGAAGAAATTCATGATGATCATTCTTCACAACTCTAATCTCTCACTTCATTGCTTGAGGAAGAATAAAAGAATTTGGTTCTATTGAATATACCTCGATCATTGTGAAACCCTATTCTGCCAAGTCACAAATCCTCTGAATAATAAAATTCATATCGCAATAACCATGCTTCGATCTCTTGCTTTAAAAGTTCGATGCTGATGGAATATGAAGATGAATGCAAGTCTGAGCCAGTTAAGGTAATAAATTAAGATGGAACATTTTAGGGTGTTACAGCTGCCCCTATTCAATCTCTGTAGACCTGAATGGATGATAACAGTTTCTTTCAGAAGTTTGAGGTATACAAAGATTGAATACCAGAAACAACCAGAAAATTTGCACTCTGTGGAAGAAGAACAGGGAAATAAACTAAACCGAATGAACTCTGCTTGGATATAATTATGATGGGAAGAATAGTAAACAGGGGATACCTTTTGAAAGCTAATGACTTGCCACACTGTGGGTGGACTTTTGAAAGTCTGTCTTTTGAACCACGCCAGACGACTACTGGCTTGCCACACTGCGGGTGGACTTTTACCAATTTACAATTGAACTTCAAGATACTTTGCCACCCTGAGGATGGACTTTCGCCAATCTGCGGTTGGACTTCAGATACTTCGCCACACTGCGGGTGGACTTTGGATAATCTGCCACATTGCGGGTGGACTTTGGATATTCTGCCACACTGCGGGGGCTGCTTCTCACTACGTGATACTTTTGCTCGCTACGGGAGGCTTCTGCTCACTATGGGAGACTTTTGAAAATTTGCCACACCACGGGTGGACTTCTGCTTGCTACGGGAGATCTTTGAAACTTGCCACCCGAAGATGGACTTTGGCCAGTCTGTGGCTGGACTTTTGCTCACTGCAGGAGACTTTTGCCCATTGCGGGGGACTTTAGAAATTTGCCACACTACGGGTGGACTTCTGCTCACTGCGGGAGACTTTTTCCCACTGCGGGGGACTTTAGAAATTTGCCACACTACAGGTGGACTTTTGCTCACTGCGGGAGACTTTTGAAATTTGTCACCCGAAGATGGACTTTGGCCAGTCTGCAGCTGGACTTTAAGATACTTTGTCACCCTGAGGATGGACTTTGGCCAGTCTGTGGCTGGACTTTTGCAAGATATCAAACTTGGATTATGTTATATACACATATGTTTAATTACATGGAATGATTCCGCATGACACTAGGGATGTTATGTTTTGAACATGTCAATGACATGGCGTAAGTGTAAAGAGAGTTCCTGATGCGGAAATAAGTCCCGGTTGATTCTGTTGAGGATGCAATGATCGCGAATTCGATCTCAAGAAGCCCTGCGGGGATGACATCTTTGTTGGAGAAGAGTGTGAATAATTCATCTGTCCCGAATTACCACATTTGCCAAAAATAAATTGGACTTTTAGATTTGCGGAACCTGCTTGGATACCACAACTACTGGGGATTGAAACTCACCCATAAGACTGTTGGGGGATCGAAAATTTTCCAACTTAGCTAGGGAAAGGTCTTGTCAAGGCTCTGCTGAGGAGTACTCGCCGTCAACCTAAACTTTCTGAAACTTTGTGGGGAAAAGAACCGATTAGCTGGTTGCCGGAAATACATGAACTCTTGTAAGAAATACTTCACCGCGGGAAGAGAACTTTGTCTGAGATCTGCTAGAGAATAGGATCCACCTTAGATTTGTTGAGGAAAAAGATCCAGGAAACCTGTTGAAAAAAGTTTGGAGACTTTACTGGGGATAACTTCCATCTGTCTTCTGGGGATAACGAAATAAAAACATGTCTTGCTGAAGAGGAAGGATTTTAAGTCGCCTTATGTTGGGGATCTTTTGCTTTTGTCGGGACTTTACTTTAAGAGGATTTTACAAAATACTTAGTGTCTTTAAACTCTTAAGTATCACAATAACTGCCTAAATTGGTGTAATAACCTTGCTGAGGAGGTAACCATTGTCAACGCAGATGATCTTGGAGCTGTAAGAAACCCTGAACGAGATAATTGGCTTGGCGAGTGACCGCGGTATTCTGAACTCCAGGTAGATGCTTCCGATTGTCTGTCTTCGAGAAAGAATGAATTCTCGTAAAATTGGGGTGGCCTGCCCCAGTACAAGTATTTGAATAGTTTTTCGTTTGATTGACTAATCTTTGCTCTTGGAGAGATTTGAGTCTCGAAGTGAGTGCCCCATTTTGGCTGAATTTTGAAGAGATTGCTCGACGTGATTGCCCCGGATTGGCTAGCTTTTACCATGACCGGTTGGAAAAGTTTTTACTCAATGGAGCTTTCTCGGAAAAGTGCACCTCGACGTGACTGTCTTTCAGAAGTTTTAAACTTCTCAACTTGGCAAGCTTAAGCTTCTGGACTAAATTTCCGCATGTGAAACAAATATGATGCCAAACAAATGTATGCAAGCAAAAAAAATGTTTATTCTTAGAATGAAAATTCTAATACAACACACATGCTAATCTTGAAGTATTTATTGAAAAGGTGTCGCAAACCTTTGTGAGCGAATCACTGGTTAAGATACGACATTTTTTTGAATGAAAGTATGTACATGCAATACCAACAAATGTCTTTTAGCATAACTCGTAGAAGTCAGGAACGCGGTCTCGTAGTAGTACGCTCTCAAATTAACCTTGTTTCAGTTAGGAATTTTGAGGGTTGTATCGTGGCCTAGTTCACGGTTACAGAAACAAAGGATATAGGCTCAAAGTTTATATGTGCCCACCCACTCTAAGTGATGTTCTCCATTCCTATGTTCAGCTAATTTTCACAAGCACTCAACTTTCATAAGGGTTTCATGTCAGTTGAGGAACCATTGCTGCTATCGGTTCAAGCACCAATCAGGTTGTCGTTGGGAGTCAGTCACCCCTTTGCCTTCGCACCTGTGCCACACGACTTTGTTCTTGCTTAAGGATCTTTCTTGTGTAATCCTTTTTGCATTTCGCTTTTGCGTTATTTTGCTTATCCCTAACTTTTTCCTGGACTGATTCTTATGAATCTTAGATTGTGAAGTCCATCGGGATGCCCTAACTTTTGCCTAAGTCGCTTGTTTTCAAGTTTCGACTTAGCGGGCTTTTTCATTTCTTTTTTGAAAAAATCGTGTGACATTGTTTGTCTTGATTGCTTCGCGATGGTTGTGACTGCCTCATTCATTGGTCGATGAAGGATAACCATTGTGGTTTCTAGTCTTTGGACCCCTTGATTTGGATAACCATTGTGGTTTCTGGTCTTTGGACCTCCTGATTAACATGATGGAATGTAATGGATCCTCAAATACACTCCTTTATGAAAGCCTGAACGCTTGGTCCGACTAGCTGACATCTACCCTTCCCCTGGGTTACATGTGAGGTTTTTTCATACGAAAAGAAACTCCTACTTCAAGGCTCAAAAGGGGTTAGCGAGGGTCTATCTCCCTTATATCTCCAGTGTTTAGGGATTTGAAACAAAGCCCGTACATCGTCAACAGGGTCTTATTCGAGAGCACACAATTAGAGATTCTTGCGTTTTTGTTTCGTCATTCTCCTTCATAGAGTTTAAGCACGACAATTGGTATTTGCGATGTACACATGCAAAATTATAAGTGAATGCGAATGAATTACTTCAAGAAAAACATGTGAGTTTTATTATTGCTAACATTCAAAAGCAAACAAATTTCATACATGTAGACAAATGTTTAGCACATAAAAGAAACTACAAATGGAAATGCAGTAAAGAAACTGAATATTGTCGTAGTTGAGGAGGCTTGACTCCGTCTGGACCTGTCAGTCTTGGATACTTTCAGTGATCAATAGCTCTTTCACAGACTTGTGATCTTCAATTTACAGCCGTATACCCAACCATGGAAATCATACCTCTTCTTCTAGTTATTCTGACTCTGACACGAGACGTCTGAAGGAAAAAGTGAAACTGAAGGGTAAAGTTGTCTTATAAGGTTGATTGGAAAGACCTGATGATCTTCTGCCTACGTATCTCCATTGACCAATGACCAATGAAGAATCAGAGCAACGTAGTTCCCCTCAATAGGGATGAAAATGAACAATGAAGAAAAGAAAACACACAAATGCCATCACTGAGAGTACTTGAATACTGCTGGATTTATTTACTTCATGAATACCCCGACATCCTGAGTGATTAACTCGAAGTCTGTTGCTTAACGTGGACCATCTGGTAGAACAACCGTGACACTGGTTCCACCGTGACTAGGCATTGGATTCTGGAGTACATTTAGGTAAGGAGCTAAATTGATCGCCTTGGAGTCAACTAGGTCCTGTACCTTGTTCTGAAAAGCCCAATATTTCTCAATATTGTGCCCCTGGGCACCCGAATGGAATTCACACCTGGCGTTAGCGTCAAATTCGGAGGTAGATTGTCAGGAGGAGGAGGTCTCATGGTACGAAGCTTGACCATGTTCAACTTTAGCAGCTCTAGAAGTAATACAACATATGGACATGGGACAGGATCAATCCTACGGTCCCTCGCTCTCGCTCTTTGCTGAAACGGTCTTTGTCCCTGTTGTTGCTGACCCTGTGGTCGTTGTTGAACCTGTGGAGTAATATTCACTGCAGCTGCTTGGTAGTAACCTTGAGAATGACCTTTGTCTCGGCCTCTATACACAACATTTGTCTCGCCTTCTCTTCGTCTTTGGCCGTTGCCAAAAGGCTTTTTCACACCAGAAGAACTAGCACTAATTGCATCCTGAATCTTTCCCAATTTCAGAAAATTTTCTATTCTTTCTCCAGCAATGACGATATCAGAAAAACCAATGGATGGGCAGGCGGCCAGACGATACAAGTAAACACCTTGCAAGGTGCCCATAAACATGTCGGCCATTTCCCCATCCAGCAATGGAGGTTGAACCTGTGCGGCCAGCTCACGCCACCTCTGGGCATACTGCTTAAAACTTTCCTTAGGCCCTTGAGACAAGTTCTGCAACTGAGTGCGGTTCGAAGCCATATCAATATTATACTGATACTGCTTGAGAAAAGCTTCAGCTAAATCTTTCCAGCTTCGAATAGAGACCCTGCTTAGCTTCATGTACCAGCTCAACGAAGCTCCAGATAAACTATCTTGGAAGAAATACATCCAAAGTTTCTCGTCATCAGTGTGAGCCGAGATTCTTCCAAAGTATGCGTGAATGTGAGTTCTAGGGCACGTGTTGCCGTTGTACTTGTCAAACGATGGCACCTTGAACTTAGGAGGAATTCTGACTCCTGGTACTAACCCGACACTGGTTACATCGATGCCTAGGGAATTCCGACATTCCATGGCCTTAATCTTCTCTGCCAACTCTTCGTACCTGCGGTCATTGATCTCATTCAAATTTCCATATCAGCATCCAGTAGAGTGAACTGGTCCTCTTGATTGTCTTCTAAACACGCATTACGTGTTGTGGTCCTATTTGGATTAGGCTCTCCATTACGGGCAGCGTTAGGATCCACATTCTCAGTCGGTATTCCAATATTAGCATTCCCATGGGGTTTCTCAACCATCATCCTGAGACGCTCCTGGTTCTGGGCCATGTCGGTCATCATTTCCATGAACTGATCCATCCTCTACCGGAGCTCATTGAGATCAGTCTGCATTCGTTCAGCCATCCTTACTCGGTTTCTTTTAGTCGGATATCGGTGAACGCGTTTGTTGCACCCCAAAATTTTCCCTCCCCAAGACAAGACACTGTGTACTAAGAGGTTCACAAGGTTCACAATTAGTCAGAAAGTTTGGCAATTCCCTCAGACAATGCATCCTCCTAAGTAAGGCATCCTAAACTAGGGTTTTGACTTCCATCAGGCTAAATAGACTTCCAAGGCTTCAAGTGAGTTTCATAGCATCCTATATGTGTTCAAGAATCCCCATGTCAAGTTTCAATACTTTCTCAAAAGATTTGCTCAGTCAGATGATCTGATAGGTTAAAATCAGTCAAGGCAGTCAAAAAGTCAAACTGAGGTCAAACCAAAGTCAAACTTCATGATTTTTTGCCAACATCAATTATATGAGGTAAAATTCATCATTTGATCAAAGGTTGATCATGATTCATCAAGGAGATTTCAGATCATCAAGGATCAGGAGTTTCTAAATTAGGGTTTTCACAGGAAAAGTCAACTGAACTTTGACCAGCCATAACTTTCACATGCTTCATCAAAAAATTTCCATCCAAAGCTCATTTTGAAGGAAATTGAATTCTCTACAACTTTGTGTCTCACAAGCCAAGCCCAAAAATTCTTCATTTGGAAGGTATGAGCTAAGACATTATAGGTCCTTTTAAAAGTCAACAAAAAGTCAACATCTTCCAAAGAGCATAACTTGAGAATGGTAAAAGATATGGACATGAGACCAAATAGGTTGGTTAGAGGACTCTCTAAGCTTTCTAAAATGTCCAAGAACACCTTTATAGCATTAAAATGGAAGGATTTGTGTCCTTGAAAAGTTGGGAAAGTTTTGAGAGGTTTATAAAGCAAATGGGGTCTTAAAACCATAATTCACCAAATGGGCTTGCTTTTTTATGATCCAAACACTTCCATGACATCATGCACGAATTAAAATTTATTTATTCATATTTTTATTCATTTTATTTTATTTATTATGATTTTTTATATTAAAAATCATTTTAAATTAAAATAAAATATAAAAGGATGGATATTTGATTTGATTTTGGTTCTAGAAGGTCTTAATGTTCATTTAGAGGTGATTGAAATCAAACAAAATCAGATCATTCAAAAATAGCAATGAGATATCCAAGTTTTCAATGTTTTTAAAGTCATATCTTTTTCAATCTCTATGGATCAAAAAGTCCAAAGGATGGACTAGTTTCTTGACCTAATTTCATCACATGATATAAAAACAACATAAAGCACACAAGAGGACACGAATTGGCAGCCTCAAGAACACATTGCAAACTTCAAAATTCACACAAAAAAGCTTGATTCGGATTCCTTGCTAGAGGCCATTCCAAAGATTTTTGAAGGTGGAAACATGTTTATTGAACATCCTCGAGTCGTTCATGATCATCATTTGCATTCAAAACACCATGAATCGTACAAACCGAATCAACATTTGCTTGAGTTCTCAAATTTTCGATTCCAATTATTCATGCATTGTTAATGATTTTTGATGTTTTTTTCTTTTTTTGATAAGCTTTAGATCATATCTGGATCAATGGATTGGAGTTTCACTGCCTAAAACTAATTCGGCCATAGTTAGGGTTTATGGACCTTATTTAGGGTTTTATGATTTACCAAATATAAATGAGTTTAGAGGACATGGTTAGCTTGTATGAACCTCAAGGATCATATTGCACTAATCAATTTTAAGAAATTTCACTGTTTGCTTGGTGTTTGAGAAATCGCAGGTTTGAACACGCAGGAAAAATCGCAAGAGAATTCGCAGGAAAACCTGCGAATTTCAGAGGAAGAAGATGAAGCCTTGGCGCCATCTGAAATTTGAATTTTAGATTTAATATTTTTAGAATTTGTCTTTATTTTATTTCAGCTAATGCGCGTGGCTCAGTTGGTGAGGTGTTGATGGTTATGGACATCAGGGCGTGGGTTCGAGTCCAGCCCTCAGCAATTTTTATCTTTTTTTCAACTATTTCACTTAATTTATCATATAATGTTTGTTTGATGATTCTAGGTCACCAGCTGCGTGCGCAGCCCAGTGGTAATCCCCTTTGCAGGTACAGGGGAGGTTCTGGGTTCAAATCCAGGCCTCCCCATTATTTTTTTAACCTAATTTTTCTATTTTCTTCTCTTTTCTTTATTTAATTATATATTATATCATAAATTAAATTCTTTTTTTAATAATAGTATAATATTTCACATATAATATAAAAAAAAACTTTATAATTTATTTATTTTTAAAATATAATTTGTTTTTATTTTATGTTTATATTATTATCTATATTTTATTTTGTAAATAAACCAAATAATATTTTAATTCAATATGTAAACCCTAATTTCATTTTTAAAATTTCTAACCCTAATTTCTAAGCCTAATTCTTATTTAACTTTAGTATTAAAACTTAATTTTTTCTAATATATAATTTAATAATTAATCATTTGTTCAAATAACTATTATATTGTTTATTATTATACTTATTCTATTTCTTTTAAAAATTTCTTTAAAAATTGTTTATTTAACTTTAAAAAAATATTTTCTTAAATCTTATATTCTTTATATTTGTTCTAACCTCTTTTTCTTATGATGATTATTGTTGCTAACCCTTTTTAATTGTCATTTATTTATTATATAGTTATTATTTAATTATTTATATCATAATGTAATTGCGAAAGCCTTGTAATAGTTGTAGGTTTACTATTTTTTATTTTATTTTATTGTTTATAAATATTCTTGCCATGGTTAGTAATTATAGGGAGTGATAACATGTTTGTAAGTTAAAATTAATTTAGTATCACTAATTTAATAAGATAAATATATGAATATGAACACTCACACACGTAAGTCGATCTTTGATCGTCATCCTACACTTTCTAAGGGTATTCCTCATGTTGCCTAACTATAAGGTCAAGTAAGGTGTCTTAAAGCAAAGTCCCTTTTCATGAAATATCATCAAATCCCTTTAAGATTATAAGATCAAGTCCCTTCAATGTTGCCTACGGTAAATGATCTTGTCCCTTCGAATAAAAGATGATAAGTCCCTATGAATTGCTAAAGACACATTGCAGTTGCCTAAATTCAGATGTCCCTTATCACATCCAAGGTAATGACTACCTATTCCTTAATAATAGGGATAGTCTTACCATTGAAAGAACATAAGAACAGTAAAGACTTAGGATATGGTAGGTTCCTCTTAAGTACTTGCTCATCTTTTCAATATACTCTTTTACACTTCACATTTCAAACAAATTTTCAAAACAAAGTCTTTATATACATCCATACGAGGATCATTATAAAGTACTTAGAAAATTCTTAATCACACACTACATTTTTCTCAAAATAATTTAAAGTGAGCTAAGTAACTAAGAGCCCATGGATAACCATGGATATAAAGGGTGCTAACACCTTCCCTTTGTATAACCTACCCCCCGAACTCAAAATCTTTTAAGGTCTTTCCTGTTCTTTTATGTCCTTTCCTTTTGGATAAAATAAAAGTCAGTGGCGACTCTTGCTATCCGCAACATTTATAGAAAAGTTAGTTCTCCCACCGTGTTACAGCGTTGACCAGCTATATTGTCTGCAGTTGAATAAGTTAGAAAGTATGGGTAACCTACAAAAACATAAGAATATGATATGCAGGAAATGAATGCTTATGGCATGTCTATTCGTTCTTAGAGCATTCCATCCCCTGATTCCAGTTTTTGTGGGTTTGATGAAGACAGAAGCTCCTTTTGCTTCAAATAATAAGCAATGTTGATAATATAAGGTGTGTGTGTAGCAGACGTGCCAAACAATTCCCAGAATATGAAGACCAAGGTGTTTTGCAAACGTGCCAGATGTGTCAGTGATCACAAAGCGAGAGCAAACAAAATGATAGTAAAGAGGTCTTTTCATGATAAGCGCTTGTTGATATAGTCAAAACACACAAAGCATGGACTTTAAACAGAAGTGCAATGATAAAAAGATTCCATCAGCAGTCCTGATGGTAATCCTACAACATACAAGCAAACAGAAAGATGTCGTTGTCAATGTGATCCTCTATCTAAGTCTGAGTCAACGATCGGTCCTGCCTTTCGAACTTCTACCATTTCCTTCGTCTGCGCCTGGTTGTCTTCAACCCTCTTCAGCTTCTTCTGATAGTAGATCATCATCCGCTTGTAATAAGAAGCTTTCTCTCGGGCTTTAGCAAGTTCTACATCCTTTTCTCTCAACTTACTGGCCATCTCTTCATCTTTCTCTTTTAGCTTACTCACGATCTCCTCAGCTTGAACTTTATCTAGTTCCTCTCTTTTGATCCTGTAAGCAGCATGCCTCTTTTTCATGTTCTCAAACATCAAGGTCTTTTGATCCAGTTGCCTTCTAGTGTCAATATGTTCCTTGGAATAACTCCTAGTAGCAAACTCGAACCTCGCATACCGAGATAACTCAAATTCACACCGTTTCCTTGCAATAGCATGATTCTCAGCATCTTCTTGAGCTTTCCACTCAATCTCAAGTCTGGCGTGATTAGCCTTAGCAAGCTCTTGACCCAACTGTGCATTCTCCTTTAACAACCTGTCTCTTTCCGTCTTCACTTTGTTGAACTCTTCAATGCTAACTGTGGTAGGTTGTTCAATGACTGTGGGATATTGAAGAGGCACAGGCCCAAATCGTAACAGTGACACTTCAACCCGTTCTCTTAGCCATTCTGCAAATAGTTGATACATTCGACAATCCCCTACTCCCAATGTCTTCCTCCCTCTTGTCTTTCGACTATGCCAAGCATTAGAAGCTTTCTGAGCAATCTCAACTCCGCCGGTTGATTGGAAGTATAAGGACTCTATGATGTCCACAGCGGCTGGTGGTTCCTTTAAGGCGTACCCGAATTGTCTATAATTAATTCCTCCTTTCCTCCCGATCAATGGAACATTAGGGAATCCTCCGCAACTATGAAGAATGTCAATGCGCCGCAATCCCTGATTAACCCAGACAATGTCCTTTTCTTGCAAGCCCATTAGTCTTTTCGGCCATTCAAGTGAGTTCTTAGTCCTCTCAAAAGCCCCTGATTGTGGAAGAAAGCGTGTGAACCACTTGTAGAATATAGTCGCACAACAATTCAACATTACACCCCTTTGCTTCTCATTCTTATAATGCACAGAGTGGTAGAGATCTCCTAAGAGAGTAGGAACTAGATTCTTTGCTATGAAAATGTGAATAGCATCGACATCCACGAAGTTCAGCATGTTTGGGAACAAAGTGATTCCATAGATACACAAAGCTAGGATCGCATTGAAGGTACTCCAACTTTTTGCTTTAGCTGCTTTAGTAGCCTCATCTAACAAGAAACTCAAATGATATCCTCGGAAGCCTCCTTTGCTATCAATCCGATCTTCCAATAATGACTTGCTCAAATAAAGAGCACGTTCTACATCTTTGAAGTCGGGGTCAATCTTGGACCCGAAGAATGGTGCACAGTCTTTCACGGAAACTCTCAGGATGCCTGAGTACTCCTCTAATGTAGGTGCCAATACAAAGTCAGAAAGTACGAAACATCTAAGTTGTGGATCATAAAACTGTAGCAAGGCGTGCATCCCTCTGAAAGCATAGTCACGGATGGGCTCTATGAAATACAAAATCCACCTATAATCCTGCTTGAAGACATTGAGAACTTCTGGAGGAGCTAAGGCTTTCACTTTTCGGATTTCCTTCACAACAGGCTGATGAACCTTGTAGGAAATAATACACTTGGTATTTTTCTTGGATTCCATGCTCATAGAACCCACAATTGGAATCAAGGATGTGATATGCAGCCCTGCAAATGAATAAACATGTGTTAGGAATGCAAGTATGCGGATGATGTGATGCAATGAAATGGCATGTGATCACTGTTTCATATACCGAGCATTGTTGTACTGCCTTCTGATTTTCCCGAATACTGATTGTCAAGAATACCAGATCACAAGTATGTGTCAAAAGAAAACCCAAGTATCAAGAACAAGGTAGGTTGAAGGTTAGTTTTCCTGCAAACCTGTAAACCCCTCCCAATCTCACGGGTGTGCTACTACGGGTCAACATCACAGACTCTCAAAGCCGAGTAGCAATAATACTTTCATCATTTCCGAGAAATGGCTCATGACCAAATCAGGGAATCAGTTTGGCATTATGTACTACCCAGGGAGGCCTCAGCTGAGTCTGGGAAAACAAGCATCCCTCATAAGTTCCCGACTTCAAGCACTGAAGTCGAGAAACAATAGTACATTCATCCCGAAGGGTACAATACTACTGTCATACGACCAGTCGCTTTAACTGGGTTCCTATGAGAGAAAAAGGTCATCCTATGCGATTTCCTAGTGGGCCCTCGGGTGCGAATGGGTTTGCCACAAAATGTGGTCTGCCACTGTCACCACTGGAGAGGGTTGTTTCCACCAAGGTCCTCGATGATTGGTTCCCAGTGTTAGCAGCTCAGGTGGGAACATTCTATGGTTTGCCTAGGCAGTATAGAACATATCAAAAGAGAGCCTGGTCTGGGTGTGGGACTCGTGAATACTACACGTGCTCAAAACCACGCAAGCCACACGACTGCCCACTCTAAATCCTATGTGTATACTCAAGCCGGGTATTTGGCTTATCTCACAATAATCCCATCCCGCCAAGGAAAACCAAAGCAGCCAGTACAATATATGCCAGCATATGCAACAGTAAAGTAAAGTGTAGAAAGCTGTAAATAAAGTTGTAAAGTAAAGCAATAAACTGTAAACAAAACAGTAAAGCTAAACTAAAGCACATCAACAAACGAATAAACACCCAACGAAAACAGAAACAGACAAGCTCTAGGATTGACTCTCAAAGGGGAAACCAGAGATTCTGGGTTAGGTTTCCCCAGCAGAGTCGCCAGCTATCGCTCCCGGGATTTTCATCCTAGAACAAACGCGAAAGTGGCGCAGAAAAGGTAGAGTCACCAACCATACATTTTTATCCCGAAGGAATGGGAAAGGTAATGTTGCACAATCCTGAGGAAGAAGGAAAAGGACGAGGCCTTGCAAACCAAAGATCTGGGTCCGGAAGTTGGTTACGAATTAGAAAGGTATTAGCACCCCAATCTGTCCGCCGTACCCGACGGGATCCACGCTTGTTAGTCTGTTTCAAAGGGTGAGAAATAAGATGTTGTTTGAATGAAAGAATGGATATCTGTAATGGAAGTGAAATGAGGAAAGGAGTTGGAAAAGAAAATGGAACGAAGGGGAAAAATGTAGGGAAAATAAAGAATGTGCTCGAATGGGCCCTACCCCCCTGCCTACGTACCTCATTGGGAAAATGAGGATCAGAGTCGTCGTAGTTTGTCTAACTAAGGCGAATACTTGCTTGTGTTTTTTAAGATGACGTTGCCATAGCTCTAGCTCAGGTGTTACCGACTCTGACTCGAGGGTGTTTACCGTATCGCTGTTTGAACTGTCGAGGCAAGTCGCATTTGTCTGCAAAGAGTATGAGATGAGAAGAGAAGACGCGATGTCTTGTTGGTTGTCTTTTAGAAGAAATGTCTTGATTTTGTGTTTATTGTATGTACAACACTAAAGACTATGATACAGGAGTGAATACTTTCCAAGGTTTTCCCCAATGGAACGTTTGTAAAGTATCCTAGAAGAGTGAAGGAGACCTTCACTAGTCCTTTCCCATATAGCTTACGGCTCGTGGCGCATTGTACACATTTTCCTTTATTAAGTATTTTGATTTTTTCTTTAAGATGAGAAGTGAGACTCAAGTGGAGAAAGGAAAAAAACTATGGGGGACTAAGACACAACCCTAAGTTAAAATGGTGACCTATGGTTAGTGAGGCTTGTAAGATTAAATCTACCTAAGTGGATATTAGACTAGAAATGCGAGTACAAAAATTAATAGTGAACAATATGGCCCTCCTAAGTCATGGTGGGTAAAAACGTGCCTAGATCGTTGTCGCTCCCGCTAAATGAAGCCGGGTCAAATAGGGTACAAACGCGAACGGTCGGCGAGAGGAGGGTGTGAGAACACACAGGAGTGAACCCACAAGAGATGAAAAGAGTCGCCAGCTAGGCATTTTTATCCCGGAGGAAAGGTAATGCTGCATAGACCTAGAAAAGACATGGATAAGACGGTTGCGAACCAGAGAGACTGAGAAAGGGGGTTGGTTACAACCTGGGAAGGTATTAGCACCCAGATTGTCCGCCGTACTCGACGGGATCCACGCTTAAAAGATTTTTGTTTTAAAGGGGTAGTGTCAGTGCAATTTGTGTACAGAAGAGCTGGAAAAGGATGTACAGGTGTCAGTGTATGAGAAGTGTAAAGTGTAATATATACAGTGTCAGTGTAAGAACAAAGATGGAATGCTCATGATAATGAGGCTTAAAGAATAAAGCTAGAAAGAGGGGGAATATATAGAGACTTTTGTTCGATAACTGTTAAGTTATGCCTACGTATCCTCTCGTGCAATGAGGAAGTCAGAACACCGTAGTTCGACCCAAAGAGACTGAAAGATGAATTGACTTGTGAACTGCTTACTTTTCTATGCTCAAGTGTATGACCTGTCTGGCTCAGGTGCTAACTGTCTTGCATTAGACGGAAGAAGCGAGTTCTCGTTTATGAGTGAGGATGATGAGAAAAGAATCCCGAAGGAGACGATTATTGTTTGTTTTTTGAGTTTTCAGTCTTTTATTGCTTTTGAAGTTTGTCATAGGTTAATGAACTTAAGCCTAAACCAATGGATTTAGTAAACTCATCACATCTTCCCCCTGATTAGGGGTAATGAGAATACCTTAAGTGTGAAGTCAGCTTCTCACACTTAATCACCATGGTGTAGGATTAAGATCATTAACCTACTTGTGATTATTTAGATGTTTTTGTTGTTTTTGTTTAGTGTTAAGTAATGAGCTTAAGCCATAATCAGGGATTAAACAGACTCATTACACCATCCTAATAGAAGGATAATAGATGAGAATGTTTAAGCTGAGGAAGACTCCTTAACTTAATCCATGATTAGGGATTAACCTCATGACAAAACAAAACCTTTATTAGATGGATTTTAGTTAATGATAAGATGAAGAAGTGAGTTTTATGGTTTGTAAGACAACTTGAGGGGGACTTGTCCATTAACACTAGGGTTAGTCCTTCTTAACCAATTAAGGAAGAATTGGAACCCTAATGCAAGGCCCAAGTTACAAGCTTGATGTCTTGATGATTATTAAGATGGATTGATTAAAGGAGTTAAACACATTAAGGGTTTAACACTTAGGATTAAAGTTATACACTCCATCCTAATAGAAGGATGCAGGCATAAGCTTAATCACAAAGCCTTAAAACCTTTAGGGTTTAGTCCCTGATTATGAGATGAGAAGAGAAGACTCAAAGAGACACAAAGGTAAAATCTAAGATGGGGGGAACTAATCAAAACCCTAATCATTGTCATGCTTGGTTGTTCCTAAGGTTTGTGAGGTTTACAAGAGAAATCTTCAAAGGAACCATCAGGAAGCAGATGAAAAGGAGCCAAGAGAAGCAAAGTAACTTGCTTCACTTAAGAAGACAAGTCACTTAAAGAAAGAAAGTAAGATGAAGAAGAAAGAGCAAGCTCAATCTCAAACACATAACAAAATGCAGCAAGGATGCATAAAAGAGATGAAAAGAAAATGTGAGAAGTGAAGGCAAATTCACTTCTCAAAGTTGCTTACCACCTGAAAAGTTAGTGAAAAGAATGCAATGCAATGCAATATGAGATGGAATGACATGATACAAACCAAAACCAGAAGCATATATGAGATGATAATGATGCTATGAGATGGTGCAAACATGAAACAAAGCATGGGGATGATCACATGAACAAATGGATGCAAATGGAACAAGTTTAGAACCATGATCATACATGACAAGTTATGAAATGCAAATGGCATACAACATGGCAAATGCAAGATGCAATGATCAGACATGATTCTAATATGTCTTAAGATGTCTAATGGATCAAATGGATGCACAAAATGCTATGGCAAGTCATGGTATGCAAGCAAATGCAAGATGAATGCAAAAGGAAGCCCAAATTAGGGTTTATGATCAATGCATCAAACAAAAACCAAAATCAGAAGCAAACATCAAGATAAAAAATTGAAAATGCATTCAAAGGAACCCTAACCCTACACAAACTCACTGCCCAAAGGAGGGGATCCAATTCTTAACCTAGCTAGGGTTATGAATTTCCTAAGATTTCTAGGGTTTTAGGGTACCTTAACAAGAAAAATGTCAAACAAATTGAAAATGAAAGATCAAATCATGCCAATTTAATCCTACAAACTACATGATATGCAAAACACAATGCAAAAAGGATCAAAGTCCAACTCTCAAAGACTAGGCAGAAATGATTTTTTGAACATTGGATCAAAATAATGCTTAAAAATGAAATTAATTCCATGGAAAATTGTCAAAATGCATCAAGATCAAAAAAGAAATTTGGTTTGAGGGTTGGACAATGTTTCTAAATGATTATGAAGGTTTCATGAATTTTTTGGTGATTTTTAAATACCTAAAAGTATTTTTAATTAATTAATTCTCATTAATTAATTAAAAATAAACTTTTAAATGATTTAAAAATATTTTTTAATGCAAAAAATAAAAATAAAAATGTTTTTGGTTTCTGAAAATTCATAAAAGTTTATACAAAAATTTTCAGAATTTTTAAAATTGTTTTGCTATTTTTAATAAATATGAGAAAAAAATGAAATAAAATGTAAAATAAAATGGATTTAATCTAAAAATGAGAAAGTATGCGCATCTAAGGGCCCAAATTCAAATTCACACGCGCGGGAGAAGACTTGGCGCCACATCCAAGGGCTGAGATTCAAATTCGCTAATTAAATGATTAAGCCCTAATCCTGCCCTAATCATTCTCAGGCGACCGGAACACTGTTCCGGTCGTCTTCTCCGGCTATCTCATCTTTCAATCTCTCTCAATATGCCATGTGTCGCTCCCAAAAGATGGGAAATGCCCAAATAAAGGTACAGACGCGAACGGTCGGCGAAAAGAACAATGAGAACACACAGCAGTGAACTCACTGGAAAAGAAAAGAGTCGCCAGCTAGGCATTTTTATCCCGGAGGAAAGGCAATGCTGCATAGACCTAGAAAGACATGGATAAGACGGTTGCGAACCAGAGAGACTGAGAAAGGGGGTTGGTTACAACCTGGGAAGGTACTAGCACCCAGATTGTCCGCCGTACTCGACGGGATCCACGCTTAAAAGATTTGTGTTTTAAAGGGGTAGTGTCAGTGCAATCTGTGTATAAAAGAGCTGGAAATAGATGTACAGGTGTCAGTGTATATGAAGTGAAGTGTATAAGTGAAGTGTCAGTGTAAAGACTAGAATATAATGCTCAAGATCATGAGGCTAAAAGAATTAAGCTGAGGGAGGGGGAATATACAGAGACTTTTGTTCGATAACTGTTAAGTTATGCCTACGTATCCTCTCGTGCAATGAGGAAGTCAGAACACCGTAGTTCGACCCAAAGAGACTGAAAGATAAATTGACTTGTGAACTGCTTACTTGTCTATGCTCAAGTGTATGACCTGTCTGGCTCAGGTGCAAACTGTATTGCATTAGACGGAAGAAGCAAGTTCTCGTTTATGAGTGAATGAGATGAGAAAAGAATCCCAGAGGAGACGATTATTGTTTGTTTTTGTGTTTTCAGTCTTTTATTGCCTTTTGAAGCTTGTCATAGGTTAATGAGCTTAAGTCTAAACCAATGGATTAGTAAACTCATCACATCTTCCCTCTGATTAGGGGTAATGAGAATACCTTAAGTGTGAAGTCAGCTTCTCACACTTAATCACCTTTGATGTAGGATTAAGATCATTAACCTATTTGTGGTTATTTAGATGTTTTTGTGGTTTTTGTTTAGTGTTAAGTAATGAGGTTAAGCCATAATCAAGGATTAAACAAACTCATTACACCATCCTAATAGAAGGATAATAGATGAGAATGTTTAAGCTGAGGAAAGTTCCTCAACTTAATCCATGATAAGGGATTAAACTCATGACAAAACAAGCCTTTGATTAAGTGGATTTTATTTAAGGGTGAGATAATGAAGTGATTTTTATGATTTGTAAGACAACTTGAGGGGGACTTGTCCATTAACACTAGGGTTAGTCCTTCTTAACCAATTAAGGAAGGATTAGAACCCTAATGCAAGGCCCAAGTTACAAGTGTGATGTCTTGATGATTATTAAGTGAATTGATTAAAGGATTTAAACACATTAAGGGTTTAACACTTAGGATTAAAGTTATACACTCCATCCTAATAGAAGGATGCAGGCATAAGCTTAATCACAAAGCCTTAAAGCCTTTAGGGTTTAGTCCCTGATTATGAGATGAGAAGAGAAGACTCAAAGAGACACAAAGGTAAAAGCTAAGTGGGGAGACTAATCAAAACCCTAATCATTTTCATGCTTGGTTTTTCCTAAGGTTTGTGAGGTTTAACAAGAAAGATCTTCAATGGAACCACCAGGAAGCAAATGAAAGGATCAGGAAAAGCAAAGTAACTTGCTTCATTCAAGAAGTTCAAGTCACTTGAGGAAAGAAAGTGAGAAGAAAAATAATGAGCAAGATCAAACTCAAACACATAACAAAATGCAGCATGGATGCAAGAGAGAGATGAAAGGAAATTGTGAGAAGTGAAGGCAAATCCACTTCTCTAAGTTGCTTACCACCTGAAAAGTTAGTGAAAGAGATGCAATGCAATGCAAAATGAAATGAAATGGCATGATGTAAATCAAAACCAGAAGCACATACATGATGATAATGATGCTATGAGATGCTACAAACATGAAACAACACATGGGGATGATCATACAGGCTTATGGATGCAAATGGAGCAAGTTAAGGACCATGAACATACATGAAAAGTTATGAAATGCATATGGCATACAACATGGCAAATGCAAGATGTAATGATCAAACATGCTTTCAATATGTCTTAAGATGTTAAATGAATCAAATGGATGCATAAAAATGTCATGACAAGTCAAGGTATGAATGCAAATGCAAGATGGGTGCATATGGAAGCCCAAATTAGGGTTTATGATCAAAGCATCAAACAAAAACCAAAATCAGAAGCAAACATCAAGATAAAAAATTGAAAATGCATTCAAAGGATCCCTAATCCTATACTAACTCACTACCCAAAGGAGAAGTTCCAACTCCTAACCTAATTCAAGTTATGATTTTCCTAAGTTTTCTAGGGTTTTAGGGTTCCTTAACAAGAAAAATGCCAAACAAATGGAAAATGAAAGATCAAATCATGCCCATTTAATCTCACAAACTACATGCTAAACACAATGCAATGCAAAAGGATCAAGGTCCAACTCTCAATGGTTAGGCAGAAATGATTTTTGGAAGTTTGGATCAAAATAATGCATTAAAATGATTTTAATTCCATGGAAAATTCTCAAAATGCACCAAGATCAAAAAAGAAATTTGGTTTGAGGGTTGGAAAATATTTCTAAATGTTTTTAAAGGTCTCATGAATTTTTTGCTGATTTTTAAATACCTAAAAGCATTTTTAATTAATTAATTCTCATTAATTAATTAAAAATAAACTTTTAAATATTTAAAAATATTTTTTGAATGCTAAAAATAAAAATAAAAATATTTTTGGTTTCTGAAATTAAATAAAAGTTTGTATAAAAAATTTCAGAATTTTTGAATAAGTTTTGCTATTTTAAATAAAATATAGAAAACAAATGTATTTAAATGAAAATAAAAATGAAATTAAATGGATTAATGAAGAAGTCAACAGATGCTGAGGCCAACATTCAAACTCACACGCGCGGGAGTTGACTAGGCGCGCATCTGGACGGCCTACATTCAAACTCACTAACCCTAATTAATTAGCCCTAATCCAGCCTTAATGACTCTCAGGTGACCGAAACAGTGTTCCGGTCATCTTCTCCGATCACCCCAAATTTCAAACTCTCTCCACACGCATCTAAAACGAAATCTAATTGCCCAGAACTCTTCCCCACTCAATCACGAATCAAAACCCCCATTCAAACAACATTTATCATTCCTAAACTGAGAGAATCGAATCAAAATAGTTTTAGGGCAAAAAGTTTCAGAACAAGATTAAACTCTCATCTCTTCACCATTTTCAAAACCAACAACATCAGAGTGATCAGTGAATCATGAAGAACAACTTAGGAACTTAAAAAATCATTTCTGGAAAAAATGTTCATGAAGCTACCTGAGTTTGAAGCTTTTCAGTTTGCCACTTTCTGACCCCTTTTCTTCGTGCAATCCACTCCTCTTAGGCCCCTGATGAACTCTTGATGCTTAGAAAAAGTTTGTGATGGCTGGTTTGGAAGTTTGAACAAGTTCTGTTCAAGCTCAGGTGAGAATCGTGTTTGTGATTCTGGCAGTTTAAGGCAAGGATGATGGGTGCTTTGTGACCAGGAAGATGAGTTGAGTTGATGTATGAAGTTTGTTTGTGTGTTTGTGAGCTGTGTTGTGTGTTTCGAATGCTTTTGCTCAATGGAGTTAAAATGTGAATGTGGTGCTATGGCTGGTTTCAGGCTTGTGTATTGTGTGGTTTGGCTTGCAATTGATTTGTATAAACAATGTTCATTGGTCAGAAGATGTGACATGTCCTTTTTTGATAGGTATGGTTGCTTTTGCAAATTGTCAACTTTTGTGTAAGAGAAGCATGGGTCATGTTCTAGCCAAGTACAAGGGAGGTGTGCTGCGCAACATGGTGAGGGAAAAGGCTAGGGTTGATCAGCAAAGTAGCTAGCAAGTGGATGAGAAGTTATCATGTGTTTTGCAACTTGGCTTGCTTTTGGTTCCTTTGAGATTTCATGAATTTCAATGCATCAAAATGTCAAGTTCCTTGGGCCAATTCTGATCTTTGAATGTTGTGTGATGTTTGTGTAAAGGTTAGACATTAATTTGAAGTCACCAATTGCCTTGGTACAAGAATTTGCAAGTTTTTCCATTTGGTGCATAACTTGAATTTAAGTGATTTTTGCCAACTTTGATGAGCCATAACTTTTGATCCAAAATGAATTAGGTCATGTTCTTGTACTTTTTTGAAAAGGGAAAGATCTATTCTACAACTTTCATGACCAAAGTTTTTCCATTTGAAGCTTTTTTGAATCAAAAAGTAAGGGTTGAAAAAGTTACATAAAATGACATTTTCATTAAAAGTCAAACTTGCCCAAAAAGTCAACTTTGAAAAAGACTTGAAATTCTTCAATTTTGTGAACTTCCAAAGTCTTCTATGATCAAATAAAGATCATATACAATCAAAATGATGAAGATCACCCTTTGGTTGGGTCATTGGGGGCCTCAAATGCCCTGATTTTGCACTGACTTACTTGAAAAGTCAACTCTTGATCAGATGACTTCCCCATGGAATTTCTTCATGAAAATTGATATGCATACTCCCTATACCATATAGAGACCAATAGAAACAAGAATGACCAAAAAATTTGGAGTTATGGCCTCTGAAACCAAAACCCTAATTTTAGGTCATCTGTGCAGTCAAGCCTGGCTCTGCTTCCATACCATCCTCAGTTCTTGTGATTCTTTGGCATTCTTGACTTTGAGAGGATATAATATGATACTTGAACACACATGGACCTCTTTGAAGTGATTGATGGCCTTTGGAGTGGCTCAAGAAGCTCTTGGATAACTCAAATCACAAACCCTAGATGCAGATGACTTAGACTCTATGCAGTGAATCAAAAATGTAATATGAGATGCTATGATGGTGTTTATGCATATGAAATGATCACAAGCCATGGTTTGAATGGGTGAGGGAAAATTTGGGGTGTTTACAGCTGCCCCTATTCAAACATGAGTTAGCTGTGCAGGATGTAAGCGTCGGCTTAACAGGCAAACAAGATAACTTGTGGTTGAATACCAAAGACAGTCCGAAATTTGCACTCACAGAATGAAGAAGAAAAGGGATATAGATTGTAAAAGGAAATAAAGTATATTGTAAAGTGCGGGCGACGGAGAACGACCGTCGAGCAGAGGACGACTGCTGGGTAAAGAGCAATGACGGGGACGGCCGACATGCTGAAAGTGCGGAAAATAAAGCGATGACGGGGACGGCCGACATGCTGGGGATAAAAGATATTATGATGGGGACGGCCATCAAGCTAAAGTTGTAAGATTCTATGGGGATTAATGAAACATGACGGGGACGACCATCAAGTTCATAAAGTAAAGTAACCAACGATGGGGACGGCCATCGGGTTAAAGAAAAAGGACCACGACAGGGACGGCCATTGGGTTAAAGAATAAATGAAATAAACAGATGACGAGGTACGGTCATCAAAGGTGAAGGACGATCACCTATCAGGGGACGGCTGCTCTGTTGGGTTAAGATGAGGGACGGTCATCTAAGGTGGAGGACGACCATCTGGCAGGGTACGGCTGCCGAAAATATCGCGACATAGGACGAATGTCGGATAAAAGGTCAACGATGGGGACGGCCATCGGATGAGCATGATGGAGGACGACCATCAAGAGGTGGAGGATGACCACCTAGCAGGGGAAGGCTGCTCTCAAGGTTTATCATGACATAGGACGAATGTCAGATAACCAAAAATCAACAATGGGGACGGCCATTGGATAAAATGATGAAGGACGATCATCAAAAGGTGAAGGACGATCACCTAGCAGGGGACGGCTGCTAAATATCACGACATAGGACGAATGTCGGATAGAAAATCAACGATGGGGACGGCCATCGGATGAGCATGATAGAGGACGACCATCAAGAGGTGGAGGACGACCACCTAGCAGGGTACGGCTGCTCTCAGGGTTATCATGACATAGGACGAATGTCAGATAAAGAAGAAAATTGCTTTGTTGGCGATCTACTGGGGAATAGTAAACACGGACGAGTGTTTACATCCAAGAAACAAAAAGGTATAAGTGTTTAGACTGTAGTGTATAGATTAAAGATGCGGACGAGCATCCTTAAGACTACGATACGGACGAGTATCGGGTAGAAACAAATACTGACACGTGTTCAAAGATGATGATACGGACGAGTATCAACTGGTTAACAGAGAACACAGACGAGTGTTGAATCTGAAAGGACTCTTCTGGGGAATAGTAGACACAGACGAGTGTTTATATTCAAGAAGACAGAAGTGTTTGACACGGTGTATGGGTTAAAGATGCGGACGAGCATCCTTAAGACTATGATACGGACGAGTATCAGGTAGAAACAAACGCTTGACACATGTTCTGAGATGATGATACAGACGAGTACCAACTGGTTAACAAAGATCATGGACTAGTGCTGAATCTGTGGAGATATAAATGGTGTATACAAGATACGGACGAGTATCTGTATAAGTATGATTGGTGTATATTTGAGTGTTTAATCTGCTGGGGAGGGTGACACGGACGAGTGTCGAAGGGAGTATAGTATAAACAAGTATCTGATATACAAAGCGTTTATGTTACTTTGCTGGGGAAGGTGACATGGACGAGTGTCAGGAAAATTATATATATACAAGTATCTGTGAGTGCAAAGGGAATATCTTTGGCTTTCTGCTGGGGATATGACACGGACGGGTGCCACAAGGGGTGTGTATTTGTATTGGTGAATGTGGGGCAACTGTTTTTGCCGGGGAATCTTGGGGAGTATTCTGCGTATTGTTGATGGATTATTGTTCACAAGTGTTTGATTCGGACCATGACTTATGATTATGCAACATGTTTGATTTTTGCCGTAATGCTCCGTATTAAGACGGAATGCTACGCTTCGTGGGGTGATTATGATGCTAATGCTATGATTATGCAAAAGATACCAATCTGGGATTCGGATCCCAATGTTGTGTAGATCTCTGGTCGATCTGCTTGAAATGAACATCCCAGCTGGGGATGAGATCGTCGATAGATCTAATGAAATGATTCTGCTTGGGGAGAGGGGTCAATGATAGACCTATTCCTGGAAAATGAAAGACCCAGCTGGGGTTTGTAGAAGCTTTCGTCACCCTGTTGTGATTCTTTCGTGTGTTGCTCTTCTGGATAGAGGCTGAAACTCTGTGGGGAGATGATTTCCTGGATTTTGTACTCGGCTGGGGAAAAATGATTGGCAACTCGGTTGGGAGAAGCAACAAGTGACAACTCAGTTGGGGAGAAAACACTTGGGTGCTAAGATTGAGTGAGTGTTGATTTGCCAGCTTGCTGGGATGAAGCTTTCATGCCCCCTGTTGCACTTTTGAATACCTGCAATCCTGCAAAGACAGAGAAACGTACAAGTAACCCCGAGGTATCCCTTACCGGATTCCGTCATAGGAGTGAGACACTCTCGAGAGTAAGTATATTTCCTGCAAGCACGTGTTTTGTTTTCTTTATTATTTTATAAAACATCTGTATCCACGCAACTAGTTTTCTTAAGACATCAGACATTCTTTTGCAAATAAAAAAAATGTACAAAACGAAACATGACTGAAAAATCTGATTTTATTAATTCAAATGCCCTGAATTGGCAAGATACAGAAACATATCTCCTGAAATGAGGAGATTGTTACAAATTGAGAAACAGAATGCTGGCAATGTTGACGGCGCTTTGAGGAGCTTCCCCTCTTGCTACGACTCGTATGACTTTTGACGTTCTTCTCGTCTTGCTTTCTGAAGAAGGTTGATTCTGACAGAAGCTTGATCCTTTCGAGATTTACCAAGTTGCAAGTGATACAGACGAATTCAGAATGCAATTGTTCACTTATTCCCTTATTTTGCATGGATCGCCCTTTCGGGTTTTCAATCCATCGGGATACCCATTTTTGCCTGAGTTGTCCAATGCGGCTTTTCAACTCAGCGGGTGTACATTTTTTTTGTTTATTTTCCCTTATTTTTGCCCGAGTCTTTTATTCTGTTTTTGAATCGCCGGGATGCCCTATTTTTGCCTGGACTTACATTCTGTTTTTGTGTCCAGCGGGTCATTTTTATGCGAAGTATTTTTTAACTGCATCTGAATTCACAGGGGACGGGAAATCTTCACCATCCATGGTGCTGAGCATCAGTGCCCCACCAGAGAAAACTTTCTTTACCACGAATGGTCCTTCATAGTTTGGAGTCCATTTGCCCCTGTGGTCTGTATGAGGAGGGAGGATTCTTTTCAGCACAAGATCTCCCACTTGGTACTCTCGGTGCCTGACTTTCTGATCGAAGGCTCTCTTCATTCTTTTCTAATACAACTGCCCATGACAAATTGCAGCCAGTCTTTTCTCTTCAATCAGACTCAGTTGTTCGTATCGGGATCGGACCCACTCTGCTTCTTCAGCTTAACATCCATCAGTACCCGTAGGGAGGGTAATTCAACTTCAACGGGTAGGACTGCTTCCATACCATACACAAGCTGATACGGCGTTGCCCCAGTGGATGTTCTGATTGACGTGCGGTACCCGTGCAAGGCAAATGGTAGCATCTCATGCCAGTCTTTGTATGTAACTACCATCTTCTGCACAATCTTCTTGATATTCTTATTAGCTGCCTCGACAGCGCCATTCATCTTTGGCCTGTAAGGAGAAGAATTGTGGTGTTGGATTTTGAAGTCCCGGCATAGCTCTGCCATCATTTTGTTGTTCAAGTTGGAACCATTATCAGTAATGATTCGCTCGGGCACTCCATACCGACAGATGATATCTCTTTTCAGAAATCTGGCTACCACTTGCCTTGTAACATTTGCATATGACGCTGCTTCAACCCACTTGGTGAAATTGTCAATGGCGACCAAGATGAACCTGTGGCCATTTGAAGCAGTTGGCTCAATCTTGCCGATCATATCAATGCCCCACATGGCAAAGGGCCAGGCTGAAGACATTATATTCAAAGGATTGGGAGGCACATGCACCTTATCCGCATAAATTTGGCATTTATGGCATTTTCTGGCGTAAGCACAACAGTCGGCATCCATTGTGATCCAATAATAACCTGATCTTAGCAATTTCTTAGCCATTGCATGCCCTCCGGCATGGGTTCCAAAGGATCCTTCGTGCACTTCATGCATTAACAAGTCTGCTTCTGTTTTATCAACGCATCTGAGGAGTACCATATCAAAGTTTCTCTTGTACAGGGAACCATCAGTGTTCAGAAAGAAACTACCAGCAAGCCTTCTCAAAGTCTTCTTATCATTGGAAGATGCCCCAAATGGGTATGTTTGATCCTCCAAAAAGCACTTAATGTCATGGAACCAAGGCTTATCATCCTTGACAATATCTGCTGCAAATACATATGCTGGTCTGTCAAGTCTGGATACTGAAATCTGCGGTACAAAGTTGGCAGCTTGAACTTTGATCATAGATGAAATGGTAGCCAGAGCATCTGCAAACTGATTCTCGTCCCGAGGGATATACTCAAGCTTGACCGTTGTGAAGAAAGTCAATAACCTCCTTGTATAATCCCTGTAAGGTATCAGATGATCCTGGTGTGTATACCATTTGCCATTGGTTTGATTAACTACCAGAGCTGAATCTCCAAATACAGTCAATGTCTTGATCCTGAGGTCAATGGCTTCCTCAAGACCCATAATGCAAGCTTCGTATTCAGCTTCGTTGTTAGTGCAGTTGAAGGTGAGTTTTGCCGAGAAAGGCATGTGAACTCCCTTAGGTGTAATGAGTACCGCACCAACACCACGACCATTCATATTAACAGCCCCATCAAACATCATAGTCCATTCTTCTTCTGGGTCGGGCCCTTCAGTGTGAATAGGCTCTTCATGATCTTTCGCTTTTATGAACATGATGTCTTCATCGGGGAAGTCAAATCTCATAGGCTGGTAGTCATCAATAGGTTGCTTAGCAAGATATTCAGATCGCACACTGCCTTTGATGGCTTTCTGAGAGGTGTACTGGATGTCATATTCTGTGAGAATCATCTGCCATCTTGCAACCCTTCCGGTAAGAGCTGGCTTCTCGAAAATGTACTTAACTGGGTCCATTTTGGAGATCAATAAAGTAGTGTGGGTCAACATATACTGTCTCAGTCGGCGAGCAGCCCACGCTAAAGCACAACAAGTTTTCTCGAGCAGTGAATAACGTTGTTCACAGTCGGTAAACTTTTTGCTCAGGTAGTATATTGCATACTCTTTTCGACCAGACTCGTCATGCTGGCCCAGCACACAACCCATTGACTCTTCTAATACTGTCAAATACATGATCAGAGGTCTTCCTTCGACTGGAGGCATAAGGATTGGTGGTTCTTGCAGGTATTCTTTGATCTTGTCAAAAGCCTTCTGGCAGTCTTCGTTCCACCTGACCGTTTGTTCTTTTCTTAACAGCTTGAACAAGGGTTCACAGGTTGCCGTAAGGTGAGATATGAACCTTGAGATGTAGTTCAATCTGCCTAGAAACCCTCTAACTTCTTTCTCAGACTTCGGTGCAGGCATTTCTTGAATGGCTTTGACTTTATCAGGGTCAACCTCAATCCCTTTCTCACTTACAATAAAGCCCAGCAGCTTACCAGATCGCACCCCGAATGTGCACTTGTTGGGGTTCAGCTTCAATTGGTACTTCCTCAGACGCTTGAATAGCTTCAGCAGATTTATCAGATGGTCTTCTTCTGTAAGGGACTTGGCAATCATGTCATCCACATAACACTCGATTTCTTTGTGGATCATATCGTGGAATAATGTTACCATAGCCCGTTGATATGTTGCACCAGCATTCTTCAATCCGAATGGCATTACTTTGTAACAGAACGTGCCCCAGGGTGTGATGAAGGTTGTCTTCTCCATGTCTTCAGGTGACATTTTGATCTGATTGTATCCTGAAAATCCGTCCATGAAGGAGAATACCGAGAACTGAGCCGTGTTATCAACCAATACGTCAATGTAAGGTAATGGGAAATCATCTTTCGGGCTGGCTCTGTTCAGATCCCGGTAGTCAACACACATCCTTACCTTGCCGTCTTTCTTAGGCACGGGTACTATATTAGCAACCCACGGTGGATAGCTAGTTACAGCGAGGAACCCGGCGTCCCACTGCTTTTGTACCTCTTCTTTGATTTTCATTGCCATGTCTGGGCGAGTACGGCGCAGTTTCTGTTTAACCGGCGGGCAGTCTTCTTTTAATGGCAGCTTGTGCATAACAATGTCGATGTCCAACCCTGGCATATCTTGAAAAGACCAAGCAAACACATCCACATATTCCTGAAGCAGGTCAATCAGTTGTTTCTTCACTGAGTCTTGTAAGCAGGCCCCAATCTTAACCTCTTTCACGTCTTCATCAGTACCAAGATTAATCGTTTCGACCTCCTCCTGATGAGGAGTGATAACCTTTTCCTCTTGTCTCAACAACCTGGCTAGCTCTTCAGGAAGCTCGTAGTCTTCTTCAACCCCTTCATCAGCTTGATTGATTGGATTGTCAAAGTCATACGAAGTCATAGCCGTGTTGTTGTCGGTGCGGTCTGGAAGGCACTCTCTGCAAGGGTTCAGTTTGTTCATTTTAGTGATTGATTTTAATCTTGTTTAGAAAAGTGAAATAAAAGTTGTCATTTTGAAAACATTGCCATTTATTTTTTGTACAAAAAGAAAAATGGAAAAACAGTGAGCGGAAAAGAAAAAGACTCGTTTGCAAAAGATGTCTGATATTTCATTGATTAATCTTGCTGCACAAAAATTACAGATGGCCCGATTACAAAATGAGTCTTGTCATCTTGGGCAAGATGCAAGACTTGATGCATGCTTAAAATATACAGGAAATAATAATTACTCTGCAGGAGTAACTCTTATAATTTCCTGGGAAGACCAGTTTGAGATACTGCTCCCCGGGATCTTTGGACGAATCCAGCTTTCCAGGTTGCGTTCATCTTCCGACTCATCTTCCAAGTTGTTGACAGCATCGGGGCTGAGCATCCCCCCACTAACAAAGTTGGGCTTCTTGGCAGCCTCTGCTTGATCTTCTTGAGTTGGTTTGTAACCCAACCCAAATCTATCTTCTTTCTTCTCCACAGGCAACAGTTTGCCCCAGCCTTGAGCGTTTCCTTCTTCCACAACCTTCCGGGCTTGCTGGTAGGATGTCATGGAAGTCCCAAGTATAGTAGAGGTTTCATTAATATTCAAGGCCTCAAACCCTTGACTCATCGTCTCGTGGATCTCCCCATCCATCTCAATGTATTTGTAGGTAGCCAGATGGCTAACAAAAATATCTTCCTCTCCACATATAGTAACGACTTGGCCCTCCCACTCGAATTTTAACTTATGGTGAAGGGTAGACGTAACTGCGCCAGCGGCATGAATCCATGGTCTACCCAACAAACAGCTGTAGGCAGGCTGAATGTCCATCACGTAGAAGGTCGTTTTGAAAGTTTGTGGGCCAATCGTTACAGGCAACTCAATTTATCCCAGAACTGATCTCTTAGAGCCGTCAAAGGCTCTCACTACCAAGTTACTGGGACGTAATGCCAATCCTTCATATTCCAGCTTCACAAGGGCCTTTTTGGGTAAGACATTGAGGGATGACCCTGTATCTACCAGCACATGGGAAAGAACTGCACCTTTACATTCCATAGTAATGTGCAAAGCCTTGTTATGATTGCGGCCTTCCGTAGTCAAATCAGTGTTGGTAAATCCTAGCCCATTACTAGCATTAACATTTCCAACCACAGCTTCCAACTGATTGACGGTGATCTCTTCTGGCACATAAGCTGCGTGCAAGACTTTTAGTAGTGCGTTCCGATGAGCCTCGGAGCACATAAGCAATGATAGAATAGAGATCTTAGAAGGCGTCTGATGAAGCTGGTCCACTATCTTGTAATCACTCTTCTTGATGATTCTCATGAACTCATCGACTTCTTGATCAAAAGGTGTTTTCAAAGCTTCTTTAACAACTTGCTCTTCTTGCACCATGCTCTTCCCTTTTGCCTTGGCAGCAGCTTCTGCTTCGGCAATGGGTCTTTGAATTTGTGGGGCAAAGAGACGTCCGCTTCGAGTGAAGCCTCCGCCTCCTCCCACATTGTCTATTTGTGGTGCAGAAGTTGATGTATCAAGAGTGATCTTCTGTCCTTCGCAGTATAGATCAGAGCCGTAATGCCAAGGGATGGCATTACTGCTTTCATAAGGCATTGGCCCAGGCACTGTGATAGTGACTGGACTGATGGCAGCTGCAGAAGGGACCATGATAGTCTGTGGATCATAGTATATTGTGACTGGTGCTCTGATAGGAGTGGCATTTTGTGAGTTGTAGGCAGAATCATTTTCAGGATCATAATAAATTGTAACCGTTGAGATATTTGCTGCTGAAGTTGTAGGAGACATTGTTGGAAGGATGGGTGTTTTTGTTGTAGGAGATTCTGAATGAAGGGGTGCTGAAGTTGTAGAAGGGATGTTCGTCGATATTTGGTGTGTTGAAGTAACAGATGAAGCATTTGTCGATGAAACTGAAGAGTTGTTTGGAACAATGGTTGTTGCAGTTGTAGGAGATACTGGAATTGTTGCTGATGAGATTGCTGGATTGGTAGGAATTGATGTTGTGATTTGAAGCAGGCCACTCTGGATGAGACCATCTATGCCATCTCTCAAGTTATCACAACCATTCACTGAAATGTTGCAGTAAGCACACCCTAGCTCACATCCCGGGAACATTTGACATTCGAGGAGTTGAGCTTTAATCTCCACCAAGGGTGTCCGAATCTGACCCACACTGGTTATCAAATAAGACGACTTGTCTTCTTCAATAGCATTAATTCTGGGACCTCCGTGGTGTGGCATAGGGTTTTTGTGAACATTTGGTGGTGGTGCAAAGTTTAGAGCCTTAGAATCTACCAAGTCCTATACCTTCATGTGCAAGGCTCTGCACTTCTCTGTACTATGCCCAGGTGCATTTGAATGAAAAGCACACCTGGCGTTGGCGTCGTAATTTCTGGGTAGACTGGCAGGATCTGGAGGTGCCAATGTCCTTAGCTCAACTAGGTTGAGTTTTAGGAGTTGTGGCAGTAATGTGGCATAGGGCATAGGGATCGGATCGATCACCCTATTGGCCTAAGAAGGTCTCTGTTGAAATGGTCTTTGCTGATTGTTGTTGCTGGTGTTGTTGTTGTTATAATTTCTCTGAGGAGGATACTGAGTTTGTTGCTGGTAATTCTGTTGCTGAGGTTGATAAGCTGGTTGAGGATGAATTGGAGCGGGAATGGTGACTGCTGCCACAGACCTTTGGACATATTGGGGTCTACCCCTGCTGGTATGGATAGCATTGGTTTCACCAGCTCTTCTTGGGCCTACAAAAGGCTTTCTGGGGTTGCTGGATGAGCTGGCACCGTTGTCAGAAATTTTACCCATTTTTAAAAGGCTCTCAATTCTCTCCCCGGCTATGACCACGTCAGCAAAGCTAGTGGAGGAAAAGGCAGCTAGCCTGTCAATGTATGTCCCTTGGAGGGTGTTCATAAACATATCAGCCATCTCCCTCTCCGACATGGGTGGCTGGACAGCAGCAGCAAGCTGTCTCCACCTTTGAGCGTACTCCCGGAAGCTCTCCCTGGATGATTGTGACATTCCCATCAGGAGGGTCCTGTTGGGAGCCATATCCAAATTGTACTGATACTGTCTGATAAAGGCCTCAGCCAAGTCCTTCCAGCATCTAATGGTTGCTCTGGTCAGATGAGAGTACCATTCCCTTGAAGCTCCAGTTAAGCTATCCTCAAAATAAAACATCCATAGCTTTTTGTCCATGGTATATGCTTTCAGCCTCCCCAGAAAAGACTGTAAATGGGTCCGGGGACAGGAAGTCCCGTTATACTTCTCAAAGCATGGTGGTTTAAATTTGTGGGGAATCCTGACCCCGTCCACTAGACCCATGTCCATAACATCAAAGCCCAAATAATTCTGGGACTCCAGGGATCTTAGCTTCTCAGCAATCTCATCTAGCCTTCTGTCATAGGCTTCCTCCCCAGCTCCCATCACCGTGAACTGATCTTCCTGGGGGTCTTCTTGCAGCACTCTACCTGCAGTGGCAGTCCCTTGCACATTAACAGGGATGTTGATCTCTGGATGCAGGTGGGGTCCATAGACTGGGGGATTAACATGAGGTTGGACTCTCTCATTGTTGCTTGTCCCAGCAGTCCCTGGATGAGGGTCTTCATGATTCCTCCCCTCTACCAGTGCTCTTAACCTCTCTTGGCTTTGAGCCATATTATTCATCACCTCCATAAATTGTGTCATCTGATTCCTCATTTCCAACCTCTCGTTGGCCATTTGAGTCCGGACCTCTGTAAGGTCCTGCTGTACTTGGTCCATTTGTATGCCCGGAAGATTGTTGCGGGTGGGATATCTGTGTGGACGGTTGAGTGGAAACCCTCGACGTCGAGCAATAGTTCCTGAGTTCACAACAGAGTTAGTAACAATAAAACAAAAACCTACAAAACAAAACAAAAGGTTAGTATGCAATGCAGTGTGCTTATTTGTTTCCAAGGTATCCGGCTTGGCACTTGGTTTTGACCTTTCCAGACCCTTGAAGAAGGTGCTTGTGATGTTGCTTGAAGAATTCAGATAAAACAAACCAACACATATATTACAAAAAGTAAATGATACATAGTTTTTTTTTACAATACATTCCCTCTGAGGGGTCAAAAATACAACATAAAGAAAAGTACATAAAATGAAAACAACAACAAGCAAAAGTCAAACACCAAGACCAAACTCATCCTCTTGAACTTCCTTGAGAAGTGCTTCAGTCACAGGATCAGCTGGACGCTCTGTAAGATTCCTGATAAGGAGATTCCTTGTAGTAACAGCTGCAGTTAGTCTTTTGTGTTGACTCTGGTCCTTTGTCCTCTTTACACCAGCTCTAATCTTCAATTCTGAGATCTCCCTCTGGGCTGCTGCCAGGGCCTCCTGTTGCTCTTTTTCACTAGCTTCCAGCTGCTCAATCTTGTCCTGAGTCCTCTTATCCTCCTGAGTGCGAGCTTCGGTGATCCTGACCCACCTAGCTTGACTCTCCTTTAGATACAAATCAGTCCTGGCCTTCTGGAACTGAGCTTCCTTGCAGGCATTCTTCAAGATCTGTTCTCCAGCCCTAGACTTCTTAATTTAATCCTCTGACTTCTCAATTCTAGTCAAATGCTCCACCTTCAGCTTTTCTAACCTCTCAATATCCAACCTACCATCACTCCTCTCCCAGAGGGTCTTCTGTAGAGCTTGAGTCAGCTTCTCATTTCTCTCTTTCAATTTCTCAAACTCCTCTAAGCTGACAGTTGCTGGAGGTGGTGCTGTGGAAGGTCCAGGCATATCTTCAATAGTGAAAGGCATTCCAGTAATTTGAGCTCTGGTATGAGACCACTCATAGTACTGAGCTGAGGCCACATTATTGCATTTCCCAAGGATGGTTACCCCCTTAGTCTGCACATTGTCCCAAGCCCAGGATGCTTGCCTGACAATAGCCAGATTAGGCTTGATTTCACAATAAAGAGTCTCAGTCAGATCCTGTGCCCTAGGAGGATGGACTAATGCATAGCCCAGTTGTCTTTTGAATAGCAGAGGGTTGTAGTTGATGCAACCCTTAACTCCTATCAGAGGCACATTGGGAAATTGCCCACAACTAGTAATGATGTCTCTGCCCTTGGTGCTCTGAGTGCGCCACCTGATATCATCTGAGGTTAGAGCAACAAGCCTCCTAGCCCAGTTTCTTTGCTGGTGAGGGTTCAAGAATGCATCAGTCTTTGGCAAATGCTTGAGCAGCCAAGTATGGAACAAAGGAGCACAGCATCTTACTAATCTTCCCCTTTGCTTTTCATTCCTTTGATGAACAGAGTAGTAAAGATCTCCCAGTAAGGTGGGCACTGGGTTTCTCAGGATGAAAAGATGGATTGCATTCTTGCTAACAAACCTAGGCTCATCTGCAAAAAGTACGACCCCATATATGCTAAGGGCCAACAGAGCACAGACTGCCTTCGACTCCCCCAAGGAGGCCTTCAGAATAGCCTGAGAAGTCAAGAAATCCAGATGAAAACCAGAGACTCCAGCTTTAGCTGTCAAATTCTACCCAATCAGAACTGGCTCCAGATATAATGCCTTTGCTACCTCTTCATTACTAGGGAATGCCATCTCAGGGTTGAAGGGGATTCCACCCTTGATAGGTACACCAATCAGTGATGAATACTCTTCCAACAAGGGTCCCAACTGAAAATTCTGGAAGGTGAAGCACCTCAGAGGGGGATCATAGAACTGCAGGCAAGTATGAATCAGGCTCCTCTGTGAAGGGTCCAAATCCATAACCACATCAAAAATTCCTCCATAATGTTCTCTGAAAAGTGGTATATGGTCTGGAGTAATCAGGGTCTGAATCTTCCTGATGCTGGCCAACTCAGGCTCAAAGAAATGATAGGAGATGTTACTCTTCTTAGGTGCCATATTGTTGAAGAAGAGCTGGGTCAGATGCTGAGAATAACACTGAAGATAGGCCTCTGACAGGCTGAGACTGGTGATGCAGATGACTGAAGCAGGGTAGCTGACAGCTAAAGTAAGTACTGATGAAGACAGGTCTATGCTGAATAAGGGGTCAAAACCAAGCCAAAATGATAGGATGGATACCCTGAAAAACAAATAAACACATGTTAAAATGATGCAATGAGGATGTATGCAAATGATATGCAAAGGTTTGTGACTGAGCTGGATCTGATTAACTGCTCTGATATAAGTCCATATGTGTTCAAGAAATCCAGATGGAGGTTCATAAGTCCAGTAACCAAGGTGGGGGACTCAAATAAAGAGTCACATGTCCAGGGTTAAAATCACAAGAACTGTTCCAAGATGGAGTATTCTTAATCAAATCAAAGTAACAGGGTAATCTGAGGTCAAGGGTACCTGCAAACCTGTAAATAGCCCAACCCCCTCACAGGTGATGCTCTAAAACAAAGATCCTCAGACTTGGATCAGTTATGAGAAGTGTAAACACTTCTAACCCGGAGGTACAGTGTTTACAATAACCATAAAAGATCCTCCTCTAATTCACCTCAGCTTCTGAAGGTCAATACTAAAGGTCATCCAGACTTAGCAGGCTTCCCAGATAGCCCTAGTACTACAGGAAATCAGCACACAGAGTTCTCAAGAAGAAACCCATATCTGAACCGTGTATCATATTCCCGCACCAGACCGAAATGGAATGGGAAAGAACATGAACCACTCTAGCCTAGGTGTCACTCAGGTCCCAGGTATAGGACCTCAACTCTCAGTAGAACCCCACCCACCAAAGCAACAAAACAGAACCAGCCAGCACAGTATGACAATATGATATATATGCATAAAGCCATAAAGAAAGCAATAAACAAAACTGTACAATAAAGCAAAAATAAATACAAATACAAGCACAAATAGCACATAACACCCCAGTAAACACAAATCAAACAAGCGCTAGGAGGAACCCACAAAAAGAACCAGAAGCCCTGGTTACAGTATAAGGTTCCCCAGCAGAGTCGCCAAGCTGTCGCTCCCAAAAGATGGGAAATGCCCAAATAAAGGTACAGACGCGAACGGTCGGCGAAAAGAACAATGAGAACACACAGCAGTGAACTCACTGGAAAAGAAAAGAGTCGCCAACTAGGCATTTTTATCCCGGAGGAAAGGCAATGTTGCATAGACCTAGAAAGACATGGATAAGACGGTTGCGAACCAGAGAGACTGAGAAAGGGGGTTGGTTACAACCTGGGAAGGTATTAGCACCCAGATTGTCCGCCGTACTCGACGGGATCCACACTTAAAAGATTTGTGTTTTAAAAGGGTAGTATCAGTGCAATCTGTGTATAAAAGAGCTGGAAAAAGATGTACAGGTGTCAGTGTATATGAAGTGAAGTGTATAAGTGAAGTGTCAGTGTAAAGACTAGAATATAATGCTCAAGATCATGAGGCTAAAAGAATTAAGCTGAGGGAGGGGGAATATACAGAGACTTTTGTTCGATAACTGTTAAGTTATGCCTACGTATCCTCTCGTGCAATGAGGAAGTCAGAACACCGTAGTTCGACCCAAAGAGACTGAAAGATAAGTTGACTTGTGAACTGCTTACTTGTCTATGCTCAAGTGTATGACCTGTCTGGCTCAGGTGCAAACTGTCTTGCATTAGACGGAAGAAGCAAGTTCTCGTTTATGAGTGAATGAGATGAGAAAAGAATCCCAGAGGAGACGATTATTGTTTGTTTTTGTGTTTTCAGTCTTTTATTGCCTTTTGAAGCTTGTCATAGGTTAATGAGCTTAAGTCTAAACCAATGGATTAGTAAACTCATCACATTTTCCCTCTGATTAGGGGTAATGAGAATACCTTAAGTGTGAAGTCAGCTTCTCACACTTAATCACCTTTGATGTAGGATTAAGATCATTAACCTATTTGTGGTTATTTATATGTTTTTGTGGTTTTTGTTTAGTGTTAAGTAATGAGGTTAAGCCATAATCAAGGATTAAACAGACTCATTACACCATCCTAATAGAAGGATAATAGATGAGAATGTTTAAGCTGAGGAAAGCTCCTCAACTTAATCCATGATTAGGGATTAAACTCATGACAAAACAAGCCTTTGATTAAGTGGATTTTATTTAAGGGTGAGATAATGAAGTGATTTTTATGATTTGTAAGACAACTTGAGGGGGACTTGTCCATTAACACTAGGGTTAGTCCTTCTTAACCAATTAAGGAAGGATTAGAACCCTAATGCAAGGCCCAAGTTACAAGTGTGATGTCTTGATGATTATTAAGTGAATTGATTAAAGGATTTAAACACATTAAGGGTTTAACACTTAGGATTAAAGTTATACACTCCATCCTAATAGAAGGATGCAGGCATAAGCTTAATCACAAAGCCTTAAAGCCTTTAGGGTTTAGTCCCTGATTATGAGATGAGAAGAGAAGACTCAAAGAGACACAAAGGTAAAAGCTAAGTGGGGAGACTAATCAAAACCCTAATCATTGTCATGCTTGGTTGTTCCTAAGGTTTGTGAGGTTTAACAAGAAAGATCTTCAATGGAACCACCAGGAAGCAAATGAAAGGATCAGGAGAAGCAAAGTAACTTGCTTCATTCAAGAAGTTCAAGTCACTTGAGGAAAGAAAGTGAGAAGAAAAAGAATGAGCAAGCTCAAACTCAAACACATAACAAAATGCAGCATGGATGCAAGAGAGAGATGAAAGGAAATTGTGAGAAGTGAAGGCAAATCCACTTCTCTAAGTTGCTTACCACCTGAAAAGTTAGTGAAAGAGATGCAATGCAATGCAAAATGAAATGAAATGGCATGATGTAAATCAAAACCAGAAGCACATACATGATGATAATGATGCTATGAGATGCTACAAACATGAAACAACACATGGGGATGATCATACAGGCTTATGGATGCAAATGGAGCAAGTTAAGGACCATGAACATACATGAAAAGTTATGAAATGCATATGGCATACAACATGGAAAATGCAAGATGTAATGATCAAACATGCTTTCAATATGTCTTAAGATGTTAAATGAATCAAATGGATGCATAAAAATGTCATGACAAGTCAAGGTATGAATGCAAATGCAAGATGGGTGCATATGGAAGCCCAAATTAGGGTTTATGATCAAAGCATCAAACAAAAACCAAAATCAGAAGCAAACATCAAGATAAAAAATTGAAAATGCATTCAAAGGATCCCTAATCCTATACTAACTCACTGCCCAAAGGAGAAGTTCCAACTCCTAACCTAATTCAAGTTATGATTTTCCTAAGTTTTCTAGGGTTTTAGGGTTCCTTAACAGGCAAAATGCCAAACAAATGGAAAATGAAAGATCAAATCATGCCCATTTAATCTCACAAACTACATGCTAAACACAATGCAATGCAAAAGGATCAAGGTCCAACTCTCAATGGTTAGGCAGAAATGATTTTTGGAAGTTTGGATCAAAATAATGCATTAAAATGATTTTAATTTCATGGAAAATTCTCAAAATGCACCAAGATCAAAAAAGAAATTTGGTTTGAGGGTTGGACAATATTTCTAAATGTTTTTAAAGGTCTCATGAATTTTTTGCTGATTTTTAAATACCTAAAACCATTTTTAATTAATTAATTCTCATTAATTAATTAAAAATAAACTTTTAAATATTTAAAAATATTTTTTGAATGCTAAAAATAAAAATAAAAATATTTTTGGTTTCTGAAATTAAATAAAAGTTTGTATAAAAAATTTCAGAATTTTTGAATAAGTTTTGCTATTTTAAATAAAATATAGAAAACAAATGTATTTAAATGAAAATAAAAATGAAATTAAATGGATTAATGAAGAAGTCAACAGATCCTGAGGCCAGCATTCAAACTCACACGCGCGGGAGTTGACTAGGCGCGCATCTGGACGGCCTACATTCAAACTCACTAACCCTAATTAATTAGCCCTAATCCAGCCTTAATGACTCTCAGGTGACCGAAACAGTGTTCCGGTCATCTTCTCCGATCACCCCAAATTTCAAACTCTCTCCACACGCATCTAAAACGAAATCTAATTGCCCAGAACTCTTCCCCACTCAATCACGAATCAAAACCCCCATTCAAACAACATTTATCATTCCTAAACTGAGAGAATCGAATCAAAATAGTTTTAGGGCAAAAAGTTTCAGAACAAGATTAAACTCTCATCTCTTCACCATTTTCAAAACCAACAACATCAGAGTGATCAGTGAATCATGAAGAACAACTTAGGAACTTAAAAAATCATTTCTTGAAAAAATGTTCATGAAGCTACCTGAGTTTGAAGCTTTTCAGTTTGCCACTTTCTGACCCCTTTTCTTCGTGTAATCCACTCCTCTTAGGCCCCTGATGAACTCTTGATGCTTGGAAAAAGTTTGTGATGGCTGGTTTGGAATTTTGAACAAGTTCTGTTCAAGCTCAGGTGAGAATCGTGTTTGTGATTCTGGCAGTTTAAGGCAAGGATGATGGGTGCTTTGTGACCAGGAAGATGAGTTGAGTTGATGTATGAAGTTTGTTTGTGTGTTTGTGAGCTGTGTTGTGTGTTTCGAATGCTTTTGCTCAATGGAGTGAAAATGTGAATGTGGTGCTATGGCTGGTTTCAGGCTTGTGTATTGTGTGGTTTGGCTTGCAATTGATTTGTATAAACAATGTTCATTGGTCAGAAGATGTGACATGTCCTTTTTTGATAGGTATGGTTGCTTTTGCAAATTGTCAACTTTTGTGTAAGAGAAGCATGGGTCATGTTCTAGCCAAGTACAAGGGAGGTGTGCTGCGCAGCATGGTGAGGGAAAAGGCTAGGGTTGATCAGCAAAGTAGCTAGCAAGTGGATGATAAGTTATCATGTGTTTTGCAACTTGGCTTGCTTTTGGTTCCTTTGAGATTTCATGAATTTCAATGCATCAAAATGTCAAGTTCCTTGGGCCAATTCTGATCTTTGAATGTTGTGTGATGTTTGTGTAAAGGTTAGACATTAATTTGAAGTCACCAATTGCCTTGGTACAAGAATTTGCAAGTTTTTCCATTTGGTGCATAACTTGAATTTAAGTGATTTTTGCCAACTTTGATGAGCCATAACTTTTGATCCAAAATGAATTAGGTCATGTTCTTGTACTTTTTTGAAAAGGGAAAGATCTATTCTACAAATTTCATGACCAAAGTTTTTCCATTTGAAGCTTTTTTGAATCAAAAAGTAAGGGTTGAAAAAGTTACATAAAATGACATTTTCATTAAAAGTCAAACTTGCCCAAAAAGTCAACTTTGCAAAAGACTTGAAATTCTTCAATTTTGTGAACTTACAAATTCTTCTATGATCAAATAAAGATCATATACAATCAAAATGATGAAGATCACCCTTTGGTTGGGTCATTGGGGGCCTCAAATGCCCTGATTTTGCACTGACTTACTTGAAAAGTCAACTCTTGATCAGATGACTTCCCCATGGAATTTCTTCATGAAAATTTATATGCATACTCCCTATACCATATAGAGACCAATAGAAACAAGAATGACCAAAAAATTTGGAGTTATGGCCTCTGAAACCAAAACCCTAATTTTAGGTCATCTGTGTAGTCAAGCCTGGCTCTGCTTCCATACCATCCTCAGTTCTTGTGATTCTTTGGCATTCTTGACTTTGAGAGGATATAATATGATACTTGAACACACATGGACCTCTTTGAAGTGATTGATGGCCTTTGGAGTGGCTCAAGAAGCTCTTGGATAGCTCAGATCACAAACCCTAGATGCAGATGACTTAGACTCTATGCAGTGAATCAAAAATGTAATATGAGATGCTATGATGGTGTTTATGCATATGAAATGATCACAAGCCATGGTGTGAATGGGTGAGGGCAAATTTGGGGTGTTTACACCATGAAATCGTGCCAAACTCTCCAGAATCAATCATTAATCATCACTAAACCTAAACCTCACCCCAAAATCCATTCATTTCCACTGAATCATGAGACACGAATCAAAACGGAAAACAAAACAAAAATTTCAGAGATCAAATACATCCTACACACGCAACCATTTTCAATGATTCAAAGCTTAAAATGATCAGCACATCACATAGAATCAGTTTGTAACTCAAAACACAAGTTCTGGAAAAATGTTTTTGGATGATACCTGAGATGGAGCTTTCGATTCCAGAGCTTTCAGGCTGTTTATTTGGCTCAAATCTACTCCACTGATCCTCCTAAGAAGCTTGCAAGGTTTGTTTGAAGTTTGCAATGGCTGGTTTGAGAGTTTGCTTGAGTTCTGTTCAAAGGGGGGCAGAAATCGTATCTGGCTTATGTGAGGTTTCAAGGGTGAATGAAGGCAGGGAAACGATCAGGAGGATGTGGTGATATGTTCTATGAAGTTTGTTTGTGAGTTTGTAGCTTGTATGATGAGTTTCGAATGCTTTTGCAAATGGGGTGAAAAATGAGAATGTTGTGCTATGGAGTGTTTCAGGCTTGTGTTTTGTATGCTTTGGCTTGCTTTTGATTTGCATAAACTATAGTGATTGGTCAGAAGAAGTGATGTGTGCTTTTGTGATAGGTATGACTCAAGTTGCCAAAATGTCAAAGTTGTGTAAGAGAGGTATGGGCTACTTTCTAGCCAAGGACAAAGGGTGTGTCCTACGCAACATGATGTGGGGAGAACCCTAGGATGGTTCAGCAAGCTAGCAAGCAAGTGGATGATAAACTATGATGAGTTTTGCAACTTGCCTTGCTTTTGATCTTTATGAAATATCTTGATCCATAGACCGCAAAAGTGAGAAGTTTCTTGGCCCATTCTGAATTTTAGGTCTTGTATGATCATGTTGTGAAGTTTAGAAATGCATTTGATGACTTAATTTGCCTTGAGAAGTGAATTTGAAACTTTGCCTCTTTGGTGGAAACTTTGAAATTTTGTGATTTTAGCCAACTTTGACAAGCCATAACTTTTGATCCAAAATGAATTAGGTCATGTTCTTGTACTTTTTGAAAAGGGAATGATCCATTCTACAACTTTCATGACCAAAGTTTTTCCATTTGAAGCATTTTTGAATCAAAAAGTAAAGGTTGAAAAAGTTGCCTAAAATGGTAATTTCATTAAAAGTCAAACTTTCCCAAAAAGTCAACTTTGCAAAAGACTTGAAATTCTTCTATTTTGTGAACTTCTAACATCTTCCATGATCAAATAAAGATCATATACAATAAAACTGATCAAGAACACCCCTTGGTTGGGTCATTGAGGGCCTCAGATGCCCTAATTTTGCACTGACTTGCTTGAAAAGTCAACTCTTGATCAGATGACTTCCCCATGGAATTTCTTCATGAAAATTGATATGCATACTCCCTATACCATATAGAGACCAATAGAAACAAGAATGACCAAAAAATTTGGAGTTATGGCCTTTGAAACCAAAACCCTAATTTTAGGTCAACTGTGTAGTCAAGCCTGGCTCTGCTTCCATACCATTCTTAGTTCTTGTGATTTTTTGACATTCTTGACTTTGAGAGGATATAATATGATGTTTGGACATACATGGACCTCTTTGAAGTGATTGATGACCTTTGGAGTGGCTCAAGAAACTCTTGGATTGCTCAAATCACAAACCCTAGATGCAGATGACTTAGAACCTATGCAGTGAATCAAAATTGTGATATGAGATGCTATGATGGTGTTTATGCATATGAAATGATCACAAGCCATGGTGTGAATGGGTGAGGGCAAATTTGGGGTGCTTACAGCTGTCCCTATTCAAGCATGAGTTAGCTGTGCAGGATGTAAGCAACGGCTTAACAGGCAAACAAGATAACTTGTGGTTGAATACCAAAGACAGTCCAAAATTTGCACTCACAGAATGAAGAAGAAAAAGGATATAGATTGTAAAAGAAAATAAAGTATATTGTAAAGTGTGGGCGACGGAGGACGACCGTCGAGCAGAGGACGACTGCTGGGTAAAGAGCAATGACGGGGACGGCCGACATGCTGGGAAAAGTGCGGGAAATAATGCAATGACGGGGACGGCCGACATGCTGGGGATAAAAAGAAATATGATGGGGACGACCATCAAGTAAAGCTGTAAGATTCTCTGGGGATTAATGAAAAATGATGGGGACGGCCATCAAGTTCATAAAGTAATGTAACCAACGATGGGGACGGCCATCGGGCTAAAAAGAAAAGGGACCACGACGGGGACGGCCATCGGGTTAAAGAATAAATGAAATAAACAGATGATGAGGTACGGTCATCAAAGGTGAAGGACGATCACCTAGCAGGGGATGGCTGCTCTGTAAGGGTTTAAGATGAGGGACGGTCATCTAAGGTGGAGGACGACCACCTGGCAGGGTACGGCTGCCGAAAATATCACGACATAGGACGAATGCTGGATAAAAGGTCAACGATGGGGACGGCCATCGGACGAGCATGATGGAGGACGACCATCAAGAGGTGAGGGACGATCACCTAGCAGGGGACGGCTGCTCTCGAAGTTTATCATGACATAGGACGAATGTCAGATAACCAAAATCAACAATGGGGACGGCCATTGGATAAAAATGATGAAGGACGATCATCAAAAAGGTGGAGGACGACCACCTAGCAGGGGACGGCTGCTAAATATCACGACATAGGACGAATGTCGGATAGAAAATCAACGATGGGGACGGCCATCGGACGAGCATGATGAAGGACGATCATCAAGAGGTGGAGGACAACCACCTAGCAGGGTACGGCTGCTCTCAGGGTTTAACATGACATAAGACGAATGTCAGATAAAAAAGAAAATTGCTTTGCGGGCGATCTACTGGGGATGCAGTAAACACAGACGAGTGTTTATATCCAAGAAATAAAGGTATAAGTGTTTAGACCTTGTGTATAGATTAAAGATGCAGACGAGCATCCCTAAGACTACGATACGGACGAGTATCGAGTAGAAACAAAAACTGACACGTGTTCAGAGATGATGATACAGACGAGTATCAACTGGTTAACAAAGAACACGGACGAGTGTTGAATCTGAGGGGACTCTTCTAGGGAATAGTAGACACAGATGAGTGTCAATATTCGAGAAGACGAGAGTGTTTGACACAGTGTATGGATTAAAGATGCGGGCGAGCATCCTTAAGACTATGATACGGACGAGTATCAGATAGAAACAAACGCCTGACGCATGTTCTGAGATGATGGTACGGACGAGTACCAACGGGTTAACAAAGAACACGGACGAGTGTCGAATCTGCGGGGATGTAAAGGGTGTATATAAGATACGGATGAGTATCTGTATAAGAGTGAATAGTGTATAGATGAGTGTTCAATCTGCTGGGGAGAGTGACACGGACGAGTGTCAAAAGGTGAAAAGTATAGTATAAACAAGTATCTGATATACAAAGTGTTTACATTACTGTGCTGGGAAAATGACATGGACGGATGTCAAGGAAATGTATATATATATATCAGTATATGTGAGTGCAAAGAGGATGTCTTTGGCTTTCTGCTGGGGATATGACACGGACGGGTGCCACAAGGAGTATATAGTGATGTTTGTGAATGTGAGGTAAACTGCTTTTGATGGGGAATCTGGGATGTATTCTGTATATTGCTGATGGATTGTTAATATTCACAGGTGTTTGATTCAGAACATGGCTTATGATTATGCAATTATGTTTGATTTTTGCCGTAATGCTCCACATTAGACGGAATGCTACGCTTTGCGGGGTGAATATGATGCGAATGCCATGAATATGCAAAGATACCAATCCAGGATCCGGATCCCGATGCCACGAAGATTCTTGGTTGATCTGCTTGAAACGGACATCCCAGCTGGGGATGAGATCATTGGTAGATCCAATGAGATGTATTTGCTTGGGGAGATAGGTCACTGATAGACCCGTCCTTGGTAATGAGGGGACCCAGCTGGGGTTTGCAGAAGCTTTCGTCACTCTGTTGTGATTCCTTCATGCGTTGCTCTTCTTAATAGAGGCTGGAACTTTGTGGGGAAGTGGTTCCCTGGCTTTTGTACTTGGCTGAGGAAGAATGATTGGCAACTCGGCTGGGAGAAGCAATAAATGGTAACTCAGTTGGGGAGAAAACACTTTGAGTGCTAAGAACGAGTGTTGACTTGCCAGCTTGCTGGGATGAAGCTTTCATGTCCCATGTTGCGCTTCGGATACCTGCAATCCTGCACAGATAAAGAAACGCACAAGTAGTCTCGAGGTATCCCTTACCGGATTCCGTCATAGGAGTTAGATACTCCCGAGAGTAAGTATATTTCCTGTAAGCACGTAGTTTTTATTTTTTTTGAGGATAAGCGTCTGTATTCATGCAATCGGTTTTTCTTAAGACATCAGACATTCTTTGCAAATAAAAATGTATAAAACGAAACATGACTGAAAATATGCTTTTATTAATTCATGTGCCCTGAATTGGCAAGGTACAGTCAAAGAAACATATCCCCTGGAATGAGGAGATTGTTACAAATTGAGAAACAAAAAGCTGGCAATGTTGATGTCGCTTCAAGGGGCTTCCCTCCTGCTATGACTCGTATGACACTTGACATTCTTCTCGTCTTGCTTTCTGAAGAAGGCTGATTCTGACAGAAGCTTGATCCTTTTGAAACTTAACCGGTTGTAAGTGATACAGACGAATTCAGAATGCAGTTGTTCGCTTATTCCCTTATTTTGCATGGATCGCCCTTTCGGGTTTTCAATCCATCGGGATGCCCATTTTTGCCTGAGTTGTCCAATGCGGCTTTTCAACTCAGCGGGTGTACATTTTTTATTTATTTCCCTTATTTTTGCCCAAGTCTTTTATTCTGTTTTTGACTTGCCGGGATGCCCTATTTTTGCCTGGACTTACATTCTGTTTTTATGTCCAGCGGGTCATTTTTATGCGAAGTATTTTTTAACGGCATCTGAATTTACAGGGGACGGGAAGTCTTCACCATCCATGGTGCTGAGCATCAGTGCCCCACCAGAGAAAACTTTCTTTACCACGAATGGTCCTTCATAGTTCGGAGTCCATTTGCCCCTGTGGTCTGTATGCGGAGGGAGGATTCTTTTCAGCACAAGATCTCCTACTTGGTACTCTCGGTGCCTGACTTTCTGATCGAAGGCTCTCTTCATTCTTTTCTAATACAACTGCCCATGACAGATTGCAGCCAATCTCTTCTCTTCGATCAGACTTAGTTGTTCGTATCGGGACCGAACCCATTCGGCTTCGTTCAGCTTAACATCCATCAGTACCCGTAGGGAGGGTAATTCAACTTCAACAGGTAGGACTGCCTCCATACCATATACAAGCTGATACGGTGTTGCCCCAGTGGATGTTCTGATTGACGTGCGGTACCTATGCAAGGCAAATGGTAGCATTTCATGCCAGTCTTTGTAGGTGACTACCATCTTATGCACAATCTTCTTGATATTCTTATTAGCTACCTCAACAGCGCCGTTCATCTTTGGCCGGTAAGGAGAAGAATTGTGGTGTTGGATCTTGAAGTCCCGGCATAGCTCAGCCATCATTTTGTTGTTTAAGTTGGAACCATTATCAGTAATGATTCACTCGGGAACTCCATACCGACAGATGATATCTCTCTTCAGGAATCGGGCTACCACTTGTCTTATAACGTTGGCATAGGAAGCTGCTTCGACCCACTTGGTGAAATAGTCAATGGCAACCAGGACGAATCTGTGGCCGTTTGAAGCAGTCGGTTCAATCTTGCCAATCATATCAATGCCCCACATGGCAAAGGGCCAGGGTGAAGACATTACATTCAAAGGATTGGGAGGCACGTGCACCTTATCCGCATAAATCTGGCATTTATGGCATTTCCTAGCATAGGCACAACAGTCAGCATCCATTGTGATCCAGTAATAGCCTGATCTTAGCAACTTCTTGGCCATGGCATGCCCTCCCACATGGGTACCAAAGGATCCTTCGTGCACCTCGTGCATTAACAAGTCTGTTTCTGCCCTATCAACGCATCTGAGGAGTACCATATCAAAGTTTCTCTTGTACAGGGAACCATCAGTGTTCAGAAAGAAACTACCAGCAAGCCTTCTCAAAGTCTTCTTATCATTGGAAGATGCCCCAGATGGGTATGTTTGATCCTCCAAGAAGCACTTAATGTCATGGAACCAAGGCTTATCATCTTTGACAATATCTGCTGCAAATACATATGCTGGTCTGTCAAGTCTGGACACTGAAATCTGCGGTACAAAGTTGGCAGCTTGAACTTTGATCATAGATGAAATGGTAGCCAGAGCATCTGCAAACTGATTCTCGTCCCGAGGGATATACTCAAGCTTGACCGTTGTGAAAAAAGTCAATAACCTCCTTGTATAATCCCTGTAAGGTATCAGATGATCCTGGTGTGTATACCATTTGCCATTGGTTTGATTAACTACCAGAGCTGAATCTCCAAATACAGTCAATGTCTTGATCCTGAGGTCAATGGCTTCCTCAAGACCAATAATGCAAGCTTCGTATTCAGCTTCATTGTTAGTGCAGTTAAAGGTGAGTTTTGCCGAGAAAGGCAAGTGAACTCCCTTAGGTGTAATGAGTACTGCACCAACACCACGACCATTCATATTAACAGCCCCATCAAACATCATAGTCCATTCTTCTTTCGGGTCAGGCCCTTCAGTGTGAACAGGCTCTTCATGATCTTTTGCTTTTATGAACATGATGTCTTCATCAGGGAAGTCAAATCTCATAGGCTGGTAATCATCAATAGGTTTCTCAGCAAGATATTCAGACAATACACTGCCCTTTGTTGCTCCCGATAAATGAAGCTGGTTCAAATAAGGGTACAGACGCGAACGGTCGGCGAGAGGGACAATGAGAACACACAGCCGTGAACTCACTGGAGATGAATAGAGTCGCCAGCTAGGCATTTTTATCCCGGAGGAAAGGCAATGCTGCATAGACCTAGAAAGATACGGATAAGACGGTTTGCGAACCAGAGAGACTGAGAAAGGGGGTTGGTTACAACCTGGGAAGGTATTAGCACCCAGATTGTCCGTCGTACTCGACGGGATCCACGCTTAAAAGATTTGTGTTTTAAAAAGGGGTAGTGTCAGTGCAATCTGTGTATAAGATAGCTGGGAATGAATGTACAGGTGTCAGTGTATAGTGTATAAGTGATGTGAAGTATGAAAGTGTCAGTGTAAGAACAGAGTGAAATGCTCAAGATCATGAGGCTAAAAGAATGATGATGGGAAGAGGGGGAATGTACAGAGACTTTTGTTCGATAACTGTTAAGTTATGCCTACGTATCCTCTCGTGCAATGAGGAAGTCAGAACACCGTAGTTCGACCCAAAGAGACTGAAAGATGAATTGACTTGTGAACTGCTTGCTGTCTATGCTCAAGTGTATGATCTGTCTGGCACAGATGCTAACTGTCTTGCATTAGACGGAAGAAGCAAGTTCCCGTTTGTGAGTGAAGATGATGAGAAAAGAATCCCGAAGGAGACGATTATTGTTTGTTTTTGAGTTTTCAGTCTTTTATTGCCCTTTTGAAAGTTTGTCATAAGTTAATGAGCTTAGGCCTAAACCAATGGATTTGGTAAACTCATCACATCCTCCCTCTGATTAGGGGTAATGAGAATACCTTAAGTGTGAAGTCATATTCTCACACTTAATCACCTTTGATGTAGGGTTAAGATCATTAACCTACTTGTGATTATTTAGATGTTTTTGGTATTTTTGTTTAGTGTTAAGTAATGAGATTAAGCTGTAATCAAGGATTAAACAGACTCATTACACCATCCTAATAGAAGGATAATAGATGAGAATGTTTAAGCTGAGGAAAGCTCCTCAACTTAATCCATGATTAGGGATTAAACTCATGACAAAACAAAGCCTTTATTAAGTGGATTTTACTTAATGATATGATGATGAAGTGAGTTTTATGATTTGTAAGACAACTTGAGGGGGACTTGTCCATTAACACTAGGGTTAGTCCTTCTTAACCAATTAAGGAAGAATTAGAACCCTAATGCAAGGCCCAAGTTACAAGTGTGATGTCTTGATGATTATTATGTGAATTGATTAAGAGATTTAAACACATTAAGGGTTTAACACTTAGGATTAAAGTCATACACTCCATCCTAAGAGAAGGATGCAGGCATAAGCTTAATCACAAAGTCTTAAAGCCTTTAGGGTTTAGTCCCTGATTATGAGATGAGAAGAGAAGACTCAAAGAGAGACACAAAGGTAAAACTATGAGGGGAGACTAATCAAAACCCTAATTCATTGTCATGCTTGGGTGATCCTAAGGTTTGTGAGGTTTTCAAGAACAGTCTTCAAAGGAGCCACCAGGAAGCAGATGAAAGGGTCAAGAGAAGCAAAGTGACTTGCTTCATTCAAGAAGTCAAGTCACTTGAAGAAAGAAAGTGGGAGGAAGAAGAATGAGCAAGCTCAAACTCAAGCACAAGTAGAAATGCAGCAATAGATGCAAGAGAGATGAAAAGAAAAGTTATGATAAGTGAAGGCAAATTCACTTCTCAAGTTTACTTACCACCTGAAATGTTAGAAAGAAATGCAATGCAATGCTAAATGAAATGAAATGACATGATGCTAAATAAAACCAGAAGCATGTTGATGATGATTATGATGTTATGAGGTGCTGCAAACATGAGGCAAAGCATGGAGATGTTCATACAAGATCATGGATGCAAATGATGCAAGCTAAGGAGCATGAACAAGCATGGAAAGTTATGAAGCATACAAGGCAAATGACATGGCAAATATGTGATGCAATGATCAAACATGCTTCCTATGTGCCTTAATATGTCAAATGAATCACAAGAATGCTTGAAATGCTAAGACAAGTCATGTTATGCAAGAGAATGCAAGAGGGATGCAAATGAAAGCCCAAATTAGGGTTTATTGATCAAACATCAAACCAAAACCCAAAACAGAAGCAAACCTTAAGATAAAAAATGGAAAATGCTACCCAAAGCAACCCTAAACCTATACTAAACCAAGGTCCAAAGGGGAGGTCTCAAATCTTAACCAATCTCAAGATATGATTTTTCTAAGTTATTAGGGTTTTTTAGGGTTCTTAACAAAAGAAATGCCAAACAATTGGAAAATGCAAAATAAAATCATGACCATTTAACCCTAGAAACTACATGCCAAACACAAAACAAGGCAAAAAGAATCAATGTCCAACTCTTCTCCAATAGGCAGAAATGATTTTTTGAACTTATGATCAAAATAATGCACAAAATATGATTTAATTCAATGAAAAATTCTTAAAATGCATCAAGATCAAAAAAGAAATTTGGTTTGAAGGTTGGACAATGTTTCTAAATGTCTTAGAACATTTCATGAATTTTTTTGTAATTTTTAAATACCTAAAAGTATTTTTAATTAATTAATTTCCATTAATCAATTAAAAATAATCTTTTAAATATTTAAAAATACTTTTCTAATGATAAAAAATAAAATAAAAATATTTTTGGGGCTTAAAAATTAATAAAACTTTTAGGAAAAAGTTTCATAATTTTTATGCATTTTTTGCTATTTTAAAATAATTATGCAAGTTAATTGAAAAGAAAATGAATTAAAAACAAATAAAAATGAAAGTAAACCAAATGGAAGGCTGAGATGCACTATGGATTTGAATCTGTTGACCAGCGCGCAAATGAAGGGTGTGGATTCACTCTGGCCAAATTAATTTAATTACGAATTAATTAAAACTAATTAAGTGGATTAGGGCTAACAAAGAGATCTGGGCCATCCAAACTGGAGGGAAGTCAACAAGTCAAAGGCCATCTACGGCTCAAATTCAAATGGTCATAATGACCTGAGTTTAGGGTTAATCACCCTCAGGTGACCGGAGAGAAGCTCCGGTCATCTTCTCCGGTTGCACAAAAACCCTAGAACACGATTCGGGTACCTATTCTACAAATCAAGCACACCTAAATGATCCTCTAACTTCCTAGGTCATGAATCCATCTCCAAACAACATTTATGCATCATGAATCAAAGGAATCGAAAGAAAAGAAATTCACGGGCAAAAATTCAGAGGGACCATACAAGCTCAGTTTTCACTCATTTTTAAATCTAAACATATCACCATGATCCTTGAAGCATGCATTTTCATTTTATAACAAAAAATCAGAGCTTTGAGAGAAAAGTTTCATGGTCATACCTGAGGTGACAACTCCTGTTTCTGGGCTTTCAGAGCAGTTTCTTGATGCAAGCTAGCTCCAATGACTCCCCTGGTGCTAATGGCAGGCTTGAAATGAGCTTTAGCAAGCTATTTCAAGAGGTACCAAACTGATATAGCAGAAAGTGGGCTTTGTGTACAGGCTGTTTTAGGTCAATGTAAGGGGTGGTTTTGACTCCTTTGAAGGTTTCTGATTTGTTGGTGAAGAGAAATGATGTGTTTGATGGCTGGATGAAAGGATTCGATGAGTTCTGGTTTGGAAGGTGAGGAATGGTGAAGCTCAGGTCAGGCTTGTTTCAGGCTTGAGCTTTGGTGGTTTCAGGTCTATGAAGTGTGGTGAGATGATTGGTGAAGATGTTTTTTGTGTTTGTATGCTGTGGAGAGAAATTCGAAGGCTTATGCAAAAATGGAGTGTTTTGTGAATGTCTGTGTATGAAGTGTTTCAGCCTTGCTAGATGTATGGAATGGCTTGCACTTTGCCCACATAACTCTCTCTCATTGGTCAGATGATTGGACATGTGCTTTATTGATTGGTAAGTCACCTTTTGCAAAAAGTCAAAAATTGTGTAAGGAAGGTATGGCTCATGATCTAGGCTAGTACAAGGCTGGTTCTGGTGCAGCATGGTGTGTGTGTGAAGCTAGCTTGGTTCAGCAGCCAATGCATCAAGTGGTAGAAGTGTCATGAGTGTTTTTGCAAGTTGTTGCCTTTTGAAACTTTATGAGAAAAGTCTTGTTACATGAACCATAACCATGGGCATTCTTGGTTCAAATCTGAATTTTATGACTTAGAGAATGTTTGTGTGCTGGTTTGAAATGAATTGGAAGTTACAAAATGCATTGGTCCATGATTTTGCAAAATTCTCACTTAGGGCATGCCTTGAAAATCAATGATTTTGGCCAACTTTGTCACACCATAACTTTTGATCCAAGAAGAGTTTGATCATGTTCTTGTACTTTTTGAAAAGGGAAAGATGAGATCTACAACTTTCATGACCAAAGTTTTGTCATTTGAAGCCTTTTTGGATCAAGAATCAAGGCTTGAAAAATGACCTAAAATGATGCATTCTTGAAAAGTCAACTATGCCCAAAAAGTCAACATTTGCAAAAACCCTAAATTCTTGATTTCTATGAACTTCAACCTTCTTCCATGATCAAATAAAGATCATATACACTCAAAATGATGAAGATCACCCATTGGTTGGGTCATTGGGGGCCTCAGATGCCCTGATTTTACACTGACTTGTCTGAAAAGTCAACCCTTGATCAGATGACTTCCCCATGGAATTTCTTCATGAAAATTGATATACATACTCCCTATACCATATAGAGACCAATGGAAACAAGAATGACCAAAAAATTTGGAGTTATGGCCTCTGAAACCAAAACCCTAATTTTCAGTCAACTGTGCAGTCTAACCTGGCTCTGCATCCACTCAAACCCTAGTTCTTGTGATTCCTTTGCATTTTTGACTCTGTGGGAATATAAAGTGATGCTTGAACACACATGGACCCCTTTGAAGTGATTGGTGGCCTTTGGAGTGGCTCATGATGCTTTTGGATTGCTCAGATCACAAACCCTAGGTGTAGATGACTTGGAAACTATGTAGTGAACCAAAAATGAGATATGAGATGATATGATTGTGCTTATGCACATGAGATGATCACAAGCCATGGTGTGAATGGGTGAGGGCAAATTTGGGGTGTTTACAGCTGCCCCTATTCAAACATGAGTTAGCTGTGCAGGATGTAAGCAACGGCTTAACAGGCAAACAAGATAACTTGTGGTTGAATACCAAAGACAGTCCAAAATTTGCACTCACAGAATGAAGAAGAAAAGGGATATAGATTGCAAAGGAAAATAAAGTATATTGTAAAGTGCGGGCGACGGAGGATGACCGTCGAGCAGAGGACGACTGCTGGGTAAATAGCAATGACGGGGACGACCGACATGCTGGGAAAAACGTGAAGTAAAGCGATGACGGGGACAGCCGACATGCTGGAGATAAAAAGTAGAGCTAAGACGGGGACGGCCGACTAGCTGGGAAAAATAAGAAATTATGATGGGGACGGCCACTAGGATAAAGTTGTAAAATTCTCTGGGGGATTAATAAAACATGACGGGGACGGCCATCAAGTTCACAAAGCAAAGTAACCAACGATGGGGACGGCCATCGGGCTGAAAAGGAGAAGGGACCACGACGGGGACGGCCATCGGGTTAAAGAATAAATGAAATAAACAGATGATGGGGTACGGCCATCAAAGGTGAAGGAAGATCACCTAGCAGGGGACGGCTGCTCTGTTGGGAATAAAAGAAATATGATGGGGACGGCCATCAAAGGTGGAGGACGACCACCTGGCAGGGTACGGCTGCCGAAAATATCGCGACATAGGACGAATGCCGGATAAAAGGGTCAACGATGGGGACGGCCATCGGACGAGCATGATGGAGGACGACCATCAAGAAGTGGAGGACGACCACTCAGCAGGGTACGGCTGCTCTCGAGGTTTATCATGACACAGGACGAATGTCAGATAACCAAAATCAACAATGGGGACGGCCATTGGATAAAAATGATGAAGGACGATCATCAAAGGGTGGAGGACGACCACCTAGCAGGGGACGGCTGCTAAAATCAACGACGGGGACGGCCATCGGATGAGCATGATGGAGGACGACCATCAAGAAGTGGAGGACGACCACGTAGCAGGGTACGACTGCTCTCAGGGTTATCATAACACAGGACGAGTGTTAGATAAAAAGAAAATTGTTGGTGATCTACTGGGGGATATAGTAAACACGGACGAGCGTTTACATCCAAAAATCAAAAGGTATAAGTGTTTGGTATTGTGTATAGATTAAAGATGCGGACGAGCATCCTTAAGACTATGATACGGACGAGTATCATGTAGAAACAAACTGACACATGTTCAGAGATGATGATACGGACGAGTATCAACTGGTTAACAGAGAACACGGACGAGTGTTGATTCTGAAAGAATTCTTCTGGGGGATAATAGACACAGACGAGTATCTATATTCAAGGAGATATAAGTGTTTGACACGGTGTATGGATTAAAGATGCGGACGAGCATCCTTAAGACTATGATACGGACGAGTATCATGTAGAAACAAACATTAGACGCAATGTTCTGAGATGATGGTACGGACGAGTACCAACTGGTTAACAAAGAACAAGGACTACTGTCGAATCTGTGGGGATAGGAGTGGTATATACAAGATACAGACGAGTATCTGTATAAATATGAGTGTGAATATTATATAGATGAGTGTTTATCTGCTGGGGAGAGTGACACAGACGAGTGTCAAAAGGAGAAAAGTATACCATTATCAACAAGTATATGGGTTGTAGAAGTGTAAGCGACTGCGCTGGGGATATGACACGGACGGGTGTCAAGAAAATATATATATAAGTATATGTGAGTGCAAAGAGGATGTCTTTGGCTTTCTGCTGGTGATTTGACACGAACGGGTGTCAGGAAGTATCTGTAGTACGGGTGATTTTGTTTGTAAAGTGTATTCAGGCAACCTGTTTGGGGGAAGTGATGATACGGACGGGTATCAACAGGAAATATATACTGGTGTTTGTGATTTGTGAGGCAACTGCTTTTGCTGGGACCCTGGTGGGGATTTCTGTATAATGATGATGAACGGTTTATTATTCACAAGTGTTACTTCAGAACATGGCTTATGATTATGCTATGCGTTTGATTTTTGCCGTAATGCTCCGTTTTAGACGGAATGCTACGCTTTGAGGGGATAATATGATGCGAATGCCATGATTATGCAAAGAGGCAAAGACCCGGGATTCGGATCCCGTTGCTGCAAAGATCTCTGGATGATCTGCTTGAAATGGATATCCCAGCTGGGGATGAGATCATTGGTAGATCTGATGGTGTATCTGCTTGGGGATATAGGTCATTGATTGACACATCCTTGTAATATGGGACCCAGTTGGGGTTTGTAGAAGCTTTCTGTACTCTGTTGTGACTTCTTCGTGCGTTGCTCTTCTGAATAGAGGCTGAGGATTCTGTGGGGAGATGATTCCCTGACTTCTGCCTTCTGCTGAGGAAGAATGGTTGGTACTACAGCTGGGGAATGCTGTTGGTAACTCAGCTGGGGAGAGCAATGGGAGGCAACTCAGCTGGGGATAGAGCATTTCGGATGCTGAGGTTATTTGTCGATTTGCCAGCTCGCTGAGATGTAACTTGCATGCCCCAAGTTGCGTTCTGGATACCTGCAATCCTGCAAAGATAAGGAAACGCGCAAATGGTCCCGAGGTATCCTTTACTGGATTCCGTCATAGGAGTTAAGCACTCTCAAGAGTAAGTATATTCCCCGCGAGCATGTGTTTTTATTTTTAGAGGAAAGCATCTGTACTTATGCAATTGTATTTTTAGAGATATCAGACATTCTTTGCAAACAAAATATACAAAACGAAACATGACTGAAAAAATCTGATTTTATTAATTCATGTGCCCTGAATTGGCAAGATACAGTCAAAGAAAACAAGTCTCCTGAAATGAAGAGACTGTTACAAATTGAGAAACAAAATGCTGGCGATGTTGACGACGCTTTCAAGGAGCTTCCCCTTCTGCTATGACTCGTATGACAATGACATTCTTCTCGTCTTGCTTTCTGGAGAGAGTTGATTCTGATTGAAGCTTGATCCTTTGGAGCTTACCAAGTTGTAGATAATACAGACGAATTCAGAATGCAGTTGTTCGCTTATTCCCTTATTTTGCATGGATCGCCCTTTCGGGTTTTCAATCCATCGGGATACCCATTTTTGCCTGAGTTGTCCAATGCGGCTTTTCAACTCAGCGGGTGTACATTTTTCAATTGTTTCCCTTATTTTTGCCCGAGTCTTTTATTCTGTTTTTGACTCGCCGGGATGCCCTATTTTTGCCTGGACTTACATTCTGTTTTTATGTCCAGCGGGTCATTTTATGCGAAGTATTTTTTAACTGCATCTGAATTCACAGGGGACGGGAAATCTTCACCATCCATGGTGCTGAGCATCAGTGCTCCACCAGAGAAAACTTTCTTTACCACGAATGGTCCTTCATAATTTGGTGTCCATTTGCCCCTGTGGTCTGTATGAGGAGGGAGGATTCTTTTCAGCACAAGATCTCCCACTTGGTACTCTCGGTGCCTGACTTTCTGATCAAAGGCTTTCTTCATTCTCTTCTGATATAACTGCCCGTGGCAAATTGCAGCCAATCTCTTCTCTTCGACCAGACTCAGTTGTTCGAATCGGGACCGAACCCATTCTGCTTCACTTAGTTTAACATCCATTAATACCCGTAGAGAGGGTAATTCAACTTCAACAGGTAGGACTGCCTCCATACCATACACAAGCTGATACGGCGTTGCCCCAGTGGACGTTCTGATTGATGTGCGGTACCCATGCAAGGCAAACGGTAGCATTTCATGCCAGTCTTTGTAAGTGACCACCATCTTCTGCACAATCTTCTTGATATTCTTATTTGCTGCCTCAACAGCGCCGTTCATCTTTGGCCTGTAAGGAGAAGAATTGTGATGTTGGATCTTGAAGTCCCGGCACAGCTCTGCCATCATTTTGTTGTTCAAGTTGGAACCATTATCAGTAATGATTCGCTCGGGCACTCCATACCGACAGATGATATCTCTCTTCAGAAATCTGGCTACCACTTGCCTAGTAACATTTGCATATGAGGCTGCTTCAACCCACTTGGTGAAATAATCAATGGCGACCAGGATGAATCTGTGGCCATTTGAAGCAGTTGGCTCAATCTTGCCAATCATATCAATGCCCCACATGGCAAAGGGCCATGGCGAAGACATGATGTTCAAAGGATTGGGAGGTACATGCACCTTATCTGCATAGATCTGGCATTTGTGGCATCTTCTGGCGTAAGCACAACAGTCTGCATCCATTGTGATCCAGTAATATCCTGCTCTTAATAGCTTTTTATCCATGGCATGCCCTCCGGCATGGGTACCAAAGGACCCTTCGTGCACTTCATGCATCAACAAATCTGCTTCCGCCTTGTCAACACATCTGAGGAGTACCATGTCAAAGTTCCTTTTGTATAAGGACCCATCAGTGTTCAGGAAGAAACTACCAGCAAGCCTTCTCAAAGTCTTCTTATCATTGGGAGATGCCCCAGGTGGGTATATCTGATCCTCCAAGAAGCACTTAATGTCATGGAACCAAGGCTTATCATCTTTTACAACATCCGCTGCAAATACATATGCTGGTCTGTCGAGTCTGGACACTGATATCTGGGGTACAAAGTTAGCAGCTTGAACTTTCATCATGGATGAAATGGTAGCAAGAGCATCTGCGAACTGATTCTCATCCCGAGGGATATACTCAAGCTTGACCGTTGTGAAGAAAGTCAATAACCTTCTTGTATAATCCCTGTAAGGTATCAGATGATCTTGGTGTGTGTACCATTTTCCGTTGGTTTGATTAACTACCAGAGCTGAATCTCCGAATACGGTCAAAGTTTTGATTCTGAGGTCAATAGCTTCCTCGAGACCCATAATGCAAGCTTCGTATTCAGCTTCGTTGTTAGTGCAGTTGAAAGTGAGTTTTGCCGAGAAAGGCATGTGAACTCCTTTTGGTGAAATGAGTACTGCACCAACACCACGGCCATTCATGTTAACAGCCCCGTCAAACATCATAATCCATTCTTCTTCCGGGTCCGGCCCTTCAGTGTGAATAGGCTCTTCATGATCTTTCGCTTTAATGAACATGATGTCTTCATCAGGGAAGTCAAACCTCATAGGCTGGTAGTCATCAATAGGTTGCTCAGCAAGATATTCAGATAGTACACTGCCCTTGATGGCTTTCTGAGAAGTGTACTGGATGTCATATTCTGTGAGAATCATCTGCCATCTTGCAACCCGTCCGGTAAGAGCTGGCTTCTCGAAAATGTACTTAACTGGATCCATTTTTGAGATTAATAAGGTAGTGTGGGTCAACATGTACTGTCTCAGTCGGCGAGCAGCCCACGCTAAAGCACAGCAAGTTTTCTCGAGCAGTGAATAACGTTGTTCACAGTCGGTAAACTTTTTGCTTAGGTAGTATATTGCATACTCTTTTTGACCAGACTCGTCATGCTGGCCCAGCACACACCCCATTGACTCTTCTAATACTGTCAAGTACATAATCAGAGGTCTTCCTTCAACTGGCGGCATGAGGATTGGAGGTTCTTGGAGATATTCCTTGATCTTGTCAAAAGCCTTCTGACAATCTTCGTTCCACCTGACCGTTTGTTCCTTTCTTAAAAGCTTGAACAAGGGCTCACAGGTTGCTGTAAGGTGAGATATGAACCGTGAAATATAGTTCAATCGACCTAAGAACCCTCGAACTTCTTTCTCATTTCTCGGTGCAGGCATCTCTCGAATAGCTTTGACTTTATCAGGGTCAACTTCAATCCCTTTTTCGCTTACAATAAAGCCCAGCAGCTTACCGGATCGCACCCCGAACGTGCATTTGTTGGGGTTCATCTTTAGTTGGTACTTCCTCAGACGCCTGAACAACTTCAGCAGATTCACCAGGTGATCTTCCTCTGTAAGGGACTTGGCGATCATGTCATCCACATAACATTCTATTTCCTTATGGATCATATCGTGGAATAATGTCACCATAGCCCGTTGATATGTTGCACCAGCATTCTTCAGTCCGAATGGCATCACTTTGTAACAGAACGTGCCCCAAGGTGTAATGAATTTTGTCTTCTCCATGTCTTCAGGTGACATCTTGATCTGATTGTATCCCGAGAACCCATCCATGAAGGAGAATACCGAGAACTGGGCCGTGTTATCCACCAATACATCAATGTGAGGTAATGGGAAATCATCTTTCGGGCTGGCTCTGTTCAGATCCCGGTAATCAACACACATCCTTACTTTGCCATCTTTCTTAGGCACAGGTACTATATTAGCAACCCACGGCGGGTAGCTAGTCACAGCAAGGAACCCGGCGTCCCATTGCTTTTGTACCTCTTCCTTGATTTTCATAGCCATGTCTGGGCGAGTTCGGCGCAGCTTCTGTTTGACCGGTGGGCATTCTTCCCTTAGAGGCAGCTTGTGCACAACAATGTCGGTATCCAACCCTGGCATATCTTGATACGACCAAGCAAACACATCAACATACTCTTGAAGCAGATCTATCAGTTGTCTCTTCACTGAGTCTTGCAGGCAGGCCCCGATTTTAACTTCTTTCACGTCTTCATCGGTACCAAGATTAATCACTTCAATCTCCTCCTGGTGAGGAGTAATAACCTTTTCCTCTTGTCTCAATAACCTGGCTAGCTCTTCAGGAAGCTCATATTCTTCTTCAACCCCTTCATCGGCTTGATTGATTGGATTGTCAAAGTCATACGGAGTCATAGCCGTGCTGTTGTCGGTGCTGTCAGGAAGGCACTCTCTGCAAGGGTTAAGTTTGTTCGTTTTAGTGATTGATTTTAATCTTGCTTTAGAAAAAGTGAAATGAAGTTATCATTTTGAAAACACCGCCATTTATTTTTGTACAAAAAGAAAAATGGAAAAACAGTGAGCAGAAAAGAAAAAAAGACTCGTTTGCAAAAAGATGTCTGATATTTCATTAATTTAATCTTGTTTGCACAAAAGTACAGATGGCCCTGATTACAAAATGAGTCTTGTCATCTTGGGCAAGATGCAAGACTTTGATGCATGCTATAAAAATACAGGAAATAATAATTACTCTGCATGAGTAACCCTTATAATTTCCTGGGAAGACCAGTTCGAGACACTGCTCCCCGGGATCTTTGGACGAATCCAATTCTCCAGATTGCGCTCCTCTTCCAGCTCGTCTTCCAGACAGTTGATAGCATCGGGGGTGAGCATTCCCCCGCTGACAAAACCTGGCTCCTTAGCAGCCTTTGCTTGATGTTGAGTTGGTCTGTAACCCAACCCAAATTTGTCCTTCTTTTCCTCCACAGCTAAGACCTTGCCCCAGCCTAGGGCAGTTCCTTCCTCAACAACCTTCCGGGCTTGTTGATAAGACGACATGGAGATCCCCGATACAGCAGATGCTTCATTGACATTCAAGGCCTCAAAACCTTGGCTCATTGTTTCATGGATCTCCCCATCCATCTCAATGTATTTATAAGTAGCCAGATGGCTAACGAATATATCCTCTTCCCCGCAGATTGTGACAACTTGGCCTTCCCACTCAAATTTTAACTTTTGGTGAAGGGTAGACGTTATTGCGCCGGCGGCGTGAATCCAGGGTCTACCCAACAAACAGCTGTAGGCGGGCTGAATGTCCATCACATAAAAGGTAGTTTTAAAAGTCCGTGGGCCGATTGTCACAGGCAGCTCAATCTCTCCCAGAACCGATCTCTTCGAACCATCAAAGGCTCTTACCACCAGGTTGCTGGGTTTCAATGCCAATCCATCATATTCTAACTTCACCAGAGCCTTCTTTGGTAAGACATTCAGGGAAGAACCTGTGTCCACCAGCACATGAGAAAGGACAGCTCCTTTGCATTCCATGGTTATGTGCAAGGCTTTGTTGTGGTTGCGGCCATCCACTGTCAGGTCAGCATTGGTAAACCCTAGCCCATTGCTAGCAGTAACATTCCCAACCACGGTCTCCAACTGGTTGACAGTAATCTCTTCAGGCACGTAAGTTGCGTGCAAGACTTTAAGAAGTGCATTCCGATGGGCTTCGGAGCACATAAGCAGCGAGAGGATAGAGATCTTAGATGGCGTCTGGTGAAGTTGATCCACAATTTTATAATCACTCTTTTTGATGATTCGCATAAACTCATCAACTTCCTGATCGAACGGAGTCTTCAAGGCTTCTTTGGCAGCTTGATCTTCCTGCACCGGGCTCTTTCCTTTTGCCTTGGCAGCAGCTTCTGCTTCGGCAGTAGGTCTTTGAATTGGTGGAGCAAAGAGACGTCCGCTTCGAGTGAAGCCTCCGCCTCCCCCCACATTATCTACTTGTGGTGCAGGTGTTGATGTTTCAAGAGTGATTCTTTTCCCTTCACAGTACACGTCAGAGCCATAGTGCCATGGGATGGCCCTATTGTTTTCATATGGTACTGGTCCAGGCACCGTGACAGTGACTGGACTGATTGCTGCTGCTGAAGGGACTGTAATTGTTTGTGGATCATAAAAGATTGTAACTGGTGCTCTGGTGGGAGCAGCACCTTCTGAATGGTAGGCGGAGTTGCTTTCGGGATCATAGAATATGGTAACAGTGGAGACATCTTCATGATTGATTGCTGGTGTTGTAGGAGGTGTTGTTGGAAGGACTGATGTTGTTGTTGCTGGAGATTCGAAATGGAATGAAGCTGAAGTTGTAGCAGGAGAAACTGTTGAAAACTGATCAATTGGGAGGACAGATGAAGTACTTGTTGATGTTGCTGGTGAATTGTCGGGAACAATAGTTGCTGCAGTTGTAGGAGGTTCTGGAACCGTTGTTGGTGAAGTTGCTGGATTCGGAGGAAATGATGTGGTGATCTGGAGCAGGCCACTCTGAATAAGGCTGTCAATGCCATTCCTCAGGTCCTCACACCCATTCCATGAAATATTGCAGTAGGCACACCCTAGTTCACACCCCGGAAATATTTGGCTTTCACGGAGTTGAGCTTTGATTTCCACCAACGGTGTCCGGATCTGATCCACACTGGTTATTAAATAAGATGGTCTGTCTTCTTCAATAGCGTTAATTCGGGGACCACCATGATTCGGCATAGGGTTTTTATTGACATTGGGCGGCGGTGCAAAATTCAGAGCCTTGGAGTCTACCAAGTCTTGTACCTTCATATGCAGAGCCCTGCATTTTTCTGTACTGTGACCAGGTGCGTTTGAATGAAAAGCACACCTAGCATTGGAGTCATAGTTCCTTGGTAGACTGTTGGGATCCGGAGGTGCCAACGTTCTTAGCTCAACTAGGTTGAGTTTCAGAAGTTGTGGCAATAAGGCAGCGTACGGCATTGGGATCGGGTCGATCACTCTGTTAACTTGAGACGGCCTTTGTTGGAATGGCCTTTGTTGATTGTTGTTGTTGGTGCTGTTGTTGTTGAGGTTCCTTGGAGGGTATTGATTCTGCTGATGATACTGAGGTTGTTGTTGGAAGTTTTGTTGAGGAGGTTGATAGATTGGCTGTGGATGAGCTGGAGCAGGGATAGTGACTGCTGCTATTGACCTTTGAACATATTGGGGCCTACCCCTGTTGGTGTGGATGGCATTAGTCTCGCCAGTTCTTCTCGGGCCTGCGAAAGGCTTTCTTGTACTACTAGACGAGCTGGCACCATTATCAGAGATCTTACCCATCTTTAACAGGCTTTCAATTCTCTCCCCAGCTATGACAACATCTGCGAAGCTAGTGGAGGAGAAAGCAGCCAACCTGTCAATATATGTTCCCTGAAGAGTATTCATAAACATGTCTGCCATTTCCCTTTCAGACATAGGGGGTTGAACGGCAGCAGCCAATTGCCTCCATCTCTGGGCATATTCTCGGAAACTTTCCCTTGACGACTGTGACATGCCCATTAGGAGAGTCCTATTGGGTGCCATATCCAGGTTGTATTGATACTGTCTGATGAAGGCCTCTGCCAGGTCCTTCCAGCATCTTACAGTTGCCCTTGTCAAATGGGAATACCATTCCCTTGATGCTCCGGTCAAGCTGTCTTCAAAGTAGAACATCCAGAGCTTCTCATCCATTGTATAGGCCTTCAGCCTTCCCAGAAATGATTGCAAATGAGTCCGGGGGCATGAGGTCCCATTATACTTTTCGAAACAAGGAGGCTTGAACTTATGGGGGATCCGGACCCCGTCTACCAAACCCATGTCCATGACGTCGAAACCCAAAGAATTTTGAGATTCTAAGGACCTCAACTTCTCAGCTATCTCTTCCAATCGTCTATCATAAGTTTCCTCTCCAGCACCCATTACTGTAAATTGATCCTCTTGAGGGTCTTCTTGAAGTACCCTGGCTGCAGTGGCTGTTCCTTGAATGTTTGCAGGAATATTAATCTCAGGATGGAGATGTGGGCCAAACACAGGGGGGTTAACATGAGGTTGTACCCTTTCATTGTTACTTGTGCCTGCAGTCCCACATGGGGCTCCTCTTGATTCCTCCCTTCTACCAAAGCTCTGAGCCTCTCCTGGCTTTGAGCTAAGTTGTTCATCACTTCCATGAATTGTGTTATCTGAGTTCTCATCTCCAACCTTTTGTTGGCCATCTGGTTTCTGACCTCCGTAAGGTCCTGTTGCATCTGGTCCATTTGGATGCCCGGAAGGTTGTTTCTAGTTGGGTACCTGTGTGGCCTGTTGAGGGGAAATACCCGGCGACGAGCAATAATTCCTGAATATCACAGCAGAGGTTAGTAACAATAAAACAAAAACCTACAAAACAAACAAAAGGGTTAGTATGCAATGCAGTTATGCTTATTTGTTCTCAAGGTATCCGGTTTGGCCTTCAGTTTTGACCCTTCCAGACCCTTGAAGATGATGCTGTTGAAGTTGCTTTTGAAGTGAACTCGGACGGAACAAAATAACACGAATATATTACAAAAGGTGGAATAATACAACTTGTTCATTTTACAACACAGGCCCTTAAAGGGGGCAAAATACATCAAAAAAGTAAAAGTACATGGAATAGAAACAACAACAAGCAAATGATCAAACTCCAAGGCCAAACTCATCCTCACGAACTTCCTTGAGAAGTGCTTCGGTCACAGGATCAGCCGGACGCTCCGTAAGATTCCGGATAAGGAGGTTCCGAGTAGCAACAGCTGTGGTCAACTTCTTGTTCTGACTTTGGTCTTTAGACCTCTTCACTCCTGCTCTGATTCTTAGCTCTGATATTTCCCTTTGGGCTGCTGCCAGGGCTTCTTCCATCTGCTCCATCTTGTCTTGAACTCTCTTGTCTTCTAGAGTACGGGCCTCGGTGATCCGGACCCACCGGGCTTGACTCTCTTTCAAATACAAGTCTGTCCTTGCTCTCTGGAACTGGGCTTCTTTGCAAGCATTCTTCAGAATTTGTTCACCAGCTTTAGACTTTTTGATATAATCTCCAGACTTCTCAATCTTAGTCAAGTGTTCCACTCTCAACTTCTCCAATCTCTCAACCTCCCTTACACCTTCACTCCTCTCCCGGAGGGTCTTCTGCAAGGCCTGGGTTAGCTTCTCATTTCTTTCTTTCAAGCTCTCAAAATCCTCCAAACTGATAGTGGCAGGGGGTGGTGCTGAAGATGACTCAGGCATGCCTTCTATGGTGAAGGGCATTCCAGAGAATTGGGACCTGGCATGGGACCACTCATAATATTGTGCTGATGCCACATTATTGCACTTCCCCAGAATGGTGACTCCCTTGGTCTGAACATGATCCCAGGCCCAGGCAGCCTGCCTAACAACAGCCAAATTAACCTTGTTCTCACAGTAGAGGGTCTCAACTAGGTCCTGTACCCTAGGAGTGTGGACCAGTGCATAGCCCAATTGCCTTCTGAACAGCAGAGGGTTGTAATTGATACTTCCCTTAACTCATATTAAGGGCACATTGGGAAAGTGCCCACAGCTGGTGAGGATATCTCTGCCCTTGGTGCTCTGAGTACACCATCTGATATCTGCTGAAGTTAGGACAGTGAGTCTCTTAGCCCAGTTGCTTTGCTGACGAGGATTTAGAAATGCATCTGTCCTGGGTAGATGCCTGAGAAGCCAAGCATGGAATAATGGAGCACAACACCTCACTAGCCTTCCCCTCTGCTTCTCATTCCTCTGATGTACTGAGTAATAAAGATCACCCAATAAAGTTGGCACTGGGTTCTTCAGGATGAACAAATGGATTGCATTCTTGCTGATGAATCGAGGCTCATCTGCAAACAACACAATTCCATATACACTTAAGGCCAACAAAGCACAAACAGCTTTCCACTCCCCCAGGGAAGCCTTCAGACTAGCTTGAGAAATTAAGAAGTCCAGATGAAAACCAGGGATCCCAGCTTTAGAGGTCATATGTTGCTCAATCAAAACAGGTTCCAGGTGCAATGCTCTTGCTACTTCTCCATCGCTTGGGAAAGCCATCTCAGGATTGAAAGGGATTTCTCTCCTGATAGGTAGGCCAACCAATGATGAGTATTCTTCTAATAGAGGGCCCAACTGAAAGTCTTGAAAGGTGAAACATCTCAATGGGGGGTCATAAAACTGAATACAGGTATGGATCAGGCTTCTCTGTGAAGGGTCCAAATCCATAACCATGTCAAGTATATCCCCATAATGCTCTCTGAACAAAGGTATGTGATCTGGAGTGATCAGGGTTTGGATCCTCCTGATGTCTGATAAGTCTGGCTGGAAGAAATGATAGGTGATGTTGCTTTTCTTTGGAGCCATAATGCTGAAGACTGAGTAGAGTGCTGATGACAATGCTGAAAGAATGAGCCACTGACTGGCTGGTGCTGGTGGTGACTGAAGCAGACAGCTGATAACTGAAGCAGGTGCTGGTGAAGACAGGTCAAAACTGCAGATGGGGTCAAAACCAAAACCAGATGAAAATGGATACCCTGAAACACAAATAAGCACATGTTAATATGATGCAATGGTTATGTATGCAATTGATATGCAAAGGGTTTGTGACTGAGCTGGATCTGATCAAAATGCCCTGATATAAGTCCCTGTGTGTTCAAGAATTCCAGATGGAGGTCTATAAATCCAGTAACCAAGGCGGGGGACTCAAATAAAGAGCCACATGTCCAGGGTTTTAGAATCACAAGAACTGTCCAACATGGAGTATTCTTAACAAAGTCAAAGTAACAGGGTATTCTGAGGTCAAGGTACCTGCAAACCTGTAAACAGCCCAACCCCCTCACAGGTGGTGTTCTAAAACAAGGATCCTCAGACTTGGATCCGTTATGAGAAGTGTAAACACTTCTAACCCGGAGGTACAGTGTTTACAATAACCATAACAATTCCTCCTCTAATTCACCTCAGTTTCTGAAGGTCAATACTAAAAGGTCATCCAGACTTAGCAGGCTTCCCAGATAGCCCTAGCATTGCAGGAAATCTGCAACACAGAGTTCTCAAGAAGAAACCCACATCTGAACCGTGTTTCATATTCCCGCACCAGACCGAAATGGAATGGGAAAGAATATGATTCACTCTAGCCTAGGTGTCACTCAGATCCCAGGTATAGGATCTTAACTCTCAATGAATCACCCACCCACCAAAGCAAACAACAGATCCAGCCAGCAACAATGACAGTATGATATATATCAATGCAATAAAGAAAGCAGTAAAGTAACTGTACATAAATAAACAATAATAAATACAAGCACAAACAAGCACATAACACCCCAGTAAACACAAATCAATCAAGCGCTAGGAGGAACCCACAAAAAGAACCAGAAGCCCTGGTTACAGTATAAGGCTCCCCAGCAGAGTCGCCAAGCTGTCGCTCCCGATAAATGAAGCTGGTTCAAATAAGGGTACAGACGCGAACGGTCGGCGAGAGGGACAATGAGAACACACAGCCGTGAACTCACTAGAGATGAATAGAGTCGCCAGCTAGGCATTTTTATCCCGGAGGAAAGGCAATGCTGCATAGACCTAGAAAGATACGGATAAGACGGTTTGCGAACCAGAGAGACTGAGAAAGGGGGTTGGTTACAACCTGGGAAGGTATTAGCACCCAGATTGTCCGTCGTACTCGACGGGATCCACGCTTAAAAGATTTGTGTTTTAAAAAGGGGTAGTGTCAGTGCAATCTGTGTATAAGATAGCTGGGAATGAATGTACAGGTGTCAGTGTATAGTGTATAAGTGATGTGAAGTATGAAAGTGTCAGTGTAAGAACAGAGTGAAATGCTCAAGATCATGAGGCTAAAAGAATGATGATGGGAAGAGGGGGAATGTACAGAGACTTTTGTTCGATAACTGTTAAGTTATGCCTACGTATCCTCTCGTGCAATGAGGAAGTCAGAACACCGTAGTTCGACCCAAAGAGACTGAAAGATGAATTGACTTGTGAACTGCTTGCTGTCTATGCTCAAGTGTATGATCTGTCTGGCACAGATGCTAACTGTCTTGCATTAGACGGAAGAAGCAAGTTCCCGTTTGTGAGTGAAGATGATGAGAAAAGAATCCCGAAGGAGACGATTATTGTTTGTTTTTGAGTTTTCAGTCTTTTATTGCCCTTTTGAAAGTTTGTCATAAGTTAATGAGCTTAGGCCTAAACCAATGGATTTGGTAAACTCATCACATCCTCCCTCTGATTAGGGGTAATGAGAATACCTTAAGTGTGAAGTCATATTCTCACACTTAATCACCTTTGATGTAGGGTTAAGATCATTAACCTACTTGTGATTATTTAGATGTTTTTGGTATTTTTGTTTAGTGTTAAGTAATGAGATTAAGCTGTAATCAAGGATTAAACAGACTCATTACACCATCCTAATAGAAGGATAATAGATGAGAATGTTTAAGCTGAGGAAAGCTCCTCAACTTAATCCATGATTAGGGATTAAACTCATGACAAAACAAAGCCTTTATTAAGTGGATTTTACTTAATGATATGATGATGAAGTGAGTTTTATGATTTGTAAGACAACTTGAGGGGGACTTGTCCATTAACACTAGGGTTAGTCCTTCTTAACCAATTAAGGAAGAATTAGAACCCTAATGCAAGGCCCAAGTTACAAGTGTGATGTCTTGATGATTATTATGTGAATTGATTAAGAGATTTAAACACATTAAGGGTTTAACACTTAGGATTAAAGTCATACACTCCATCCTAAGAGAAGGATGCAGGCATAAGCTTAATCACAAAGTCTTAAAGCCTTTAGGGTTTAGTCCCTGATTATGAGATGAGAAGAGAAGACTCAAAGAGAGACACAAAGGTAAAACTATGAGGGGAGACTAATCAAAACCCTAATTCATTGTCATGCTTGGGTGATCCTAAGGTTTGTGAGGTTTCCAAGAACAGTCTTCAAAGGAGCCACCAGGAAGCAGATGAAAGGGTCAAGAGAAGCAAAGTGACTTGCTTCATTCAAGAAGTCAAGTCACTTGAAGAAAGAAAGTGGGAGGAAGAAGAATGAGCAAGCTCAAACTCAAGCACAAGTAGAAATGCAGCAATAGATGCAAGAGAGATGAAAAGAAAAGTTATGAGAAGTGAAGGCAAATTCACTTCTCAAGTTTACTTACCACCTGAAATGTTAGAAAGAAATGCAATGCAATGCTAAATGAAATGAAATGACATGATGCTAAACAAAACCAGAAGCATGTTGATGATGATTATGATGTTATGAGGTGCTGCAAACATGAGGCAAAGCATGGAGATGTTCATAGAAGATCATGGATGCAAATGATGCAAGCTAAGGAGCATGAACAAACATGGAAAGTTATGAAGCATACAAGGCAAATGACATGGCAAATATGTGATGAAATGATCAAACATGCTTCCTATGTGCCTTAAGATGTCAAATGAATCACAAGAATGCTTGAAATGCTAAGACAAGTCATGTTATGCAAGAGAATGCAAGAGGGATGCAAATGAAAGCCCAAATTAGGGTTTATTGATCAAACATCAAACCAAAACCCAAAACAGAAGCAAACCTTAAGATAAAAAATGGAAAATGCTACCCAAAGCAACCCTAAACCTATACTAAACCAAGGTCCAAAGGGGAGGTCTCAAATCTTAACCAATCTCAAGATATGATTTTTCTAAGTTATTAGGGTTTTTTAGGGTTCTTAACAAAAGAAATGCCAAACAATTGGAAAATGCAAAATAAAATCATGACCATTTAACCCTAGAAACTACATGCCAAACACAAAACAAGGCAAAAAGAATCAATGTCCAACTCTTCTCCAATAGGCAGAAATGATTTTTTGAACTTATGATCAAAATAATGCACAAAATATGATTTAATTCAATGAAAAATTCTTAAAATGCATCAAGATCAAAAAAGAAATTTGGTTTGAAGGTTGGACAATGTTTCTAAATGTCTTAGAACATTTCATGAATTTTTTTGTAATTTTTAAATACCTAAAAGTATTTTTAATTAATTAATTTCCATTAATCAATTAAAAATAATCTTTTAAATATTTAAAAATACTTTTCTAATGATAAAAAATAAAATAAAAATATTTTTGGGGCTTAAAAATTAATAAAACTTTTAGGAAAAAGTTTCATAATTTTTATGCATTTTTTGCTATTTTAAAATAATTATGCAAGTTAATTGAAAAGAAAATGAATTAAAAACAAATAAAAATGAAAGTAAACCAAATGGAAGGCTGAGATGCACTATGGATTTGAATCTGTTGACCAGCGCGCAAATGAAGGGTGTGGATTCACTCTGGCCAAATTAATTTAATTACGAATTAATTAAAACTAATTAAGTGGATTAGGGCTAACAAAGAGATCTGGGCCATCCAAACTGGAGGGAAGTCAACAAGTCAAAGGCCATCTACGGCTCAAATTCAAATGGTCATAATGACCTGAGTTTAGGGTTAATCACCCTCAGGTGACCGGAGAGAAGCTCCGGTCATCTTCTCCGGTTGCACAAAAACCCTAGAACACGATTCGGGTACCTATTCTACAAATCAAGCACACCTAAATGATCCTCTAACTTCCTAGGTCATGAATCCATCTCCAAACAACATTTATGCATCATGAATCAAAGGAATCGAAAGAAAAGAAATTCACGGGCAAAAATTCAGAGGGACCATACAAGCTCAGTTTTCACTCATTTTTAAATCTAAACATATCACCATGATCCTTGAAGCATGCATTTTCATTTTATAACAAAAAATCAGAGCTTTGAGAGAAAAGTTTCATGGTCATACCTGAGGTGACAACTCCTGTTTCTGGGCTTTCAGAGCAGTTTCTTGATGCAAGCTAGCTCCAATGACTCCCCTGGTGCTAATGGCAGGCTTGAAATGAGCTTTAGCAAGCTATTTCAAGAGGTACCAAACTGATATAGCAGAAAGTGGGCTTTGTGTACAGGCTGTTTTAGGTCAATGTAAGGGGTGGTTTTGACTCCTTTGAAGGTTTCTGATTTGTTGGTGAAGAGAAATGATGTGTTTGATGGCTGGATGAAAGGATTCGATGAGTTCTGGTTTGGAAGGTGAGGAATGGTGAAGCTCAGGTAAGGCTTGTTTCAGGCTTGAGCTTTGGTGGTTTCAGGTCTATGAAGTGTGGTGAGATGATTGGTGAAGATGTTTTTTGTGTTTGTATGCTGTGGAGAGAAATTCGAAGGCTTATGCAAAAATGGAGTGTTTTGTGAATGTCTGTGTATGAAGTGTTTCAGCCTTGCTAGATGTATGGAATGGCTTGCACTTTGCCCACATAACTCTCTCTCATTGGTCAGATGATTGGACATGTGCTTTATTGATTGGTAAGTCACCTTTTGCAAAAAGTCAAAAATTGTGTAAGGAAGGTATGGCTCATGATCTAGGCTAGTACAAGGCTGGTTCTGGTGCAGCATGGTGTGTGTGTGAAGCTAGCTTGGTTCAGCAGCCAATGCATCAAGTGGTAGAAGTGTCATGAGTGTTTTTGCAAGTTGTTGCCTTTTGAAACTTTATGAGAAAAGTCTTGTTACATGAACCATAACCATGGGCATTCTTGGTTCAAATCTGAATTTTATGACTTAGAGAATGTTTGTGTGCTGGTTTGAAATGAATTGGAAGTTACAAAATGCATTGGTCCATGATTTTGCAAAATTCTCACTTAGGGCATGCCTTGAAAATCAATGATTTTGGCCAACTTTGTCACACCATAACTTTTGATCCAAGAAGAGTTTGATCATGTTCTTGTACTTTTTGAAAAGGGAAAGATGAGATCTACAACTTTCATGACCAAAGTTTTGTCATTTGAAGCCTTTTTGGATCAAGAATCAAGGCTTGAAAAATGACCTAAAATGATGCATTCTTGAAAAGTCAACTATGCCCAAAAAGTCAACATTTGCAAAAACCCTAAATTCTTGATTTCTATGAACTTCAACCTTCTTCCATGATCAAATAAAGATCATATACACTCAAAATGATGAAGATCACCCATTGGTTGGGTCATTGGGGGCCTCAGATGCCCTGATTTTACACTGACTTGTCTGAAAAGTCAACCCTTGATCAGATGACTTCCCCATGGAATTTCTTCATGAAAATTGATATACATACTCCCTATACCATATAGAGACCAATGGAAACAAGAATGACCAAAAAATTTGGAGTTATGGCCTCTGAAACCAAAACCCTAATTTTCAGTCAACTGTGCAGTCTAACCTGGCTCTGCATCCACTCAAACCCTAGTTCTTGTGATTCCTTTGCATTTTTGACTCTGTGGGAATATAAAGTGATGCTTGAACACACATGGACCCCTTTGAAGTGATTGGTGGCCTTTGGAGTGGCTCAAGATGCTTTTGGATTGCTCAGATCACAAACCCTAGGTGCAGATGACTTGGAAACTATGCAGTGAACCAAAAATGAGATATGAGATGATATGATTGTGCTTATGCACATGAGATGATCACAAGCCATGGTGTGAATGGGTGAGGGCAAATTTGGGGTGTTTACACCCTTGATGGCTTTCTGAGAGGTGTACTGGATGTCATATTCTGTGAGGATCATTTGCCATCTTGCAACCCGTCCGGTAAGAGCTGGCTTCTCAAAAATGTACTTAACTGGATCCATCTTTGAGATCAATAAAGTAGTGTGGGTCAACATATACTGTCTCAGTCGGCGAGCATCCCACGCTAAAGCACAGCAAGTTTTCTCGAGCAGTGAATAACGTTGTTCACAGTCGGTAAACTTTTTGCTTAGGTAGTATATTGCATACTCTTTTCGACCAGACTCGTCATGCTGGCCCAACACACACCCCATTGACTCTTCTAATACTGTCAAGTACATTATCAGAGGTCTCCCTTCAACTGGAGGCATAAGGATTGGAGGCTCTTGTAAGTATTCTTTGATCTTGTCAAAAGCCTTCTGGCAGTCTTCGTTCCACCTGACCGTTTGTTCTTTTCTTAACAGTTTGAACAAAGGCTCACAGGTTGTTGTAAGGTGAGATATGAACCGTGAAATGTAGTTCAATCGTCCTAAGAACCCTCGAACTTCTTTTTCTGTCTTCGGTGCAGGCATTTCTTGAATGGCTTTGACTTTATCAGGGTCAACTTCAATCCCTTTCTCGCTCACAATAAAACCCAGCAGCTTACCAGATCGCACCCCGAATGTGCACTTGTTGGGGTTCAGCTTCAGTTGGTACTTCCTCAGACGCTTGAATAGTTTCAGCAGATTTACCAGATGGTCTTCTTCTGTGAGGGACTTGGCAATCATGTCATCCACATAACATTCGATTTCTTTATGGATCATATCGTGGAATAATGTTACCATAGCCCGTTGATATGTTGAACCAGCGTTCTTCAATCCGAATGGCATCACCTTGTAACAGAACGTGCCCCAGGGTGTAACGAAAGTGGTCTTCTCCATGTATTCAGGTGACATCTTAATATTATTGTATCCTGAAAATCCATCCATGAAGGAGAATACCGAAAACTGAGCCGTATTATCAACCAATACATCAATGTGAGGTAATGGGAAGTCATCTTTCGGGCTGGCTCTGTTCAGATCCCGGTAGTCAACACACATTCTTACTTTGCCGTCTTTCTTAGGCAGAGGTACAATATTAGCAACCCACGGTGGATAGCTAGTTACAGCAAGAAACCCGGCGTCCCACTGCTTCTGTACCTCTTCCTTGATCTTCATTGCCATGTCTGGGAGAGTACGGCGCAGTTTCTGTTTAACTGGTGGGCAATCTTCTCTTAAAGGCAGCTTGTGCATAACAATGTCGGTGTCCAACCCTGGCATATCTTGATAAGACCAAGCAAACACATCCACATATTCCTGAAGCAGGTCAATCAGTTGTTTCTTCACCGAGTCTTGTAAGCAGGCCCCGATTTTAACTTTTTTCACGTCTTCATCTGTACCAAGATTAATCGTTTCGACCTCCTCCTGATGAGGAGTGATAACCTTTTCCTCTTGTCTCAACAACCTAGCTAGCTCTTCAGGAAGCTCATACTCTTCTTCAACCCCTTCATCAGCTTGATTGATTGGATTGTCAAAGTCATACGAAGTCATAGCCGTGCTGTTGTCGGTGCGGTCTGGAAGGCACTCTCTACAAGGGTTCAGTTTGTTCATTTTAGTGATTGATTTTAATCTTGTTTTAAAAAGGTGAAATAAAGTTGTCATTTTGAAAACATTGCCATTTATTTTTTTGTACAAAAAGAAAAATGGAAAAACAGTGAGCGGAAAAGAAAAAGACTCATTTGCAAAAGATGTCTGATATTTCATTGATTAATCTTGTTGCACAAAAATTACAGATGGCCCGATTACAAAATGAGTCTTGTCATCTTGGGCAAGATGCAAGACTTGATGCATGCTTAAAAATATACAGGAAATAATAATTACTCTGTAGGAGTAACTCTTATAATTTCCTGGGAAGACCAGTTTGAGATACGGCTCCCCGGAATCCTTGGACGTATCCAGCTCTCCAGGTTGCGCTCATCTTCCGACTCATCTTCCAAGTTGTTGACAGCATCAGGGGTGAGCATCCCCCCACTAACAATGTTGGGCTTCTTAGCAGCCTCTGCTTGATCTTGTTGAGTTGGTTTGTAACCCAACCCAAATTTATCTTCTTTCTTCTCCACAGGCAACAGTTTGCCCCAGCCTTGAGCATTCCCCTCCTCAACAACCTTCCTGGCTTGCTGGTAGGATGTCATGGAAGTCCCAAGTACAGCAGATGTTTCATTAATATTCAGGGCCTCAAATCCTTGACTCATCGTTTCGTGGATCTCCCCATCCATCTCAATGTATTTGTATGTAGCCAGTTGGCTAACAAAAATATCTTCCTCTCCACAAATAGTAACGACTTGGCCCTCCCACTCGAATTTTAACTTCTGGTGAAGGGTAGACGTAACTGCGCCAGCGGCATGAATCCATGGTCTACCCAACAAACAGCTGTAGGCAGGCTGAATGTCCATCACGTAGAAGGTCGTTTTGAAAGTTTGTGGGCCAATCGTTATGGGCAACTCAATTTCTCCCAGAACTGATCTCTTAGAACCGTCAAAGGCTCTCACTACCAAGTTACTGGGGCGTAATGCCAATCCTTCATACTCTAGCTTCACAAGGGCTTTTTTAGGTAAGACATTAAGGGATGATCCTGTGTCTACTAGCACATGGGAAAGAACTGCACCCTTACATTCCATGGTAATGTGCAAAGCCTTGTTATGATTGCGACCTTCCGTAGTCAAATCAGTGTTGGTAAATCCTAGTTCATGACTAGCGTTAACATTTCCAACTACAGCTTCCAACTGATTGACGGTAATCTCCTCTGGCACATAAGCTGCGTGCAAGACTTTTAATAGTGCGTTCCGATGAGCCTCGGAGCACATTAGTAATGATAAAATGGAGATCTTGGAAGGTGTCTGGTGAAGCTGGTCCACTATCTTGTAATCACTTTTCTTGATGATTCTCATGAATTCATCAACCTCTTGATCAAAAGGCGTTTTCAAAGCTTCTTTAGCAACTTGATCTTCTTGCACCAAGCTCTTCCCTTTTGCCTTGGCAGCAGCTTCTGCTTCAGCACTGGGTCTTGGAATTTGTGGGGCGAAAAGACGTCCGCTTCGAGTGAAGCCTCCGCCTCCCCCCACATTGTCTATTTGTGGTGAAGAAGTTGATGATTCAAGAGTGATTTTCTGTCCTTCGCAGTATAGATCAGAGCCGTAATGCCAAGGGATGGCATTACTGCTTTCATAAGGTACTGGCCCAGGCACTGTGATAGTGAATGGACTGATGGCAGCTGCAGAAGGGACCATGATAGTCTGTGGATCATAGTATATTGTGACTGGTGCTCTGATAGGGGTGGCATTTTGTGAGTTGTAGGCAGAATCATTTGCAGGATCATAATAAATTGTAACTGTTGAGACACTTTCATTGTTTGTTGTTGATGTTGTAGGAGGTACCGTTGAATGGATGGGTGTTGCTGTTGTAGGAAATTATGAATGAAGGGGTGCTGAAGTTGTAGAAGGGATGTTTGTTGATATTTGGTCCGTTGAAGTAACAGATGAAGCATTTGTTGATGAGATTGAAGAGTTGTTTGGAACAATGGTTGTTGCAGTTGTAGAAGACTCGGGAACTGTTGTTAAGGAGATTGTTGGATTGGTAGGTATTGATGTTGTGATTTGAAGCAGGCCACTCTGGATGAGACCATCTATGCCATCTCTCAAGTTATCACACCCATTCACTGAAATGTTGCAATAAGCACACCCTAGCTCACATCCCGGGAACATTTGACATTCAAGGAGTTGAGCTTTAATCTCTACCAAAGGTGTCCGAATCTGACCCACACTGGTTATTAAGTAAGACGGCTTGTCTTCTTCAATAGCATTGATTCTGGGGCCGCCGTGGTGTGGCATAGGGTTCTTGTTAACATTTGGTGATGGTGCAAAGTTTAGAGCCTTGGAATCCACTAGGTCCTGTACCTTCATATGTAAGGCTCTACACTTTTCTGTACTGTGGCCAGGTGCATTCGAATGAAAAGCACATCTGGCGCTGGCGTCATAATTTCTGGGCAGACTGGCAGGATCTGGAGGTGCCAATGTCCTTAGCTCAACCAGGTTGAGTTTCAGGAGTTGTGGCAATAATGTGGCATAGGGCATAGGGATCGGATCGATCACCCTATTGGCTTGAGAAGGTCTCTGTTGGAATGGTCTTTGCTGATTGTTGTTGTTGGTGTTGTTGTTGTAGTTTCTCTGAGGAGGGTACTGAGTTTGTTGCTGGTAATGGGATTGCTGCTGCGGTTGATAAGCTGGTTGTGCATGAATTGGAGCGGGAATGGTGACTGCTGCCACAGACCTATGAACATATTGGGGTCTGCCCCTGTTGGTATGGATAGCATTGGTCTCACCAGCTCTTCTTAGGCCCACAAAAGGCTTTCTTGGGTTGCTGGACGAGCTGGCACCGTTGTCAGAAATTTTGCCCATCTTTAACAGGCTCTCGATTCTTTCTCCAGCTATAACGACATCTGCGAAGCTGGTAGAAGAAAAGGCAGCTAGCCTATCGATGTATGTCCCTTGGAGGGTGTTCATAAACATATCAGCCATCTCCCTCTCTGACATGGGTGGCTGGACAGCAGCAACAAGCTGTCTCCACCTCTGGGCGTACTCTCGGAAGATTTCTCTGGATGATTGTGACATTCCCATCAGGAGGGTCCTGTTGGGAGCCATATCCAAATTATACTGGTATTGTCTAATGATGGCCTCTGCCAAGTCTTTCCAACATCTGATGGTTGCTCTAGTCAGATGAGAATACCATTCCCTTGAAGCTCCCGTTAAGCTATCCTCAAAATAAAACATCCATAGCTTTTCATCCATGGTGTATGCCTTCAGCCTCCCCAGAAAGGATTGTAAGTGGGTCCGTGGACAGGAAGTCCCGTTGTACCTCTCAAAGCACGGTGGTTTAAATTTGTGGGGAATCCTGACCCCGTCTACTAAACCCATGTCCATAACATCAAAACCCAAGGAGTTTTGAGACTCCAAGGACCTTAATTTTTCAGCAATTTCATCTAGCCTACTGTCATAGGCTTCATCCCCAGCTCCCATCACTGTGAACTGATCTTCCTGGGGGTCTTCTTGCAGCACTCTACCTGTAGTAGCATTCCCTTGCACATTAGCAGGAATGTTGATCTCTGGATGAAGGTGGGGCCCAAATACAGGTGGGTTGATGTGAGGCTGAACCCTCTCATTGTTGCTTGTCCCAGCAGTCCCTAGATGGGGGTCTTCCTGATTCTGCCTCTCTACCAGTGCTCTTAACCTCTCTTGGCTTTGAGCCATATTATTCATCACCTCCATAAACTGAGTCATCTGATTCCTCATTTCCAATCTCTCATTGGCCATTTGGGTCCTGACCTCTGTAAGGTCCTGCTGCACTTGGTCCATTTGTATACCCGGAAGGTTGTTGCGGGTTGGATATCTGTGTGGACGGTTGAGTGGGAACACCCGACGTCGAGTAATAGTTCCTGAGATCACAACAGAGTTAGTAACAAAACAAAACAAACCTACAAAACAAACAAAGGTTAGTATGCAATGCAGTATGCTTATTTGTATCCAAGGTATCCGGCTTGGCGCTTGGTTTTGACCTTTCCAGACCCCTGAGGAAGATGCTTGTGATGTTGCTTGAAAGAGACTCAGATAAAACAAACTAATGAATATATTACAAAAGTGAATGATACATAGTTGTTTTTTACAATACATGCCCTCTGAGGGGTCAAAATACAACATAAGAAAGTAAAAGTACATGGAATGAAAGCAACAACAAGCAAAAGTCAAACACCAAGACCAAACTCATCCTCCTAAACTTCCTTGAGAAGTGCTTCAGTCACAGGATCAGCTGGACGCTCTGTAAGATTCCTGATAAGGAGATTCCTGGTAGTAACAGCTGCAGTTAGCTTCTTGTGTTGACTCTGGTCCTTTGACCTCTTCACACCAGCTCTAATCTTCAACTCTGAGATCTCTCTCTGGGCTGCTAGCAGGGCTTCCTGCTGCTCCTTTGCACTAGCCTCCAGCTGCTCAATCTTGTCCTGAGTTCTCTTATCCTCCTGAGTGCGAGCTTCGGTGATCCTGACCCACCTAGCTTGACTCTCCTTCAGGTACAAATCAGTCCTGGCCTTCTGGAACTGAGCCTCCTTGCAGGCATTCTTCAAGATCTGCTCTCCAGCCCTTGACTTCTTAATATAGTCCTCTGACTTTTCAATCCTGGCTAGATGCTCCACCTTTAGCTTCTCTAACCTTTCAATGTCCAAGCGACCGTCACTCCTCTCCCAGAGGGTCTTCTGTAGAGCCTGAGTCAGATTCTCATTTCTCTCTTTCAGCTTCTCAAACTCCTCTAAGCTGACAGTTGCTGGAGGTGGTGCTGTGGAGGGTCCTGGTACATCTTCAAGGGTGAAGGGCATCCCAGAAACTTGAGCCCTGGCATGAGACCACTCATAGTACTGAGCTGAGGCCACATTGTTGCATCTTCCGAGAATGGTTACCCCTTTAGTCTGGACATTGTCCCAAGCCCAAGATGCTTGTCTGACAATAGCTAGATTAGGCTTGATCTCACAATAAAGGGTCTCAGCTAGATCTTGTACTCTAGGTGTGTGGACCAATGCATAGCCCAGTTGTCTTTTGAATAGCAGAGGGTTGTAGTTGATGCAACCCTTCACTCCTATCAGAGGTACATTGGGGAATTGCCCACAACTAGTAATGATGTCTCTGCCCTTGGTGCTCTGGGTACACCACCTGATATCATCTGAGGTTAAAGCAACAAGTCTCCTAGCCCAGTTCTTCTGCTGGTGAGGGTTCAAGAATGCATCAGTCTTTGGAAAATGTTTGAGCAGCCAAGTATGGAACAAAGGAGCACAACATCTCACTAATCTTCCCCTTTGCTTTTCATTCCTCTGGTGGATAGAGTAGTAGAAATCTCCCAGTAAGGTGGGCACTGGGTTCCTCAGGATGAAAAGATGGATTGCAGTCTTGCTAATAAACTTAGGCTCATCTGCAAATAATATGACCCCATATATGCTAAGGGCCAATAATGCACAGACTGCCTTCCACTCCCCCGAGGAGGCCTTCAGAGTAGCCTGAGAGGTCAAGAAATCCAAATGTAGACCAGAGATTCCATCTTTGGTGGTCATATTCTGCCCAATCAGAACTGGTTCCAGATACAAGGCCTTTGCCACCTCTTCATTACTAGGAAAAGCCATCTCAGGGTTGAAGGGGACTCCACCCCTGATAGGTACACCAACCAATGATGAATACTCCTCTAATAAGGGTCCCAACTGAAAATTCTGGAAGGTGAAGCACCTCAGAGGGGGATCATAGAACTGCAAGCAAGTATGAATCAAACTCCTCTGTGAAGGGTCCAAATCCATAACCACATCAAGGATTCCTCCATAATGTTCTCTGAATAGTGGTATATGGTCTGGAGTAATCAAGGCCTGGATCTTCCTGATATTAGCTAACTCAGGTTCAAAGAAATGGTAGGAGATGTTGCTCTTTTTGGGTGCCATGTTGCTGAAGAAGAGCTGAGACAGATGCTGAGAAAAATACTGAAGATGGGCCACTGACAGGCTGAGACTGGTGATGCAGGTGACTGAAGCAGGTAGCTGATAGCTGAAGTGGATACTGATGAAGATAGGTCTATGCTGATGAAGGGGTCAAAACCAAGCCAAAATAATGATGGATACCCTGAAAAACAAATAAGCAAATGTTAAAATGATGCAATGATGATGTATGCAAATGATATGCAAGGGTTTGTGATCAAGCTGGATCTGATCAAGTGCTCTGATATAAGTCCATGTATGTTCAAGAAATCCAGATGGAGGTTCATAAGTCCAGTAACCAAGGTGGGGGACTCAAATAAAGAGTCACGTGTCCAGGGTTAAAAATCACAAGAACTATTCCAAAATGGAGTACTCTTAATCAAAACAAAGTAACAGGGTATGTTGAGGTCAAGGGTACCTGCAAACCTGTAAACAGCCCAACCCCCTCACAGGTAGTGTTCTAAAACAAGGATCCTCAGACTTGGATCAGTTATGAGAAGTGTAAACACTTCTAACCCGGAGGTACAGTGTTTACAATAACCATAAAAGATCCTCCTCTAATTCACCTCAGTTTCTGAAGATCAATAATAAAGGTCATCCAGACTTAGCAGGCTTCCCAGATAGCCCTAGCACTACAGGAAATCTGTAGCACAGAGTTCTCAAGAAGAAACCCATATCTGAACCGTGTTTCATATTCCCGCACCAGACTGAAATGGAATGGGAAAGAACATGAACCACTCTAGCCTAGGTGTCACTCAGGTCCCAGGTATAGGACCTCAACTCTCAATAGAACACCCACCCACCAAAGCAACAGAACAGATCCAGCCAGCACAGTATGACAGTATGATATATGTAAAGCTATAAAGAAAGCAATAAAACAACTGTACATAAAGCAAAAATAAATACAAATACAAGCACAAATAACACATAACACCCCAGTAAACACAAATCAATCAAGCGCTAGGAGGAACCCACAAAAAGAACCAGAAGCCCTGGTTACAGTATAAGGGTCCCCAGCAGAGTCGCCAAGCTGTCGCTCCCGCTAAATGAAGCCGGGTCAAATAGGGTACAGACGCGAACGGTCGGCGAGAGGAGGGTGTGAGAACACACAGGAGTGAACCCACAAGAGATGAAAAGAGTCGCCAGCTAGGCATTTTTATCCCGGAGGAAAGGTAATGCTGCATAGACCTAGAAAAGACATGGATAAGACGGTTGCGAACCAGAAAGACTGAGAAAGGGGGTTGGTTACAACCTGGGAAGGTATTAGCACCCAGATTGTCCGCCGTACTCGACGGGATCCACGCTTAAAAGATTTGTGTTTTAAAGGGGTAGTGTCAGTGCAATTTGTGTACAAAAGAGCTGGAAAAGGATGTACAGGTGTCAGTGTATGAGAAGTGTAAAGTGTAATATATATAGTGTCAGTGTAAGAACAAAGATGGAATGCTCGTGATAATGAGGCTTAAAGAATAAAGCTAGAAAGAGGGGGAATATACAGAGACTTTTGTTCGATAACTGTTAAGTTATGCCTACGTATCCTCTCGTGCAATGAGGAAGTCAGAACACCGTAGTTCGACCCAAAGAGACTGAAAGATGAATTGACTTGTGAACTGCTTACTTGTCTATGCTCAAGTGTATGACCTGTCTGGCTCAGGTGCTAACTGTCTTGCATTAGACGGAAGAAAAGAATCCCGAAGGAGACGATTATTGTTTGTTTTTTGAGTTTTCAGTCTTTTATGGCTTTTGAAGTTTGTCATAGGTTAATGAGCTTAAGCCTAAACCAATGGATTTAGTAAACTCATCACATCTTCCCCCTGATTAGGGGTAATGAGAATACCTTAAGTGTGAAGTCAGCTTCTCACACTTAATCACCATGGTGTAGGATTAAGATCATTAACCTACTTGTGATTATTTAGATGTTTTTGTTGTTTTTGTTTAGTGTTAAGTAATGAGCTTAAGCCATAATCAGGGATTAAACAGACTCATTACACCATCCTAATAGAAGGATAATAGATGAGAATGTTTAAGCTGAGGAAGACTCCTCAACTTAATCCATGATTAGGGATTAACCTCATGACAAAACAAAACCTTTATTAGATGGATTTTAGTTAATGATAAGATGAAGAAGTGAGTTTTATGGTTTGTAAGACAACTTGAGGGGGACTTGTCCATTAACACTAGGGTTAGTCCTTCTTAACCAATTAAGGAAGAATTGGAACCCTAATGCAAGGCCCAAGTTACAAGCTTGATGTCTTGATGATTATTAAGATGGATTGATTAAAGGAGTTAAACACATTAAGGGTTTAACACTTAGGATTAAAGTTATACACTCCATCCTAATAGAAGGATGCAGGCATAAGCTTAATCACAAAGCCTTAAAACCTTTAGGGTTTAGTCCCTGATTATGAGATGAGAAGAGAAGACTCAAAGAGACACAAAGGTAAAAGCTAAGATGGGGGGAACTAATCAAAACCCTAATCATTGTCATGCTTGGTTGTTCCTAAGGTTTGTGAGGTTTACAAGAGAAATCTTCAAAGGAACCATCAGGAAGCAGATGAAAAGGAGCCAAGAGAAGCAAAGTAACTTGCTTCACTTAAGAAGACAAGTCACTTAAAGAAAGAAAGTAAGATGAAGAAGAAAGAGCAAGCTCAATCTCAAACACATAACAAAATGCAGCAAGGATGCATAAAAGAGATGAAAAGAAAATGTGAGAAGTGAAGGCAAATTCACTTCTCAAAGTTGCTTACCACCTGAAAAGTTAGTGAAAAGAATGCAATGCAATGCAATATGAGATGGAATGACATGATACAAACCAAAACCAGAAGCATATATGAGATGATAATGATGCTATGAGATGGTGCAAACATGAAACAAAGCATGGGGATGATCACATGAACAAATGGATGCAAATGGAACAAGTTTAGAACCATGATCATACATGACAAGTTATGAAATGAAAATGGCATACAACATGGCAAATGCAAGATGCAATGATCATACATGATTCTAATATGTCTTAAGATGTCTAATGGATCAAATGGATGCACAAAATGCTATGGCAAGTCATGGTATGCAAGCAAATGCAAGATGAATGCAAAAGGAAGCCCAAATTAGGGTTTATGATCAATGCATCAAACAAAAACCAAAATCAGAAGCAAACATCAAGATAAAAAATTGAAAATGCATTCAAAGGAACCCTAACCCTACACAAACTCACTGCCCAAAGGAGGGGATCCAATTCTTAACCTAGCTAGGGTTATGAATTTCCTAAGATTTCTAGGGTTTTAGGGTACCTTAACAAGAAAAATGTCAAACAAATTGAAAATGAAAGATCAAATCATGCCAATTTAATCCTACAAACTACATGATATGCAAAACACAATGCAAAAAGGATCAAAGTCCAACTCTCAAAGACTAGGCAGAAATGATTTTTTGAACATTGGATCAAAATAATGCTTAAAAATGAAATTAATTCCATGGAAAATTGTCAAAATGCATCAAGATCAAAAAAGAAATTTGGTTTGAGGGTTGGACAATGTTTCTAAATGATTATGAAGGTTTCATGAATTTTTTGGTGATTTTTAAATACCTAAAAGTATTTTTAATTAATTAATTCTCATTAATTAATTAAAAATAAACTTTTAAATGATTTAAAAATATTTTTTAATGCAAAAAATAAAAATAAAAATGTTTTTGGTTTCTGAAAATTCATAAAAGTTTATACAAAAATTTTCAGAATTTTTAAAATTGTTTTGCTATTTTTAATAAATATGAGAAAACAAATGAAATAAAATGTAAAATAAAATGGATTTAATCTAAAAATGAGAAAGTATGCGCATCTAAGGGCCCAGATTCAAATTCACATGCGCGGGAGAAGACTTGGCGCCACATCCAAGGGCTGAGATTCAAATTCGCTAATTAAATGATTAAGCCCTAATCCTGCCCTAATCATTCTCAGGCGACCGAAACACTGTTCCGGTCGTCTTCTCCGGCTATCTCATCTTTCAATCTCTCTCAATATGCCATGAAATCGTGCCAAACTCTCCAGAATCAATCATTAATCATCACTAAACCTAAACCTCACCCCAAAATCCATTCATTTCCAATGAATCATGAGACACGAATCAAAACGGAAAACAAAACAAAAATTTCAGAGATCAAATACATCCTACACACGCAACCATTTTCAATGATTCAAAGCTTAAAATGATCAGCACATCACATAGAATCAGTTTGTAACTCAAAACACAAGTTCTGGAAAAATGTTTTTGGATGATACCTGAGATGGAGCTTTCGATTCCAGAGCTTTCAGGCTGTTTCTTTGGCTCAAATCTACTCCACGGATCCTCCTAAGAAGCTTGCAAGGTTTGTTTGAAGTTTGCAATGGCTGGTTTGAGAGTTTGCTTGAGTTCTGTTCAAAGGGGGTAGAAATCGTATCTGGCTTATGTGAGGTTTCAAGGGTGAATGAAGGCAGGGAAATGATCAGGAGGATGTGGTGATATGTTCTGTGAAGTTTGTTTGTGAGTTTGTAGCTTGTATGATGAGTTTCGAATGCTTTTGCAAATGGGGTGAAAAATGAGAATGTTGTGCTATGGAGTGTTTCAGGCTTGTGTTTTGTATGCTTTGGCTTGCTTTTGATTTGCATAAACTATAGTGATTGGTCAGAAGAAGTGATGTGTGCTTTTGTGATAGGTATGGCTCAAGTTGCCAAAATGTCAAAGTTGTGTAAGAGAGGTATGGGCTACTTTCTAGCCAAGGAAAAAGGGTGTGTCCTGCGCAGCATGATGTGGGGAGAACCCTAGGATGGTTCAGCAAGCTAGCAAGCAAGTGGATGATAAACTATGATGAGTTTTGCAACTTGCCTTGCTTTTGATCTTTATGAAATATCTTGATCCATAGGCCACAAAAGTGAGACGTTTCTTGGCCCATTCTGATTTTTAGGTCTTGTATGATCATGTTGTGAAGTTTAGAAATGCATTTGATGACTTAATTTGCCTTGAGAAGTGAATTTGCAACTTTGCCTCTTTGGTGGAAACTTTGAAATTTTGTGATTTTAGCCAACTTTGACAAGCCATAACTTTTGATCCAAAATGAATTAGGTCATGTTCTTGCACTTTTTGAAAAGTGAATGATCCATTCTACAACTTTCATGACCAAAGTTTTTCCATTTGAAGCATTTTTGAATCAAAAAGTAAAGGTTGAAAAAGTTGCCTAAAATGGTAATTTCATTAAAAGTCAAACTTTCCCAAAAAGTCAACTTTGCAAAAGACTTTAAATTCTTCAATTTTGTGAACTTCTAACATCTTCCATGATCAAATAAAGATCATATACAATCAAAATGATGAAGAACACCCCTTGGTTGGGTCATTGAGGGCCTCAGATGCCCTGATTTTGCACTGACTTGCTTGAAAAGTCAACTCTTGATCAGATGACTTCCCCATGGAATTTCTTCATGAAAATTGATATGCATACTCCCTATACCATATAGAGACCAATAGAAACAAGAATGACCAAAAAATTTGGAGTTATGGCCTTTGAAACCAAAACCCTAATTTTAGGTCAACTGTGCAGTCAAGCCTGGCTCTGCTTCCATACCATTCTTAGTTCTTGTGATTTTTTGACATTCTTGACTTTGAGAGGATATAATATGATGTTTGGACATACATGGACCTATTTGAAGTGATTGATGACCTTTGGAGTGGCTCAAGAAACTCTTGGATTGCTCAAATCACAAACCCTAGATGCAAATGACTTAGAACCTATGCAGTGAATTAAAATTGTGATATGAGATGCTATGATTGAGTTTATGCATATGAGGAGATCACAAGCCATGGTGTGAATGGGTGAGGGCAAATTTGGGGTGCTTACAATCGTAAATGAGATGAAACGATGGATCGGGTGGGTCGGTTGCGTGGTGTTGAGATGCACGACTTATGGTATGCAACATACATGGCTTGCTTTTGGTGTAATGGAGTGGAACGATGGTAATCGAGGGATCCTAAAGTCACATGAAACTTTATTTATTTATTTATGTGAAAATTTATTCGACGTTGGATCGAGTATTTCTTTATTTTTATTTTTTGAGATTTGGTTTTCTAGCGATTCGTTTTATCTTTTTTCTATCCTAATTATAGGAACTATACAAGCATAAGAGTTCTAAGCTATTACATCACAAAGTACAAACCACAAAAATATAATCGAGGCATAATAAAAATAATCCAAGTCCATAAGCGAATCTTCGAAAAACTACCTTGCACAAAAAGAAGATGTTAGTAAATTAAATGAAGATGCATATGCCACAATATGTTGAAAATGAACTAAGATAACAAAAAGTTGCAAGAATTTTCAAAGCATATAAGGCATAAAACCGAAATAATGGCTAATCGCTTCATGAGAATGCACTTGAACGGTTTCTAAGCCTAAGTCCTAAAACTAAAGGATTTTGCATGATATCAACATTCTAAAATCAGTAGCTAACCCACACTAAGGCCTTCTATTAATCTAAGATCAAGCCTAATTAATCTATGTCCTAATGCACCATAAAATCCTAAGCTAACTTGGTGAATTTACAATGGAAAAGTTGAATGAGATCAAGGCACTAAAAAATAGAAAAAGTCCTGGAAAAAATGTGAAATTAATTCCCTAGGGTCATTAACCTGACTATAACATTGTGCTAAAAAATCTCCTAAAAATTCATAACCTAACTATGTCAAATGGTCACTTAAATCTATCTAAGATTCAATCATAATTTTATACAAACCGCACTACCAAAAAAAGTGGATAAAATAGCCTAAACAATACACCAAAAATATTTCCAGGTACTATTATTAGTCCTCTAATCATAGCAAAAAGAATGGGCCAAATATATTACAGAAAGTGGGAGAAATAAAATGTACAAAATTATGTGTTCATGTAAGAATTCAATTTAAAACTAATTAAATGGAAAATCGAAATTAAATTGAAAAATACCAAAAATCAGAAAGTAAAAATGTAGAAAATTTCTAAAATGATTTTAAAGACTACTATAATTTTTGTAGAATTTTATTTTGAATTTTAGTATTTTTTATGAATTTAAATTGAAAAGGTATAGAAACAGATAATTAAAAAGAAAAGAAATAGAGGAGGGGGTGCATGTGAAGTAATTTTCCTTAGAAAAGATATTGGGCTTGGTTTTGAGGGTGCGAATAGCAACACCAACAGGGCCCATGTGCCAGGTTTACTGAAGGTACATGGTATGGATGCGGTCAAAGCTGTTGACCCAAGATGAAGCGTTTGATCAAGGTCTCCTTATGGTAATTACATCGCACAGTCCACAAAGCGGAGGAGTACGATTGTTATGGTGTAGAGGGGCGTGTGGGATGCTAATTCGTATGTCCTACCGGACGGTGCACTTGTCACCGCCGGAAAGGGCCAAGACAACAAAACCTTATCCCTCCCAATCTAAATTAGCGGTGGAAAATTAATTGGAATTTATGATTTTTAATGATTTTTGAGATTCTAAACGGTGCATTAAACTTGTTTAGTGATCCTTTATGAGCTTAATCTCTACTTAATCCCAGAATCAATTATAATCAAAATAAAACAACCAAATTATAATATCAAAACATGAAAACTCAACAAAACCTCTCTCTCTGTCAAACGCTATGTTCATCTTCTACAACCCTAATACTTCTCTCTTCCCCTCTAAACGGCGGCGCCGCTGCGAATCGGACGAAAAAAATGAACGTCCACCTCTCAATCTCCACCTAAACCTCACCTTTACCCCAAATCCGAAACCTAACCCTCACAGTTTCAAATCTCACAAAAAACCTAATCATGAATCCTCCCCAACTCAAACCTTCAAGATTGCTAATTTGTGTTTAGATTCAAAGGGTTCTTGTTCACCTAATCAAAGCCTACACAATAGTGGTGAATAAGGCGGGATTGACATACCTGTAAAACGAAGGTGATCTCGACGCGTTTCCCGTGTAAGTGAATGACTCGATCCCCTTTTCCTTCTTCGACTTCCGTTTTCTCGTTGTTGATGATTTGTGAGTTTTGAATGTATGAGTTGCTTCTTGATTTTGCAGAAACGAGAAAGGGGCGAGTCTTGTGGATGTAAATCGAAAGTGATGAAAAGGAAAATTGCAGAGAGGATCCGAAACTTGAGGTGTGCGACGAAATTTCGAAGATTCGGAAGTCGTCGCCTTCGGGAATCGAGGTATGCACAGATTCTTTTCTTGCTCCGTTTTTTCAATCACTTCTTCTATTTCCTGAATTTGATATTGTTATTGCTGCTTCAGTTTTGATGGTGTACGATTATGGTTGGTAGATGACACTTGCAGATATCAGACGAAGTTGATTGTTGATGATGAAACAACACTAATGGATGCTTCTGATGATGATGAATGCTTCGACGATGAGACAATAACGGTACAAAGAGAGTGGAGGAGACGATGATGAATGCTCCGGGTAAGTTTCAATGTCGTTATACCTTTGTTTCTTCGATCCTCAATCCCTTTCTCTTTCTTCTACTCCTGTGATTCAAACTTGTTGTGGGATCAAATTCTTGTGTCCATTTGTTTTTGTTGAACTCTGATGTGAATCCTTATGCTATTATTCTCTATCTGAATTTTGTTGTAGGTTTTATCTAAAGATTCAAGATGGAGATTGAGTTGAAGAGAGTTGAAGGGTGATGAAGACGAAGATGATCATGAATGATCCATGGATGGAGTTGAGAGGGAATGAATGAAGAAGTTCCAAAATTGCAGAAACTCAGAGGGCAATTTTGAAGAAGCAGATTAATGGAGAAGAAATTCAGAAATGGAGAATGGAGGAAAATGTTTGAGAGAATAGAGATCGGACCCTGAAGATGATGGCAAACCCTCCTTTTATAGGAGAAGGATTGAAGGACTCAATTGGAAATTCCAGGTAAAATCGGTTAAGAATTCGGTTAGAAGTTTGTTGGGATTTCATAACCGCTTTTGTATTGTGATTGATTTCTTCTGTTATTGCTCTCTTTTCTTTTATATTCTTCTTAGAGTTTTATTTTTTTTGGTGAATGATTTGTGTATTGCAACTGACTTATTCTGAACTGATTTCGTTTATTTTGTTGTATGCTGATGCGGAGGGTTGAGGTTGCCGATCCCTCTATTTGAAGTCGAGAGAGGGTTCAGAGTATGTTGGAGTGATGCGGAAGATCAATGATGGAGTTTTCAGGAGATTGAAGATGATGGTCCATGAAATCGTTGAAGATTCGGTTTTTGGAATAATGTCGAGTTGACAAAGTTTACCATTTTTTTTGTAAATATTCGTTAAGAATTTCTGCTATTATCATTTTGGTGTAAAAAATATTTTCATATCACTTATCCCTTGTAGCTATCTATCATTTTGCATTATAAATCTTTTTTGGGTTTGCTTCTGAATTTACACTGCAGTTCCGTTGTGATTCTTCTACTGAGAACTATATTTGAATATGTAATCTATGAATAATCTGATAATCTCCACCTATTAAATGAAGGACCACCAAGGACAATGCATTTACAATTTTATTTGAATGCGACCCGATAACTTGTAAGCGGTCAAAGGAAGTATACTCGTGAAATTGAATTTTAATTTTCAAATAAGACATAACATTTCCAAGAGTTAATAGAAGCAACATATAGAAACTTAGAAACTCCTGCCAATCTTAATTTTCCAATAACAACAATGTAGAATTTGAACCTTGAATTCCAAACTGACCGACTTAAACCTTTTTTTTTATATTCTTGAAACCAATTTGAATTTGCAACTTAACTTAGTACCCTTTCGACCATCTTGAATTCAAATCCAATTTCGGATCCATATTAAACTTAAATTCTTCATGAAGCTTCAACTACACTTCCAACTCTACATAACCCTGCATCACGCAGCAAACAAATGAGTGAACCACAATGTCTTGATTTCCCTATGGATCCACAACGAGATCTTTTATGCCACGAATACCAAAATGCCTTTGTTATGTAAGACCTCAAATGATTAGTTTCCACAAGCTCAACCACAAGGAAATAGCTTAATATGAAAGTCATAATCCAATGATCCTCGTTTGAAGCACCATGTGCGAAAATCCTAATACTGGAGGAAAGTCAATGAAAGAAAAACACTAATTCACTCCATACACCATAGAACGAAACCTCGATCTTATGAGAGATGCAAATAACCAAACTATGATTCAAAACATTGGTCATCTTTTAAGAAGAGCAACTATAGTAGCTTGAGGAAGAAGAAATTCATGATGATCATTCTTCACAACTCTAATCTCTCACTTCATTGCTTGAGGAAGAACAGAAGAATCCAGTTCTATTGAATATACCTCGATCATTGTGAAACCCTGTTCTGCCAAGTCACAAATCCTCTAAATAATAAAATTCATATCGCAATAACCATGCTTCGATCTCTTGCTTTAAAAGCTCAATGCTGATGGAATATGAAGATGAATGCAGGTCTGAGCCAGTTAAGGTAATAAATTAAGAGGGAAAATTTTAGGGTGTTACACCTCCCTCCTCCCCTGGGGGACCGATAAAGGGCTTTCTCGCTCCATATGACCTACTGGCACCGGTATCTTGTATCTTCCCCATCTTTAACAAATTTTCCACTCATTCACCAGCAATGACAAGATCAGTAAATTTGGTGGATGCACGGGAAACTAGACGGTCGATAAACACTCCTTGTAGAGTACTCATGAACATATCCGTCATTTCATTCTCTAGCAACAGAGATTTCACTCTTGCGGCTAATTGGCGCCACCTCTAGGCGTACTCTTTGAAACTTTCTTTAGCATTATGTGACATGCTCTGAAGCTGTGTACAATTTCGAGCCATGTCTAGATTATACTGATAATGCTTGATAAAGGCTTCATCCAATTCCTTCCATCTCCTGATAGAAACCCTACTTAGCTTCATGTACCATTCTTGGGATGCCCTGACGAGACTATTCTGAAAATAGTACATCCACAACTTTTCATCATCGGTATTGTCGCTCCCAAAAGATGAGACTAGGCTCAAATGAGGTATAGACGCGAACGGTCGGCGAAAGGAGGAAGTGAGAACACACAGGAATGAACTCACAGGAAAAGAAAAGAGTCGCCAGCTAGGCATTTTTATCCCAAAGGAAAGGTAATGCTGCATAAACCTAGAAAGATGTGGATAAGACGGTTGCGAACCAGAGAGACTGAGAAAGGGGGTTGGTTACAACCTGGGAAGGTATTAGCACCCAGATTGTCCGTCGTACTCGACGGGATCCACGCTTAAAAGATTTGTGTTTTAAAGGGGTAGTGTCAGTGCAATTTGTGCATCAAAGAGCTGGGAAAGGATGTACAGGTGTCAGTGTATGGTGTATGAGTGATATGAAGTATGAAAGTGTCAGTGTAAGAACAGGAGTGAAATGCTCATGATAATGAGGCTAAAAGAATAAGGCTATAAAGAGGGGGGGATATACAGAGACTTTTGTTTGATAACTGTTAAGTTATGCCTACGTATCCTCTCGTGCAATGAGGAAGTCAGAACACCGTAGTTCGACCCAAAGAGTCTGAAGGATGAATTGACTTGTGAACTGCTTACTTGTCTATGCTCAAGTGTATGATCTGTCTGGCACAGATGCAAACTGTCTTGCATTATTCGGAAGAAGCAAGTTCTCGTTTATGAGTGAAGATGATGAGAAAAGAATCCCGGAGAAGACGATTATTGTTTGTTTTTTGAGTTTTCAGTCTTTTATTGCTTTTGAAATTTTGTCATAAGTTAATGAGCTTAAACCTAAACCAATGGATTTAGTGAACTCATCACATCTTCCCTCTGATTAGGGGTAATGAGAATACCTTAAGTATGAAGTCAGCTTCTCACACTTAATCACCCTGAAGTTGGATTAAGATCATTAACCTACTTGTGATTAGTTAGATGTTTTTGTTGTTTTTGTTTAGTGTTAAGTAATGAGATTAAGCCATAATCAGGGATTAAACAGACTCATTACACCATCCTAATAGAAGGATAATAGATGAGAATGTTTAAGCTGAGGAAAGCTCCTCAACTTAATCCATGATTAGGGATTAACTTCATGACAAAACAAAACCTTTATTAAGTGGGTTTTAGTTAATGATTAGATGATGAAGTGAGTTTTAGGGTTTGTAAGACAACTTGAGGGGGACTTGTCCATTAACACTAGGGTTAGTCCTTCTTAACCAATTAAGGAAGAATTAGAACCCTAATGCAAGGCCCAAGTTACAAGCTTGATGTCTTGATTGATTATTAGATGAATTGATTAAAGGATTTAAACACATTAAGGGTTTAACACTTAGGATTAAAGTTATACACTCCATCCTAATAGAAGGATGCAGGCATAAGCTTAATCACAAAGCCTTAAAGCCTTTAGGGTTTAGTCCCTGATTATGAGATGAGAAGAGAAGACTCAATGAGACACAAAGGTAAAATCTAGGTGGGGGGACTAATCAAAACCCTAATTATTGTCATGCTTGGTTGCTCCTAAGGTTTGTGAGGTTTGCAGGAAAGATCTTCAGAGAAACCACCAGGAAGCAGATGAAAGGAGCAAAGAGAAGCAAAGTAACTTGCTTCATTTAAGAAGACAAGTCACTTGAAGAAAGAAAGTAAAAGGGACAAGAATGAGCAAGCTCAATCTCAAACACAAGACAAAATGCAGCAATGATGCATAAGAGAGATGAAAAGAAATTGTGAGAAGTGGAGGCAAATCCCCTTCTCAAAGAACTTACCACCTGAAAAGTTAGTGAAAGGAATGCAATGCAATGCAAAATGAGATGGAATGGCATGATCCAAACCAAAACCAGAAGCACAAGTATGATGATAATGATGCTATGATATGATACAAACATGAAACAAGGCATGGGGGTGATCATATGAACATATGAGTGCAAGAGAAGCATGCTTAAAACCATGAACATATATGAAAAGTTATGGAATGCAAATGACATACAACATGGCAAATGGATGATGCAATGATCAAACATGATTCTAATATGTCTTGAGATGTCTAATGAATCAAATGGATGCATAAAATGTCATGGTAAGTCATGGTATGCAAGCAAATGCAAGATGAATGCAAAAGGAAGCCCAAATTGAGGTATGGGCAATGGTGTAGCTAGCTCATTGGCTTGTCCTTGCTCAGCTGAGTTTAAGGAGGTCCATGGAATTGTTTATGAGATGATTCAACAAGTTGATCATGGTTTGTGTAGTGTTTTGCAAATTTCATAAGGTTTGGCTCCTTTGGAAATTCTTGTGATTCAAGGCATCAAAATGCAAAGTTTCTTGGCCCATTCTGAATTTTAGAGGTCATGTGATCATGTTGTGAAGAAATTGTACACATTTGAGGCCTTTAGAACACTTGATCATGCCATTTTGCAAAATACCTCTTTGGTGGAAAACTTCAAATTTTGTGATTTTAGCCAACTTTGACAAGCCATAACTTTTGATCCAAAATGAATTAGGTCATGTTCTTGTACTTTTTGAGAAGGGAATGATCCCTTCTACAACTTTCATGACCAAAGTTTTTCCATTTGAAGCATTTTTGAATCAAAAAGCAAGGGTTGAAAAAGTTTCCCAAAATGGCAATTTCATTAAAAGTCAAACTTTCCCAAAAAGTCAACTTTGCAAATGACTTGAAATTCTTCAATTTTGTGAACTTCCAACATCTTCCATGATCAAATAAAGATCATACACAATCAAAATGATGAAGAACACCCTTTGGTTGGGTCATTGGGGGCCTCAAATGCCCTAATTTTGCACTGACTTGCTTAGAAAGTCAAACCTTTATCAGATGACTTCCCCATTGAATTTCTTCATGAAATTTGATATGCATGCTCCCTATACCATATAGAAACCAATAGAAACAAGAATGACCAAAAAATTTGGAGTTATGGCCTCTGAAACCAAAACCCTAATTCTAGGTCATCTGTGCAGTCAAACCTGGCCCTGCTTCCATACCATTCTCAGTTCTTGTGATTCTTTGACATTCTTGACTTTGAAAGGATATAATATGATGCTTGAACATACATGGACCCCTTTGAAGTGATTGATGACCTTTGGAGTGGCTCAAGAAGCTCTTGGATTGCTCAGATCATAAACCCTAGATGCAGATGACTTTGAACCAATGCAATGAATCAAAAAAGGTGCTATGAGATGCTATGATTGAGTTTATGTATATGAAATGATCACAAGCCATGGTGTGAACGGGTGAGGGCAAATTTGGGGTGTTTACAGGTATGAGCAACAATTCTACCGACAAAAGACTAGAGATGGGTCCTTGGGCAAGAAGTACCATTGTACTTGTCAAAGATGGGAGCTTTTAATTTGTGGGGAATTTTCACCCCTGGAACAAGGCCAAAGTCAGTGATATCGAATCCCAAAGAGTTTTGAGATTGAATAGAAAGGATTTGCTCCGCCATATCCTCGAAATGGCAATTGACCTCGGCACCCTGTCCTTCCATATCCTCCAGTATAGTGAACTGATCATTTTGATTATCTACTTGAAGAATACGAACGTGTTTGGGACCACCACTAGCATTAACAATAACCTCATGTTGAGGTTAATGGCTACTGTTACCGCCCAGAGTACCCGTACCTCTAAGATCTCCCCCATTGTAATCGTTGCCATCTTGATTTCTATCAATCATCTCCCAGAGACGCTCCTGGTTCTGATTGATGCTCGTTACCAAAGTCATGAACTAGTCCATACAATTGTGCAACTCTGTCAGTTCAGCTTGCATCTGATCCATGATTCTAACTCTGTTCTATTTAGTAGGATACCTGTGAACCTTCTTCGTAGCAATAATGCCTGAAACAAAAGAGATGTTATAAATTTGGGAATGTACCTGCAAAATAGAGAAATAGGGTGATATGTATGCAATGCAATTGTTTATGTTTTCAATCTCAAGGTCATTTATTCCCCGGTTCCGGTATTTAATAAAGAAATCCAGATGGTTTTCGACCCCTGACTATGAAAAGACCTTCACATAGAAATCAGATTCGGATGACCATAACGGCCTAAGTGTTAGTGCACACAGGAAATAGAGAACTGAATAAAATCCTCGTATGGTATGAGTCTTATAAAAGGGAAAGGAAAAACAAAGCCAAGATTCCTACAACATGTTAGTAGGTAATCCAAATACAGAGGAAACAAACTAGAAAACAAGGCTACTGCTTGAAGATTCAGATCCTTCCCAACTCAGACCTAACACTCTTAATTCCAGCCATTAACTTGAGATCTTCTATATCCTGGAGTGCCGCTTCAAATTCCTTTTGACTATGCTTCAGCTCTTCCTTCTTGGAGATCATCTGCAATTCATAGAATTCTTCCATTTCCTTGTGCTTCTTCTGATCTTGAATCCTCTGATCTTGCAACTAGGTGAGGGATTGTTTGGCTTCCCTGAGAGTCTTCTTAGTCTTTTTGAATTATTCCTCTCTCTTAGTATCCATTAGGCCCCTTCTTTGGAAGTAAGCTTCTCTTTCTGTAAACTCATTCTCCTTAGTCTCCTGAGCTATCTTCATTTTATGCAGGTTCACTTCTAGGATTGTCTTAGAATGAGACATTAGATGATACATGCCAATCATCTCTACATTTTCCACCTTCGACTCTTGCAGCTGGGCTTCCAACTTCCTGTAGTCTTCTAAGGGAACAATTGTCTTAGGCTCAGTCACTAGATGAACTAGAGGGGAGAATGGAAACAATACCTCTTGATCTCTACTCTTCAGCCATTATTCATACTCCCGGAAAATATGATTATTACACTTTCCAAAGCTAGCCACCCCTTCTCTTTTGATGCACTTCCAAGCTCCAACAGCTTTCCTCACCAATGGCATATTGTCTTTCACCGGGAAGTAAAATGTAGGAGGCAATTTTAATTCTTCTGGGACATCACTTAAAGCACACCCCAATTGTCTCCTCAATAAGATTAGGTTATAGTTGATTCCCCCAGTCACTCCTAACAAATGTACACTGAGGTAACTCCCACAACTGGTGATAAAACGTGTACCCTGAAGCCTCTGAGTAATCCCTCTGACATCTCCGGCAAACAACTTCTCCAGCTTCTGAGCCCAAACCAAAGTATGATCACTGAACACCCTGATACTAGGAAAGTGCCTTACGAACCACATATGGAACAAAGGAGCGTAACATCAAATTAAACCTCCTCATTTCCTTCCAGTCCTGTAATGTATTGAGTAATACAAATCTCCCAGTAGTGTAGGTACATGGTTCTTCAGCAAGAACATGTGTATGGCATTCATGTGTATGAACTTCTCCAGATATGCAAACAGAATGATGCCATAAATAGAGAGAGCCAAAATGGCATACACAGAATCCCATTGTGCTTCAATAGCGAGCTCTTCAACCTTCTTCACTAAGACTTCCAAAGAGAAACCTGGCACGCCCCCTTTAGTAATAGTCAGAGAATTCACCACAGAAGGGCTCAAATAAAGAGCCTTGGCAATCGCTTCGGGTGCAAGCCTAACCATTTCATAATTGAATTGGATCTGGTCTTGAATAAGAACTTCCAAGATCAAAGCATACTCCTCCAGCAAAGGACCTAACTAAAAATCGAGAAATGTGAAGCATCGAAGCTGAGGATTATAGTACTGGAGCAGAATGTGAACAACACTTCTCTTAGAGGTATCTAATTCTACCAACACATCCAGAATATTCACGTAAGCTTTCCTGAACTCTCCCACATGATTTGGCATAATCAGATCTATCATTTTCTTTAACAAGCCAACCTTAATGTCGAAAAACTTGAAACGAATGTTCTGCTTGCGAGGGTCTTCCATCTCTGAACAATATACCGGACCCGAAGACAATAAGCCAAACCTGAGAATGAAAACAAAACATGATCACTGATGGGATGATGTAATGAAAATGCAAGGACATATGATCAAACTGGAACTGTCTGGAAACTGAATATCAGATCTAAGTGATCAGAAACCCCAAAATCCTCTGGATAACAGCCCATATAAAACTCAGATAGTCACAGATAAATCTAGATCAAAGACTAGATAAACTCAAGAACTCCTAAATCAAAAGTAACCGGATTAACACATAAGACTGTAGTGGTGACAAGGTATGATGAGGTCAAGGGTTCCTACAAACCTGTAAACCCCTCCCAAACTCACGGGTGTGCTCCGGGTCAAACATCACGAACTCTCAAAGCCGAATAGCAATAATACATTCACCATTTCCGAGAAATGGCTTATGACCAGATCAGGGAATCAGTTAGGCATTATATACTAATCAGGAAGGTCTTAGTTGGAGTCCGGGAAAACAAGCATCCCTCATAAGTCCCCAACTTCAAGCACTAAATAGAGAGACAATAGTACATTCAGCCCTTAGGATACAATACTATTGTCATACGAACCGTTTGCTTTAACTGCGTGTGGGTTTTCCAACAAATATGGTATGTCACTGTCATCACTGGAGAGGGTTGTTTCCACAAAGGTTCTTAGTGATCGGTCCCCAGATGCACATAACTATCAAGGTCCTATCCCGAAGTGGAGGAAATCCCCACACAAGATAATTCCAAGACGGTCGTAGTCTGGGTGTGAAACACATCACCATGGATCAGAGTCAAAGTAGTTCGCCTAACTAATGCGAGAACTATTTATGTGTTTTTTTATGCATTGAACTGCTTATGTCTATGCTCAGGTGTTGCAGGCTCGTCTGGTATGAGTGCGTTTACCGTGTTGCAAAAGAGACAAGTCGTCATAAGTTCGCGTTGAGAGTGAGTGAGGTGAGAAAATAATTCTCGAAGGAAAAGACGAGTGTTGTTTGTGTATTGTCTTTTAAAGAAGTGTTTTCTGAGATTGTTGTTTGTGAACATTCTCATACTAAGACTTGTTCATCGTGGTAAATACCTTACACCTCGCCTCGAAATAGGACGTGTATAAGTAACCCACGGCAAAGTCTTCTGGCGTACGAGAAGATCAACCTTTATTAGGTGTTGTTTACTTTTCTTCTGAGATGAGAAAGAAAGCAAAGCAAACCAAAGGAAAAGGTCTAAAGGGAGACTAATAATCCTAGGTGTTTTCATGTATGGATGAACCTAGTTTAGTGCGATTTTCTAATCCTAAAGAGAAAAAGGAAAGAAAAGGGACTAGAATTCAACTTACTTCCTAAAGAAGCTAAGTTGTTTCTAAAGAACCAAAGGTAACAATCTAATGGGAACTAAACAATCCTAAGTAAGTTGTCATGCTTGGATAACCTAATTTAGTGAGGTCTGGAAGAACTCTAATCCTAAAATAAGTGAATAAGAACATGTTCTAACTCACTTCAAGGATTGAAGATGAGATTAAACTCAAAGGGATGGAAGGAAGTGAAATGTCAAAGAGGCATAAAGATGCTTATTGCAACCACATAAGAGAAAGATTTTTAAAGGGAGGGAAGGATAAGTATGAGTATGTATAAGCATCCACATACTCAATTACTTACCATAGCCCCTAAATAAAAGGTTAATACCAAAATAATTTGCATATTGAAGTACAACTACAAGAAATGATCAAAACAAGTAGTAAAACACCTTAAGGAACGATTCTAAGTAACCCACAAAGCTTAAACCTAAAGGGAAGAGTCCTAAAGGTTAAATGACTTCCAAAGTCAGTAGATACATGTTATAGGTCTCTAAGGATTCTAGGGTACCTTAAAAGATCAAATTATGTCAAACTATGCACAAAAAGTTCACACAATTTCACATAAATGCATGTTAGGGTTCATGGATGAAGTATGAGTTCATATGGCATATAAATAGTAAGTAATGCATAAGTGATCATTCAAAGTCAGTAGTGAATGCTTATGAATGAGGGTGAATGAACATACCATCATGGATGCAATGTTTTAAGCATATGAAGTAAGAAGATGAAGATTTGAGAAAAAGTGGAGCAAGTATCACATAAGATCAACAATGTTGCTAGTTAAAGATGAATTAAATATGAATATGCATGAGGTGATTATAGTTCATTAGAATAAAAAGGATGGGATGTAATTAGAATGCATGAATAGGCCTTTATGATTCACACACAAGTCATGTTAACAATTAGGAGAGAGGAAAACAAGTTTCAAGTCAAACTAGTTCAAATAAGGATGCACTTTGAAATACAAAAATAAACCAAATAAAGATGATTAAAAAAGTGACCTATAATTGGAATTGAGGACCTAAAATAGACCTATAATTAACTCCTAAAGGTTACCCAAAATTATCTCAAACCAATGGCATGAATGCCTTCCTAACAGCTATGATATGGAAAAGGGTAAGCACATAAATGAACCTATAATCTAGGTGATATGAAAAATAGAAAAGAGGCTTGAAAAAATATGAAATTAAATCCTTAGCATTATGAAGTCAGTAACTTACATTGGCTAAAAGGAATTCACAAAATTATATGCAAACGTGTCACCACAATTCACTCAATGAGCGAGATAACAATGCATGATCGCCGGAAAAAAAAGCCTCACAAAGTGGATTCAAAATGACACAAAAAATTATGAAAAAAAAATGCCCAAGTAGAATCAAAATATCATAAATTCCAGTGATTAATAACACACAAAAAATTAGTTTCACACCTATTGAAAAAAATTACTTTTGGTCCCTTAAACCAAAATAATGCCTTTTGGGACACCTTGAAATTAAAAATCCAAATTAATTACTAAAACCATCCAAATCTGGAATCAAAAAATATAAAAAATTAATTAAGAGGATAAGGATCATTCATGAATTTTTCCAGAATTTTATCACACTCGAAACTATTTTTTAAAATTGCAACGAAACGGGAAAAAAGTGTGATTAAGGGAAAGTGTGAGGCAAGCGAATTCTATCATTCGTAACCTAATCCCTAAGCTTCGATATCGTCACACATCATCATAAATCAAAATAAATCCAGTTTCTCAGGTGGGAGGGCTCAATATGGACCTTACGTTATATGATCCTAATCCGCATACAAACTAGAATGATGCATTAAAGTCGAGAAAATCAAGATTTCTTACTTGATCGAAGTGACGATTCTTCACGTAAAAGAAACCCAAAAACTTCGTGCAAGATCTTGTAATCTCTAATAAAAAAATAAATGCTTAGTCTTCCATAATTAATCCATGAAGAACCACTATCATCGAAACCTTGCAAATCCTTGCATAAACTCAACAAATGCATTATAAACCACAATGAGGTGCAATCGGAAGTTACACATATGCATTACAACTCAAAACCAAACACAATGATAAGCATATGAGTCACGCACGTGCATCAGAATACATGTTTCAAAACGGGGCAGCAATTATCTAATAACATAAATCACATGTGAATCCAACCCGGAATCAAGCAATTTCACTCACAATGGATGAAAAATGATCAACTGACATAAGTACAAGTCAAAACAAGATCAATGCACAAAAATCACACTAAATTGAGCGTAAAAAACCTCAAATCAGAAAATACGCGTAAAAAAATCACCGACTCGGATTTGAATGAAAGTCGCATGGTAACTTGCAAACATGCCAACGGATTCAAATAAGCAATAGGTTTTTGAAACTTTTGCTCGAAAGTGGAACTTTTTGGCCGATTTCATCGGTTGGCAGTAGTGAAATAGTCAGAAAATGTCATCCAAAATCGACTAAAAGTTCACCAATGACTCTGGAATCATCAACAAAGTTGAGTTACACTACTCATCTTCTCAAAAATGCGCTACAGTTAAGAAGTTATGACCAAAACGTATTTTTCGACACGCGACACATGAACAAAATCATCAAGTAAGCATTTAACAAATATGAGCAATCTTCGATGCGCGGAGCCATTAACCACATCAATAATTAAGCATCAACCTATCCTATTCCAAATTTGCACATTGAAACAAGCATGAATTCAAGAGTCAAGCCCTTCAATCAATATCAAGTAACGACAATTAACTCTCCTAGGAATTTTGTCAAACATCTAAAATGCACTGATTATAATTATACACTATAACAATTACTAGAATAAATTAATCAAGCATCAATCAATAATCAACTTTGATCCTTTAGAGAGAGTTTTTGAGAAAAAATTGAGAGAATAAAGTTTGATCCTTTAGAGAGAGTTTTTGAGATTTTTTGGTGTTTGTGAATTGAGATTGAAGTTATGAGACAAATTGTGGGTCAAAAGAATATATAGTGGAGTGTAAAATGAAATGCAAAAGGTATAATTTCTCCTTAATTGAAAATAACAATGTCTTCAGCAAGAAATTTTGACTTCGAGCCTTCCACAACATCATCCTCCTCTGAATCACGGTTGCAAAATAAAAAGAATAGACGTCATTCGATCAAAATCGAGTGCGATCGATACATTTAAGCTGCAAGACATCATTGAATAAGTTGTTTTTTCGGCTTATTTGGTGTCCACTACTCGAATATGTGACGAGGTCAACCTCTTCGGAGCATAATATCGACTCGACTTTGTCATCAATGTTGTAGATCTATGATTCAGTGACCTCGTATTAAAATATGAGCTCAACCGCACAAAAAATGAGGGAGATATAAATTTTCTCGTGAAACCACTTTCAACATTTTTCCTTGGTTCAGCACTTCAGTTTTGCAAAATAAACCAAAACAACAATCTTTGGAGCACCGTTCGAACTCACGTTTGTATTTGAACTTGAAGAGGATAGAATTTGTGAACCAACGCTTAGAGAACGGACGCAATCCGATGAAAATTGACCGAGTTATGGATTTTAAAAAATCTGACAATCAGTTCACTACATCAAAGAACCCCACTGGTAATTCGCATTTTCGGGACCCTTCCGCTTGGACCTAACCCAAACTGAATTTACGGAACGAAGATATCATCTAAACGGAATTTTAGGCTCCAAAAAGACATTAATCCGATGAACGAGCTGAGATTTATGAATTTTTTAGTGTCCAAAACTCACCGGTTCAACACTGTTTTTCACTATATAGACTCTGAAAACTCGCATATTCGAAGATCTTATTCAAAGAATCAGTCTCGGACAAAACCCGAAAGTTGGAAAGGATGTCAAGACGGAACTTTTGGCATATGAATATCTTAGAGACATTGATCCCACCAAAAGTTATGAACTCTTGAATACCGCTAGCACAGTTAATTGGCGAAATCGAAATTTCAGAAATAATTAATTTCCGCCACTTTCCTTGATGAATTAGCGTCCGAGCCAAACACAAAAGTTGTAAAGAATACCGAAATTGTCTTAAATATTGAATTTCAAGCCAAAATGAGTTTCCGGACATGAATTACAACTTTTGCAAACTGCACCATAAAACTGATATTCTACTTAAACTGCTCTGAATCAACCGAGAACTTTGGCTTCTTCTGAGATTCTTGTGCACGTGCCGCATGACGAAATAAAGGGCCGTCGCAAACTATGAAAGCTCAATGGAGATTTATGTTCATGTATGTTTATGATGCAATTATGAGCTAAATGTAATGCCATGAAACATAAGCTAGATAAAAAGAAGATGACAAATTTTGGGGTGTTACAAACTCCTGCTAATCCCATCTTGGACGCATTTCAATACACAACAAAAGGCTCACCAGGACTTGGTAAAACCAACACTGGTGTTGTAGTCAATTTCTTTTACAATTCCTCAAAGCTTTCATCACAAGTTGTATCCCAAATGAACATTTGACTCTTTCTAGTCAATTGAGTCAACGGTAATGTCAAATTAGTAAAACCTTGAATAAATCTTCTATAATAACTTGCTAAACCCAGAAAACTTCGAATCTCCGTTACTGTATTTGAAGGTTCCCATTGCAACATAACACTTACCTTAGAAGGATCCACTGCTATACCATCACCAGAAATAACATGACCTAAGAAACTTACATTATCAAGCCAGAACTACACACTTTGATAACTTAGCAAACAACTTGTTATCTTTCAATACCTGCAAAATAATCCTCAAATGTTCCTTATGGTCATCTTCTATCTTAGAATAAATAATAATATCATCAATAAACACCACGATGAACTGGTCTAAATAAGAATGAAAGATACGGTTCATATACTCCTTAAATACACCTGACACATTAGACACTCCGAAAGGCATCACAACATATTCATAATGTCCATAACGAGTTCTAAATGCGATCTTCTGAATATCTCATTATTTCACTCGAATCTGATGGTAACCTGACCTCAGATCAGTCTTACTAAAAACACGTTCCCCAACTAGCTGATCCATTAAGTCATCAATCCTTGGAAGCGGATATTTATTCTTAATGGTCACCTTGTTCAACTGGCGGTAATCGATGCATAGACGCATACTACCATCCTTCTTCTTCACAAACAATACTAGAGCTCCCCACGGCGACTCACTTGGCCTAATAAACTTCTTATCGAGCAACTCTCCAATCTAAGATTTCAATGCAGCCAACTTTGATGCAGACATCCTGTACGGTGCCATAGAAATAGGCCTTGTACTAGGAATAAGGTCAATAGCAAATTCAACTTCTCTCGTCGGAGGTGATTCTGTAATATCATCAGGAAATACTTCCGGAAATTCATTCCCAACTGGCAGCTCACTAACTGATACCTTACCCTCCACAGATAAAGATGCGAAAAATGCAAACATCTTCGCTTCATCTTCCAAAAAAGTCCTCAACTCTTTAGTAGATAAAGAATTAGCCAACGTTTCCTCTTCAGGAGTAAGGAACAACAACTTCTTCCTATAACAGTCAATGTAAGCCTGGTTGAATTCTAACCATTTCATCCCCAAAATAACATCCATATTACCAAGCGGTAAACAAATCAGATCCACGTTGAAATCCCTATCGAAAATAGTTAACAGACACTTCAAACATACTAAAGATGTAACCACAGAACCAATAAATGGAGTTTCAATTGTCATCCTCTACTCTAGAGTAGACGGTAAAATTCCTAACCTCCTCTCACAATCCACAAAAATAAACGAGTGTGTTGCACCCATATCAATAATAGCAATCAAAGGAGTACTATTAATAAAACAAGTACCTTTGACGGAACGCTCCTCATTAGTGGACTGGGTTCCGACCAAAGCAAACACCTTCTCACTGGCTCCTTGGGACTTCTTCGGTTTCTGGCTAGTCGTACTAATGTGACCCTGTTCACCATAATTAAAAAAAAAGTGGGCATAGTAGCTTTACAGTCAGCTACCACATGACATGTCCTCCCACACTTGAAGCACTTCTTCACTTCATTCTGGAAAGTATTAGCACGATGGCCCGTGCTTCCACATCTTAAACACTTCAAAGGATTGGGATTCACCTCTCCCCCACTTGGCTTCTTATCTCCAGCAGCTTTATGTTTACACTTATCAGCTGGAGCACTATAAGTAGTACCCCACAAACCGCTGCTTAACCTTTTTGTCATTCACAACTTTGTAGTGAGCAATCCGAGCTCTATTGTCATTATCATAAATCCTGCTCCTACTCACCAGTTCTGGATAGTTCCTGATCTTATGACAAGCAATATCCTGTTTAATCTCAAGACATAGCCCATTCTTAAACTTCATACATTTTGATGTCATTGCATCCTCAGTATTATAATGTGCATAATATTGCACCAACTCCTCAAACTTCATAGCATACTCAGCCACAGTCATGCGACTTTGCTTAAGCTCCAGAAACTTAACCTCTCGAGCACTACGAATATCTTCTCGAAAATACTTCTCCAGAAACTCGCCTCGAAACACAACCCACGTAACAACATTGCCTGCAACTTCCAACCTTTCGCGACTGTTCTCCCATCAGACTTCAGTTTTACCTTCCAGCATATAGGTAACAAACCCCACCTTTTGATCATCATTGCAAGCCATGGTCTTGAAGATCTTTTCAACAGCCTTCATCCATTTATGTGCAGCATCTGGGTCCAAAATAACCCCTTCATAAGTAGGCGGCTTGTTACTTCTAAACTGATCCAGATCACAAAACTCAGCATTCCCAACATTTGGACCAATGTTCTCAATAGCTTGCGCCATGGCTTACATAGCAGTAGCAAATGCATCACCATTCTTTCCTGCCATACTAATACAACAAACAACTCAGGTGAGAACACAACAATAACTCCTATTCTAAGGACTAACTCGACACGACATCTGGCCGGTCAGAACGACCTTCTCTGATACCAATTGTAACACCCCACTTTTCCCAATTTATAAAATAGTAAATTAAATGAATAATAAGTGTAAAACAAGTGGAATGCCACATTTCAACAATACTAACCCTTGTAAAATTCTTTATTAAAACAATGGAAAAATATAATTTATTCAACTTAGGCAACATGCCAATAACATCAAAATATCCTCAAGTGTTCTAGTTTATAAAGGTTCCAACAAGGTTTAAAAATATGTTATAAAGGTAAATAAGCGACAAAATATCCCCGTCCCGTGTTACGTATCAGAGCATCCTAAGACTCGAACAAGCAACACACTTCCACGCACTCTCAAGTACCTGTATTATTTGTACTTCAAAAGAAGCACATACACAACAATAAACAACAAAAGGGTGAGAAACAAATTCAAATCATAATGGTGCATAAAACATATTTAAGGGTAGTTTCTCACTCACAACAACATACACAATAATTCACACCAATAATCATGCAACAATGAAAACATCAATAATTATGCATTGTGACTCAACAATGACACAATGTATGTGGTACCAGTTTTGTTCATTCAATCGAACACGGATAAATCACATACGCCCATCTAACAATGATTATCTCACCATTCTCTATTACGGAGTACAGATGAATCGCATGCGCCCATCTGGCAACGATCATCCTAACAATAACATAACAATGTATGCAAGACCATGAATATGCATACAACATGTATAACCACCATATTATATATCTACATAATCCATCTGATCAATATACAATATAACAACATAACGACATAACCATACCCAACAACAACTTGCAGCAAAACAATACAACTCTAGGACAACAATTATACTACGATTTCAACTAGATACTCCCAGTTAAACTAGTTAATTAGACGAATTAACATGCTCTGTTAATACTAATCACTACTAGATTATTTCCATACGCCTGTCCAATTCTGATATTTCTGTAATAAGGAACTTATCAACACCTATTACTAATGTTACTTTACTGTTACTTAATTTTCTTCTACTGACTCATCGCAAACATTATTTATTAATCTTCTGTCACTTAATTAACAAGACTACTTCTACTTTAATTGGTATTCCTCAGCTTAATTTATGCTACTGTAAAAGGAATATGATCAAATAACATCTTAGAGACAGGAAACAGACCCAAAAAAAACCAAACTCCTCCCAGACCCGTGTGACAATCGTCACAACTGGATGACCATTGTCACACCCGTGACGGTCTTCCTAGGGATGTGAAGGTCGTCAACAATCCCAGACGCTCGTCTAGCTTAAGGGACGGTCGTCCCACAACCAAAATGCATGCTCTTTGTTTCTCTCCTTTTTCCTTCATTTATGTAACTTCCTCGCGTTTTTGTCTCAAGCCAATTCACAAGACTTAGGAATTTTGTTACACCCGTTTTACATTCTTAATCATATCATTCTTTCATCTACATTACTAATCCAATTTTATTATCTTTCTGAATTTAGATTCGCATCGTTTCTACTGCAACAACAAAAGCCTGCATCAAGTATTCATACAACAGAACAACCACAACAATATATCGCCAACAATCCAGAAAATTGGATAAACATAATCACATATTCGCAACAACAATCGTGTACTCACGTATTCATCACAGATTCATCAAACAACAGAAAATCCTACAAGGGAATGAACCCTCACTACCCCCATCATATGAGATCACCTATTTAGAATTCCTTTCTCCCCCATACCTCGAAATCAGACAAATTTCCTGCAAAATCTTGTTATGGAGACGCCCTAGGTGTTATTCCTCTTCATATCCCTCCCTGGTTCTTTCACAAGATTACACGACTAATTATCCATTAATTTTCTGATTGGTTTAACCTCTCTAATAAAAAACCTAACCATCAAATTTTACTAAATCGCCCTTAATTTTAATTAAACCAAATAATAATAATAATAATTGTAATTCTAATATAACTACTATTATTTGCCTAAAAATAATAATAACGGAAATAATGATTAAATGGTATTATTATTATTCGCCCACCCGCTAATACTAAACGCACCATAATTCTATTCGTCCCACTTGGACACGACACCAAAACAACAAGACATATGCTTTTAACAAGGCCAACAAAAAGCACCAAAAATACCCGACGAATAAATATTAAAAATGGGGTGTTACAAGGATCACCTTATCATCCTTTTGGTGATAGCGATTTATTTAATTTCCAATTTATCTTCATCTTTTTGGTGCGGGGATCGCCTTATCATCCTTTTGGTGATAGCAATTTATTTAATTTCCAATTTACCTTCATCCTTTTGGTGAGGGGATCGCCTTATCATCCTTTTGGTGGTAGTGATTTATTTAATTTTCAGTATACCTTCATCCTTTTGGTGTGGGGATCGCCTTATCATCCTTTTGGTAATAGCGATTTATTTAATTTCCAGTATACCTTCATCCTTTTGGTGCGGGGATCTCCTTATCATCCTTTTGGTGATAGCGATTTATTTAATTTCTAGTTTACCTTCATCCTTTTGGTATGGGGATCTCCTTATCATCCTTTTGGTGGTAGTGATTTATTTAAATTCCAGTTGACCTTCATCCTTTTGGTGCGGGAATCGCCTTATCATCCTTTTGGTGATAGCGATTTATTTAATTTCATGTTTACCTTCATCCGTTTGGTTCGAGGATCGCCTTATCATCCTTTTGGTGGTAGAGATTTATTTAATTTTCAATTTACTATCATCCTTTTGGTGATAGGCCTGTCATTCTTTTGGTGTCGACAATCCTCCAATACACTTTTTCCTTTTCAGACAAATTCAGAGTCTTTTTAGTATCTAATTGACTTCTACCTTGAAAGTATGAACGCGAGCTAGTTCACCTTACTCGGTCTAAGCCAATTCGATATGGGCAACTTTCATACCCCAAATTTGTCCTACTTGTATACCATTTTATTTTTGTCTAAACCTTTATTCAGAAAATCCAAAAAAAATATGTTTCAGTTTGTTCCGTCAATTGGGTCAAGGTTCAAATCGTCAAGTGCGTGTGTAGTGTTGACTAAAAAATTAGTGTGTTGTGTGGAGGCCTTTTATCCGATTATTACCTTTCGTGTCCATATCCATCCCATTATCTTTTTAAAATCTTTTTTCTAAACAAATTCATCATCCAAGTTTATTTTTTTAATTTTAATTTTAATTTTTAATATTTAGGTCCATTATTTACAAAAAGAAAAGTTCATTTCATTATCTTTATTATCATTAATATTATCATATTATTAATCCTTTTATTATTATTCTTATTATTCTATCATTTTTATTATTATTATTATCATTATTATTATTGGTTTTCATTTATTATTACTATTATTATTCTTATTATTATTACCTTTATTATTATTATTATTATTATTATTATTATTATTATTTCCATTATTATTATAACCATTATTATTATTGTTACTATTATTATTCTTATTATGACCATAACAATACCCAGCATGATGCCTTCAATACCACATTCTACATGAGCCATGACAATATCACTTTTCCACATAAATTCCCAACAGTACACTTTCATCAGCCTACCTCACGTTTCTTTCATCCAACAAACAAAATCTCACCTAGCCACCCACTAAAAAACACAAAAATCGTACCACATTTCCTTTACTTATTCCCAACATGAATTTCTAATAACAATTGCATATGACCCACCTTTCAATTCTCACACAACAATGTCTAAAACACAACCATGTAATTACTAGGGGTGTAATCGGTTCAGTTTGAACCGGTTTTTTGTCAAAAAATTGTCCAAACCGATGATATCTTCATTGGTTTGGTTTGGTTTGGTTTTTAGTGTTTTTTAAAAATGGAACCAAACCAAACTAACCGGTTTGGTTTGGTTGATCGGTTTACAACATTTTTTTCTAAACATTATATTAATTTGTGTATCATTTTCTCTAATATAGTTCCATGTATTTTATGCTATTATTTTTTAAAATAATACATTTCATATGATATATTTCATGCTCTACTTTTCAAACAACTTACAAGTTGTTCTTAATCTATACGAAACATTTACATATTTCTCATTGCATTATGAAATAAGTTCACTATCGAATACAACTGTTGACTTTTGGCATGAGAAGGTTGTGAAGGAATTTGAAAGCTTAACAAATAAAACACAAAAATAAAGACAAAAGATTTCAATACACGTTAATTAACATGTTTCACACCTCAAACACATATCCAAACTATTTTGTAACAAGACTAGAAGGAAATTTATTGAAGATGAAACATAAAAGATGAAAAGTAACGAAGAGAACTTGAAGATGAATAAGGAAACCATAACCTATAAGAATGACGGTGGAGAGAGAAATAATGGCGACGGATAGCCAGAACAGTAGTTTGGTGAGAGCAAGTGTTTATGGCTTATGGTTTCTATTTTTTATGTTTGAAGTTTGGTTTTGGCTACATATTTGGTTCAAAGAAAGGAAGTGTAAACAAAGATGGAGAAATATTGGACCAATACAAAATTTGAACTTATTAATTGTCTAAATAAAAGATTAAGTATGTATTTAAAGACATTGGTTCGGCTCATCAGTTTGATGGTTCTGAAAAACTAAAACTGAGAACCGAACCAAACCACTTCGGTTTTTATTGGTTTGGTTGGGTTTTGAATCGAACCAAAAACAATCGGTTTTTTCTGTTTGGTTTGGATTGGATTATCAGTTTGATTGGTTTATTCTTATCCGCTTACACCCCTAGTAATTACAATACAAATAGCCTTTCCAAGCAACTGGCCCCACCGAAAAATTCATTCCACCCAACAATCGCCAACACATACAATTCATACACACTATCACACCAATTTCGTAAACACACACTCCTAACGGATTTCCTCAACACAATCACAACTCGTCAAATTCCAATAATTCTCTCCCAAAATTTCCACTTTTACCCTCCACACTCTCTCTATATAATAAGCATCGTTCTTTCACAATTTGAAGCTTGGAAAACCTTAATGAGACTCTACAAAATCACTCCAAACCAAGCTTCAACCTACAAATTCATCTTCCATAACCTTCAACCTTCATTTTTCATCTTCATCCAACCTTCAAACACCTCCAGCCCTTTTAAACCGAAATATCGAACCCACGACCTTCAGTCCTAAACCAACACCCAAACACCACCTCACAAACACCATAAACCAGAAAATATATAAAAAAGAAACTGAGATGAGATGATAAATCAAGCAAACCGAAACCAACGAACCTGAAATTCGAATCGCACACTGAAAAGTGAGATACAGAACGAAACCAAAGCCGGAGAAATTTGAATAGAGAGACGAGAGAAACCACGCGAGAAGAGTAGATCCGAACACACACCTTCGAACTCACCAAAATAAATCGAAACAAACGAACCAAACACACACAACAGAACACAAGAGTTTAAGATTTGTGTGAATCAGAGCGAGTTGAGTGAGAAATAGAAACGCAGAGAACGATTTGAGAGCATAAACCTGAGATCGGGAAAAATTGAGACAGAGAGAGACTCCGTGAGAGAGAGGTTTACCGCCATTGAGGTTCTTTTTTTCCGGAGGGTGGATTCTTCTTTGTTCATACCTCTGCAGCGTTTTTTTTAACAAACATGGTTCAATTTGATTGTGTTATATTTCTTTGAGATGAGCATTTATATTGTTAACTGGTTTTGTTTTAAAGAGATAATATAGCTTGGATGATGGGCTCAAATGCTATAGCCCATCTTGTTTTTTCTCCCTTTACATCACAAACCTAACACATATCCTCTGTATTTTTATTTTTATTTTTTCACTTTTGTTCTTGGTTTACTTTGGGCTTGACCCAATCTAATTATTACTCACTGTACACACCCACCAATTTCAGACGCGTCCCCTTCTTTTCTATTTTATTTTAAGTATTTCATGGTTATAATTTTTTGTATTATTATTATTATTATTATTATTGTTTTGCTTTATCTAGAGAAATGTCTTAAAAAATTAATTAATTAATTGGAATCATTTGATTTTTATTTTTAGTTTTTATTTCATTTTTGGGCCGATGATATCATAAAAGGTCAAATATGTTCGATTTCATTAAATCGGTCAAGTTTATTCAATATGAGGCCAAAATAGTTTAGTTTATTATATTTTAGCATTATTTTATTTTTATGGTCGATGAACATCTAGATCTTGAGATTCGTTGCAAGCCGATTTGAAATCTCAATTAAATGATGAGACCATTTTATTTCCCTTTTGGAAATTCAAAGTAATTTAGTTTATTTTATTTTATCGGTTTATCTTATTTTTTATGGTCGATGAACATCTAAATATCTTGAGATTCATCGCAAGCCGACTTGAAATCTCAATTAAACGATGAGACCATCTTATTTCCCTTTTGGAAATTTAAAATTAGTTTATTTAGCTTACTTTTTTTTACATTTCAATACATAAATCGACACTCGACTTCTCATAGAATGATTCTAAAATTGAATTGTTTCTAAGAGAGTTAAAGAGCTACATTTTGATGCTTTCGATTTAATTTCAAGGTCCAACGCCTCCGTATAGCTTAAGACACTTCACACACTCTTCCTCTTGGGCCAATACAATGAACCCTTTTATTTTGTGTAATCCCGTGTAATTTATTTTGTATCCCTCCCCCATTTCATGTACGCCGTTTATTTTCTTCTTTGTTTATCATTTCGATCGCTAGGAGCACCCTTAGGGACTAGTATAGATCTCGCCTTAGTTCGCAAACCCTTGGTCCAACGCCAAGTGGTTGCACTCACACACACTTGCACTTTATTTTCGGTTATGGTTTCGTTTCGCTAGGTACACCCTTTGGGACTAGGAATCATTTCCACCTAACCTTGTGAACCAAGCACATTGTGCCTCGCTAACAAACCAACAAATAAGCCTCCATTTTCATTCACCCGTAAGTCGAGTGCCTTACGCATCACCATCAAACCTCAAATAACCAAAACATCTCTTTTAGACCCCAACCCTTGATCCAACATCAAGTGGTCTTAGGTAATAAAACACTTTAATAATATGAGAAGAATTATACGCCACGAGCCTTAAGTGGTAAAAGGAGGATAACTGAATCCTGTTACTCGCTCCAGTTATTTTGTCGCAAGACGTTTGGCTTATTGGTTCGGAATAATCACCTCTACCCATAGTATTTAGTGCAATTCGACTCCTAAATATTTTTTTGAAAGAAAGGTAACAAAAACAACAACCAACAAACTGTAGTAGGCTGAACTACGAGGCTCTGACTTTCCTATTACACGAGGGAGTACGTAGGCACGAGGATCTCAATACTTTCCAAGCACCTAGGATCAATCAAACTTATAATTAAACTCATTTCCCTCAGCAAGTAACTCATTAGGCATATACATCCTTTCACGCATGACAACTTAGATGGTTCCCATTGAGTACAACGAATGTGAGGGGTGCTAATACCCTCCCCTTGCATAATCGACTTCCTAATCCAGGCAATGGATGCGATGACCTTTGTTTTTATCCTTCTTTTAGACGGATTTTATCTATATCTTCCCTTTCCCCTTTTAGAAATAAATAAGAATTAGGTGGCAACTCTCATGTCAGCCCAGCACGTGGTCTTTTATTGCGAGGTCGTATTTTTCCAGGTGCGAAAATATCCACCAAGCTTGAATTACTCAGCCAAATCTCTAAATAAATGAAATAAGTTTTGAATCAGTTTGAATTTGTTTAAACCAATCTCTGGGAAAATAAATCCACAGATGAACCACTAATGGACCGATGCACCCAGATGAACATGACTTCCTGAACCAATCCTCATATGAACCACTTCTTGATAACCTAATGACTCTCAGCACACGACAACTTAACCTTGAATGCGTATTGCTTGAGAAATAAGCCACTGACACCAATAACTTGCAGTTGAAATAATCTTTTGATAGTTTGACCAAGATTAGGTCAAACTTCCATCAGAGTCGGATCATGAACTAAACAACCACATTTAACATGAAAATACTGCATTGCCTCTGAAAAACCTGCAACACATGAAAACACACACACACACACATAGAGAAAGAGAGAGAGAGAGAGAGAGAGAGAGAGAGAGAGAAGAAGAAGAAGAAAACTCCGACATAGTTTTGGTATTTTGGTTAGAGGTTAGTAAATATAAACAGATAAAGGCAAATAAGAAAACACACAAATACTCGGTGATCTTGTTTGTATGCAATATGTAGATGAAAATATGGAAAATATTAGGGAAAAATTAGGGTGTTACACTCCTCGGTTCCAATCGCTTCTACTAAGATGTCATGATGGGCTTGTGGAATGAAGCTACCAACTTTGGCTTATTCAACCAGTACATCCTAAAACTGGTTGAATTAACTAAAAATGGATTAACTAAAATAAGTAATGTTGAAATAAGTATCTCCTTAAAATCCTTTCAACCACTTTGTGTGAAGCCTCTAATGTGAACGAGCCATCTAGTTGTTGATATATCCTCTTCCATTTATCATGCTGTGATGGTGGAGATGGACAACGATCAAGGCTTCTAGAAGGATCTCCCAACTTTAGTTCCCTTTATTTTATTTTCATTAATCATCCTCTACTCACATTTATCATATCCTCCACGAGACAATCTATGTGAATAGATATTTCTAGCTTTATTCTCCTTTTGTTTTTTGCACTTAGCCAAGAATTCAGGAGTGGTGCATGACCTTAAAAAATCCTCCAAAACTTTGTGATTAATAAATGAATACTTCATTTGTCATTCATAGGTGAATGGCCTATGAATGAAGAAGAGTCAACTTGATTTTAAACTATAGGGGTTAAAGTTTGACTAGTAGATGAATTACGAAGAAAATTCACTAGCTTCCGAAATTAATCTTGAGTAATTGGAGAAGAACACTATTAGGATTTAATTTTAGAATAGACACCCCATCATTATCATCATCGTTTGTGGAAACATTGCTAGCCATTTCACCTTTACCAAAATGAGGTGGAAAACCATGTTTTCTATAGGCGACCTCAATTTTTTGGGCAGTCCTACCACAATGAGTGTGAATCTTGGACTTTTAAGTGTTTTAGCGAAATTGGAATTAATTAGATTAGAATTCAATTTCTTGAATCCCACAATATTGCTCAATGCTTATAAATCATCAATAATAACAACATTTCTTTGTCTTTCATGCTAAAGAGTCATTGATAAAATCTTGTTCATAGTTGGCAATGGATTCATGAGTAAAATTTGTGAACTAATGACAACAAAATTTTCATCTAAATTAATAAGAAATCTAATAGCATACAGTAAACCATGAATTTTCCTTGTTTGTATCATAGATTCACTTGAGCAATGAATTCAACAAGTACAACTTGGGATTCACATGTGAATCTCAAATTCTTCCAAAAGAACATTCAAAGTATAGTAGAATTCTTTGACAATCTTGAAATCTTGTTTAAGACACTACTACAAAAATCACTTTTTACTTAGGATGCAAAATGCATAATACCTCAGCTATATAAGCAAGGTAACGGAAGGCAATGCGATAACTCGTAACTGATCACGTCAGTGGTATTAAAACCGAGAGGTAAAGTTAAATGCACATGGGTTCGAACACCAGCAATGACAGGTTTATTATTTTCAAAACTAGCGTATAATTCATCTCGGTTTATCTTGAAAACCGAGGGGTAAGATTTTTTTTTAAATTTAAAATATTTACCCAGAATATTACATTGTTTACCTAGGATATTACATTGTTTAAACAAAATATTAAAATAAAAATCAAATTCCTTAGGGATCTAGATAAAAATCAAATTCTCTGAAGATCTAAATTCTAGATCTTCGAATTATAGTGAAAGTATGAGTTGCACCTAAGAGGGGGTGAATTAGGTTCTTTAATTTTTTTTCTTCTGGTTTTTATCGATGAAGGATATTACTTTTCTTATTTGTGAAGATGTTATGAAAACATTAAAATGCAGAAAGTAAAAGACATAGTGGTTTATCCTTGTTTCCTCCACAAAACGAAGGTACATCCCGTTCCCTTTCCAACTGAAAGAGATTTCACTATAGTTAGAATGATTGTACAGCCTATTCACACCAATGGTGATTCTTACTATCTAACCTATAGGGAGATCAAATTCTCTTAACACCTTTAAAATTTGAACACTAAGTGCAAGAAGAACAATCCTCTTCAATGCACACACTTGATTTTAACAATCATGAATAGCAAGGGAAATAAAGATAAACTTTGATTTTTACAATGAGTTTGAAGTATGTATATAAAATTTTATCAATACCAATATTGATCTTCTCTTTTAATGATAATTCCACAAGTATTTAAGACTTTTTTGCTCAAGATTTTTCTTTCAAATGATATGAAAATATGCATAAAATTATGTATAAAAATGACTTGAACAAGATGTGGATAATGGAATTTTTATGCAAGATTGTTTTTTGAAAGAGGTTATTTGAAAAATTGTAAGTTTATGTATTTATAGATCATATACACACCTTTGGATCATCATGCAATTCTTCAGAAAATGTCATGAACAATATCCATGATTCATTGGAGTCATTTCATGAAAGAATGAATGAATAGATGCAATTTTTCAAAGCAATTTTTCAAACTCGTACAGAGAGAAATCAATTGCTCTAGGGCTGCAATCGGTTGCACCACAAAAAGAAACACTTGAAATCTGAATTTTGAACGGGTGCAATCGATTGCTCTAAGGGTGCAATCGACTGTACCACAAATAGAAGCAACAGAAACAAAGGTTTTCCAGCATGCAATCAATTGCTCTAAGGGTGCAATAGATTGCACTGACCAAAACTTGCAAAAATTGATTTTAAAACTTTGTGAAAGTGGTTGTGCAATGCAAATGACCTTTGAGCAACTTGGACTTAAACATTTTATAAAGATTATCATTATACCTTCCAATGAGCATGTTCTTCATATAAAATCTTTTTCTGATTCTTTTATCATGATGCTTTGACAATGGATGAACATCTTTGTCTTCTTGCCACATGATTTGTCTTCACCAAAACATAATTTGATCTTGAGGATCTTGATTCCATATTCTCCCCCTTTTTGATGATGACAAAGCATTCTCTTTTGTTGCAAAGTTCTTTCTGATAAAATTTCCCCCTGAGATATAGATTTCCACCTCAAAGTATGAAGTGTTGAACAATTATGATTTTTGTATTGAGGTTTGGAGTAGTCTTCAATTTATACCTTAAATATCAAGGAAAAGAGAACAAAAAACAAAAGAGTAACATCCTTACTAAAAACAAAAGAGTAACATCCTTCTCCCCTTTTTGACATAATCAAAAATAAGGGATAGATGGATAAAGTAATAACATATGCACAAGAGACAATGTTCCATAATAACTTATCATATAAAATTCAAATTAGAATTTCTTAGAAAACATAAGTGCATAATTTCCAAATAGTACAATAATTGAAAAACATAAGTAAATGCATAATTTAAAAAGACAATTATGCAAACATTAATATAACCACATAACATTTTCCATACATATATGTAACATTTAAAATATCAAAAACATGTTATATTAGAATATTTTATGTATAAAAAAGATATCATGTACCATAGTTGATGATCTCTTATAATTAAACTTCGTTTTCATCCAAAATTTCGAGTTCTCTCCGAATTTTGAAGAAAGGTTCCTTTGCCAAAGGCTTTGTGAAAATATCTGCAAGCTGATTGTGAGTATCTATGAAGGTTACCTTGACATCTCCTTGAAGTACATGATCTCGTATAAAATGATGTTGTGTGTTTATGTGCTTGGTCCATGAATGCATCACCGGATTCTTTGTAATGTTGATCGCACTAGTGTTATCAGAACATAGAGGAATGCATCCTAGATCAAGTCCATAGTCACGAAGTTGATCTTTAATCCAAAGTATTTGTGCACAAAAAATACTTGCTGCTATGTATTCTGCTTCATACGTACTGACTGTTACACACGCTTTCTTCTTGCATGCCCATGGGACTAACGCATTTTCCAAGATGTGACACGTTCCACTTATGCTTTTCCTATATGTTTTACAACTTGCATAACTCGCGTCAGAGTATCAAACTAAATTGAAAATACTACCTTTGGGTGCCATAATCCGACATTTGTTGTTCCTTTGAGATACTTCATGATTCACTTAACTGCCATAAGATGAGATTCCTTTGGTTTTGCTTGAAAGCGAGCACATAGGCAAACATAGTAAGGAGCCAATCATGCATCTATATTTTGTGATACCAACCGAGACACTGGATTCATCTTAATCTACATATGTATCGGATCCCATAAGTGTTGACAATGTCTTGAAATTATCCATATCAAATGTCTTCAATAAATCTTTACAATATTTGGATTGATTGATAAAGATGCCATCTTAGAGTTTCTTGATTTGCAGTCCTTGAAAATAAATCATTTTTCCCATCATAAACATTTCAAATTCTCCTTGCATCATGGATGAGAATTCTTTACATAGCTCTATGTTGGTTGATCCGAATATTATGTCATCAACATAGACTTTCACCAAAAGAGTATATCTTTTAATTTTCTTGATGAACAAGGTTTTGTCAACCTTTCCTTTTACAAAGCCTTTGTCACATAAGAAATTGATGAGGTGATCATACCATGCTCTTGGTTCTTGCTTTAATCCATAGAGTTTTTTTTAATTTGAATACATGAGAAGGATTCTTGTAATCTTCAAATCCGGGGGGTTACTTGACATAAACTTCTTCATTTATGAATCCATTCAAAAATGCACTCTTGACGTCCATCTGGAAAAGATGAAAATTAATAGAACAAACATAAGCTAATAAAAGTCTAATTGCTTTTAACCTTACAACAGGCACGAATGTTTCGTCAAAATCGATTCCTTCTTCTTGGTTGTATACTTGTGTGACTAATCTTGCTTTATTTTGAATTATTATTCTATTTTCATCATGTTTTTGAAGACCCATATTGTTCCGATGATGTGCTTATGGCTTGGCCTAGGGATAAGACTCCAAACTTGATTTCTTTCAAATTTGTTTAGTTCCTCTTGCATAACTATTATCCTTTGATCATCGCCTAAGGCTTCATCGATTTTGGTCGGTTTGATTTGAGATACAAACACCATGTTTAGACAAGCATCTTTGAGATTCAACCTTGTTGCCACACCTTGACTAATGTCACCAATAACTTTATCGATCAGGTGATCTCTATGAGCCCTCCATTTTCTAGGTATATCATTGTGTTCTTCATTTTATTGTGAATCATCTTGTTGTTGTTTTGGTTGATCACTTGCAACATCATTGAGAGTTTTCTCTTGAGAGGTTACTACTACATCATCATTATCATCAATAATAACATTATCCTCATTGGAGGGGTTAGATTCAACAAAATATACATTCATAGATTCTTCTATTGTTAAAGTTCTTTTATTGTAGATTCTAAAATCCTTACTAGATAGAGAGTAACCAAGAAATATACATTCATCTAACTTTTCGTTAAACTTACCAAGATTATCTTTGTCGTTGTTCAAGATAAAGCATTTTCATCCAAAGATGTGAAATAATGATATATTTGGTTTCCTCCCTTTGAAGAGTTCACAAGGATTCTTCTTGAGAATAAGTCTAATGTTGACACGGTTACTTACAAAACAAGTCGTGCTCACCGCATCTGCCCAAAAATATTTAGGAAGATTTGAATCACTTAGCATTATCCTTTCAAGTTCTACCAATGAACTATTGTTCCTTTCTACGACACCATTTTTTTGTGGAGTTCTTGGTGAGGAGAAGTTGTGTAAGATTCCATGTTCTTCACAAAATTCTTCAAATAAAGCGTTTTAGAAATCTCCACCAGGTCGCTTCTAATGGAGATAATTGAAATTGACTTCTCATTCTAAATTTGGTTTCTAAACTTCTTGAATGCCTTGAAATCATCACTTTTATGCACTAAGAAGAAATTCCATGTATATCTAGAGAAGTCATCAACAATAATTAATGCATAAACATTACCTCCGAAGCTCTTTGTTCTTGATGGACCAAAAAGATCCATGTGTAATAATTGTAGTGGCCATGTTATGGACACCATATTCTTGGATTTTAAACTTGACTTGGTATGTTTCCCTTTTTGGCAAGCATCACATAATCTATTTTTGATAAATTTGATCTTCGGAAGTCCAACAATTAAGTCATGTTTGATCAATTTGTTCAAGTGTTCCATGTGAATGTGAGAAGACCTTTTGTGCCTTAACCAAGATTCGTTGTTATCCACCATAAAACACTTAACCTTCAAAGACAAGTGATCAAGGGAAATCATAAAAATATTGTTAATTCTCTTACCTTTTAACATTACCTCATGAGTGACTTTGTTTTCTATCAAACATTCATCTTTGGTGAAGTTGATTTTGAATCCTCTGTCACACAATTGACTAATGCTAAGGAGATTATGCTTTAGACCTTCTACATATAGGACATCTTCTATGGCTGTTAAAGGCGGTGTACCAATGATGCCTATGCCAAGGATCTTTCCTTTGTTGTTATCACCATAGTTACATATCCTTTGGCCTTAAGCGTTAGATGTAAAAATTTGCTCAGGTCTCCCGTCATATACCTTGAACACCCACTATCAAGATACCATTGATTTGAAGAGGTCTTCAAGAATACCTACAAAACAAGATTAAGTTTCATTAGGTACCCAAATTGCCTTAGGTCCTTCATAGTTAGTGCCTTTCTTGACCCACACATAATGCTCTTTTTCTACACTAAAGTATCTTACATAACATGCATTAGGTGAATAACCTTTAATACCACAATAAAAACAAGTGGGCTCAAAGTTACTTTTATATCTAGGAGGATAAGTTTTCTTTTTACTAAATCTTTTCTTCTTAGGGTATTGATGAACCACTTTGGGTTTATCCACTTTCGCTTTAGGAGTTTGTTCACTAGCCTTTACAAAGAAGGTTTTGTAAGAAGTTGGTTTAGAAAATTTTGAGTAACCAAGACCACTCTTATCATTTGAATACCTTTGTTGACTAAGAACACACTCTAATCCAATTTTTCCTTCTTCATACCTTTCAAGGACTCTTTTTAGTTGGACAATTTGGAATGAAAGTGACTCACACTTTGTGCATACAAAATTCTGTTTTTGATCACTAATTAATTTTTGTTTTTCATCTTTGAAATCATTTTCCATGCTCTCAACCTTTTCTTCTAAAGTTGAGATTTGTTTCTTTTGTGATGAAATTGTTTTGTACAAAATTTTGCATTCATTTAATAGTTCATCAATTGCTCCTTGAGAATCACTATCATAAATTGAAAAATTATTGTTAACCTCATTGTCTTCATCGTCAAAATGGTGTGAGACCATCAAGGCTATATTTGTGCTTTGATCACTCTAATTCTGATGAAGAGCTTATCTAGTTATCATCCCAAGCAACATAGGCTTTATTTTTCTTGTAATCCTTTTTGCCTTTATAGCCACCGTACTTTGAGAGTTTTGGGTGCAAGAATATTCTCCACGGATCTTGCATACATTTGATTCCGAAGAAAAACAAAATAAGGCTTAGATAAATAAAGTGAATATTCAAATGTATGATTTTGTGCTCAAATAAATATTAAAAAAAATAAACTTTAAACTCAAGTAATTTTCTGCTATCGCAATCCATCTTAGCGAACTTTTCCAAACGTCTTTATGTTTCAAGTGCTTCATATTTAATTTAGGTTAGATTTTTAATATTCATCATGCTTTTACCACGAATGTCCCTTAGGTTTCATGCATATCATTAATGGCATATTCATGAGCATTGATAAACATTAAATAGACGAAAAATATTTTTTAATGGCGTTGAATATAGTATAAAAAATACTTAACTATCCCTCGGCCAAGAAGAAAACCGAGGTGAGTAAGTTTTTTTTAATACATTGTTTACACATAATATTAAAAATGCATTGTAAAATATGTAGTAGCAACTCATGATAGAAATGGACGGTGGTGAATATTTTATCTCTTTGGGGGTGACTACATATAATTTAGTATCAAGGTAAAATATATTTAACAAGAGCTTTAAAAGTAAAACATGCTTACTAACCACCTCGATTGTACTATAAAATTGAGGTTTTATATTAACTATCACCTCGATGATAAAGAAAACCAAGGTAACTATTTCATTTTTTTTTTCCTGAAATTACATTGTTTACACAAAATATTTAAAAACATTGTTTACAACAAATCTTCGGTGATATCCAAATTTGGTTGCATACCCATTAATTTTATTTTATTTTGAAACAAGAATGATTTTCTGCACTTACAATCTATCACTGAGTACTCTTCAAAGATTGAGTTAGTTCCCTTCTTTGTTGGTTAAACTCCATTTTTTGTTTAACTTGAAGCAAGAATGATTTTCTGCACTTACAATCTATCAGCTGGGCACTTTTCAAAGGTTGAGCTCCCTTCATTGGATAATTTGAAGCAAAAACGATTTTCAACACTTGCAATCTATCAAATGAGTACCCTTCTTTAACAAAGAGTTATTCCAAAAAATACAACAACGACAACATCAACACCATTATGTGAGATAGATTGCAAGGGCAGAAAAATATTTTGTTCAAGATAGAAGAACATTAAAGATTTTTTATGTCTTACAATCCATCCCAAAGAATGATGCTTGGGGCAGCTTCATATTAGTAAGGATTAGGGTAAAATCTGCTTAACGAGTGCTTTTATAGTAAAATCTTATTATTGTATGCCTCAGTTAAATAGAAAACCTAAGGCTTATAACATTTTGTTTACACTTATAAACAAATAGAATCATAAATTGAGATAGATGAGAATCAATGCTTGGACTGATTTTTTTTCACCTCTGTTTTATGAAAAACTGAGGGAATTTATGTCTTTTTTATTCTTATAAATAATACAAAACCACACACATTGGCTTTATACCTCCGTTTTCTATTGTTCGAGGTGAAAGCTTCGTCATGAAAAACGTTATTTGTTGTAGTGAGAATTGCTGTAATTTTGAAGCACAAAAAAGACCACCTTGAGAAAATATTTCTTCCAAATCATTCAAAGTATCAATTGCATTTCCATGAACACAATGGATTGTGGAATTGATTCAAAAACCAAATTGAGTAACTACAAATGGATTAACATGTTACATCTATTCCAAGTATGAACTGAAGGATCAAAATAATCATTTAGAATTGGTATAGATTCATCTAAAAATTCACGGTTCATTTTGCCACCAAGAGCACAACACACGGATCGAGCCCATGAATGATAGTTGAAGCCTTCAAGAATTGGTGTAACTTTGACTAATGAATGTCCATCACTTGGATGTACATATTATGAACTGTATGATTCAATTGTGGATCAATGAAAGCTACATGAGGAGATATTGATAGAAATGAAATAAAGAAGAATGATTCAATTGTGGATCAATAATGAGAGCTACATGAGGAGACATTGATAGAAATGAAATAGAGAAGAATAATTCAATTGTAGATCAATGAGAGCTACATGAGGAGACATTGGTAAAAATGAAATAGAGAAGAATCAGAAAAGAAGAAGAAAATACAGATAAATTAGACAAACTTATGATACCATACTAGATGTGGAGACATTGATAGAAATGAAATAGAGAAAAAGATGAAAATCCAGGTAGATCAGACAAACTTATAATATTATACTAGAACATCGAGTTCATCATAAAAAAAAAAAAAAAATAGCATTAGAAATTGTTATTGACTTTAGCTTGAAATGGTACATGCATCAGTCTTATATAGCCCATCAAATAAGCTAGAAAACTATACTTCAACAAACTATAACTAATTAAACAAATTTAACCAACAAGTTTCCAGAAATAGCAACTTCCTAACTACTTTTTAAAACTGAGTTACTAAAAACAGAAAATTAATTACAACCAGAAATTGGCTTTCAACACATCATCACTTCAATACTGTCCTACTCTACACTTTTAACATTAGGCCTATTTTTCTTTTCTCAGAAAAGGAATACTAGTACATTTTTATCAATGAAATTAATAGGCTCTTTTCTTTTTTTAAATTAATAGATTAAACTTTAAGCTTCTTATTAACAACCGTTATATTTAAACTTTGTACCACTAATCAAGTTGATTTAGTTAAATTATTTTATGCTTATCACATCTTAGTATACCTTTATATTAATTTTATATGTAATAATTACTTTAGCCTCATTTTTAATTAGATTAAATATGTTTTTGGTCCCTATAAATATCTCAATTTTAAATTTTAGTCCCTATAAAAAAACGTTGAGTTTTAGTCCAATAAAATTATTTTTGAATGCAGTTTTAATTTCTCTTCAAGGACTAAATCTGCATGCAAAAATAATTTTATAAAGACTAAAATTCGACCTTTTCTTATAGAGATTAAAAACTAAAATTAAAATATTTATAGGAATTAAAAATATATTTAACCTTTTTATAGTTTATAAGATTAGTGTGTGGTGGGACAGAAAAGGTTTATTCATGCACTAAGGAAGATTTGTGTCTTTAAGTTGAATGTGATGATGATTAGACAAGCCTTAAAATATATTTAGTTTGAATGTGCACCGCATAGTAACTCCACTAATCATCCTTTGGCATTAATGGTGTTTACACTTTTTCGGCAGTAAATTTGTTATGCATTCAATAGAATCAAGAATATTTTTATATGGAATCATGAGTTTAAATCTAAGTTAAGAGAATGGAACGGTATTAAACTTTTTTATAAAGAGTTTTATTATTGTAAACTTGTGATACACGGTTATTTTTGAGAAGACTCTTTTTGGAAAAGATTGTACTAATTTTCTTTATGAATTTAAGAAAAGAAAATAATACAATATAATGAGATTAATCTCGTGGAACAAAGACTTCAAATATGATAATAATAGAATACTAATGTGAACTCACAAGCAGTGGCGGAACCAGAAAAAGGGAATTGTGAGATTAAAAAAAGAAAAAAGGGAATTGTGAGATTAAAAAAGAAAAAAGAAATTATATTTAAAAATAAGAATTGTGTCTCTTAAATTAAGATAATGATCGATTAAAATAAAATAGGTATTGTGTTCATAATGACCCTTGAGATAAATATAGTGTTATTTTATTATATTTAAAAATGTTTTATTAATATTTTGAGTGATAATAAATAAATAAAGAAAAAATTAAAATGAAAATGAGAAAGTGTGGGAAAAAGAAATATGAGGGAGATTTGAAATTTGAATAAAGAGATAGAGAATGTGTGTATAAGGAACATTGACACTTGACATTCTAATAGAAGGATGAGTGAGAGTTAATTGAAACATTTGTTAATTACCAATTTATCCTTAATATAGTGTAATTATCTTTTGGTAAAAGGGCAAATGAGGCAATAAATGCAATCTACTTTTAATAAATTTGATTTTGAAGGCATTTTGAGGAGGAAAAGATGAGGCCGATTTTCGCTGGGAACTTGGAGTACGATACTCGTCAAACGGACCTTGAACGCTTGTTCTCAAAGTATGGCAGGATTGAACGTTTGGATATGAAATCTGGTAAAATCTTGTGTTTCTCACTGCTTGTGCTCAGTCAAAGAATTTTGATAGGAATTTACTTGTTTAATTCTTGTGGTTTTTGTTTTTGAAGATTTTAATTTCCTTTTCTTGGTTAAGGTTCAAGATTCTAGCTCAACTGTTTGATGCTTTTCAAGCACTAGGTTTTTAAATTAATTTAGTTGATTTTTCGTGTTAAAACCACCTGCATTGTCACCCAACCTGTGTCATTGTGGGTTTGAAGAACTATAAATAATGGGGTTTTTCAAGAATCTGAATGTGGAGATATAGATATGTTGCTGCTTTTGTGGCTCGAGTGTCTAGTTCTTATATCCTGGTGAAAAAAGAAATGGCAGATGCAAAATTGAAGCGCCTTTGAAAAAATCCTTTGGTCATCAATCAATTTACTAAGCCATGCCTAGCTTCACTGAATATAGGGGATTAATTTGCTTCAGGGTAATGCAAGCATAAGTTTAAGGCAATGAAGAAGATGAAGTACAGTCAACAAGCCCAATCAGCATTGAGGTAATAGGGGGCAATAAATTCTGGTTTTGGGTTTTATAAGGGGGTATCTATTAAAAAATATTAAAGAGGGGAAAACCAAATCACGCTCTAATGGCAGGGGTTTGTATATTTATCCCTTTTTTTATAGATGAAACAACATAAGGTAGATGAAAAACATGCTTTCAAGATCAACAACACAAATAAGTATTTTCCACAAAACAACTATGAGAATGAACATGAAGAACATGAACATGAACATTAAAACAACCAAGACGTTTTTTAACCGATCTAAGTTCAGAAGAACTTATCTGCTGTGAATGGCACAGAGAAAAAAACATGATTTCGTGAATATCATGAACTAAACACAATAGGCATCAAACAACACGAATCAATGATTTTCACAATGAAAAGAACAAACCTTTACTGTGAAAAGAACATACCTTGCATAGAGAGCTTTTGCCGGAGAAATGCGATGGAGAGAGAAGTAGAAGGAGAGAGAAGCAGAGCAATGTTAGAAGCAACTTTTACAATGTAGGTGTTTGAGTAATTTTATCAGTCTTGCCTGTGAAATGGTTTAGGAAAAAGGGAGGAAAATGTTTAAAATCTTCAGTGAAAAAAGTAAGTTATTTTTTCATCTGTCAAAAACCATAGACATAAGAAGGCAAAAATATAAGGATAAATTATGAAAATATGCAGTGAAAACTTAAGGAGATATTCAGCGAAAATGGAAGACAAAAGGAAAAAACAAGCAGAGTAGTGGAAAAGAGAGAGTGAAGCCTTGTGTTTCAATGTTAGTCTTCTAAAAAAGCATGCCTATGTTGCGTGTGGAAACTAATAAGGAAAATGGGGAAAAATTCTTTAGTGCAGTAGCCAATGAAATAATGCCAATTGGCAGCAAGTTAGGGTTAGGTGGCCGAATATTTAGGGTGATTTGTTATTTACCTAAATGTCCAATTTATAATGTAAAATGAAAATGACAAAAGGATAGAAAAGGAAAAGCATCCAATCAAATTTTGAAATGTAGATAGTTGAAGTTCAATAGTATTGATCATATGTTTCTGAATTTTAAGGGGTGCAACTGCACCCTCCCACTCCAACGTGGCTTCGCCACTGCTCACAAGAGTATTGGATCTTTTCTCGACCACAACAGATATAAAAATCTCTTATGAAACTCCTTGATATCTCATACACCTCACGTTTTTATTATAATATACTTAGATTTCGGAGATATATCTCCGGACGCATCTGGATAAAACTGAAACTCAATTAATTCCAGAGATATATCTCTGGAAGATAATAAAATTAGATAATTATGTTGAAAGTATAATTCATTATGTCATATTTGATTTAGATTAGATTCGATTTTGTTTTAAATCTAAATTTGATTTAGTTCCAAAATATATATTTTGGGCTTTTATTGTTTTGGGCTTTTGCCTTGAGGTGCAAGCAACCCTAATTCTATAAATAGGGAGTATCACTCTTGTAATAAAATCATTCCAACACAATGTAATTCACAGTTGTGCAGGTTGCAGAGTGAATCAATAGAAGAAAAATCTCACATTTTGTGGATAGCAAAACTTTCTCTCCAAATTCTCTTAGAACCCTAATTTCTTTTCTTTCTCTATTTTCTTCTTTTCTTTGATAATTGTTCCGCAAGAACCTTTCTTGTTCATAAAGAAAGGGTCAGAATTCTCTTAGGTTTTAAGCTAATTCCAACATCTGGTATCTAGAGCTCTGGTTTCAACGATTTGTTGGAAGCAAAAGTCATGGAGATGAATCATCCGAATGGGCACTTTCCAGCAAGCCTTCCAATTCTCAAGAAAGATAATTATGAGAATTGGTGCAAGCAGATTAAAGTTTTTTTCTGTTATCAAGATTTATGGAATCTTGTGAAAGAAGGAGTAACAACGCTTGTAGAGAATGCAACGAATCAAGAAAAAGCTACGCACACAGAATTGAAGAAGAAAGATTATAAAGCTCTCTTTATAATCCATCAATATGTTGATCCAGATAACTTTGAAAAGGTTAGTGATGTTGAATCTGCAAAAGAAGCATGAGAGATTATTGAAAAGTCTTTTGGAGATGCAGAGAAGGTGAAAGAAGTGAGGTTACAAACTCACAAAAGGGCTTATGAATTGCTTCAAATGGAAGACAATGAAAGCATTATAGATTTCTTCACAAGAGTTATGAAACTTGTGAATCAAATCAAACTGTGTGGATAAGTGTTGACGATGAAAGCAGTTGTATCAAAGATTTTTGAGATCGTTGGCTCTAAAGTTCGACCATGTGGTAGTAGCCATAGAAGAGTCGAAATAGTTGTCGAATGTGACTAAAGAAGAGCTTCAAGGGACACTTGAATCTCATGATCAAATAATGGCTGAAAGATCAGCATGCAAGTCGAAGAATGATGCGTCTTTGCAGGCTCAATCAGCGAGAGATGAGAAAGGTAAAGGAAAGGTGACAACAAAGGAAGAAGTGGCTAAAACAATTCGATTGGTTGAAATTAGTAGGAAGGAGGCTGGTCGAATCAAATAAAACCCTAGAACCAAGGCAACCAAAGAGGTGGTGCTTCAGGTAGAGGAAAAGGTGGTGGTCGAAAGCAAAACAAGAGTCATATTTAGTGTTTCAATTGTTAGAAGTATGGTCACTATTTTAGTGGTTGTCTAGAAAAGCAAAAGAATCAAGATTCTGATGCTAAGCTGGCAAAGTATGAAGAAGAAGAAATATTGCTGATGGTTACAACAAGAGATGAAGAGAGATTCCAGGACCAATGGTACTTGGACTCAGGATGCTCATCACACATGACTTGTAGGAAATATTGGTTTGTCAACATAAAGCCCTCAATGAAGAACACAATGAAGTTCGCAAATGACAATACTCTAGCAGATGGAGGTATTGGTGATGTTCTGATTAAGAGGAAGGATGGCAAGAGCAATTTGCTCAGTATAGGGCAATTGGTCGTAAAGAACTACAAGGTGTCGGTCGAAGATAAGTTAATTAGAGTCATCGACGCAAGTGGTAGGTTGATCTTGAATGCTCCAATGTCTTAGAATAGAACATTCAAGATCGAAATAAATGTGATGGAGCATGAGTGCCTTGCTAGTGCAGCCAACAATGATGAATGATTATGGCACTATAGACTTGGTCATCTCAATTTCAAAGACATCAGAGATTTGAAAGAAGAAATATGGTTTCAGGATTTCCAGAAATCGACATTCCAAACGAAGCATGTGAAGAATCTGTTTAGTCGAAACAACACAATAATAGCTTCAGCAAGGATGCATGAAGTAGGTCGAAGCCAATTCTTGAAGTCATATACTAGGATGTATGTGGCCCTATCCAGGTGGATTTGATTGGAGGTAACATATAATTTGTCAGTTTCATAGATGATTTCAGCCGAAGATTATGGACTTACCTGGTCAAGAAGAAAAGTGAAGTGATCGAGGTATTTTCCAAGTTTAAATCTATGGTTGAAAGACAAAGTCGTCGAAAGCTCAAGATTTTGAGGAATGATGGTGGTGGAGAGTATGTGTCGAAAGATTTCGATGCATTATGTGCAAATGAAAGGATTGTGCATGAGGTGATGCCACCCTACACTTCACAGCAGAATGGAATTGCAGAAAGGAAGAATCAAACCATTATGAACATGGTGATAAGTATGTTGAATGACAAGCATCTACCCAAAGATCTATGGGGAGAAGTTGTGTCGACTCCAACATATATTTTGAATAGGTGTCCAACGGATAAGCTAGAAGGAGTTATGCTAGAAGAGTGTTGGTCTGGTGTCAAGCCTAGCTTGAGTCATTTGAAGGTGTTTGGATCTATAACACATTGACATATGCCATATCAGTTGAGAAGAAAGCTTGATGACAAGTCTAGTCAAATGGTTCTGATAGGATATCATTCGACTGGCGGTTACAAATTGTTTGACCCAGTAAACAAGCAAGTAGTGATCAGTAGGGACATGATCATAGATGAGCTTAAAGAATGGGATTGGACTGAAAATTTTTAAGAAAGATTCAGTTAGAATCTTGTGTGAAGAACCAGCTAGTGAAGTCGAAAGAGATGTTAGACAAGAAAAAGTTAGAGGTGAAGTAGGCACAAGCAGACCTCTACGAATAAGACACATGCATGCAAGGTTGCAAGAATGTGTGATTATATCAGATGATGTGGTCAATGAAGAAGGTAGACTAGTACACTATGCTTTTTATGCAGATGTCGAACCTGTCAATGTAGCTGAAGCATTAAAAGATTTGAAGTGGGTGGAAGCAATAAATGAGGAGATGAAGTCCATCGAAGTCAACAAAACTTGGTCACTTGTCGAATTTCCTCAAGGCAAGAAGGCAATTTATGTGAAGTGGGTATACAAGGAGAAGCTGAATCCCAGAGGGGAAGTGACTCGATACATGGCGAGACTTGTGGCGAAAGTATTTCTTCAGAAGGAAGGAATCAACTTCGATGAAGTATTTGCACCTGTTGCTAGGATCAAAACAATCATGTTGGTTATTGGTCTAGCGAATATGAACAATTGGAACACATGTCAGATGGATGTGAAGTGTGTATTCCCCAATATCCCCTTAGACAAAGAAGTTTATGTGGCACAACCAATTAGGTTTGTGAAACAAGGCAAAGAGAGAAAGGTGTATAGGCTGCATAAAACCCTGTATGGACTTAGGCAAGCTCCAAGATCTTGGAACAAGAAGATAGATGGATTTATAAGAGAGAAAGAATTTGTGTAGTGCACAACTGAATATGGAGTATATGTGAGAGGAAGGAATGGCGAATTGGTTATACCTTGTCTCTATGTCGATGATCTGTTCATAATAGGAAGTTGCAAGAAGGAGATCGAAGATTTCAAACGTGACCTGAGCAAGGAGTTTGAAATGTCGGAGGTTTGATGATGCACCAAAGAAGATATGCAGGTGAAATACTGAAGAGATTCGAGATGCAAGATTTCAACCCAACCTCAACTCCATTTGAGCCCAGATTGCAACTGTCGAGAGATTCAAATGAAGATGATGTTGGCCCAACCCAATATAGAAGACTTATTGGGTCACTAATATAACTTTTTCACACAAGGCCTGACTTAGCATACAATGTTGGTATGGTGAGTAGATTCATGCAGAAGCCAAAGGTATCACACCTAGCAGTGACGAAGAGGATACTGAGGTATCTAAAAGGAACTCTCGACTATGACATTTTGTTTTCTGCAGCTAATGAAGGAAAATAATGTAAGATAGTGGGATACACTTATTCAAGTTGGTGTAGTGATGCTAAGGATAAAAAATCCACAGCTGGATATGTGTTTATGTTAGGTTGTGCACTAGTTGCTTGGAGTTCGAGAAAGGAGCCAGTAGTGGCATTGTCATCATGCGAAGCAGAGTACATAGCTGCTTCTCTTTGTGCATTTCAAGCAACATGGATGGTGAACCTGGTCGAAGAGATTATATCGAAGATTCATGGAGAAATCACCATGAAAATCGACATCATGTCAGCTATCAATCTGGAAAGAATCCGATAGCGCATGGTCGAAGCAAACACATCGAAATAAGGTTCCATTATCTTCGAGAGCAGGTAGCATACAGGAAGATAAACTTGGAACGCTACAGAAATGAGAATCATATTGCACATATCATGACGAAGGGAGTGCAACTCGAAGTATTTAGAAGACTAAGAGCTATGATGAATATAGATAGCTTAGACATAGTGAATTAGGTGGTGTGTTGAAAGTATAATTCATTATGTCATATTTGATTTAGATTAGAATTGATTTAGTTTTAAATTTAGATTTGATTTAGTTCCAAAATAGATATTTTGGGCTTTTATAGTTTTGGGCTTTTGGCTTGAGGTGCAAGCAAACCTAATTCTATAAATAGGAAGTATCCCTCTTGTAATCAAATTATTCCAACAGATTGTAATTCACAGTTCTGTGGGTTGCATAGTGAATCAATAGAAAAAAAATACCACAGTTTGTGGGTAGCAAAAATTTCTCTCCAAATTCTCTTAGAACCCTAATTTCTTTTCTTTCTCTATTTTCTTCTTTTCTTTGTTATTTGTTCCGCAAAAACCTTTCTTGTTCATAAAGAAAGGGTCAAAATTCTCATAGGTTTTGAGCTAATTCCAACAAATTCTAGTGTAAAACGTAAAATTAATTATTTCAGAGAAAGTTCCAGAGATATATCTGTGGAAGATCTGTCACCTTTGTATGTCAAATTTTCTGAAGATACATCTCTGGAAGGTTATGGTATTTTTCAAATTTGCATGATCATTCCCCTATTGCTACCATACTTATTTCGACTCTCTCTTCTTCCCTAAAAACCATACACTCATAATACTATATTTCACTCCAAAATTCAAATTTTTTGGTTCAACAAATCAAAGTAAGCAAAAGAAGATCTAATTTCAGATAAAGATTGCTTATTTTCAACTGCAATGCTCACATCAATCATCCATAAAACCTGCAAAAATATTATGTAGCTTCCAGAGATGTATCTGCGAAACGTGTTAAAGATGAACATTTTCGAAGATGTATCTCTGGAGCGTATATGTGTTGATTTTTAACAGTAGTATGTTAATTTATGTTATTATTTGTATTATTTTCAAATAGATATGGTGCATTCTGATAACGTCTCAAAAGAATTAGTTGCTACGAACAACGTTGCTCTTAATGTTCAAGGTGTTGTAAAGGAGATACACATTGAAGTTGACTTTAATAGCAAGCAAGAGTTTGAAAATCGTGAAATATTGCTCGAATGAATTCGTATGACGACATCAAGACTTGGTTTTGGTGTGGTTATAGGAAAGTCGGATAATGGTTCATATATAAGAAACACATTTGTTACTTTGTTGTGTGAAAAAAGCGGGGAATATCAGACTCCTCTACGGAATTTCAAAAGAGACGACACAGGTAGTAGAAAATGTGAATTTCCATATAAGATTCGTGCTTATATGTTGAGTAGTAGCAAAACATGGAGATTTAGTGTGATTTATGGTTTGCATAACTATGAATTGCACTTAAAATTAGTCGATCATCCTATTGTATATCGGCTTAAGCCGAAAGAGAATACGTGTATCAATGACATGATTTTGAATCTTGTCCAACCAAAAAATATACTTGCAACATTGAAACGGAAGGAACCCGACAATATTTCAACCGACATGAAGCCGCCTTCTCAATCGGTCAAGATAAAAGGTGCTCTGAAGAATATAAAACATATATCGAATGACAACTCTACTACATTGTCTCCTTCATATTCTGAGCATGTTGACAAACTCTTTCTCGAATCACCAACTCCTAAATCTCAAAAAAGTGTTGTGAAAGGAGCCCGCATTAGTAAACCACCTCCAACACCGATTCCACTAAAAATTTCATTCATCGACGAGATGCCAATTTTTATGCACAAATACATCGATCGTATCATCAATGTTGAAGGAAACGACAACTGCGGTTATCGAGTCGTTTCGGATTTGCTTGGTAGAGGAAAGGATAGTCATGTACTTGTATGATATCAACTTATCCAAGAGTTGAAGACGCATAGACAATCGTACACGCGGTTGTATAGAAAGAAAGAAAATTTTGATGCGGTATATGAGTCTCTTGTTCCTTGCTTGAACGGTGCAGTACAAAAGTCAAAATGGATGACTTTTCCTGAAATGGGTCATCTAATTGCATGCGCATATGATAGGGTGTGCATTGACTTGACACACTACGAATATTTGAAAACCTTTTTTCCACTTCACACTACACCACCCCAAAATCCAAATGAACGCATTATGTGTATTGGATGGCTTTCTAAATCAAGTCATTTGTTCAAGTGTACTTGAAACTAGGATGCCCCATACCAACTACATCACCAGAATGGGTCACTCATTCAACCGCAAATTTCGAGACGTGGTCAGATCATTTTATGGAAAGGATGCTCGAATTTGAGAGATTGAACAACATTCAAAAGGAAACAAATGCACAAAAGTCCAAGGGGTGCCACCTATAGATTTAGCCGGCGATAAATGTTTAGATGTAATTTAATTTCTTGTATAATCAGATAACTAATTGTATTTGTTTGAAATGCAATATACTAGTCACTTTTTATTCATGTTTGGTGTTTTAAGATTCTATACTCACATTTAATTCATATTTTACATTCTGCCTTATGTTCTGTCAAAAAAATGCAGTAGGAAAAGTTTTGGAGATGTATCTTCGGAAGCTACTAAAGTATGTTTATTCAGGAAATATTCTAGAGATGCATCTTCGGAAAAAAATGGTGTTTTTCCATGGATATATCTCCGGAAACATTTTGACAGACAATGTGTGGTCCATAATTACCTAGGTCTTCTATAAATGAGAGCATTCATGTGTTATCTTTCACACAAACAAAAAATGTCTCTAATGTGTGAAATCAAGATCCGTTGATATGTCGCAAGTGTCTCCTACTCCGATGGAAAAACACTTGGGCGGGCGTTCAAACTCACCGATATCACCCTGCTCGACGATATAATAGATGAGATTCATTATCTCCTACCTTACAATGACAAAAGAAATGTGTTTAAGAAAGAATACCGTTATCCTTCGGTTGACAACGAAGGGAACATCGTGTTCATCAAATTTCTACTCAAGAATGAAGATGTTAGGGCGATGTGGCGAACATATTTCAGTTTCGAAGAGAAAGTTCCACTCGAGTTGGAAGCGGCGGTATGAAGAATGGTCGAAGATATATTGAAGAAGTGCAAACGTCCACCGGCTTATTGAAATGTAATATTTAATTTTCTGTTGAAACCATCATTATAATGTCGATTTTATTTTATGAATGTAGATTTTATGGTTTGCAATCTTGATGCATATTGTCTTTGTTGTTTCCGGAAATATACACACGAATAGATTCTGCAGATGTATCTCTGGGATTAATTAAAATTAAACGAAAAAGGTAAGTCCGAAGATATATCTATGGAACCTGGAGGGTATTTTAGGAAGCGCATGGGTGACTAAGAGATGTAAAGGGTGCCATATGAAATTGTCTAAAAAAATATGCATTCTATCTAGATGGCTCTTCCGTTCTAGGATCTAATGGATATGGTAGTTTTTTTATCCAACATATTGGAATATTGTGGGCCACAATATTTGTAGTTCTAAAAAAAAGATGTTTCTTAGCCATCATGCGAAATTATTTAAATATCTCTAATTTTTGGAGATGCATCTCAGAACGTACCAAATTCTGAGTGTATGTTGAAATATTCCAAGATGCATCTTCAAAATAATTTGAAACATACTATGCATCATACTCAAAAGCCAGTATACATGTGTATTATATCAGAGATGTATTTTCATGAATTTTATGGAGATATGTCTGTGTAATGTATCAAAACATTTCTCTTCATGTTATTCTTTGTTTACGTGTATTAAGATGCAGAGTTAAACCATACCATACAATCGAAATTCAAAAAAATACATACATAAATTTAAATGGTCTGAAAATTCCATATATAAATAAAATTCTAATAAATATCAAAGAGGGCATACAATCAATAACAATGATAAAGTAGAATGATGTCAAAATAAAATACAGATCATAGTATTACTACTATATACTAGTGTACTACTATGTATGTCTGACTACCTCTCTTCTGCCTCCTCGACCATCAATCCCCTGTCCTTCGGTGCTGTCTCCATACATAAATTCTCTAGTGCCTTGATTGTTGATACATGCTTTCTGCAAGTATACATAATACATCAGAGTAATATAAAATATTATCGATCCAATAGAGACCAATGCCAGTCTATCGATTACTATCATTACAGTGTTTACTTAAGGCTAATCAAATATGTTTATAAAGTTCACAAGAATTAAAGGCAGTGAAGATAAATTTAGAGAAATGATACTGAAATATAATTCACATCGATCAGACAATACACCTATTGTCTCTAAATAGAACTACTTATGGGGCCATGTTTGCTTCCTTGAAAAAGAGTTAATTAAAAAGGAATCGTCGCATTAGCATAATCGGAACCAGACTTAACCTCTGAAATTATGGAACCAGATATGAGATGTCGAATGAGATGTGACGACACTAATATCTGACATATTTAAATATGAAAAAGTTAAATAATCACAAAACAATTGTAAAAGACACAAGTAATTGTTAACCTAGTTCGGTGCAACACACCTACATCTGGAGGCTACCAAGCCAGGAGGAAATACATTATAAGTAGTATTAATTCAGAGTTAAACCCAACAATTTACACCCTTCACTTAATCCATACCCAATGCAACTTCTTATCTAAGAAACACTAAGATATGAGACAATTCTCACTCCCCCCAATCACAACACTGATAACAACCTAAAAAACAAGCAGTAGAAGACACACTTCAAAGATAAACCTTGACATTGCTTAAAAGCTTCAGTCAAGAACAAACCGCTCTTGCTTAAAAGCTTTGAGTGGACAACTTACAACTCGACAAAACCTAGTCTAATACAATTATCAACATGATAATTGTTTGGCTCACAAGAAAACTAAGAATACTTAAAAACCCTAGCACAAGAAACACACTTCAACGTTTTTTTCTGTGTCTTCAAACAAGGGTTCATAGCCTTTAAATAGAAACAAGAACGTGGGCATGGGCTTGCTGCAGCTGAGAATAATTTTTAACCTAATAAAACTAATTTCAATAATTAAAGGAACAAAAATAGAAAGCATATAAAACATTCCTCATAAAATAAACCATGCTGAATAAAAACCTTACAAATAGAATGCCTTATAAATCTCAAATAAAACACACACACACAACTGAAACACTGAAAATGCGCGCAAAGATAAATGAGCAAAACAAGACTGAAAACCAGACAGTGATGCCTTGACATCAGTCTTGACATCTTGATAAAACAACAACACACTAAAACTTCACACCTGTAGATTTCTTAAGTAACATGTCATGACATCAATCATGACCTTAGAAACACATAACTTGTTTTACCAAAAATTTCTTCCAATCTACAACATCTACAAGCCCCCCCCCCCCTTTGGAAATTTTTTGGCTAAAGAAATTCAAGTACCTAACAGAGATCAGCCAACAGAAAAACAACACAAGAAGCACACTGTAAACACCCCAAATTTGCCCTCACTCATTCACACCATGGCTTGTGATCTTTTCATGTGCATAAGTTCAATCATATCACCTCATATTGCATTTTTTGCTTCGCTGCATTAGTTCTAAGTCATTTGCATCTAGGGTTTGTGATCTGAGCAATCCAAGAGCTACTTGAGCCACTTCAAAGGACATCAATCACTTCAAAGGTTTCCATGTATGTTCTAGCATTATATTATATCCTCTCAAGGTCAAGAAAGTCAAAGAATCACAAGAACTGAGAAAGGCATGGAAGCAGAGCCAGGTTTAACTACACAGATGACCCAAGATTAGGGTTTTGGTTTCAGAGGCCATAACTACAAAATTTTTGGTCATTCTTGTTTCTATTGGTCTCTATATGTTATGAGGATCATGCATATCAATTTTCATGAAGAAATTCAATGGGGAAGGCATCTGATCAAAAGGTGACTTCTTGAGCAAGTCAGTGCAAAATCAGGGCATCTGAGGCCCCCAATCTCCCAACCAAAGGGGTTTCTCCATCATTTTGAATGTGTATGATCTTTATTTGGTCATAGAAGATGTTAGAAGTTCACAAAATTGAAGAATTTCAAGACATTTGCAAAGTTGCCTTTTTTGGAAAGTGACTTATAATGTAAACTTGCTATTTTGGGAAAGTTTTTCAACCTCCTCTTATTGATTCAAAAATGCTTCAAATGAGAAAACTTTGGTCATGAAAGTTGTAGATTGGATCATTCCCTTTTCAAAAAGTATAAGAACTCATTCTAATTCATTTTGGATCAAAAGTTATGGCTTGTCAAAGTTGAGGAAAATCACTAAATTTTCACTTTTGCACAAAAGGGAAAACTTGCAAATTCTCATGCCAAGCATCTATGTGACTTCAAATCTGCCTCTAACCAATACAAAAACATCATGTATGGCCCAAAATTCAGATTTTCCCAAGAAGTTTCTCATTTTCATGCCTTGATATCCAAGTATCATAAACCACTTTCCATGAAATTCTCCAAAGAGGAATTCTTGCAAAATAGGTCCCCAAGGTTTTGTATGGTCTTTAACTGATTTCAAGACACCACCATAATATCATGTAACCTATCACAACCAAAATTCAGCAAAGAGTGTTACCTTTCCATGGCCAAAAATCACAAAGTGTAACAAGTTACAAAGTTGCAAAACATGTGAGATCTCACCCTTCATCCATTCCAGCTCACATCAACTGATCCAAGAGCCATCCTTGAACTCAGCTGATGCAGTATAGGCCAAGAAACCATCTCTGCCACAGCCCATGCCTCAAGTACACCTAACCATGACTTTTTGCAATTTCTCCCATGCTCTTGGAATAGTGATCAGCAGCCTCTACTAACCTGCTCCACAACCTACTCAAACATTATGGGAGTGATATAGCAACACACACAAGCCAGAAAACACACACAATCCAACTTGCACAAGATCTGTCCCAAACTTCTTCTCTGAAAAATTTCTTCACACAGCCATAAAACTTCACTTTTTCTTTCACCAACAAGTCACAAATCACCCTTAGAACAAAAACCACCCCCTGAAACAGCTTGAAACATCACACACCAAGACCTCCATTTCTGCTACACCAGAGCAAAATAGCCATAACCAGCCACTCTCAAAGTTTTCTAAGCTTCATTCCATCATCAGGAGGATCATTGGAGTTTGTTTGAAGCAAAGGACTGGCCAGAAAGCTCCAAAGTTCAAAGCTCCAGTTCAGGTATCATCAAGAACATTTTTTTAGAAATGCAATCTCTTGTTATAGGATGATAGAGTTTGTTTCACTGATCATGTTAAGCTTTGAAACACTGAAAATGGTTGAGAAATGAGTGTGTATGCATGTTCTGAAATTTTTGCAGTTTTCTTGATTTTGCTCGAATCTTGTTGTTGATGCATTGTAAATGTGATCTTGTGATTGATTCATGTTTGGGGTGGGTAGAGGATGAAATCTGGAGAGTTAGAGCACTTAAAACAGCCTAGGGAATGAGTTTGATTATGAATTTTTGGAAAAAACAGCATAATGAATCGATTCATTCTAGCTTGAATCGATTCATGCTGTTGAGTGGTTCCTGGATTTTGCAAAATGAATCGATTCATCCTTTGATGAATCAATTCATGCTGTTTAACTAATTCTGTTTTCTCAAAAATTGATCATTATGAATCGATTCATCCAAGCTTGAATCGATTCATTCTTCTGTTAACCAATTTTAATTCATTTTGTTTGTATTTTATTTGCATTGAATTTTAAAAAATAGTAAAACATGTTAAAAAATTCTGAAATTTTTTTTCAAATATTTCATTAATTTTCAGAACCCAAAAATATTTTTATTTTTATTTTTTGCATTAAAAATTATTTTTAAATCATTTAAGTGTTTATTTTTAATTAGTTAATGGAAATTAATTAATTAAAAATGCATTTAGGTATTTAAAAATCACAAAAAAAATCACATTGCATTTTAAAACATTTAGAAACATTATCAAACTCTCAAAATAAATTTATTTTTGGTTCTTGATTCCTTTTGATCATTTTCATTGGAATTAAATTCATTTTAAGGCATTATTTTGGTTCAAACATTGAAAAATTCATTCTGCCCAACCCTTGAGAGTTTGATGATGGTTCTTCTTGCATTACATCCTCCATAGCATGTAGTTTATAGGATAAAATTGGTTTGATTTGATCTTGCATTTTCAATTTGTTTGGTATTTTTCTTTGTGAGGCACCCCAAAACCCTAGTAATCTTAGGAAATTCATAACTTTCACTAGGTTATGAGTTAGATCCCCTCCTTTGGGCAGTGAACTTGTATAGGTTTAGGGTATCCTTGATTGAATTTTCAATTTTTTATCATGTCATTTGCTTCTGATTTTTGATTTTGTGTTGCATGTTGTTCATAAACCCTAATTCTTGCCTTCCTTTGCATCCTTCTTTCATTTGCTTGCATACATGAACTTGCCATGACATTTTGTGCATCCTCATGACATATAAGACATATTAGGACATATTGAAATCATTTTTGATCATTTCATCTTTCATTTTCCATGTTATGCATTCATATCATTTCATAAACTTTCATGAACTTTCATGGTTCAAAGCATGCTTCATTTGCATCCTCATCCTTGTATGATCATCCACAAATCTTGACATGTGTTTGCATAACCTATTAGCATCATTTGCATCATGTGTATGATTCTTACTTTGGCCTTTGCCCATCCATATGCATTGTTTCATCTCATGTCTTCCCTTATGCATCTTGTACTAACTTTTCAAGTTAATGGTAAGTTTGTTTGGGAGGTGAATTTGCCTTCACCTCCTACCTCTTCTCATCTCATCATTTTACATCCTTGCTGCATTTTTACTTGTCTTTTAGTGAGCTTGCTCACTTGTGTCTCTCTTCCCTCCTTTCTCTTCTCATCTCATCCCTTTTCTATCTTGCTTCTCCTTGGTGGCTTCCTTGAAGATTTCTCCTCTTAAGCCTCACAAACCCTAGGACTTCCAAGCATGATAACATTTTTAGATTGTTTAGTCCCCCTTAGACTCTTTCCTTTGAGTTTTCTTTGAGTCTCCTCTTCTCACCTCATAATCAAGGACTAAACCCTAAAGGTCTTAAGGCTTTGTGATTAAGCTAATGCTTGCATCCTTCTATTAGGATGGAGTGTATAACTTTAATCCTAAGTGTTAAACCCTTAATGTGTTTAAATCCTTTAATCAATCCATCTAATAATCATCAAGACATCAAACTTGTAACTTGGGCCTTGCATTAGGGTTCTAATACTTCCTTAACTGGTTAAGAAGGACTAACCCTAGTGTTAATGGACAAGTCTCCCTCAAGTTGTCTTACAAATCATAAAATCCATTTCTTCATCTTATCATTAACTAAAATCCATTTAATAAAGGCTTTGTTTTGTCATGAGGTTAATCCCTAATCATGGGTTAAGTTGAGGAGCCTTCCTCAGCTTAAATGTTCTCATCTATTATCCTTCTATTAGGATGGTGTAATGAGTCCATTAAATCTTTGATTATGGCTTAAACTCATTACTTAACACTAAACAAAAACAACAAAAACATCTAAATAATCACAAGTAGGTTAATGATCTTAATCCTACATCATGGTGATTAAGTGTGAGGTGCTTACTTCATACTTAAGGTATTCTCATTACCCCTAATCCGAGGGAGGATGTGATGAGTTTACTAACCCATGGTTTAGGCTTAAGCTCATTAACTTATGACAAATTCAAAAAACCCATAAAAGATTGAAAACACAAAAACAAACAATAATCGTCTCCTCCGGGATTCTTTTCTCATCTCATTCACTCACAAACGAGAACTCGCTTCTTCCGTCTAATGCAAGACAGTTAGCACCTGAGCCAGACAGGTCATACACTTGAGCATAGACAAGTAAGCACTTCACAAGTCAATTCACCTTTCAGTCTCTTTGAGTCGAACTACGGTGTTCTGACTTCCTCATTGCACGAGAGGATACGTAGGCATAACTTAACAGTTATCGAACAAAAGTCTCTGTCTATTCCCCCTCTTTCCAGCATCATTCTCTTAGCCTCATGATCTTGAGCATTTCACTCTTGTTCTTACACTGACACTTCTCTTGTACACTTCACAGTTCTTTTACACTGACACTTGCATTCTTTTCCAGCTTTGATACACAAATTGCACTGACACTACCCCTTTAAAACACAAATCTTTTAAGCGTGGATCCCGTCGAGTACGGCGAGCAATCTGGGTGCTAATACCTTCCCAGGTTGTAACCAACCCCCTTTCTCAGTCTCTCTGGTTCGCAACCGTCTTATCCATATCTTTCTAGGTCTATGCAGCATTACCTTTCCTCCGGGATAAAAATGCCTAGCTGGCGACTCTTTTCTCCTGAGTTCACCCCTGTGTGTTCTCCCTCCTTTCGCCGACCGTTCACGTCTGTACCCCATTTGACTTAGACTCATTTGGTGGGAGCGACAGCTTGGCGACTCTGCTGGGGAACCTTATACTGTAACTAGGGCTTCTGGTTCTTTTTGTGGGTTCCTCCTAGCGCTTGTTTGATTTGTGTTTACTGGGGTGTTATGTGCTAATTGTGTTTATTTATTTGCTTTATTTATTGCTTTATGTACAGCTTTATTTATTGCTTTCCTTTACAGTTTTTCATATTTCATACTGTCATTATCATTGCTGGATCTATTCTTCTGTCTTGGTGGGTGGGGTTCTATTGAGAGTTTAAGGTCCTATACCTGGGACCTGAGTGACACCTAGGCTAGAGTGGTTCATGTTCTTTCCCATTCCATTTCGGTCTGGTGCGGGAATATGAAACACGGTTCAGATATGGGTTTCATCTTGAGAACTCTGTGCTACAGATTTCCTGTAGTGCTAGGGCTATCTGGGAAGCCTGCTAAGTCTGGATGACCTTTATTATGACCTTCAGAAGCTGAGGTGAATTAGAGGAGGATCTTTTATGGTTATTGTAAACACTGTACCTCCGGGTTAGAAGTGTTTACACTTCTCATAACAGATCCAAGTCTGAGGATCCTTGTTTTAGAACACTACCTGTGAGGGGGTTGGGCTGTTTGCAGGTTTGCAGGTACCTTTGGCCACATCATACCCTGTTACTGATTTTGTTTAAGAGTACTCCACTTTGGACAGTTCTTGTGATTTAACCCTGGACATGTGACTCTTTATTTGAGTCCCCCACCCTGGTTATTGGTTTTCTAGACCCCCATCTGGACTTCTTGAACATACATGGACTTTATATCAAGACAGTAATCAGATCCAGCTTGATCACAAACCCTTTGCATATCATTTGCATACTCATCATTTGCATCATTTAACATTTGTTTATTTGTTTTTCAGGGTATCCACATTATATCTGGCTTGGTTTTGACCCTTTCTTCTGCATAGACCCCTGCTTCATCGGGCATCTTCTTCAGCAATCTTCATCATCACCAGCACTAGCCTATCAGTGGCTCATCTCCAGTACCAGTCTTGATCTTCATCAGCACTTGTCTTCAGCTCTTCATCAGCACTCATGTCTGCACCCAGAAAGAGCAACATTTCATACCATTTCTTTGAGCCTGTGTTGACTGGTATCAGGCAGGTCCATTCACTTATCACCCCTGACCACATCCCATTATTCAGAAAGCATTATGGAAGCATCCTAGATATGGTTATGGACCTGGACCCTTCTCAGAGGAGTATGATCCACACCTTCCTACAGTTTTATGACCCTCCTTTGAGATGCTTCACATTCCAAAACTTTCAGCTAGGACCTCTGCTGGAGGAGTTTTCATCATTGATTGGAGTACCTGTCAGGGGTGGTGTCCCCTTCAACCCAGAGATGACTTCTCCCAGCAATGGAGAAGTAGCAAAAGCACTGTACCTGGAACCTATTTTGATTGAGCAAAACATGACAACAAAGGCTGGGATCCCTGGTTTGCACTTAGACTTTCTGACTTCTCAGGCCATCCTGAAGGCCTCCTTGGGAGAATGGAGGGCGGTTTGTGCATTGTTAGCCCTCAGTATATATGGGGTTATACTGTTTGCATATGAGCCCAAGTTTATCAGCAAGAATGCCATTCATCTTTTTCTTCTGAGGAACCCAGTACCCACATTACTGGGGGATTTCTACTATTTTGTCCATCAGAGGAATGAGAAACAAAGAGGAAAGATGGTGAGATGTTGTGCTCCTCTGTTTCACACTTGGCTGCTCAAACATCTGCCTAAATCAGATGCATTCCTGAACCCTCACCAACAGAAGAATTGGGCAAAGAGACTTATTGCTTTGACTTCAGATGACATCAGATGGTGCACCCAGAGCACCAAGGGCAAGGACATCATCACTAGCTGTGGGCAGTACCCCAATGTACCTCTAGTAGGAGTAAAGGGTTGTATCAACTACAATCCTTTGTTGTTTAAGAGACAACTGGGCTATGCTCTAGTACACCCTCATAGAGTGCAAGATTTAGCTGAGACTCTGTATTGTGAGATAAAACCTAATCTAGCTGTTGTCAGACAAGCATCTTGGGCTTGGGACAACATCCAGACCAAAGGGATGACCATTCTTGGGAGGTGCAATAATGTGGCTTCAGCTCAGTATTATGAATGGTCTCATGCCAGAGCTCGGATTTCTGGGATGCCCTTCACCATTGAGGATACACCTGGACCCTCCATAGTACAGCCAGCAGCCACTGTCAGACTGGAAGAATTTGAGAAACTGAAGGAGAGGAATGAGAATCTGTCTCAAGCTCTGAAGAAGACCCTCTGGGAGAGAAGTGATGGTCGTCTAGACATTGAGAGGTTGGAGAAGCTTAAAGTGGAGCATCTGGCCAAGATTGAGAAAGCAGAGGACTACATCAAGAAATCAAGAGCTGGGGAGCAAATATTGAAGAATGCCTGTAAAGAGGCCAAGCTTCAGAAAGCTAGGACTGACCTTTATCTGCAAGAAAGTCAGGCTAGGTGGGTCAGGATCACTGAAGCCCGGACACAAGAAGATAAGAGAACTCAAGCCAGAATTGAGCGGTTAGAGGCCAATGAAAAGAAACAACAGGAAGCTTTGCTGGCAACCCAGAAGGAGATTTCAGAATTAAAACTTAGGGCTGGTTTGAAGAGGTCAAAGGATCAGGATAGGCACAAGAAGTTGACCACTGCCATTGCCACCAGAAACCTTCTCATCAGGACTATTACAGAGCATCCAGCTGGTCCAGTGACTGAGGCACTTCTGAAGGAGGTTAAGGAGGATGAGTTTGGACTTGATGTCTGACCTTTTGTTTGTTGTTGTTTTCACTTGATGTACTTTTCTTTTTGTTGTATTTTGACCCTTCAGGGGCATGTGTTGTAAAAAACAGACTATGTATTATTCATCATTTGTAATATATTTTAGTTTGTTTCCATTTTGGGTTTTCTTTTCTCAAGCAACATCAAAGCATCTTCCTCGAGGTCTGGAAAGGTCAAAACCAAGAGCCAAGCCGGATACCTTGGAAAATAAATAAGCATACTGCATTGCATGCTAACTTTTGTTTTGTTTTGTAGGTTTTATTATTATTTTGTTTGTTTCTAACTCTGTTGTGGTTCAGGAAATATTGCTCGCAGAAGAGTGTTCCCCGTCAACCGTGCACACCGGTATCCAACACGCAACAACCTTCCGGGTATTATAATGGAGCAAGTTCAGCAAGACCTGACTGAGGTCAGAACCCAGATGGCTAATGAAAGGGTGGAGATGAGAAACCAAATGGCCCAGTTCATGACAGTAATGACTGGCTTGGCCCAGAGCCAGGAAAGGCTAAGGGCATTGATAGAAAGATAAACTCCCGAGGAACCTCATCCTGGGACTGGAGGAACAAGTAACAATGAGAGGGGACAACCTCGTATTAATCCACCTGTATTTGGACCCCATCTAGATCCGGAAGTCAATATCCCGGACAATGTGCAAGGAAATACTACTGGGGGGAGGATTTTACAAGAAGACCCCCAAGAGGAGCAATTCACTGTCATGGGAGCTGGGGATGAAGTCTATGATAGGAGGTTTGATGAAATTGCTGAGAAATTGAGATCTTTGGAGTCTCAAAACTCCTTGGGTTTTGATGTAATGGATATGGGGTTAGTGGATGGGGTAAGGATTCCCCACAAGTTTAAACCCCCGTGCTTCGAGAAGTACAATGGAACTTCCTGTCCACGAACTCACCTGCAGTCTTTTCTGGGAAAACCTAAAGCATATACCATGGATGAGAAACTGTGGATGTTCTACTTTGAAGATAGCTTGACTGGAGCTTCAAGAGAGTGGTATTCACATTTGACCAGAGCTACTATCAGATGCTGGAAGGACCTGGCTGAAGCTTTCATCATACAGTACCAATACAATCTGGACATGGCTCCTAACAGAACCCTTCTGATGGGAATGTCTCAGTCCTCCAGAGAAAGCTTCAGGGAATATGCCCAGAGGTGGAGACAGCTTGCTGCTGTTGTCCAGCCACCCATGTCGGAAAGAGAAATGGCCGACATGTTTATGAATATGCTGCAAGGAACATACATTGATAGGTTGGCTGCCTTTTCTTCTACCAGCTTCGCAGACGTGGTTATAGCCGGTGAAAGAATTGAAAGTCTGTTAAAAATGGGCAAAATTTCTGATAATGGTGCAAGTTCGTCTAGTAACTCCAGGAAACCTTTTGTGGGACCTAGAAGGACCGGTGAGACAAATGCCATTAATGCCAACAGGGGCAGACCTCAGTATGTCCACAGATCAGTGGCAGCTGTCACTATTCCAGCTCCGATTCCTCAGCAACCAGCTTATCAGCAACCACAACAACCACATTACCAACAGCAAGTTCAGTATCCGCCACAGAGAGCCTACAACAACAATAACAGCAATCAACAACCAAGACCTTTTCAGCAAAGACCGCCATAGGCAAATAGGGTGATTGACCCTATCACTATGCCTTATGCTGCCTTATTGCCACAACTCCTGAAACTCAACTTGGTTGAATTAAGGACATTGGCACCACCAGATACCTCCAATCTTCCAAGAAATTATGATGTCAACGCCAGATGTGCTTTCCACTCTAATGCACCTGGCCACAATACGGAGAAGTGCAGGGCCTTGCAAATGAAAGTCCAAGACCTGGTGGATTCTAAAGCCCTCAACTTTGCACCCCCTCCAAGTGTCACCAAGAATCCCATGCCCAATCATGGAGGGCCAAGAATTAATGCCATTGAGGAAGATAAGCCATCTTTCTTAATCACCAGTGTTGGACAGATTCGGACACCTCTGGTCGAAATTAAAGCTCAGCTTCTAGAGTACCAGATGTTCCCCGGGTATGAGCTCGGTTGTGAGTATTGCAACATTGCAGTCAATGGGTGTGATAATTTGAGAAGCGGCATAGATGGTCTTATCAAAGATGGAATCCTTCAGATCTCAACAACGGCGCCTACAAATCCAGCAATTCTTTTGACAACAATTCCTGATTCTTCTATAACAGCAACAACGATCATTCCAACCGATTCATCAATATCATCAACAATGGCTTCATCTATCACTTCAACAAATCAGATGTCAACAACCCTTTCTTCTACAACATCAGCATCCATTTATTCAGCAGAATCTTCTACAACGCCAACAGAAATTAATGAAGATGTCTCAGCAGTCACCATCTACTATGATCCATCAAATGTTCCTCCGAATAACAACTTTCAACAGCAAACAGTGGCATCTCCTGCCAGGTCACCAGTCACCATTTACTACGATCCGCACACCATCACAGTACCTTCCTCTGCAGCAGTCAGTCCAGTTACTATTACGGTGCCTGGACCAGTTCCATATGAAAGCAGTAATGCCATACCTTGGCATTATGGCTCTGACCTCTACTGCAACAGGGAGAAAATCACTTTGGATTCTTCAACCTCTTCTCCACATATTGATAATGTTGGGGGAGGCGGAGGCTTCACCAGAAGCGGACGCCTTTTTGCCTCACAATTACAAAGACCTAATGCCGAAGCAGAAGCTGCTGCCAAAGCAAAAGGAAAGAGTGTGATATTTGAAGAGTCGACTGTCAAAGAAATTCAGAAGACATCTTTTGAGCAAGATGTAGACGAGTTTATGAGAATCATAAAGAGAAGTGATTACAAAGTGGTGGATCAACTTCACCAAACTCCCTCAAAAATCTCCATATTATCCCTGCTGATGTGTTCTGAAGCTCACAGGAATGCATTATTGAAAGTCCTGCACGCAGCGTACGTGCCAGAGGAGATTACTGTTAACCAGCTAGAAACTGTGGTGGCAAATGTCAATACCAGTCATAGGCTGGGTTTCACCAATGCTGACTTAACAACTGAGGGGCGTAACCACAACAAGGCTTTACACATCACTCTAGAATGCAAGGGTGCTGTTCTATCCCATGTACTGGTGGACACTGGGTCTTCACTCAATGTTCTACCAAAGAAAGCCTTAGTGAAGCTTGAGTATGATGGCTTGGCACTGCGTCTGAGTAATTTGGTGGTGAGAGCATTTGATGGCTCTAAAAGATCAGTGCTAGGGGAGATTGATCTGCCTGTGATGATTGGCCCGCAGACTTTTAAAATTACCTTCTATGTGATGGACATCCAGCCGGTCTACAGCTGTTTGTTGGGTAGACCTTGGATCCATGCTGCTGGCGCTGTTACGTCTACCCTTCACCAGAAGCTGAAATTCGAGTGGGAAGGCCAGATCATCACCATCTGTGGTGAAGAAGACATTTTTGTTAGCCATCTGGCTACGTACAAGTACATAGAAATGGACGGAGAGATCCATGAAGCTATGAGCCAGGGGTTTGAGGCCCTGAACATAAATGAGGCATCTGCTTAACTGGGAACCTCTATGACGTCTTATCAGCAAGCCCGGAAGGTTGTTGAGGAGGGTACTGCCCAAGGCTGGGGCAAGCTGTTGCCCGTGGAAAAGAAGGAAGACAGATTTGGGTTGGGTTACAGACCAACTCAACTAGATCAATCAGAGGCTGCCAAGAAGCCCAATTTTGTCAGCGGGGGAATACTCACCCCAGATGCAGTGAACAACTTGGAAGACGAGGAGGAAAGCGACCGCAACCTGGAGAGCTGGATATGTCCAAGGATCCCGGGGAGCCAAGTCCTTAACTGGTCTTCCCAGGAAAATATAAGGGTTACTCCTGCAGAGTAATTATTATTTCCTGTATTTTTAAGCATGCATCAAGTCTTGTATCTTGCCCAAGATGACAAGACTCATTTTGTAATCGGGCCATCTTGTAATTTTGTGCAAACAGATCAATCAATGAATATCGGACATCTTTTGCAAATGAGTTTTTTCCTTTTTCGCTCACTGTTTTCCATTTTTCTTTTGTACAAAAATAAAATGGCAATGTTTTCCAAAATGATAAACTTCATTTCACTTTTTCTAAACAAGATTAAAATCAATCACTAAAATGAATAATCTAAACCCTTGCAGAGAGTGCCTTTCAGACTGCACCGACAACAACACTGCTATGGCTTCGTATGACTTTGACAATCCAATAAATCAAGCTGATGAAGGGGTTGAGGAAGACTATGAGCTGCCTAAAGAGCTAGCCAGGTTGTTAAGACAAGAGGAGAAGGTTATCACTCCTCATCAGGAGGAGGTTGAAACGGTTAATCTTGGTATAGAAGAAGACGTGAAGGAAGTTAAGATCGGGGCCTGCCTACAAGATTCAGTAAAAGAGCAATTGATTGATATGCTTCGGGAGTACGTGGATGTCTTTGCTTGGTCTTACCAGGATATGCCAGGGTTGGACACCGATATTGTCATGCACAGGCTGCCTTTGAAAGAGGATTGCCCACCAGTGAAACAGAAACTGCGTCGTACTCACCCGGATATGGCAATGAAGATAAAGGAAGAGGTGTAAAAGCAGTGGGACGCCGGTTTCCTTGCTTTAACTAGCTATCCGCCATGGGTTGCTAATATTGTACCTGTGCCTAAGAAAGACGACAAAGTGAGAATGTGTGTAGACTACCGGGATCTGAACAGAGCCAGCTCGAAAGATGATTTCCCATTACCTCACATTGATGTATTGGTTGATAATACGGCTCAGTTCTCGGTGTTCTCCTTCATGGATGGATTTTCTGGATACAATCAGATCAAGATGTCACCTGAAGACATGGTGATGCCATTCGGACTGAAGAATGCTGGTGCAACTTATCAACGGGCTATGGTAATATTATTCCACGACATGATCCATAAAGAAATTGAATGTTATGTGGATGATATGATTGCCAAGTCCCTCACAGAAGAAGACCACCTGGTAAATCTGCTGAAGTTATTCAAGCGTCTGAGGAAATACCAACTGAAGTTGAACCCCAACAAATGCACATTCGGGGTGCGATCCGGTAAGCTGCTAGGATTTATTGTAAGTGAGAAAGGGATTGAAGTTGACCCTGACAAAGTTAAAGCCATTCAAGAAATGCCTGCACCCAAGACTGAAAAAAAAGTTCGAGGTTTCTTAGGTAGATTGAACTACATTTCACGGTTCATATCTCACCTTACAGCAACCTGTGAGCCTTTGTTTAAGCTATTAAGAAAAGAACAAACGGTCAGGTGGAACGAAGACTGCCAGAGGGCTTTTGACAAAATCAAGGAATACTTACAAGAGCCTCCAATCCTTATGCCTCTAGTTGAAGGAACACCTCTAATAATGTACTTGACAGTATTAGAAGAGTCAATGGGGTGTGTGCTGGGCCAGCATGACGAGTCTGGTCGAAAAGAGTATGCAATATACTACCTAAGCAAAAAGTTTACCGACTGTGAACAACGTTATTCACTGCTCGAAAAAACTTGTTGTGCTTTAGCGTGGGCTGCTCGCCGACTAAGGCAGTATATGTTGACCCACACTACCTTATTGATCTCAAAGATGGACCCAGTCAAGTATATTTTTGAGAAGCTAGCACTTACCGGACGGGTTGCAAGATGGCAAATGATCCTCACAGAATATGACATCCAGTACACATCTCAGAAAGCCGTCAAGGGCAGTATACTGTCTGATTATCTTGCTGAGCAACCTATTAATGACTACCAGCCTATGAGATTTGACTTCCCTGATGAAGACATCATGTTCATAAAAGCAAAAGATCATGAAGAGCCTGTTCACACTGAAGGGCCTGACCCAGAAGAGGAATGGACTATGATGTTTGATGGGGCTGTTAACATGAATGGTTGTGGTGTTGGTGCAGTACTCATTACACCTAAAGGAGTAGACATGCCTTTCTCAGCAAAACTCACCTTTAACTGCACTAACAACGAAGCTGAATACGAAGCTTGCATTATGGGTCTTGAGGAAGCCATTGACCTTAGGATCAAGACTTTGACTGTGTTCGGAGATTCAGCTCTGGTAGTTAATCAAACCAACGGCAAATGGTACACCCACCAGGATCATCTGGTACCTTACAGGGATTATACAAGGAGGTTATTGACTTTCTTTACAACGGTCAAGCTTGAGTATATCCCTCGGGACGAGAATCAGTTTGCAGATGCTCTGGCTACCATTTCATCAATGATCAAAGTTCAAGCTGCCAACTTTGTGCCTCGGATTTCAGTGTCCAGACTTGATAGACCAACATATGTATTTGCAGCAGATGTTGTCAAAGATGATAAGCCTTGGTTCCATGACATTAAGTGCTTCTTGGAGGATCAAACATACTCACCTGGGGCATCTTCCAATGATAAGAAGACATTAAGAAGGCTAGCTGGTAGTTTCTTCCTGAATACTGATGGCTCCCTGTACAAGAGAAACTTTGATATGGTACTCCTCAGGTGCGTTGATGGAACAAAAGCAGGCTTGTTGATGCACGAAGTGCACGAAGGATCCTTTGGTACCCATGCAGGAGGGCATGCCATGGCTAAATAGTTGTTAAGATTAGGCTATTACTGGATCACAATGGATGCAGACTGTTGTGCTTATGCCAGAAAATGCCATAAATGCCAGATTTATGTGGATAAAGTGCATGTGCCTCCGAATCCTCTGAATGTGATGTCTTCACCCTGGCCCTTTGCCATGTGGGGGATTGATATGATTGGCAAGATTGAACCGACTGCTTCAAATGTCCACAGATTCATCCTGGTAGCCATTGACTATTTTACCAAGTGGGTTGAAGTAGCTTCATATGCAAATGTTATAAGGCAAGTGGTAGCCCGATTTCTGAAGAGAGACATCATTTGTCGGTATGGAGTGCCCGAGCGAAGCATTACTGATAATGGTTCCAACTTAAACAACAAAATGATGGCAGAGCTATGCCGGGACTTCAAGATCCAACACCACAATTCTTCTCCTTACAGGCCAAAGATGAACGGCGCTGTAGAGGCAGCTAACAAGAATATCAAGAAGATTGTACAGAAGATGGTGGTCACCTATAAAGACTGGCATGAAATGCTGCCATTTTCCTTGAATGGGTACCGTACATCAATCAGAACATCCACAGGGGCAACACCGTATCAGCTTGTTTATGGTATGGAGGCAGTCCTGCCTGTTGAAGTTGAATTACCCTCCCTACGGGTACTGATGGATGTTAAGCTGAACGAAGCAGAATGGGTCCGGTCCCGATACGAACAACTGAATCTGATTGAAGAGAAGAGATTGGCTGCAATCTGTCATGGGCAGCTGTACCAGAAAAGAATGAAGAAAGCCTTCGATTAGAAAGTCAGGCTCCGAGAATACCAAGTAGGAGATTTTGTGCTGAAAAGACTCCTCCCTCCTCATACAGACCACAGGGGCAAGTGGACTCCAAACTATGAAGGGCCATTCGTAGTAAAGAAAGTTTTCTCTGGTGGAGCACTGATGCTCAGTACTATGGATGGCGAAGACTTCCCATCCCCCGTGAATTCAGATGCAGTTAAAAAATACTTCGCATAAAAATGACCCGCTGGACATAAAAACAGAATGAAAGTCCAGGCAAAAATAGGGCATCCCGGCGAGTCAAAAACAAAATAAAAGACTCGGGCAAAAATAAGGGAAAATAAATATAAAAAAATGTGTACACCCGCTGAGTTGAAAAGCCGCATTGGACAACTCAGGCAAAAATGGGTATCCCGATGGATTGAAAACCCGAAAGGGCGATCCATGCAAGATAAGGGAATAAGCGAACAACTGCATTCTGAATTCGTTTGTATCACTCACAACATGGTAAGCTTTGAAGGGTTCGAGCGTCGGTCGGAATCAGCCTTCTTCAGAAAGCAAGACGAGAAGAACGTCAATGTCGTATGAGTCATAGCAAAGGGGAAGCTCCCTGAAGCGTCATCAACAATGCCAGCATCTTTTGTTTCTCAATTTGTAACAATCTCCTCATTCCAGGGGATTTGTTTATATGACTGTATCTTGCCAATTCAGGGCACATAAATTAATAAAATCAAATTTTCAGTCACACACCGTCTCGTACCCTTTTATTTGCAAAAATGTTTGATGTCTTTAAGATATTGATTGCATAAATACAGATGTTTCCCTTCTAAAGAATGCATGCTTACAGGAAATATACGTATTCCCGGGAGTGTCTGAACCCTTGTGATGGAATCCAGTAAGGGATACCTCGGGGTATTTGTGCGTTTCTTTGTCTTTACAGGATTGCAGGTATTCAAAGCGCAACATGGGGCATGAGAGCTTCCCCCCAGCAAGCTGTCACATCATTATCTATTCAGTCCATCTTCCAGGATAGCACCAGAGGTGTTTTATCCCCAGCCGAGTTGCCAGTCATCATTCCTTCTCGACCAAGTGCAAGGACCAGAGAACTATCTCCCCGCAGAGTTTCAGCCTCTATCCAGAAGAGCAACACGTGAAGAAATCACAACAGAGTGAAGAAAGCTTCTACAAACCCCAGCTGGGTCCCTCATTACCAAGATAGGTCTATCAGTGACCTATTTCCCCAAACAGAGCCATATATGTCAGATCTACCAATGATCTCATCCCCAGCTGGGATATCCACTTCAAAAAGATCAGCCAGGGATCTTCACAGCAACGGGATCCGAGTCCCGGATCGGTATCTTTGCATAATCATAGCATTCGCATCATATTCTCCCCACAGAGCGTAGCATTCCGTCTAATACGGAGCATTACGGCAAAAATCAAACATATTGCATAATCATAAGCCATGTTCTGAATACTGACAATTCATCAACAATATACAGAATGCTCCCCAAAATTCCCCGGCAGAGAGCCAAGACATTTCTCTTACAGATACAGATACATGCTCCCTTCGGCACCCGTCCGTGTCATATCCCCAGCAGAAAGCCAAAGCGTCCCCTTTGCACTCACCATACAGATACATATATATACAACTTCCTTGACACCCGCCTGTGTCATCTTCCCCAGTACAGTTACCTAAACACTTGGAAAACCGCATACTTGTTTATAATACACTTTTTCCGACACTCGTCCGTGTCTCACTTACCACTTTTTCACTCATACAGATAATCGTCCACATCTTGTATACACCACTTATCCCCTCAGATTCGACTCTCGTCTGTGTTCTTTGCTAACTAGTTGATACTCGTCCGTATCATCATCTCTGAACATGCGTCAGTGTTTATTTCTACTGATACTTGTCCGTATCATGGTCTTAGGGATGCTCGTTCGTATCTTTAATCCATATACAATGTCAGATACTTTTACCTCCTTTTTAGAATTTAGACACTCGTCTGTGTCTATCATTCCCCAGAAGAGTCCCCTCAGAATCAACACTCGTCCATGTTCTTTGTTAACCAGTTGATACTCGTCCGTATCATCATCTCTGAACATGTGTCAGCGTTTGTTTCTATCGATACTCGTCCGTATCGTAGTCTTAAGGATGCTCGTCCGCATCTATAATCTATACACAGTGTCAAACACTTATACCTCTCATCTCTTGAATGTAGACACTCGTCCGTGTTTACTTTCCCCCAGCGAGGTCCCCAACAAAACTTGTTAAACTATTCCCTTTTTATCTGACATTCGTCCTATGTCATGATACCTTCAGGCAGTCGTACCCTGCCAGGTGATCGTCCTTCACTTTTTTGATGATCGTCATTCATCACCCCCAGTGGAGTCTCTATTCATTAGAACCCCTTCCTATCCGACGTTCGTCCTATGTCGTGATATTTTTAGCAGCCGTCCCCTGCTAGGTGATCGTCCTTCACCTCTTGATGATCGTCCTTCATCATTCTATCTGATGGTCATCCCCATCGTTGATCTTGTTATCTGACATTCGTCCTATGTCATGATAAACCCCGAGAGCAGCCGTACCCTGCTAGGTGATCGTCCTTCACCTCCGGATGATCGTCCTTCATTATTCTATCTGATGGTCGTCCCTATCGTTGATCTTGTTATCTAACATTCGTCCTATGTTATGATAAACCCCGAGAGCAGCCGTACCCTGCTAGGTGATCGTCATTCACCTCTGGATGATCGTCCTTCATCATGCTTATCCGATGGCCGTCCCCATCGTCGACCTTGTTACCCGACATTCGTCCTATGTCGTGGTACTTTCGGTAGCCGTACCCTGCCCGGTGATCGTCCTTCACCTTAGATGACTGTCCCTCATCTTATCCCCAACAGAGCAGTCGTCCCCTGCTAGGTGATCTTCCTGCACCTTTGATGACTGTACCTCACCATTTATTTCATTTACCTATAATCCCCAGAGAGTCTCATAGCTTTACTTGATGGCCGTCCCCCATCACAATCTCCCATATCCCCAGCATGTCGGTCGTCCCCGTCATTGCTTCATCCCCAGCAGTCATCCTCTGCTCGACGGTCGTCCTCCATCGCCCGCACTTTATAATCATACTTTATTTTCTTTTACAATCTATATCCCTTTTCTTCTTCATTCTGTGAGTGCAAATTTTGGACTGTCTTTGGTATTCAACCACAAGTTATCTTGTTTGCCTGTTAAGCCGTTGCTTACATCCTGCACAGCTAACTCATGCTTGAATAGGGGCAGCTGTAAACACCCCAAATTTTCCCTCACTCATTCACACCATGGCTTGTGATCTTTTCATGTGCATAAGTTCAATCATATCACCTCATATTGCATTTTTTGCTTCACTGCATTAGTTCTAAGTCATTTGCATCTAGGGTTTGTGATCTGAGCAATCCAAGTGCTACTTGAGCCACTTCAAAGGACATCAATCACTTCAAAGGGTTCCATGTATGTTCTAGCATTATATTATATCCTCTCAAGGTCAAGAAAGTCAAAGAATCACAAGAACTGAGAAAGGCATGGAAGCAGAGCCAGGTTTAACTGCACAAATGACCCAAGATTAGGGTTTTGGTTTCAGAGGCCATAACTCCAAAATTTTTGGTCATTCTTGTTTCTATTGGTCTCTATATGTTATGAGGATCATGCATATCAATTTTCATGAAGAAATTCAATGGGGAAGGCATCTGATCAAAAGGTGACTTCTTGAGCAAGTCAGTGCAAAATCAGGGCATCTGAGGCCCCCAATCACCCAACCAAAGGGGTTTCTCCATCATTTTGAATGTGTATGATCTTTATTTGGTCATAGAAGATGTTAGAAGTTCACAAAATTGAAGAATTTCAAGACATTTGCAAAGTTGCCTTTTTTGGAAAGTGACTTATAATGTAAACTTGCTATTTTAGGAAAGTTTTTCAACCTCCTCTTATTGATTCAAAAATGCTTCAAATGAGAAAACTTTGGTCATGAAAGTTGTAGATTGGATCATTACCTTTTCAAAAAGTACAAGAATTCATTCTAATTCATTTTGGATCAAAAGTTATGGCTTGTCAAAGTTGAGGAAAATCACTAAATTTTCATTTTTGCACAAAAGGGAAAACTTGCAAATTCTCATGCCAAGCATCTATGTGACTTCAAATCAGCCTCTAACCAATACACAAACATCATGTATGGCCCAAAATTCAGATTTTCCCAAGAAGTTTCTCATTTTCATGCCTTGATATCCAAGTATCATAAACCACTTTCCATGAAATTCTCCAAAGAGGAATTCTTGCAAAATAGGTCCCCAAGGTTTTGTATGGTCTCTAACTGATTTCAAGACACCACCATAACATCATGTAACCTATCACAACCAAAATTCAGCAAAGAGTGTTACCTTTCCATGGCCAAAAATCACAAAGTGTAACAAGTTACAAAGTTGCAAAACATGTGAGATCTCACCCTTCATCCATTCCAGCTCACATCAACTGATCCAAGAGCCATCCTTGAACTCAGCTGATGCAGTATAGGCCAAGAAACCATCTCTGCCACAACCCATGCCTCAAGTACACCTAACCATGACTTTTTGCAATTTCTCCCATGCTCTTGGAATAGTGATCAGCAGCCTCTACTAACCTGCTCCACAGCCTACTCAAACATTATGGGAGTGATATAGCAACACACAAAAGCCAGAAAACACACACAATCTAACTTGCACAAGATCTGTCCCAAACTTCTTCTCTGAAAAATTTCTTCACACAGCCATAAAACTTCACTTTTTCTTTCACCAACAAGTCACAAATCACCCTTAGACCAAAAACCACCCCCTGAAACAGCTTGAAACATCACACACCAAGACCTCCATTTCTGCTACACCAGAGCAAAACAGCCATAACCAGCCACTCTCAAAGTTTTCTAAGCTTCATTCCATCATCAGGAGGATCATTGGAGTTTGTTTGAAGCAAAGGACTGGCCAGAAAGCTCCAAAGTTCAAAGCTCCAGTTCAGGTATCATCAAGAACATTTTTTTAGAAATGCAATCTCTTGTTATAGGATGATAGAGTTTGTTTCACTGATCATGTTAAGCTTTGAAACACTGAAAATGGTTGAGAAATGAGTGTGTATGCATGTTCTGAAATTTTTGCAGTTTTCTTGATTTTGCTCGAATCTTGTTGTTGATGCATTGTAAATGTGATCTTGTGATTGATTCATGTTTGGGGTGGGTAGAGGATGAAATCTGGAGAGTTAGAGCACTTAAAACAGCCTAGGGAATGAGTTTGATTATGATTTTTTGGAAAAAACAGCATAATGAATCGAATCATTCTAGCTTGAATCGATTCATGCTGTTGAGTGGTTCCTGGATTTTGCAAAATGAATCGATTCATCCATATGCATCATGTGTATGATTCTTACTTTGGCCTTTGCCCATCCATATGCAATTTTTCATCTCATGTCTTCCCTTATGCATCTTGTACTAACTTTTCAGGTTAATGGTAAGTTTGTTTGGTAGGTGAATTTGCCTTCACCTCCTACCTCTTCTCATCTCATCATTTTACATCCTTGCTGCATTTTTACTTGTCTTTGAGTGAGCTTGCTCACTTGTGCCTCTCTTCCCTCCTTTCTTTTCCCATCTCATCCCTTTTCTATCTTGCTTCTCCTTGGTGGCTTCCTTGAAGATTTCTCCTCTTAAGCCTCACAAACCCTAGGACTTCCAAGCATGATAACATTTTTAGATTGTTTAGTCCCCCTTAGACTCTTTCCTTTGAGTTTTCTTTGAGTCTCCTCTTCTCACCTCATAATCAAGGACTAAACCCTAAAGGTCTTAAGGCTTTGTGATTAAGCTTATGCCTGCATCCTTCTATTAGGATGGAGTGTATAACTTTAATCCTAAGTGTTAAACCCTTAATGTGTTTAAATCCTTTAATCAATCCATCTAATAATCATCAAGACATCAAACTTGTAACTTGGGCCTTGCATTAGGGTTCTAATTCTTCCTTAACTGGTTAAGAAGGACTAACCCTAGTGTTAATGGACAAGTCCCCCTCAAGTTGTCTTACAAATCATAAAATCCATTTCTTCATCTTATCATTAACTAAAATCCATTTAATAAAGGCTTTGTTTTGTCATGAGGTTAATCCCTAATCATGGGTTAATTTGAGGAGCCTTCCTCAGCTTAAATGTTCTCATCTATTATCCTTCTATTAGGATGGTGTAATGAGTCCATTAAATCTTTGATTATGGCTTAAACTCATTACTTAACACTAAACAAAAACAACAAAAACATCTAAATAATCACAAGTAGGTTAATGATCTTAATCCTACATCATGGTGATTAAGTGTGAGGTGCTTACTTTATACTTAAGGTATTCTCATTACCCCTAATCAGAGGGAGGATGTGATGAGTTTACTAACCCTTGGTTTAGGCTTAAGCTCATTAACTTATGACAAATTCAAAAAACCCATAAAAGATTGAAAATACAAAAACAAACAATAATCGTCTCCTCCGGGATTCTTTTCTCATCTCATTCACTCACAAACGAGAACTCGCTTCTTCCGTCTAATGCAAGACAGTTAGCACCTGAGCCAGACAGGTCATACACTTGAGCATAGACAAGTAAGCAGTTCACAAGTCAATTCACCTTTCAGTCTCTTTGAGTCGAACTACGGTGTTCTGACTTCCTCATTGCACGAGAGGATACGTAGGCATAACTTAACAGTTATCGAACAAAAGTCTCTGTCTATTCCCCCTCTTTCCAGCATCATTCACTTAGCCTCATGATCTTGAGCATTTCACTCTTGTTCTTACACTGACACTTCTCTTGTACACTTCACAGTTCTTTTACACTGAAACTTGCATTCTTTTCCAGCTTTGATACACAAATTGCACTGACACTACCCCTTTAAAACACAAATCTTTTAAGCGTGGATCCCGTCGAGTGTGGCGGGCAATTTGGGTGCTAATACCTTCCCAGGTTGTAACCAACCCCCTTTCTCAGTCTCTCTGGTTCGCAACCGTCTTATCCATATCTTTCTAGGTCTATGCAGCATTACCTTTCCTCCAGGATAAAAATGCCTAGCTGGCGACTCTTTTCTCCTGAGTTCACCCCTGTGTGTTCTCCCTCCTTACACCGACCGTTCGTGTCTGTACCCCATTTGACTTAGCCTCATTTGGTGGGAGCGACACACACCAGAATAGAGATATTAAAAATCTCCCCCTCAATACAACCTGTAGAACTTTAACCTACAGACATGCAATACAGTAGCCAGAGCATAACAACTAAAAAACTATATAAACCATATCTATCTCCCCCTTTTTAGCCATAAATGGAGCCAAACAATTAAACTGGAATAAAACTAAAAGAAGTGTCAGTACACAATCTCATAAAGAGTTAAAAGAGCAGTAATACTCAAAGTCCATCAAAAGGAACTGACATAAAGCCAATCACAATTTAATCCTTATCAGAACTAGATTGACCAGAGCCATCTTCAACACTAGCATCCTCTTCCTCACTGTCATGACCACCATCTGAGCCACCAAGACTTTCATCACTCTTCTCAGAACATGCTTCAGCATCATCACTAGGTTTCTCAGCTTCATCCTCTTCTTTCTCATCATCAGTCACATCCTTTTCAAGCATACTAATCATTTTCTCAAACCTCATCTTTCTTGCATCCAGCTCTTTACAGGCCTCCTTGAGCTCAACAATAATAGTAGCCTTGTTGACAAGTTTGTTGTAAGTGGATGTCCTAACTGATGTCATAGCAATTTCAAGAACATGAGTTCCCTGAAACAACTTGTAATGAAAGTAAAAGGAACTTTCGCTTTTGCAAATAGGGTCAGAATCAGTCACAATGATAGGGTCCTGATATAAAATGTCCTTAATTATATTCCCACATGTAAGTAATTTCTATAAGCCCTCATAAAGACAAATTCCTAATTTATCTCTTAGGTTTTCAAATTGATTTGCATCTAAAGCTTTTGTAAATATATCAGCCAACTGTAGCTCAGTGGCAACATGCTCCAATGTGATCACTTTATCTTCAACAAGATCTCTTATGAAATGATGTCTAATATCAATATGTTTGGTCCTTCTATGCTGAATAGGGTTCTTGGATATATTGATGGCACTCATGTTGTCACAATATAATTTCATGACATCTTGTGTGACATTATACTCAATCAACATCTGTTTCATACAAACAAACTGAGAACAACTGCTACCACCTGCTATGTACTCAGCCTCTGCAGTAGACAAGGATACACAATTTTTCTTCTTGTTGAACAAGGATATGAGATTGTTCCCTAAGAAGAAGCACCCTTCCGATGTAATCTTTCTATCATCAGCACTTCCATCCCAATCAACGTCACAATATCAAGATAAGGTGGGATCACAACCATGACAGTACATCATACCATAGTTACAAGTTCCATTCACATATTTTAGAATCTTCTTAACTTGATTTATGTGACTGACTTTAGGTTCTGCTTGATATCTATCACACACTCCAACATCAAAAGCAATATCAGGTTAAGCTAGCAGTGAGATACAGTAGGCTTCATATCATACTTCTATACAAACTTTGATAAACACTTATACCCTTTTCATCTTTAGACAACTTCAAATGAGTGTGAACAGGTGTTCTTTTGTGGCTGGCATTCTCCATTCCAAACTTCTTGACCATGTTCCTAGAATACTTACTTTGAGAGAGAAAAATGGAATCTTCCATCTGTTTCACTTGCGAACCAAGGAAATAAGTTAATTCTCCAACAAGACTCATTTCAAATTCAGACTGCATTTGTCTGACAAAATATTTAACAATCATATCTAACATACCACCAAACACTATATAATCCATATAAATCTGAGCAATCATTATATTTCCTCCTTCATCTGTAACAAATAGAGTCTTATCTATTCCTCTTTCTTATATCCATTGTTAATGAGAAACTCTGTCAATCTCTCATACCAAGCCCTAGGAGCTTGTTTGAACCCATAAAAAGCCTTTCTCAACTTGTAAACATGATCTGGGAAGTTTGGATCAACAAATCCTTTAGGTTGTTCCATATAAACTTCCTCATTCAAGTATCCATTCAAAAAGGCACTTTTCACACCCATTTGGAACAGTTTAAACTTCAGAATGAAACCAACTCCCAATAGCAATCTTATGTATTCAAGTCTAGCAATAGGAGAAAAAGTCTCATCAAAATCAACCCCTTCAACTTGAGCGTATCCTTGAGCAACCAGTCTGGCTTTATTCCTGGTCACCACTCTTTGTTCATCTGATTTATTCTTGTACACCCATTTAGTACCAATCACATTGGTTCCTTCAGGTCTTGAAACAAGTTCCCACACTTCATTCCTTTTAAACTGTCCTAACTCCTCTTGCACATCATTAATACAAAACTCATCAGTCAAGGCTTCCTTAATATTCTTAGGTTCAATCTTTGACACAAAACAAGAGTTTGAGATAATTTTCCTTGATCTAGTAGTAACTCCACTGTTAAGATCACCTATAATAAGATCATTAGGATGATCTTTCTGGATTCTGATGGAGGGTCCCTTGTTTGTTGGTTCTAGATCAGATTTTATGATAGCTGAATTGGGATAAGCCTCTTTATCAGAAGCTTTAGCTGGTGTATCAAAGAATGTTCCAACATCATCTGTGACATTAACTTCTTTATGCAGATCATCAATAACCACATTTATGGATTCCATCATGACTCTTGTTATAGAGTTGAAGACTCTATGCGCTCTGTTGTTAGTAGAGTAACCCAAAAATATGCCTTCATCACTTTTGGGGTCCATCTTTCTTCTTTGTTCTCTATCTGCCAGAATGTAGCACTTACTTCCAAACACATGAAAATATTTGACAGTATATTTTCTTCCTTTCTAGATCTCATACAAGGTAATGGGGGTTCCCTTTCTCAAGGTGACTCTATTATGAACATAGAAAGTAGTATTCATAGCTTCAGCCTGGAAATTCATGGGAAGTCCCTTGGAATAAATAATAGCTCTAGCTGATTCTTGAAGAGTTCCGTTCTTCCTTTCCACAACTCCATTTTGCTGAGGAGTAATGGGAGATGAAAATTCATGGTTGATTTCTTCATAGGAGAAAAATTCAGAAAATTTGTGGTTCTCAAATTCCTTCCCATGATCACTTCTAATTCTTACAACACAACTTTCTTTTTTCCCTTTGATGTCTTTGACAAAGATCCTTGAAAACATCAAAAACATCAGTTTTCTCTCTGATAAAATTTACCCAAGTAAATCTTGAGTAGTCATCCACCACAACATAAGCATATCTCTTCCCACCAAGGCTTTCCACCTGCATGGGACCCATCAAGTCCATGTGCAACAACTCCAAAACTTTAGAGGTAGTAAGATGTCGAATCTTCGGAAGTGACATCTTGGTTTGCTTGCCAACCTGACATTCATCATACACTCTTCCTTCATCAATCTGTAGCTTTAGAATTACTCTTACATCATCCACAAAGATAATCCTTTTCATCCCTCTTAGAAGAATGTCGCTCCCACCAAATGAGGCTTAGGTCAAATGGGGTACAGACGCGAACGGTCGACGAAAGGAGAGAGAACACACAGGGGTGAACTCAGAAGACAAGAGTCGCCAGCTAGGCATTTTTATCCCGAAGGAAAGGTAATGTTGCATAAACCTGAGAAAAGATGGATAAGACGGTTGCGAACCAGAGAGACTGAGAAAGGGGGTTGGTTACAACCTGGGAAGGTATTAGCACCCAGAATGTCCGCCGTACTCGACGGGATCCACGCTTAAAAGATTTGTGTTTAAAGGGGTAGTGTCAGTGTTGTCTGTGTGCAAAAGCTGGAAAAGAATGCAAGTGTCAGCATAAAAGAAATGTGAAGTGAATAAGATAAGTGTCAGTGCAAAGAAAGAGTATGAAGCTCAAGACTATGAGGCTTAAAAGAATAAAGCTGGAAGAGGAGGGAATATACATAGACTTTTGTTCGATAACTGTTAAGTTATGCCTACGTATCCTCTCGTGCAATGAGGATGTCAGAACACCGTAGTTCGACTCAAAGAGACTGAAAGATAACTTGACTTGTGAACTGCTTACTTGTCTATGCTCAAGTGTATGACCTGTCTGGCTCAGGTGCAAACTGTCTTGCATTAGACGGAAGAAGCAAGTTCTCGTTTGTGAGTGAATGAGATGAGAAAAGAATCCCGCAGGAGACGATTATTGTTTGTTTTTGTGTTTTCAATCTTTTATTGATTTTGGAGATTTGTCATAAGAAAATGAGCTTAAGCCTAAACCAAGGGTTAGTAAACTCATCACATCTTCCCTCTGATTAGGGGTAATGAGAATACCTTAAGTATGAAGTAAGCACCTCACACTTAATCACCATGATGTAGGATTAAGATCATTAACCTACTTGTGAATATTTAGATGTTTTCGTTGTTTTTGTTTAGTGTTAAGTAATGAGTTTAAGCCATAATCAAGGATTTAATGGACTCATTACACCATCCTAATAGAAGGATAATAGATGAGAACATTTAAGCTGAGGAAGGCTCCTCAACTTAATCCATGATTAGGGATTAACCTCATGACAAAACAAAATCTTTATTAAAGTGGATTTTAGTTAATGATAAGATGAAGAAGTGATTTTTATGGTTTGTAAGACAACTTGAGGGGGACTTGTCCATTAACACTAGGGTTAGTCCTTCTTAACCAATTAAGGAAGAATTAGAACCCTGATGCAAGGCCCAAGTTACAAGCTTGATGTCTTAGTGATTATTAAGTGGATTGATTAAAGGATTTAAACACATTAAGGGTTTAACACTTAGGATTAAAGTTATACACTCCATCCTAATAGAAGGATGTAGGCATAAGCTTAATCACAAAGCCTTAAAACCTTTAGGGTTTAGTCCTTGATTATGAGATGAGAAGAGAAGACTCAAAGATGACACAAAGGCAAAAACTAAATGGGGGACTAATCAAACCCTAATTGTTATCATGCTTGGTTGTTCCTAGGGTTTATGAAGCTTGCAAGAAGATCTTCAAGATAAAAGCCACCAAGGAAGAAGCAGAAGAATCAAAACAACTTACTTCACTTAAGAAGATAAGTTGCTTGGAGAAAGAAAGTGAAGAGGAGACATGAATGAGCAAGCTCACTCTAATACAAAGATAAAATGCAGCAATGGTGCATAAGAGAGATGAGAAGAGATTGTGAGAAGTGAAGGCAAATTCACTTCTCAAAACAACTCACCACCTGAAAAGTTAGCAAAAGAAATGAAATGCAATGCAAATGAGATGGAATGTCATGATGCAAACCAAAGTCAGAAGCATAAACATGATGTTAATGATGCTAAGAGATGATGCAAACACATGTCAAGAGTTGTGGATGATCATACAAGGATGAGGATGCAAATGAAGCATGCTTTGAACCATGGAAGTTCATGAAAGTTTATGAAATGGAGTGGACATATAACATGGGAAATGAAAGATGCAATGATCAAACATGATTCTAATATGTCCTAAGATGTATTATGAATCATGTGGGTGCACAAAATGTCATGGCAAGTTATTAAATGCAAGCAAATGAGAGATGGATGCAAAGGAAGGCACAAATTAGGGTTTACATACAATATACAATGCAAAAATTCAAAACCAATAGCAAATGACATGATAAAAAATTGAAAATGCAATCAAAGATACCCTAAACCTATACAAGTTCACTGCCCAAAGGAGGGGATCTAACTCTTAACCTAGTGCAAGTTATGAATTTCTCAAGTCAATTAGGGTTTTGGGATACCTCACAATGAAAAATGCTAAAAAAATTGAAAATGGAAGATAAATTCAAACCAATTTTAACCTAGAAACTACATGATATGAAGGATGCAATGTAAGAAGAACCATCATCAAACTCCTCATGGTTAGGCAGAATGAATTTTCCAAAGTTTGAACAAAAATATTGCCTTTAAAAGAATTTAATTCCAATGAAAATTGTCAAAATGCATCAAGAACCATAAAGAAATTTGTTTTGAGAGTTTGATAATGTTTCTAAATGTTTTGAAATGCAATGTGAATTTTTTGTGATTTTTAAATACCTAAATACATTTTTAATTAATTAATTTTCATTAACTAATTAAAAATAAACATTTAAATGATTTAAGAATGATTTTTAATGCAAAAAAATAAAAATAAAAATATTTTGGGTTCTGAAAATTAATGAAATGCTTGACAAAAATTTTCAGAATTTTTAAATGTTTTTTACTATTTTAAATAATTCGTAGAAGTTAAATACAAAATAAATGAATTAAAAATAAAATTATGAGAAGTATGCAAGATCCATGGCTGAGATTCAAATGGTTTTGGAGGGAGTTGACTGGCGCCAAATCCAGTGGCCTATATTCAAACTGACTTAATTAAATCTAAAACCCAATTAATTATGTTAATGACGTGGATTAGGGCTTAATGGGGTGATCTGGGCCACTCAAACGCGCGGGAGTCAACACTGGTCAACAAAATCCATTGTCCACATTCAAACTGAGCCCTAATCATCATTAATGCGCAAATGACTTTCAGGTGGCCGGAAATGACCTCCGGTCATCTTCTCCGGCCACACCTCTCCCTGAAAATTGCTATCTTCTTCCCTAGGCTTCTAAAATCCAATCTCTCTGCCCAGAAATGATCCCCATACATCATACATTAAGAATCAACAAACAAACAACATTTAAAACACATCAAAAGTGAGAATCGAATCAAAACAGTTCTAGGTCAAAAAATTTCAGAACATGAATACATACTCATTTCTCAACCATTTTCAAAACAAAACACATTAACATGATCAGTGAAGCATAAAGAACCATTTAGTAACTTAAAAACAAGTTTCTGGAAAAATTGTTCTTGAGCTCACCTGAACTGGAGCTTTGATCTTTGGAACTTTCTGGCTGCTTCTTTGGTCCATGATGCCTTTAATGAACCCCCTGAGAAGCTTGCAATGCTTGTTTGGAATTTCTTTTGGCTGGTTTGAGAGATTGATGAAGTTCTGTTCACGAGGGGTGGAAAATCGTGTTTCTGCTTGGTGTGGTTTCAGGGCCAAATGAGGATTGGGAAATGATCAGAGGAACATGGTGAATGGTTTTGTGAAGTTTGTTTTGATGTTTGAAGCCTGTATGGAGGGATTCGAATGAAAATGCATAAGAGGTGAGTTTTGAGGATGCTGACTTGTGGGAGAGATTAGACTGTGGTGTGTTATGTGTTGAGTTCCATTTTGTCCATGTATCAAGTTTGGATAGGTCAGAGAGTTGTTGCTGGCCTAGCTTGATTGGTATGGGCCATTTTGCATAAAGTCAACTTTTTGTGTAAGAGAAGGTATGGGCTGGTTCAGTCATGGTACAAGGGCATGTCTGCTGCTGCTTGAATCAAGGCTGACCATGGAAGTGAATTTGAGGCCAACTTGCAAGTGGATTAGGGTTTATGTGAGTTTTTGCAATTTTCACAATGTTTGCCCCTTTTGGAGTTTCTTAAAGATCAAGGCATGAAACTTAGAGATTCTTTGGTGCATTCTGATTTTTAGGTCATGGTTTATGTTTGTGTAATGCATAGAAGTCTATTTGAAGTCACATTTTGCCTTGGCATGAGGTTTTGCATCTTTCCCTCTTTGGTACAAAAGTGAGAATTAAGTGATTTTTGCTAACTTTGACAAGCCATAACTTTTGATCCAAAATGAATTAGAATGAGTTCTTGTACTTTTTGAAAATGGGAGGATCCATTATACAACTTTCATGACCAAAGTTTTCTCATTTGAAGCATTTTTGAATAAAAAAAAGAAGGTTGAAAAACTTTCCCAAAATGGCAAGTTTTCATTACAAGTCACTTTCCCAAAAAGGCAACTTTGCAAATGGCTTGAAATTCTTCAATTTTGTGAACTTTTAACATCTTATATGATCAAATAAAGATCATACACATTCAAAATGATGGAGAACAACCTTTGGTTGGGTCATTGGGGGCCTCAGATGCCCTGATTTTGCACTGACTTGCTCAAGAAGTCATCCATTGATCAGATGCCTTCCCCATTGAATTTCTTCATGAAAATTGATATGCATGATCCTAATAACATATAGAGACCAATAGAAACAAGAATGAACAAAAAATTTGGAGTTATGGCCTCTGAAACCAAAACCCTAATTTTAGGTCATCTGTGCAGTTAAACTTGGCTCTGCTTACATGCCTTTCTCAGTTCTTGTGATTCTTTGACTCCCTTGACTTTGTGAGGATATAATATGATGCTAGAACATACATGGACCCCTTTGAAGTGATTGATGACCTTTGGAGTGGCTCAAGTAGCTCTTGGATTGCTCAGGTCACAAACCCTAGATGCAGATGACTTTGAATCAATGCAGTGAAACAAAAATGCAATATGAGATGCTATGGTTGAAATTATGCACATGAAAAGATCACAAGCCATGGTGAAATAAGTGAGGGAAATTTTGGGGTGTTTACAGCTGCCCCTATTCAAGCATGAGTTAACTGTGCAGGATGTAAGCAACGACTTAACAGGCAAACAAGATAACTTGTGGTTGAATACCAAAGACAGTCCAAAATTTGCGCTCACAGAATGAAGAAGAAAAGGGATATAGATTGTAAAAGAAAATAAAGTATAATTATGAAGTGCGAGCGACGGAGGAAGACCGTCGTGCAGAGGACGACTGTTGGGGACAAAGCAATGACGGGGACGGCCGACAAGCTGGGGGTATAAGAGATCATGATGGGGACGACCATCAGGTAAAGCTATAAGACTCTCTGGGGATTATCGATAAATGATGGGGACGACCATCAAGCTCAAGGCATAAATGAAATAAATGATGAGGTACGGTCATCAGAGGCGAAGGACGATCACCTGGCAGGGTACGACTGCTCTGTCGGGGGTAAGATGAGGGACAGTCATCTAAGGTGAAGGACGATCACCTGGCATGGTACGGCTGCCGAAAATATCACGACACAGGACGAATGTCGGATGAAAAGGTCGACGATGGGGATGGCCATCGGATAAGCATGATGAAGGAAGATCATCAAGAGGTGAAGTACGATCACCTAGCAGGGTACGGCTGCTCTCGAGATTCATCATGACATAGGACGAATGCCAGATAACAGAATCAACGATGGGGACGGCCATCAGATAAAATGATGAAGGACGATCATCAAGAGGTGAAGGACAATCACCTAGCAGGGGACGGCTGTTGAAAATATCACGACATAGGACGAATGTCGGATAGGAAGGGGTTCTAATAAATAGAGACTCCGCTGGGGATGATGAAGGACGATCATCAAAGAAGTGAAGGACAATCACCTGGCAGGGTACGGCTGCCGAAAGGTATCATGACATAGGACGAATGTCAGATAAAAGGAAATAGATCAACGAGATTTGCTGGGACTCTTCTGGGGAAAAGTAGACACAGACGAGTGTCTAAATTCAAGAAGACAAAAGTGTTTGACATGGTTCATAGATTAAAGATGCGGACGAGCATCCTTGAGACTATGACACGGACGAGTATCAGTAGAAACAAACGCTTGACGCATGTTCAGAGATGATGATACGGACGAGTACCGACTAGTTAACAAAGAACACGGACGAGTGTCGAATCTGAGGGGATATAAATGGCATATACAAGATACTGACGAGTATCTGTATGAGTAAACAATGAGTAACAAGTGTGAGTGAGACGCAGACGAGTGTTTAACTTGCTGGGGAAAATGCAACACGGACGGGTGTCGGAAAAAGTGTACTATAAACAAGTATTTGATTTACAAAGTGTTTAGGTAACTATGCTGGGGAGGGTGACACGGACGGGTGTCAGGGAGGTGGTATATACATGTATCTGTGTTGTGAGTGCAAAGGGGACGCTTTCGCTTTCTGCTGGGGTATGTCACAGACGAATGTCAAGAAGTATTTGTAATATAAGCATCTGTTTGCTCGGGAAATTTTACTGGAGAATGATGACACGGACGAGTGCCAAAAGGAGTGTGTATCTGTATCTGTGAGTGTGCGAGTAAATGCTTTGGCTCTCTGGTGGGGAATTGGGAAATATTCTGTATATTGTTGATGGATCGTCAGTATGGCTTATGATTATGCAATATGTTTGATTTTTGCCGTAATGCTCCGTATTAGACGGAATGCTACGCTCTGTGGGGAAAGTATGATGCGAATGCTATGATTATGCAAAGACACCGATCCGGGATTCGGATCCCGTTGCTGTGGAGATCTCTGGCTGATCTGCTTGAAGTGGATATCCCAGTTGGGGATGAGATCATTGCTAGATCTGACGGATATGACTCTGCTTGGGGAAATAGATCATTGATAGACCTATTTCAGTAATGAGGGACCCAGCTGGGGTTTGTGGAAACTTTCTTTACTCTGTTGTGAGATCTTCAGGCGTTGCTCTTCTGGATAGAGGCTAAAATTCTGCGGGGAAATAGTTCCCTGTCTAGCACTTGGCTGGGGAAGAAGAAGGATCACTGAAAGATCTTCCTAGAGATTTCTGTGGGGAAAACCTGCTGAGGAGGATACCAGACAACTCAGCTAGGGACATGAACATCTTCAGGTGCTGCTCTTTGAAGGAAATGTCGGAGAAGCGATGCCTGGCAACTCTGATGGGGAAAGCATCTCTGGTGTTGTTTGGAAAGTGTGCTGAGGAAACAATGATTTGGCAACCCACTGGGGAGAAGCTTTCATGCCCCATGTTGCGCTTTGGATACCTGAAATCCTGTAAAGAAAAAGAAACGCACAAATACCCCGAGGTATTCCTTACTGGATTCCGTCATAGGAATTTAGACACTCCCGGGAGTAAGTATATTTCCTATAAGCACGTATTTTTTTAAGAAAGACGCATCTATATTTATGTAATATATTAATGACATCGGACATCTTGCAAATAAAAGAGTACGAGACGAAATATGACTGAAAATCTAATTTTATTAATTCGTGTGCCCTGAATTGGCAAGATACAGTCAAAGAAACGGATCCCCTGAGATGCGGGGATCGTTACAAATTGAGAAACAAAAGGGTGCTGGCAATGCTGATGACGCTTCAAGGAGCTTCCCTTTGCTATGACTCGTACGACTTTGACGTTCTTCTCATCTTGCTTTATGAAGAAGGCTGATTCTGACCGAAGCTTGATCCTTTCGGAGTTTAACACGTTGTAAGTGATACAGACGAATTCAGAATGCAGTTGTTTGCTTATTCCCTTATTTTGCGTGGATCGCCCTTTCAGGTTTTCAATCCACCGGGATACCCATTTTTGCCTGAGTTGTCCAATGCGGCTTTTCAACTCAGCGGGTGTACATTTTTTATTTATTTTCCCTTATTTTTGCCCGAGTCTTTTATTCTGTTTTTGACTCGCCGAGACGCCCTATTTTTGCCTGGACTTACATTTTGTTTTTATGTCCAGCGGGTCATTTTTATGCGAAGTATTTTCTAACTACATCTGAATTCACAGGGGACAGGAAGTCTTCACCATCCATAGTGCTGAGCATCAGTGCTCCACCATAGAAAACTTTCTTTACTACGAATGGCCCTTCATAGTTCGGAGTCCACTTGCCCCTGTGGTCTGTATGAGGAGGGAGAAGTCTTTTCAGCACAAGATCTCCTACTTGGTACTCTCGGAGTCTGACTTTATGATCGAAGGCCTTCTTCATTCTCTTCTGATATAACTGCCCATGACAGATTGCAACCAATCTCTTCTCTTCAATCAAATTCAGTTGTTCGTATCGGGATCGGACCCATTCAGCTTCGCTCAGCTTAACATCCATCAGTACCCGCAGGGAGGGTAATTCAACTTCAACAGGTATGACTGCCTCCATACCATACACAAGCTGATACGGTGTTGCCCTAGTGGATGTTCTGATTGACGTACGGTACCCATGCAAGGCAAATGGTAGCATCTCATGCCAGTCTCTGTAGGTGACTGTCGCTCCCGATAAATGAGACTGGCTCAAATATAGCACAGACCCGAACGGTCGGCGAAAAGAACAATGAGAACACACATGAGTGAACTCACAGGGAATGAATAGAGTCGCCAGCTAGGCATTTTTATCCCGGAGGAAAGGCAATGCTGCAAAGACCTAGAAAGATATGGATAAGACGGTTGTGAACCAGAGAGACTGAGAAAGGGGGTTGGTTACAACCTGGGAAGGTATTAGCACCCAGATTGTCCGTCGTACTCGACGGGATCCACGCTTAAAAGATTTGTGTTTTAAAGGGGTAGTGTCAGTGCAATCTGTGTATAAATGAGCTAGAAAAGGATGTACAGGTGTCAGTGTAAAGTGTATAAGTGATGTGAAGTTTATAAGAGAAGTGTCGGTGCAAGGAAAAGAGTGAGATGCTCAAGATCATGAGGCTTAAAGAATAAAGCTAGAAAGAGGGGGGATATACAGAGACTTTTGTTCGATAACTGTTAAGTTATGCCTACGTATCCTCTCGTGCAATGAGGAAGTCAGAACACCGTAGTTTGACCCAAAGAGACTGAAAGTGAATTGACTTGTGAATTGCTTACTTGTCTATGCTCAAGTGTATGATCTGTCTGGCACAGATGCAAACTGTCTTGCATTAGACGGAAGAAGCAAGTTCTCGTTTATGAGTGAATGAGATGAGAAAAGAATCCCGAAGGAGACGATTATTGTTTGTTTTTGTGTTTTCAGTCTTTTATTGCTTTTGAAAGTTTGTCATAAGTTAATGAGCTTAAGTCTAAACCAATGGATTTAGCAAACTCATCACATCTTCCCTCTGATTAGGGGTAATGAGAATACCTTAAGTGTGAAGTCAGCTTCTCACACTTAATCACCTTGGTGTAGGATTAAGATCATTAACCTACTTGTGATTATTTAGATGTTTTTGTTGTTTTTGTTTAGTGTTAAGTAATGAGGTTAAGCCATAATCAGGGATTAAACAGACTCATTACACCATCCTAATAGAAGGATAATAGATGAGAATGTTTAAGCTGAGGAAAGCTCCTCAACTTAATCCATGATTAGGGATTAAACTCATGACAAATAAAAGCCTTTATTAAGTGGATTTTATTTACTGATATGATGATGAAGTGAGTTTTATGATTTGTAAGACAACTTGAGGGGGACTTGTCCATTAACACTAGGGTTAGTCCTTCTTAACCAGTTAAGGAAGAATTAGAACCCTAATGCAAGGCCCAAGTTACAAGTGTGATGTCTTGATGATTATTAGATGGATTGATTAAAGGAGTTAAACACATTAAGGGTTTAACACTTAGGATTAAAGTTATACACTCCATCCTAATAGAAGGATGCAGGCATAAGCTTAATCACAAAGCCTTAAAGCCTTTAGGGTTTAGTCCCCGATTATGAGATGAGAAGAGAAGACTCAAAGAGACACAAAGGTAAAACTAAGTGGGGGACTAACCAAAACCCTAATCATTGTCATGCTTGGTTGTTCCTAAGGGTTGTGAGGTTTACTATCCTAAAGAAGAAAGAAAGAAGAAGAGAAAGATGAAAGGAGAAACTCCATGGTGGCCTAAGCACACCTCAAGTCGAGAAAGAATAAGAGAAGATGAGGAATAAGATAAGAAGATGAGAATGCGATAATGGAGATAAGATAAAGAGATGAGAGTGCTATATGGAGTAATGCACAAACAGAGCCTACACCAGTAAGACTTCCAGATGCAGCAGCAGGCAATAAAACTAGGCCTCAGTGTTACCTAACGGAGAAGGTCCGTTGCCTCTTCAATTCGTTCATAAAACTCATGAATACTTGTCTGAGGTACCAAACTCAAGACGTGCACCAAAAATTACCAATCAACCAGAATCTTCATGCCAAGTCATTATCAATGTCACAACTTGCATCACCGATCGCACAAATATGTCAACAAATAATTAACAAATTAATCATAGAGTCATTATCACACTACACCACCATCAAGATCGGGAAATGAACCTACAAAACGCCAAACGCAAACTAAAACCAAAGTTAGACACAAATCTATTTAATTACACTAATCGAAATCAAAACAAAGTTAGAAAAATTAAAAATAAGATAATAACCTAATTTAAATCCTAAATCTAATTCTTCATAAAATATTACCAAAGTTAATTAATAAACAAAAATATAAAGAAAATATAATTGAAATTAAATTTTAAGGTTAACTAAAATATGGTAAAAACTCTAAATCAATCTTTTATTAATCAAAATTTAATTACAAGTTAAACTAAACAAATTGTTAAACAAAATAATAAAAGAAACAATAGAAGGGGAGGGAATGTGTCTGCTGAAAATTGGGGGTGGAAAGCAACCCGATGGGCCTAAGCCCGGTTCCAACATCAACAGGAAAAAAAGAGGAGGGCGCTGGAAAATGGGAGTGTGCTGAGGAAAGTTCACGTTGGCTTATGGCAGGTGATGCGCGACCATCATGGTGCTCCATTGGGCTTGACCTGATCCATCATAAAAAACTATTAAATAAAAGAGAGAAAAAGAAATAAAGCATGGAGAAACAAGAAAGGGTTTGCGAACGGCTAAGACAAAAGAAACCCAGAGGGTCCTTCTTCGCCGACGGGGAAGGCAAGAGCAATGTGGCCTCATCTTCTCAAATCGCCAGCGTAAAACAACACCGAATCACCAGTGTTCTCAAGGCCGTGGATGCTTCGAACTCGTGATGGTTCTCTTCACCAACATCTCGTCATCGACAAACTCAAGCTCTTCCGCCGTGATTCCTCGCCTCAAATCGCGGTTTTGTTTTCACGGTGAGTCCGATTTGAAATTTCTCTCTCAAGTTCTGTTTTCGATCTCATCATCACTATTCTTCTCACTTCCTCTCTCGTTGATTCCTGTGTTCTGCTTTGCGATAAGGTTTGTGGTTACGGCGATGAATGGGCAACGCTTTGATGGTACGGTGGTTGCATCTGGCTGCAAAAGGGCGACCGTAATGTGTGTTCGCGGTGGTCGCAAGAACAACGTTGGAGATGGCATAACTGACACAAATAGGAGGTATCAATTTCCGGTTACGGTTCGAGTTGGTGTTGATGGTTTCAAGCAAACAATGACGTTGATGCTGCAGATCGGTTGCTGCTATCGAAATTGATTGTGCAGGTGTTGATTTGTGGGTAGAAGGGTTCGATTTATGTGAAGGGCGGTTCTGGTTTTCCCTCGGCGTCGACGTTTGGTTCGGCTATTATGGTTTTTGAGTTGTTGTTGGTGAGGTTTGAAGAGTTTTGAAGAAGGAAGAGAGGGACGTGATTGTGTTGTTGGTTTGATGAATGAGGATGAGTGATGCAGTGGGTGAAAAATTGTTAAAGGAAAATCAAGGTTGTGCGTATGTTTCTCTGGGTTTCAAAAGAGTGATGCAGGTTTTGTTCAAGAGGTGGTTTGTTCAAGAGGTGAGTTCTTGTGATGTTACAGTTTGTGTTGAAGAGTAAAACTGGCTTGCGGAAAAATAATTGTTGCAGATGTGTTATCAAAGGTCACATGGTGTGTGCTGAGGCGAGAATGAGGCATTGTTGGGTTAAGAGGTGGTCGAATGATGATGAAGGAAATGTTGGTTGTTTTCAGGTTAATTTTGATAATGGCTGTGTTCATAGGGGCAAGGTTTTTTGACCAAGAAAAATCTGATGTGTTATGCTTTTGTGAATGTATTGTGTGTGAGTATTGAAAAAAATGCAAGAGTGTTTTGTTGAAGAGAGGGTCTTGTTGAGTGAGTTAAGAAAAAGTTTGTGAAAAAAATCTGGAAAAAATATGAGAAAGAGGCGCAGCCTTCCTCTTTCTCTTGGGATAGTGTTCTTATCTTTTTATACTTAGGTCAACTTGTCTTTTCTATCTTTTGTTTAACATGGGCTTAACATCATTTGGTAATGGGCTTGGAAAAAGAATGAATCACATTTGTAAGGCTATTATTGATAAAAAATGATTTTTTTGGAAATATGAACATTGGTTTAAAGAAAATAAAATGAGTATAGATTTATAGATAGAAATTGGAAATGACATTTGGATGAACAACGGATATGGTAAAAAAATTAGAAAATGAAATGGTTAATATTTGGATATTGGTATAAAAATGAGTAAAAAGAAAATGGTTTGTGGAATGACATGGGTTTACAGATAATCTAAATAAATTGAATAATGAAGAGGAAAAAAAAAGGTTTACAAAGTGGATATGAGAAACAAATGTCGGCTAGGAGAAAAAAAAATCTCATGAACAAATGGATGATGAAAACTCAATTCAAGGAATAAATGAATCCATACTCAAACTTTTCCATAAGAACCAATGATCAAATGAACACAACCATCACCAGACAACTCGCAACTGAAATGAATAACTCTCCGAATTAATCATCCTCTGTCAAAATAATTCTTGGATCACTTTGAATAATCTGAATTAACCTCTTGAAAAATAAATTCACGGAAGAAGCATAGAATAACTGACAGTCTAATTTCCTGAACCAAACTTCTCATGAATCACAACTTGATAATTTGATAAATTCAGCACACAACACAACTTGACTTGAACATGCACTGTTTGAGAAATCAACCACTGAATTAATGACGGCCCAGATGCATAGCAAATAGTCCTTTCAGACGTGAAATCCTTGACTACCGCTAAATCAGGGAAATAAACCCTAATTTAGTGACAGGAACAATAAGAGAATGATACCAATGAAGCGGCATAGCCAAGACCTTGAATTCTTCTGATAATCTACAAATGAGGTGTGAAACCTTAATCCCCGGATGACCATGATCCCATGCCTTAGGAACTTATGCAAATGATATGCAAAATGCGTATGATATGCAAACGAGAAGCAGAAAAAGATACAAAAGCCAGAGGGCAAATTTAGGGTGTCTACAGCTGCCCCTATTCAAACATGAGTTAGCTGTGCAGGATGTAAGCTACGGCTTAACAGGAAAACAAGATAACTTGTGGTTGAATACCAAAGACAGTCCAAAATTTGCACTCACAGAATGAAGAAGAACAGAGATATAGATTGTATAAGAAAGCAAAGTATATTGTAAAGTATGGGCGACGGAGGATGACCGTCAAGCGGAGGATGACTGCTGGGTGAAGAGCAATGACGGGGACGGCCGACATGCTGGGGATAAAAGGAAAAAAATGATGGGGACGGCCATCAAGTAAAGCTGTAATATTCTCTGGGGATTAATGAAAAATGATGGGGACGGCCATCAAGTTCATAAAGTAATGTAACCAACGATGGGGACGGCCATCGGGCTAAGAAGAAAAGGGACCACGACGGGGATGGCCATCGGGTTAAAGAATAAATGAAATGAACAGATGATGAGGTACGGTCATCAAAGGTGAAAGACGATCACCTAGCAGGGGACGGCTGCTCTGTAAGGGTTAAGGTGAGGGACGGTCATCTAATGGTGAAGGACGATCACCTAGCAGGGGACGGCTGCTAAAAATCACGACATAGGACGAATGTCGGATAGAAAATCAACGATGGGGACGGCCATCGGATGAGCATGATGGAGGACGACCATCAAGAGGCGGAGGACGACCACCTAGCAGGGTACGGCTGCTCTCAGGGTTTATCCTGACACAGGACGAATGTCAGATAAAAAGAAAATTGCTTTGTTGACAATCTACTGGGGAGTAGTAAACACGAACGAGTGTTTATATCCAAGAAATAAAAGGTATAAGTGTTTTGACGCTGTGTATAGATTAAAGATGCGGACGAGCATCCTTAAGATTATGATACGGACGAGTATCAGGTAGAAACAAACGCTTGACGCATGTTCTGAGATGATGGTACGGACGAGTACCAACTGGTTAACAAAGAACAAAGACTAGTGTTGAATCTGCGGGGATATATGAATGGTGTATACAAGATACGGACGAGTATCTGTATAAGCATGAGTATGAGTGGTGTATAGATGAGTGTTTAATCTGCTGGGGAGAGTGACACGGACGAGTGTCAAAAGGAGAAGAGTATAGTATAAACAAGTATCTGGTATACAAAGTATTTATGTTGCTGTGTTGGGGAAATGACATGGACGGATGTCAAGGAAATGTATATATATAAGTATATGTGAGTGCAAAGAGGATGTCTTTGGCTTTCTGCTGGGGATATGACACGGACAGGTGCCACAAGGAGTATATACTGATGTTTGTGAATGTGAGGCAACTGTTTTAGCTTTAACTCTCCGCTGGGGAATCTGGGGAGCATTCTGTATACTGTTGACGGGTTAAAAGCTTTTAACTCTGATGGGAACGAAGTGTTGGCAACCTGACGCTTGTTGGAGAGGTTTTCACTGGAGGAAAGACGACTCTGCGTGAGGTATACTTCGTTTAACTACTTTGAACATCTGCCGAGGATCTGATCATCCTGCTCTGACTCCACTGGGGAGAATTTCTTCTTGCTCTGCTGGGGAAATCCCTTGGAAATGAGAATCCCGATGACTCTATGGGGAAAGATCATCTTTAGACTTGGCTAGGGAAGATGCTTGATCACACAATCCCGCTGAGGAGGGAATTCTGATAATTCTAACTTTATGGGGGAGCAAGGCCTTCAACTTCCTGTTGGGAAAACTTCACTGTGGACAGATAAGTCCGCTTGGGGATGAGAACGAATCAATTAGCCTTGAAGTTCTGTTGGGGTTATCATCTGTTCCAACTCAGCTGGGGATGTGTCAACCCTTTGGCATGGTTGAGAAAAGATTTGGCAATGCTCTGCTGAGGAGAGACTTTGCTGGAGAATTAGAGATCGAAATAAGCCAAATTAAGCCCCATGTATAGCATGACGACTGTGCTGGGAAGATGTGCCAATGAAAATTGGCTTTGACTGAATGCGAATAACTAACTCCTCATGAGGGAATCTTGTCAGCTGAAAGAAGATCTTTATGCTCGGGGAAGAAATAAACTTCCAATGCCCTGCTGGTAAAATAAATACCAGACATTCCCTGAGAATTAACACAGTGCTTCAAACTTCTGAGCTCAACAAAAACATTACTGATCATCCTGAGTGAACTATCATTCCCTTAACTCCTCAATTATACCATACTGCATCATCCATAAAAAGATCGTCTTCAGAGGATTTTACAGAAGACTTGGCATCCAGAATTGCCCCAGTGTCTTCCAACTCTCGCAGAAATTCAACAAGTCTTGAGATAACTGCCCCAGATCACGTCTTGAAATGATTCTTGCCCCATATCAGAGCTAAAACAGAAACCATGCGGTATGAAGATGCAATGCAAATGATGTACAATGCAGACGTATGCTCATAACCAAAGATATGAAACAAGGATGGTTGGGCGCTAGGGCCAGGTTGATAGATATATTTTTTTTGGTTGCCAAGCAATTGGACTTTGAAGGTGAATTACCAGACGAGAACTGGTTTAATAAAGGTAGGCCAACAGACAAGAACTGATGGGCAAAGAAAAAGTCAACAGACGGGAACTGACTCCTTGGGTTCATTGTCAAACGAGAATTGACTCCGAAAAAGAATGACTACCAGACGAGAACTGGCGTTCAACGGGCTAAATGAAAAGGTGATCAGACGAGAACTGGTTAAAAGATTCGCCTACCAGACGAGAACTGGTATTTGAAGTGGGTTTGCCAGACGAGAACTGGACTTTGGGTTGGCTTGCCAGACGAGGACTAGACTTTGGAATGGGTTTGCCAGACGAGAACTGGACTTTGAAATGGGTTTGCCAGACGAGAACTGGACTTTGGATTGATTTGTAAGCTGGGGTTACGGGGCCCTGGGTGTGAGATTGATTTTTGGGGGGTAGGATGCCCAATGCACTTATGATGCGTATGCTCTAGAGATGCGACATGAATAACGTATGCAAATAATTTATGCAATGCTTATGAAAGGCTATAAGAACTCCCGAGGATGGGGAAAAAGTCATAGGTGACAAGGCTTCTGGTTGAGAAGGGTGACAAAGGCGAGGGGGGGTAGCATGATTTCCCGACACTCGTCTTGAACTCTGAGATGACTGATATACTTGCTCTGCATAGCTAAAGTTTGCCCCTGTTGGGTGAGTCTCTGAACAGACTATCACTGATTATACAATCCCTGGAACGGCGGACCTGGATGTCCTCTCGTGAAGAGTTTCACTTAGTAAGATCTGGAAGTGTACTGCCCCGGTATGAGCGTGTAAGCGACTTGATTCATTCTGACTGAGCATTGGAAGAATTGACCCTTAGTCAACGGAAACTCCGGGTGTCCTGCCCCTGCTTGGGAGATTCAGCTCTGATCAACTGACTTTGAATGACGTTCCCCGATCAACTGATGCTTGGGAACTCTCTTTACTCTGATGGATACCTTGGTCGACAAAGCCACTGGATAACATGCCCCTGATTCATAGGCTGACAAGATGCTCTTGATTCTGGTCATCATTGTCGAATGATCAAGTTCCCTCATGATTGCTCTTTGTAGGAACTTCCCTGGTGTCACAAACTGACTTGCAATTAAAACTGTTCATTCACAAATGGTAATTTTAATGCAGTGCACATGCAAGTTTTGAAAATTTATTTTATTTAAATGTTGTGACAGCGTGTGACGAATGGACGATTAGTCCAAACGTAGTGTGGAATTAGCAAACCTTTAGGAGTCAGTTTACGCAACCTTGTCGTAGTATGCTTTCAGAATTGAACCTGATTCAATTAGGACTTTCAAGGGTTATGACGTGGTCTGGTTCACGGTTTTTAGAAAGAAGGGTTTATGACTCAAATTTTATTTGTGCCCACCCATTCTTCTTGATGTTCTCCAGTCCTATGTTCAGCTAATTCGACTTAAGCGCTCGCTTCTCACAAGGGTTTTGTACTGGTTGAGGAACCAATGACATTGACGATCTAAGCACCAATGAGGTTTCTTGGAGTAACGATCACCCCTTCTGACTTTGTGCCTACTGTCACACGACTTTGTTCTTATGGAACTTTTTCTTCAGATTTTTTTATTCCCTAACTTTTGCCTGGACTGATTTTTCTGAATGTTTTTTCGATTTTGAAGTCCAGCGGGATGCCCTAACTTTTGCCTAAGTCATATGTTTTCACACATTTTTTCGACTTAACGGACTTTATTCCTTTTTCTTTATTTTTGTTGAACAAATCGTGTGACACTGGCTTGTCATGACTTGCTGAAAGGGTTGACTGCCTCATTCCTTTGTTGGTGAGGGATAACCATTGTGGTTTCACGTCCCTTGACCTCTTGAGGTGTAATGAATAAAGGTAATGGATCCTCGGATGCACACTCCTTTGGAAATTTGAACGCTCGGTCAAATTAACTGATAACTACCCTGCCCCGGGTTGAATGTGAGGGTTTTTTTTTGTTTAGAAAAGAAACTCCTACTTCAAGGCTCAAAGGGCTTGACGAGGGTCTATCTCCCTTATATCTCCGGTGTTTGGGAATTGAAACAATGCCTGTACATCGTCAGCAGGTTCTACCCTGAAAGCATACCTTCAACAATTATGAGTATTCAGTTGTCATCATCCTCCCTCAAACCTGCTAAACAACAGTGAAATAAATGGGAGGTAAATGGATGCATATTTTTTTTGTTTTTTCAATGCAAGTAAAGAAAAATGAGCGAATGCGAAATAATTGATTCAAAAGTGCAAGATCACTACATTAACATTATCATTTAAAATAACAATGCTTAAAAGACAAGTAGCTGCTAACAGGAAAGAAACTACAATGCAAATGATAAAAGGATACAGCGATCACCAACTCTGATGACATACTGTTGTCTGAGCCACTGAAATCAAGATACGCTTCTTCTGAAGTCTTTGAACTCAATCAGGTGAAAGGTTGACGTGCACAACCAAGCTTCCTTCTGGAAAGGAAATGTAGCCCTTGTCGATCAATTGTTGTACTTTAGCTTGAAAAGCTTTGCAATCTTCAGTTGAATGCCCCATTGATCCACCATGATACCCGCACTGCTCATGAGGATTGTACCCTGGAGGGTACGGCTCTGACAACGGCTTGAGAGGCTTAGGAACCACCACTGAGCTCTGAATTAGATGTGGCAAGAGTTCACTGTACTCCATGGGAACTGGATGAAGAGGTGCAATCCTTCTTTCCAGATTGTTACGAGGCCTAGGCTGGCTCTGAAGTTGATTCTGAGGTCTTCGTCCATGAGATTGTAGATTTGGACGAGGAGGAGCCCAGGGTTTCTGACACGGTGTTCTGAGCATTGCCGAATGCCTACAAGAGTAACCAGACACGGGAATAGATGATCTCTGAGAAGATGTTGGTCTAGAATATTCGATATTTGCCATGACTGCACTGACGTCATTCCATTCTTCCTCTTGGGAGCTAACAACAGACTCACCTTCACTAGCTGGGATATTCGAAAAGTCCTGGATCTTTCCACTTTTGAGCAGGCTCTCAATGCGTACTCCAACTATCATCAAATCAGAGAAGCTTGTCATCCCAATGCTACTCATTCTTTCCAAGTATGGACCCTGCAAGGTGCCCACGAACATGTCAATTAATTCTCTATCTGAAAGTGGTGGTTGCACTTGGGCTGCCAATTCTCTCCACCGCTGTGCATATTCTCTGAAAGATTCACCACTCCTCTGGGATAGGCTTTGCAAGTGCGTGCGATTGGGCGCCACGTCCATATTGTACTGGTATTGCTTTACGAAAGCTCTGGATAAATCATTCCAAGATCGGATATGACTGCTTTCCAAATCCATGTACCAACTTAAAGATGCCCCACTTAAATTGTCCTGAAAATAGTGAATCATCAACTTATCATTGCAGGCATAAGAAGTCATTTTTCTACAGAACATCACCAAATGACGCTTTGGGCAACTGACACCAGTGTATTTCTCGAACTTCGGAGTTTTGAAATCTGGAGGAATGACAAGACCAGGCACCAAACACAGAGTTAGAGCATCAAAACCGAAGGCATCAGGATCCGCTAAGGCTTTGAGTCGCTCGTCCAACACACGAAATCTTTCAGCAGGATCAATAACTTGTGGATCCTTGGTTTTCACAAGAGGGATTGCCCCTTGGAAGTTCGGCATAGGGAAAGCAAAACTCTGATAATCTGTAGTATCAGAAGAAGATGAAGGTCCACCTCGGACAGCAGATGGTTCAGGTACATTCTGATTCACGATCGGGGTCTGTACAGGCTGAGCTTGAGTAAGGTAGTCCACTTGCAGAAAATCATCATCAGGAGAAAGACCATACAAAGGATTGGTCATTGAAGTGAAACCAGGTGGAAACTCAACATTATGACGGTTGTTCTCTGACATAGCTACTGACGGCTTCCAATCTGACCCTTTACCTCTTGACACTGCTCAATCTAGCTTCACACACTCTGTCGTCTTCTAACTGTTACCACTTGTTCAAACTGAGTACCGGGAAATCAGCTGGCTGGTCATGGACAAAAGAGGAAGGATGAGCTCTCTGGAGGAGGAAAATGCAATGCAGATGCAAATGCGAAATGCAATATGATGATGCAAAAGATGTAAAGACATGGGATCACAGCTGGAAACTGCCTGGAATCTGGAATACTGCCAAGAATCAAGTGTCTGTAACCACAAGATCTCTATATAGTAACCCGAGATAGTAACTGAAAACCAGAGGTCAATAACTTCAGGATCATAGTGACCGGATCGAACAATTGTACTGGTAATGAGGGTATGTTGAGGTCAAGGGTTCCTGCAAACCTGTAAACAGCCCAACCCCCTCACAGGTAGTGTTCTAAAACAAGGATCCTCAGACTTGGATCAGTTATGAGAAGTGTAAACACTTCTAACCCGGAGGTACAGTGTTTACAATAACCATAAAAAATCCTCCTCTAATTCTCCTCAGTTTCTGAAGGTCATGATAACGGTCATCCAGACTTAGCAGGCTTCCCAGATAGCCCTAGCACTACAGGAAATTTGTAGCACAGAGTTCTCAAGAAGAAACCCATATCTGAACCGTGTTTCATATTCCCGCACCAGACCGAAATGGAATGGGAAAGAACATGAACCACTCTAGCCTAGGTGTCACTCAGGTCCCAGGTATAGGACCTTAACTCTCAATAGAACCCCACCCACCAAAGCAAAACCAGATCCAGCCAGACAGCATGACAGTATGATATATACAAAAGCTATAAAGAAAGCAATAAAGCAACTGTACATAAAGCAATAAACAAAAATAAATATACAAGCACAGGTAGCACATAACACCCCAGTAAACACAAATCAATCAAACGCTAGGAGGAACCCACAAAAGAACCAGAAGCCCTGGTTACAGTATAAGGGTCCCCAGCAGAGTCGCCAAGCTGTCGCTCCCGATAAATGAGACTGGCTCAAATATAGCACAGACGCGAACGGTCGGCGAAAAGAACAATGAGAACACACATGAGTGAACTCACAGGGAATGAATAGAGTCGCCAGCTAGGCATTTTTATCCCGGAGGAAAGGCAATGCTGCATAGACCTAGAAAGATATGGATAAGACGGTTGCGAACCAGAGAGACTGAGAAAGGGGGTTGGTTACAACCTGGGAAGGTATTAGCACCCAGATTGTCCGTCGTACTCGACGGGATCCACGCTTAAAAGATTTGTGTTTTAAAGGGGTAGTGTCAGTGCAATCTGTGTATAAATGAGCTAGAAAAGGATGTACAGGTGTCAGTGTAAAGTGTATAAGTGATGTGAAGTGTATAAGAGAAGTGTCGGTTCAAGGAAAAGAGTGAGATGCTCAAGATCATGAGGCTTAAAGAATAAAGCTAGAAAGAGGGGGGATATACAGAGACTTTTGTTCGATAACTGTTAAGTTATGCCTACGTATCCTCTCGTGCAATGAGGAAGTCAGAACACCGTAGTTCGACCCAAAGAGACTGAAAGTGAATTGACTTGTGAATTGCTTACTTGTCTATGCTCAAGTGTATGATCTGTCTGGCACAGATGCAAACTGTCTTGCATTAGACGGAAGAAGCAAGTTCTCGTTTATGAGTGAATGAGATGAGAAAAGAATCCCGAAGGAGACGATTATTGTTTGTTTTTGTGTTTTCAGTCTTTTATTGCTTTTGAAAGTTTGTCATAAGTTAATGAGCTTAAGTCTAAACCAATGGATTTAGCAAACTCATCACATCTTCCCTCTGATTAGGGGTAATGAGAATACCTTAAGTGTGAAGTCAACTTCTCACACTTAATCACCTTGGTGTAGGATTAAGATCATTAACCTACTTGTGATTATTTAGATGTTTTTGTTGTTTTTGTTTAGTGTTAAGTAATGAGGTTAAGCCATAATCAGGGATTAAACAGACTCATTACACCATCCTAATAGAAGGATAATAGATGAGAATGTTTAAGCTGAGGAAAGCTCCTCAACTTAATCCATGATTAGGGATTAAACTCATGACAAATAAAAGCCTTTATTAAGTGGATTTTATTTACTGATATGATGATGAAGTGAGTTTTATGATTTGTAAGACAACTTGAGGGGGACTTGTCCATTAACACTAGGGTTAGTCCTTCTTAACCAGTTAAGGAAGAATTAGAACCCTAATGCAAGGCCCAAGTTACAAGTGTGATGTCTTGATGATTATTAGATGGATTGATTAAAGGAGTTAAACACATTAAGGGTTTAACACTTAGGATTAAAGTTATACACTCCATCCTAATAGAAGGATGCAGGCATAAGCTTAATCACAAAGCCTTAAAGCCTTTAGGGTTTAGTCCCCGATTATGAGATGAGAAGAGAAGACTCAAAGAGACACAAAGGTAAAACTAAGTGGGGGACTAACCAAAACCCTAATCATTGTCATGCTTGGTTGTTCCTAAGGGTTGTGAGGTTTACTATCCTAAAGAAGAAAGAAAGAAGAAGAGAAAGATGAAAGGAGAAACTCCATGGTGGCCTAAGCACACCTCAAGTCGAGAAAGAATAAGAGAAGATGAGGAATAAGATAAGAAGATGAGAATGCGATAATGGAGATAAGATAAAGAGATGAGAATGCTATATGGAGTAATGCACAAACAGAGCCTACACCAGTAAGACTTCCAGATGCAGCAGCAGGCAATAAAACTAGGCCTCAGTGTTACCTAACGGAGAAGGTCCGTTGCCTCTTCAATTCGTTCATAAAACTCATGAATACTTGTCTGAGGTACCAAACTCAAGACGTGCACCAAAAATTACCAATCAACCAGAATCTTCATGCCAAGTCATTATCAATGTCACAACTTGCATCACCGATTGCACAAATATGTCAACAAATAATTAACAAATTAATCATAGAGTCATTATCACACTACACCACCATCAAGATCGGGAAATGAACCTACAAAACGCCAAACGCAAACTAAAACCAAAGTTAGACACAAATCTATTTAATTACACTAATCGAAATCAAAACAAAGTTAGAAAAATTAAAAATAAGATAATAACCTAATTTAAATCCTAAATCTAATTCTTCATAAAATATTACCAAAGTTAATTAATAAACAAAAATATAAAGAAAATATAATTGAAATTAAATTTTAAGGTTAACTAAAATATGGTAAAAACTCTAAATCAATCTTTTATTAATCAAAATTTAATTACAAGTTAAACTAAACAAATTGTTAAACAAAATAATAAAAGAAACAATAGCAGGGGAGTGAGTGTGTCTACTGAAAATTGGGGGTGGAAAGCAACCCGATGGGCCTAAGCCCGGTTCCAACATCAACAGAAAAAAAAGAGGAGGGCGCTGGAAAATGGGAGTGTGCTGAGGAAAGTTCACGTTGGCTTATGGCAGGTGATGCGCGACCATCATGGTGCTCCATTGGGCTTGACCTGATCCATCATAAAAAAACTATTAAATAAAAGAGAGAAAAAGAAATAAAGCATGGAGAAACAAGAAAGGGTTTGCGAACGGCTAAGACAAAAGAAACCCAGAGGGTCCTTCTTCGCCGACGGGGAAGGCAAGAGCAATGTGGCCTCATCTTCTCAAATCGCCAGCGTAAAACAACACCGAATCACCAGTGTTCTCAAGGCCGTGGATGCTTCGAACTCGTGATGGTTCTCTTCACCAACATCTCGTCATCGACAAACTCAAGCTCTTCCGCCGTGATTCCTCGCCTCAAATCGCGGTTCTGTTTTCACGGTGAGTCCGATTTGAAATTTCTCTCTCAAGTTCTGTTTTCGATCTCATCATCACTATTCTTCTCACTTCCTCTCTCGTTGATTCCTGTGTTCTGCTTTGCGATAAGGTTTGTGGTTACGGCGATGAATGGGCAACGCTTTGATGGTACGGTGGTTGCATCTGGCTGCAAAAGGGCGACCGTAATGTGTGTTCGCGGTGGTCGCAAGAACAACGTTGGAGATGGCACAACTGACACAAATAGGAGGTATCAATTTCCGGTTACGGTTCGAGTTGGTGTTGATGGTTTCAAGCAAACAATGACGTTGATGCTGCAGATCGGTTGCTGCTATCGAAATTGATTGTGCAGGTGTTGATTTGTGGGTAGAAGGGTTCGATTTATGTGAAGGGCGGTTCTGGTTTTCCCTCGGCGTCGACGTTTGGTTCGGCTGTTATGGTTTTTGAGTTGTTGTTGGTGAGGTTTGAAGAGTTTTGAAGAAGGAAGAGAGGGACGTGATTGTGTTGTTGGTTTGATGAATGAGGATGAGTGATGCAGTGGGTGAAAAATTGTTAAAGGAAAATCAAGGTTGTGCGTATGTTTCTCTGGGTTTCAAAAGAGTGATGCAGGTTTTGTTCAAGAGGTGGTTTGTTCAAGAGGTGAGTTCTTGTGATGTTACAGTTTGTGTTGAAGAGTAAAACTGGCTTGCGGAAAAATAATTGTTGCAGATGTGTTATCAAAGGTCACATGGTGTGTGCTGAGGCGAGAATGAGGCATTGTTGGGTTAAGAGGTGGTCGAATGATGATGAAGGAAATGTTGGTTGTTTTCAGGTTAATTTTGATAATGGCTGTGTTCATAGGGGCAAGGTTTTTTGACCAAGAAAAATCTGATGTGTTATGCTTTTGTGAATGTATTGTGTGTGAGTATTGAAAAAAATGCAAGAGTGTTTTGTTGAAGAGAGGGTCTTGTTGAGTGAGTTAAGAAAAAGTTTGTGAAAAAAATCTGGAAAAAATATGAGAAAGAGGCGCAGCCTTCCTCTTTCTCTTGGGATAGTGTTCTTATCTTTTTATACTTAGGTCAACTTGTCTTTTCTATCTTTTGTTTAACATGGGCTTAACATCATTTGGTAATGGGCTTGGAAAAAGAATGAATCACATTTGTAAGGCTATTATTGATAAAAAATGATTTTTTTGGAAATATGAACATTGGTTTAAAGAAAATAAAATGAGTATAGATTTATAGATAGAAATTGGAAATGACATTTGGATGAACAACGGATATGGTAAAAAAATTAGAAAATGAAATGGTTAATATTTGGATATTGGTATAAAAATGAGTAAAAAGAAAATGGTTTGTGGAATGACATGGGTTTACAGATAATCTAAATAAATTGAATAATGAAGAGGAAAAAAAAGGTTTACAAAGTGGATATGAGAAACAAATGTCGGCTAGGAGAAAAAAAAATCTCATGAACAAATGGATGATGAAAACTCAATTCAAGGAATAAATGAATCCATACTCAAACTTTTCCATAAGAACCAATGATCAAATGAACACAACCATCACCAGACAACTCGCAACTGAAAAGAATAACTCTCCGAATTAATCATCCTCTGTCAAAATAATTCTTGGATCACTTTGAATAATCTGAATTAACCTCTTGAAAAATAAATTCACGGAAGAAGCATAGAATAATTGACAGTCTAATTTCCTGAACCAAACTTCTCATGAATCACAACTTGATAATTTGATAAATTCAGCACACAACACAACTTGACTTGAACATGCACTGTTTGAGAAATCAACCACTGAATTGATGACGGCCCAGATGCATAGCAAATAGTCCTTTCAGACGTGAAATCCTTGACTACCGCTAAATCAGGGAAATAAACCCTAATTTAGTGACAGGAACAATAAGAGAATGATACCAATGAAGCGGCATAGCCAAGACCTTGAATTCTTCTGATAATCTACAAATGAGGTGTGAAACCTTAATCCCCGGATGACCATGATCCCATGCCTTAGGAACTTATGCAAATGATATGCAAAATGCGTATGATATGCAAACGAGAAGCAGAAAAAGATACAAAAGCCAGAGGGCAAATTTAGGGTGTCTACAGTGACCATCATCTTTTGCACAATCTTTTTGATATTCTTATTAGCTGCCTCAACAGCACCATTCATCTTTGGCCTGTAAGGAGAAGAATTGTGGTGTTGGATCTTGAAGTCCCGGCATAGTTCTACCATCATTTTATTGTTCAAGTTGGAACCATTATCAGTAATGATTCGCTCGGGCACTCCATACCGACAAATGATGTCCCTCTTCAGAAATCGGGCTACCACTTGCCTTGTAACATTTGCATATGAAGCTGCTTCAACCCACTTGGTGAAATGGTCAATGGCTACCAGGATGAATCTGTGGCCATTTGAAGCAGTTGGTTCAATCTTTCCAATCATATCAATGCCCCACATGGCAAAGGGCCAGGGTGAAGACATCACATTCAGAGGATTCGGAGGCACATGCACTTTATCCGCATAAATCTGGCATTTATGGCATTTCCTGGCATAGGCACAACAATCTGCATCCATTGTGATCCAGTAATAACCTGATCTTAGCAACTTTTTAGCCATTGCATGCCCTCCAGCATGGGTACCAAAGGATCCTTCGTGCACCTCGTGCATCAACAAGTCTGCTTCTGTCCTATCAACGCATCTGAGGAGTGCCATATCAAAGTTTCTCTTGTACAGGGAACCGTCAGTATTCAGGAAGAAACTACCAGCTAGCCTTCTTAATGTCTTCTTATCATTGGAAGATGCCCCAGGTGGGTATGTTTGATCCTCCAAGAAGCACTTAATGTCATGGAACCAAGGCGTATCATATTTGACAACATCTGCTGAGAATACATATGCTGGTCTGTCAAGTCTGGATACTGCAATTCGAGGCACAAAGTTGGCAGCTTGAACTTTGATCATGGATGAAATGGTAGCCAGAGCATATGCGAACTGATTTTCGTCTCGTGGGATATACTCAAGCTTGACCGTTGTGAAGAAAGTCAATAACCTCCTTGTATAATCCCTATAAGGTATCAGATGATCTTGGTGGGTGTACCATTTGCCGTTGGTTTGATTGATTACCAGAGCTGAATCTCCGAACACAGTCAAAGTCTTGATCCTGAGGTCAATGGCTTCCTCAAGACCCATAATGCAAGCTTCGTATTCAGCTCCGTTGTTAGTGCAATTAAAGGTGAGTTTTGTCGAGAAAGGTATGTGAACTCCCTTAGGTGTAATGAGTACTGCACCAACACCATGACCATTCATATTAACAGCACCATCAAACATCATAGTCCATTCTTCTTCAGGGTCGGGCCCTTCAGTGTGAATAGGCTCTTCATGATCTTTCGTTTTTATGAACATGATGTCTTCATCAGGGAAGTCAAATCTCATAGGCTGGTAATCATCAATGGGTTGCTCAGCAAGATAATCAGACAATACACTGCCTTTGATGGCTTTCTGAGATGTGTACTGAATGTCATATTCCGTGAGGATCATTTGCCATCTTACAACCCGCCCGGTAAGTGCTGGCTTCTCAAAAATGTACTTAACTGGGTCCATCTTCGAGATCAATAATGTAGTGTGGGTCAACATATACTGCCTTAGTCGGCGAGCAGCCCACGCTAAAGCACAACAAGTTTTCTCGAGCAGTGAATAACGTTGTTCATAGTCGGTAAACTTTTTGCTTAGGTAGTATATTGCATACTCTTTTCGACCAGACTCGTCATGTTGGCCCAACACACACCCCATTGATTCTTCTAATACTGTCAAGTACATGATTAGAGGTCTTCCTTCAACTGGAGGCATAAGGATTGGAGGCTCTTGTAAGTATTCCTTGATTTTGTCAAAAGCCCTCTGGCAGTCTTCATTCCACCTGACCGTTTGTTCTTTTCTTAACAGCTTGAACAAAGGCTCACAGGTTGCTGTAAGGTGAGATATGAACCGTGAAATGTAGTTCAATCTACCTAGAAACCCCCGAACTTATTTTTCTGTCTTCGGTGCAGGCATTTCTTGAATGGCTTTAACTTTATCAGGGTCAACTTCAATCCCTTTTTCACTTACAATAAATCCCAGCAGTTTACCGGATCGTACCCCGAATGTGCATTTGTTGGGGTTTTTCTTCAATTGGTACTTCCTCAGACGCTTAAATAACTTCAATAGATTTACCAGGTGGTCTTCTTCTGTGAGGGACTTGGCAATCATGTCGTCCACATAACATTCAATTTCTTTGTGGATCATGTCATGGAATAATGTTACCATAGCCCGTTGATAAGTGGCACCAGCATTCTTCAGTCCGAATGGCATCACCTTATAACAGAATGTGCCCCAGGGTGTGATGAAAGTTGTCTTCTCCATGTCTTCAGGTGACAACTTGATCTGATTGTATCCTGAAAATCCGTCCATGAAGGAGAACACCGAGAACTGAGCCGTATTGTCGACCAATACATCAATGTGAGGTAAAGGGAAGTCATCTTTCGGGCTGGCTCTATTCAAGTCCCGGTAATCCACACACATCCTCACCTTGCCATCTTTCTTAGGCACAGGTACAATATTAGCAACCCACGACGGATAACTGGCCACAGCAAGGAACCCGGCGTCCCACTGCTTTTGTACCTCTTCCTTTATCTTCATTGCCATATCTGGGCGAGTACGGCGCAACTTCTGTTTTACGGGTGGGCAGTCTTCTTTTAAAGGCAGCTTGTGCATGACAATATCGGTGTCCAACCCTGACATATCCTGATAAGACCAAGCAAACACATCCACATACTCCCGAAGCATATCAATCAGTTGTTCTTTTACTGAATCTTGTAGGCAGGCCCCGATCTTAACCTCTTTCACGTCTTCTTCCGTACCAAGATTAACCGTTTCAATCTCCTCCTGATGAGGAGTGATAACCTTCTCCTCTTGCCTTAACAGTCTGGCTAGCTCTTCAGGTAGCTCGTAATCTTCTTCAACCCCTTCATCAGCTTGATTGATTGGATTGTCAAAGTCATACGAAGTCATAGCAGTGTTGTTGTCGGTGCAGTCTGAAAGGCACTTTCTGCAAGGGTTTAGATTGGTTTATTTTAGTGATCAATTTTAATCTTGTTTAGAAAAAGTGAAATGAAGTTATCATTTTGAAAACATTGCCATTTTATTTTTTTGTACAAAAAGAAAAAATGAAAAACAGTGAGCGGAAAAGGAAAAGACTCATTTGCAAAAGATGTCCGATATTCATTGATTAATCCATTTGCACAAAATTACAAGATGGCCCGATTACAAAATGAGTCTTGACATCTGGGGCAAGATGCAAGACTTGATGCATGCTTTAAAAATACAGGAAATAATAATTACTCTGCAGGAGTAACCCTTATAATTTCCTGGGAAGACCAATTAAGGACTTGGCTCCCCAGGATCCTTGGACGTATCCAGCTCTCCAGGTTGCGGTTGCTTTCCTCCTCGTCTTCCAAGTTGTTCACAGCATCCGGGGTGAGCATTCCCCCGCTGACAAAATTGGGCTCTTTGGCAGCCTCTGATTGATCTTGTTGAGTTGGTCTGTAACCCAACCCATATCTGTCTTCTTTCTTTTCCACGGGCAGCAACTTACCCCAGCCTTGGGCGGTACCTTCCTCAACAACCTTCCGGGCTTGCCGATATGAAGTCATGGAGGTTCCCAGTACAGCAGATGCTTCATTAATGTTCAGGGCCTCAAACCCCTAGCTCATAGTTTCATGGATCTCCCCATCTATTTCAATGTACTTATACGTAGCCAGATGGCTAACAAAGATGTCCTCTTCCCCACAGATGGTGATGATCTGGCCTTCCCACTCGAATTTTAACTTCTGGTGAAGGGTAGACGTAACAGCGCCAGCGGCGTGGATCCAGGGTCTACCCAACAGACAGTTGTAGGTCGGCTGAATGTCCATCACAAAGAAAGTAGTTTTGAAGGTCTGCGGGCCAATCATCACAGGCAGATCAATCTCTCTAAGCACTGATCTTTTAGAGCCATCGAATGCTCTCACCACCAAATTACTTGGACGCAATGCCAAGCCATCATACTCCAGCTTCACTAAGGCTTTCTTTGGTAGAACATTGAGTGATGACCCAGTGTCCACCAGTACATGAGATAGAACAACACCCTTGCATTCCAAGGTGATATGTAAAGCCTTATTATGGTTACGTCCCTTCGTTGTTAAGTCAGCATTGGTGAAGCCCAGTCCATGACTGGTGTTGACATTTTCCACCACAGTTTCTAGCTGATTAACGGTGATTTCCTCTGGCACGTATGCTGCGTGCAGGACTTTCAATAATGCATTCCTGTGAGCTTCAGAACACATCAACAAGGATAATATGGAGATTTTTGAGGGAGTTTGGTGAAGCTGATCCACCACCTTGTAATCACTTCTCTTTATGATTCTCATGAACTCGTCTACATCTTGCTCAAAAGATGTCTTCTGAGCCTCTTTGACAGTTGGCTCTTCAAATACCACACTCTTTCCTTTTGCTTTGGCAGCAGCTTCTGCTTCAGCATTAGGCCTTTGTGTTTGTGAGGCAAAAAGGCGTCCGCTTCTGGTGAAGCCTCCGCCTCCCCCAACATTATCAATTTGTGGGGAAGAGGTTGAAGAATCCAAAGTGATTTTCTCCCTGTTGCAGTAGAGATCAGAGCCATAATGCCAAGGTATGGCATTGCTGCTTTCATAAGGAACTGGTCCAGGTACCGTAATAGTAACTGGACTGACTGCTGCAGAGGAGGGTATTGTAACGGTGTGCGGATCGTAGTAAATGGTGACTGGTGATCTGGCAGGAGGTGCCACTGCTTGTTGCTGAAAGTTCTTGTTTGGAGGAACATTTGATGGATCATAGTAGATTGTAACTGCTGAGACGTCTTCATTGATTTTTGTTGGCATTGTAGAAGATTCTGCTGATAAAATGGATGCTGATGTTGTAGAAGAAATGGTTGTTGAAATCTGATTTGTTGAAGTGATGGGCGGAGCCGTTGCTGATGATATTGATGAATCGGTAGGAATTATTGTTGCTGCTGTTGTAGAAGAATCAGGCATTGCTGTCAAAGGAATTGCTGGATTTGTAGGTGCCGTTGTTGAGATCTGAAGGATACCATCCTTGATAAGACCATCTATGCCGCTTCTCAAATTATCACACCCGTTGACTGCAATGTTGCAATACCCACAACCGAGCTTACACCCGGGGAACACCTGGCACTCTAGAAGCTGAGCTTTAATCTCGACCAAAGGTGTTCGAATTTGTGCAACACTGGTGATCAAAGTAGATGGTTTGTCTTCCTCAATGGCATTAATCCTCGGCCCACCATGATTAGGCATAGGATTTCTATTGACATTCAGAGGAGGTGCGAAGTTGAGGGCTTTAGAATCCACCAGATCTTGAACTTTCATTTGCAAAGCCCTGCATTTCTCAGTATTGTGGCCAGGTGTATTGGAGTGGAAAGCACACCTGGCGTTGACATCGTAATTCTTCGGGAGATTAGAGGGATCTGGTGGTGCCAATGTCCTTAACTCAACCAAGTTAAGTTTCAGGAGTTGTGGCAATAAGGCAGCATAAGGCATAGGGATAGGGTCAATCACCCTGTTTGCCTGTGATGGTCTTTGTTGAAAGGGTCGTTGTGGTTGATTGCTGTTATTGTTGTTATAGGTTCTCTGTGGCGGGTACTAAACTTGCTGTTGATACTGTGGTTGTTGATATGATGGTTGCTGAGGAATCGGAGCTGGAATAGTGACAGCTGCTACTGATTTGTGAACATACTGAGGTCTGCCCCTGCTGGCATGAATGGCATTTGTCTCACCAGTCCTTCGAGGTCCCACAAAAGGCTTCCTGGGATTACCGGACGAACTTGCACCATTATCAGAAATTTTGCCCATTTTTAATAGACTTTCAATTCTTTCACCAGCTATAACTACGTCAGCAAAACTGGTGGAAGAAAAGGCAGCCAGCTTATCAATATATGTTTCTTACAGAGTATTCATGAACATGTCGGCCATTTCTCTTTCCGACATGGGTGGTTGGACAGCAGCAGCAAGTTGTCTCCACCTTTGGGCGTATTCCCTGAAGCTTTCTCTGGAGGATTAAGACATTCCCATTAGGAGGGTCCTGTTAGGAGCCATGTCCAGATTGTATTGGTATTGTATGATGAAGGCCTCAGCTAGGTCCTTCCAGCATCTGATAGTAGCTCTGGTCAAGTGTGAATACCACTCCCTTGAAGCCCCAGTCAAACTGTCTTCAAAATAGAACATCCACAACTTTTCGTCCATGGTATATGCTTTAAGTCTCCCCAGAAAAGACTGGAGGTGAGTTCGTGGACAAGAGGTTCCATTGTATTTCTCGAAGCACGGAGGTTTGAGCTTGTGGGGAATTCTCACCCCATCCACAAACCCCATATCCATTACATCGAAACCCAAAGAGTTTTGAGACTCCAGAGATCTCAATTTCTCATTAATTTCATCAAACCTCCTATCATAGACTTCGTCTCTAGCTCCCATGACAGTGAACTGCTCTTCTTGGGGATCTTCTTGCAAGATTCTCCCCCCAACAGTATTTCCTTGCACATTTCCCTGAATGTTGACTTCCGGATCTAGATGAGGTCCAAATACAGGTGGATTAACATGAGGCTGACCCCTCTCATTGTTACTTGTTCCTCCAGTCCCAGGATGAGGTTCCTCGGGGGTTTGTCTTTCTACCAATGCCCTTAGCCTTTCCTGACTCTGGGCTAAGCCGGTCATCACAGTCATGAATTGGGCCATTTGGTTTCTCATCTCCACTCTTTCATTAGCCATCTGGGTTCTGACCTCAGTCAGGTCTTGCTGTACCTGCTCCATTAGAATACCCGGAAGGTTGTTGCGAGTAGGATACCGGTGTGCACGGTTGACAGGGAACACTCTTCTGCGAGCAATATTTCCTGAGGTTCACAACAGAGTTAGAGACAAGTAAATAATAAAACCTACAAAACAAAACAAAAGTTAGTATGCAATGCAGTATGCTTATTTGTTTTCCAAGGTATCCGGCTTGGCTCTTGGTTTTGACCTTTCCAGACCTCGAGGAAGATGCTTTGATGTTGTTTGAGAAAAGAAACCCAATGAAAACAAACTAACAAATATATTACAAATGGTGAATCATACATAGTTTGTTTTTTACAACACATGCCCCTGAAGGGTCAAAATACAGTACAAAAGAAAAGTAAATCAAATGAAAACAACAACAATCAAAAAAGTCAGACATCTAGTCCAAACTCATCTTCCTTAACCTCCTTCAGAAGTGCCTCAGTCACTGGACCAGCTGGATGCTCTGTAATGGTCCTGATGAGGAGGTTCCTGGTGGCAATGGCAGTGGTCAGCTTCTTGTGCCTGTCCTGATCCTTTGATCTTTTCAAACCAGCCCTAAGCTTCAACTCTGAAATCTCCTTCTGGGCTGCCAGCAAAGCTTCCCGCTGCTTCTTTTCATTGGCCTCTAATTGTTCAATCTTGGCTTGAACTCTCTGATCCTCTTGTGTCCGGGCTTCAATGATCCTGACCCACCTAGCCTGACTTTCTTGCAGATAGAGCTCAGTCCTAGCCTTCTGAATCTTGGCCTCTTTACAAGAATTCTTCAATATTTGCTCCCCAGCTGTTGCTTTCCTGATGTAGTCCTCTGTTTTCTCAATTTTGGCAAGATGCTCCACCCTAAGCTTCTCTAACCTCTCAATGTCCAGACGACCATCACTCCTTTCCCAAAGGGTCTTCTTCATAGCTTGAGACAGATTCTCATTCCTTTCCTTCAGCTTCTCAAATTCTTCCAGGCTGACAGTGGCTGCTGGCTGTACTGTAGATGGCCCAGGTGTGTCCTCCAAGGTGAAAGGCATTCCAGTAATCTGAGCTCTAGCATGGGACCAGTCATAGTACTGAGCTAAAGCAACATTATTACACTTCCCGAGAATAGCCACCCCCTTAGTCTGGATGTTGTCCCAAGCCCAAGATGCTTGTCTGACAACAGCTGAGTTAGGCTTTACTTCACAATACAAGGTCTCAGCTAAATCTTGCACTCTAGGAGGGTGAACCAAAGCATAGCCCAATTGTCTCTTAAACAACAAAGGATTGTAGTTGATGCAACCCTTTACTCCTACCAGAGGTACATTTGGGTATTACCCACAGCTGGTGATAATGTCCTTGCCTTTGGTGCTCTGGGTGCACCATCTGATATCATCTGAAGTTAAAGCAATGAGCCTCCTGGCCCAATTCTTCTGTTGGTGGGGGTTCAAGAAGGCATCTGACTTAGGTAGGTGTCTAAGCATCCAGGTGTGAAACAGAGGAGCACATCATCTCACCAACTTCCCTCTTTGTTTCTCATTCCTCTGATGAATGGAGTAATAGAAATCTCCCAGCAATGTGGGTACTGGGTTCCTCAGAAGGAAAAGATGAATGGCATTTCTGCTGATAAATTTGGGCTCATCTGCAAACAATATAACCCCATATATGCTGAGAGCTAACAATGCACAAACTGCCCTCCATTCTCCCAAAGAGGCCTTCAGGGTGGCCTGAGAAATCAAGAAATCCAAGTGCAAACCAGGGATCCCAGCTTTTGTTGTCATGTTTTGTTCAATCAAAGTAGGCTCCAGGTACAGTGCTTTTGCTACTTCTCCATTGCTGGGAGAGGTCATTTCTGGGTTAAAGGGGACTCCACCCCTGATAGGTACTCCGATCAATGATGAAAACTCCTCCAGCAGAGGTCCTAGCTGAAAGTTTTGGAATGTGAAGCATCTCAAAGGAGGGTCATAAAACTGTAGGTAGGTGTGGATCATACTCCTCTGAGAAGGGTCTAGGTGCATAACCATATCTAGGATGCTTCCATAATGCTCTCTGAATAATGGGATGTGGTTAGGGGTGATAAGTGACTGGACCTGCCTGATACCAGTCAACACAGGCTCAAAGAAATGATATGATATGTTGCTCTTCCTAGGAGTAGCCATGAATGCTGATGAAGAGCTGAAGGCAAGTGCTGATGAAGATCAAGATCAATACTGGAGATGGGCCACTGATAGGCTGATGCTGGTGATGATGAATATAGCTGAAGCAGACAACTGATGAAGAAAACTGAAGCAGAGGTCTATGCAGAAGAAGGGGTCAAAACCAAGCCAGATATAATGTGGATACCCTGAAAAACAAATAAACAAATGTTAAATGATGAAATGATAATGTATGCAAATGATATGCAAGGATTTGTGATCAAGCCGGATCTGATTATCTGTCTAGATATATAAGGCCCATGTATGTTCAAGAAGTCCAGATGGAGGTTCAGAAATCCAGTAACCAAGGTGGGGGACTCAAATAAAGAGCCACATGTCCAGGGTTAAATCACAAGAAATGTCCAAGATGAGGTACTCTTAAACCAAATAGTAACAGGGTATGATGTGGCCAATGGTACCTGCAAACCTGCAAACAGCCCAACCCCCTCACAGGTAGTGTTCTAAAACAAGGATCCTCAGACTTGGATCAGTTATGAGAAATGTAAACACTTCTAACCCGGAGGTACAGTTTTACAATAACCATAAAGGATCCTCCTCTAATTCACCTCAGTTTCTGAAGGTCATAGTAAAGGTCATCCAGACTTAGCAGGCTTCCCAGATAGCCCTAGCACTACAGGAGATCTGTAGCACAGAGTTCTCAAGAAGAAACCCATATCTGAACTGTGTTTCATATTCCCGCACCAGACCGAAATGGAATGGGAAAGAACATGAACCACTCTAGCCTAGGTGTCACTCAGGTCCCAGGTATAGGACCTTAAACTCTCAATGAAACCCCACCCACCAAGGCAGAAGAACAGATCCAGCAATGATAATGACAGTATGAAATATGAAAAACTGTAAAGAAAGCAATAAATAAGGTTGTACATAAAGCAATAAATAAAGCAACTACATAAACACAATTAGCACATAACACCCCAGTAAACACAAATCAAACAAGCGCTAGGAGGAACCCACAAAAAGAACCAGAAGCCCTGGTTACAGTATAAAATACCCCAGCAGAGTCGCCAAGCTGTCGCTCCCACCAAATGAGGCTTAGGTCAAATGGGGTACAGACGCGAACGGTCGGCGAAAGGAGAGAGAACACACAGGGGTGAACTCAGAAGACAAGAGTCGCCAGCTAGGCATTTTTATCCCGAAGGAAAGGTAATGCTGCATAAACCTGAGAAAAGATGGATAAGACGGTTGCGAACCAGAGAGACTGAGAAAGGGGTTGGTTACAACCTGGGAAGGTATTAGCACCCAGATTGTCCGCCGTACTCGACGGGATCCACGCTTAAAATATTTGTGTTTAAAGGGGTAGTGTCAGTGCTGTCTGTGTGCAAAAGCTGGAAAAGAATGCAAGTGTCAGCGTAAAAGAAATGTGAAGTGAATAAGATAAGTGTCAGTGCAAAGAAAGAGTATGAAGCTCAAGACTATGAGGCTTAAAAGGATAAAGCTGGAAGAGGAGGGAATATATAGAGACTTTTGTTCGATAACTGTTAAGTTATGCCTACGTATCCTGTCGTGCAATGAGGAAGTCAGAACACCGTAGTTCGACTCAAAGAGACTGAAAGATAACTTGACTTAAGAACTGCTTACTTGTCTATGCTCAAGTGTATGACCTGTCTGGCTCAGGTGCAAACTGTCTTGCATTAGACGGAAGAAGCAAGTTCTCGTTTGTGAGTGAATGAGATGAGAAAAGAATCCCGCAGGAGACGATTATTGTTTGTTTTTGTGTTTTCAATCTTTTATTGATTTTGGAGATTTTTCATAAGAAAATGAGCTTAAGCCTAAACCAAGGGTTAGTAAACTCATCACATCTTCCCTCTGATTAGGGGTAATGAGAATACCTTAAGTATGAAGTAAGCACCTCACACTTAATCACCATGATGTAGGATTAAGATCATTAACCTACTTGTGAATATTTAGATGTTTTTGTTGTTTTTGTTTAGTGTTAAGTAATGAGTTTAAGCCATAATCAAGGATTTAATGGACTCATTACACCATCCTAATAGAAGGATAGTAGATGAGAACATTTAAGCTGAGGAAGGATCCTCAACTTAATCCATGATTAAGGATTAACCTCATGACAAAACAAAATCTTTATTAAAGTGGATTTTAGTTAATGATAAGATGAAGAAGTGATTTTTATGGTTTGTAAGACAACTTGAGGGGGACTTGTCCATTAACACTAGGGTTAGTCCTTCTTAACCAATTAAGGAAGAATTAGAACCCTGATGTAAGGCCCAAGTTACAAGCTTGATGTCTTAGTGATTATTAAGTGGATTTATTAAAGGATTTAAACACATTAAGGGTTTAACACTTAGGATTAAAGTTATACACTCCATCCTAATAGAAGGATGTAGGCATAAGCTTAATCACAAAGCCTTAAAACCTTTAGGGTTTAGTCCTTGATTATGAGATGAGAAGAGAAGACTCAAAGATGACACAAAGACAAAAACTAAATGGGGGACTAATAAAACCCTAATTGTTATCATGCTTGGTTGTTCCTAGGGTTTATGAAGCTTGCAAGAAGATCTTCAAGATAAAAGCCACCAAGGAAGAAGCAGAAGAAGCAAAACAACTTACTTCACTTAAGAAGATAAGTTGCTTGGAGAAAGAAAGTGAAGAGGAGACATGAATGAGCAAGCTCACTCTAATACAAAGATAAAATGCAGCAATGGTGCATAAGAGAGATGAGAAGAGATTGTGAGAAGTGAAGGCAAATTCACTTCTCAAAACAACTCACCACCTGAAAAGTTAGCAAAAGAAATGAAATGCAATGCAAATGAGATGGAATGTCATGATGCAAACCAAAGTCAGAAGCATAAACATGATGTTAATGATGCTAAGAGATGATGCAAACACATGTCAAGAGTTGTGGATGATCATACAAGGATGAGGATGCAAATGAAGCATGCTTTGAACCATGGAAGTTCATGAAAGTTTATGAAATGGAGTGGACATATAACATGGGAAATGAAAGATGCAATGATCAAACATGATTCTAATATGTCCTAAGATGTATTATGAATCATGTGGGTGCACAAAATGTCATGGCAAGTTCTTAAATGCAAGCAAATGAGAGATGGATGCAAATGAAGGCACAAATTAGGGTTTACATACAATATACAATGCAAAAATTCAAAACCAGAAGCAAATGACATGATAAAAAATTGAAAATGCAATCAAAGATACCTTAAACCTATACAAGTTCACTGCCCAAAGGAGGGGATCTAACTCTTAACCTAGTGCAAGTTATGAATTTCTCAAGTCAATTAGGGTTTTGGGATACCTCACAATGAAAAATGCTAAAAAAATTGAAAATGGAAGATAAATTCAAACCAATTTTAACCTAGAAACTACATGATATGAAGGATGCAATGTAAGAAGAACCATCATCAAACTCCTCATGGTTAGGCAGAATGAATTTTCCAAAGTTTGAACAAAAATATTGCCTTTAAAAGAATTTAATTCCAATGAAAATTGTCAAAATGCATCAAGAACCATAAAGAAATTTGTTTTGAGAGTTTGATAATGTTTCTAAATGTTTTGAAATGCAATGTGAATTTTTTGTGATTTTTAAATACCTAAATACATTTTTAATTAATTAATTTTCATTAACTAATTAAAAATAAACATTTAAATGATTTAAGAATGATTTTTAATGCAAAAAAATAAAAATAAAAATATTTTGGGTTCTGAAAATTAATGAAATGCTTGACAAAAATTTTCAGAATTTTTAAATGTTTTTTACTATTTTAAATAATTCGTAGAAGTTAAATACAAAATAAATGAATTAAAAATAAAATTATGAGAAGTATGCAAGATCCATGGCTGAGATTCAAATGGTTTTGGAGGGAGTTGACTGGCGCCAAATCCAGTGGCCTATATTCAAACTGACTTAATTAAATCTAAAACCCAATTAATTATGTTAATGACGTGGATTAGGGCTTAATGGGGTGATCTGGGCCACACAAACGCGCGGGAGTCAACACTGGTCAACAAAATCCATGGTCCACATTCAAACTGAGCCCTAATCATCATTAATGCGCAAATGACTTTCAGGTGGCCGGAAATGACCTCCGGTCATCTTCTCCGGCCACACCTCTCCCTGAAAATTGCTATCTTCTTCCCTAGGCTTCTAAAATCCAATCTCTCTGCCCAGAAATGATCCCCATACATCATACATTAAGAATCAACAAACAAACAACATTTAAAACACATCAAAAGTGAGAATCGAATCAAAACAGTTCTAGGTCAAAAAATTTCAGAACATGAATACATACTCATTTCTCAACCATTTTCAAAACAAAACACATCAACATGATCAGTGAAGCATAAAGAACCATTTAGTAACTTAAAAACAAGTTTCTGGAAAAAATGTTCTTGAGCTCACCTGAACTGGAGCTTTGATCTTTGGAACTTTCTGGCTGCTTCTTTGGTCCATGATGCCTTTAATGAACCCCCTAAGAAGCTTGCAATGCTTGTTGTCGCTCCCAAAGATTAGCATCCAGGTACAAGCGCGAACGGTCGGCGAAAGGGACAATGAGAACACACAGCCGTGAACTCACTGGAGATGAAAAGAGTCGCCAGCTAGGCATTTTTATCCCGGAGGAAAGGCAATGCTGCATAAGCCTAGAAAGAGATGGATAAGACGGTTTGCGAACCAGAGAGACTGAGAAAGGGGGTTGGTTACAACCTGGGAAGGTATTAGCACCCAGATTGTCCGCCGTACTCGACGGGATCCACGCTTAGAAGATTTGTGTTTTAAAGGGGTAGTGTCAGTGCAATTTGTGTATAAAATAGCTGGAAAAGAATGTACAGGTGTCAGTGTAAAAGTGTATAAGTGATGTGAAGTATGAAAGTGTCAGTGTAAAGACAAGAATAAGATGCTCATGATAATGAGGCTCAAAGAATAATGCTGGAAGGAGGGGGAATGAACAGAGACTTTTGTTCGATAACCGTTAAGTTATGCCTACGTATCCTCTCGTGCAATGAGGAAGTCAGAACACCGTAGTTCGACTCAAAGAGACTAAAAGATAAATTGACTTGTGAACTGCTTACTTGTCTATGCTCAAGTGTATGACCTGTCTGGCTCAGGTGCAAACTGTCTTGCATTAGACGGAAGAAGCAAGTTCTCGTTTGTGAGTGAATAAGGTGAGAAAAGAATCCCGGAGGAGACGATTATTGTTTGCTTTTGGGTTTTCAGTCTTTTATTGCTTTTGAAAGTTTGTCATAAATTAATGAGCTTAAACCTAAACCAATGGATTTAGTAAACTCATCACATCTTCCCTCTGATTAGGGGTAATGAGAATACCTTAAGTGTGAAGTCAGATTCTCACACTTAATCACCTTTTGATGTAGGATTAAGATCATTAACCTACTTGTGATTATTTAGATGTTTTTGGGATTTTGTTTAGTGTTGAGTAATGAGGTTAAGCCATAATCAAGGATTAAACAGACCCATTACACTATCCTAATAGAAGGATAATAGATGAGAATGTTTAAGCTGAGGAAGACTCCTCAACTTAATCCATGATTAGGGATTAAACCCATGACAAAACAAACTTTTGATTAAGTGAATTTTAGATTAGTGGTACGATGATGAAGTGATTTTTATGGTTTGTAAGACAACTTGGGGGGGACTTGTCCATTAACACTAGGGTTAGTCCTTCTTAACCACTTAAGGAAGAATTAGAACCCTAATGCAAGGCCCAAGTTACAAGTGTGATGTCTTGATGATTATTAAGTGGATTGATTAAGAGATTTAAACACCTTAAGGGTTCAAGACTTAGGATTAAAGTTATACACTCCATCCTAAGAGAAGGATGCAGGCATAAGCTTAATCACAAAGTCTTAAAGCCTTTAGGGTTTAGTCCCTGATTATGGGATGAGAAGAGAAGACTCAAAGAGAGACACAAAGGTAAAACTATGAGGGGAGACTAATCAGAATCCTAATCATTGTCATGCTTGATTGTTCCCAAGGTTTGTGAGGTTTTCAAGAGCAATCTTCAGAGGAGCCACCAGGAAGCAGATGAACAAGATCAAGAGAAGCAAAGTGACTTGCTTCATTCAAGAAGTCAAGTCACTTGAAGAAAGAAAGTGGGAGGAAGAAAAATGAGCAAGCTCAAACTCAAACACAAATAGAATGCAGCAATGGATGCAAGAGAGATGAAAAGAAAAGTTATGAGAAGTGAAGGCAAATCCACTTCTCAAGTTTACTTACCACCTGAAATGTTAGAAAGAAATGCAATGCAATGCTAAATGAAATGAAATGACATGATGCTATACCAAACCAGAAGCATGCACATGATGTTAATGATGTTATGAGGTGCTGCAAACATGAGGCAAAGCAATGGGGATGTTCATACAAGATTATGAATGCAAATGATGCAAGCTAAGGAGCATGAACAAACATGGAAAGTTATGAATCATACAAGACAAATGACATGGCAAATATGAGATGCAATGGTCAAAGATGCTTCCTATATGTCTTAAGATGTCAAATGAATCACAAGAATGCACAAAATGCAAAGACAAGTCAAGTTATGCAAGGAGATGCAAGAAGGATGCAAATGGAAGCCCAAATTAGGGTTCATGGATCAAACATCAAACAAAAATCCAAAACAGAAACAAAACCCTAAGATAAAAAATGAAAAAATGGCACCCAAAGAAACCCTAAACCTATAATAAACCACTGCCCAAAGGGGAGCTCTCAACTCTCAACCAAACTCAAGATATAAATTTCCTAAGTTATTAGGGTTTTTTAGGGTTCTTAACAAAAGAAATGCCAAACAAAAGGAAAATGCAAGATCAAATCATGGTCATTTTACCCTAGAAACTACATGCCAAACACAAAACAATGCAAGAAGAATCAATGTCTCAACCTTCTCCAATAGGCAGAAATGAATTTTTGAACTTAGGATCAAATTAATGCATAAAAAATGATTTAATTCAATGAAAAATTCTTAAAATGCATTAAGATCAAAAAAGAAATTTGGTTTGAAGGTTGGACAATGTTTCTAAATGTCTTAGAACATTTCATGAATTTTTTTGTGATTTTTAAATACCTAAAAGTATTTTTAATTAATTAATTCCCATTAATCAATTAAAAATAATCTTTTAAATATTTAAAAATACTTTTTTAATGATAAAAAATAAAATAAAAATGTTTTTGTGTCATAAAAATTAATAAAACTTTAAAGAAAAAGTTTCATAATTTTTAAGGATTTTTTGCTATTTTAAATTAATTGTGCAAAACAAATGAAATAAAAAGAAATAAAAACAAATAAAATAAAAAGTAATCAGATTGGATGGGTGAGATGCGTCCTGGATTCAAATCTGTTGACTGGCGCGTGAATGAAGGGTGGAGATTGCATCTGACTTAATTATCCTAATTAATAATTAATTAAACTAATGAAAGAGATTAGGGCAAATCAAACTGATCCTGGCCTTCTATCTGCGCGCGAAGTCAAACAATTCCACGCAATCAATGGTTCAAATTCAAACTGACATTAATGACTGGATTAAGCCCTAATTACACTCAGGCTGCCGGAGAAGACTTCCGGTCGTCTTCTCCGGCGAGCACTTCCCCTGAAAAACTCCCATCTTCCTCAAAACGTATCAAAAGTGAAATCTAAACATATAGAAATGAACCCCATGATCTCCTGAATCACAACCCTAACCCCAAACAAATTTATTCTTCATCAATCACATGAATCGAAAGCAAACATTTTTAGGGCAAACCAGTTTCAGAGTCAAATTAAATGCTCAAATCACAACCATTTTCAAAACCAATGGTACCAGAATGATCAGTGAAACAAATGGAACAAGTTTGTAACATGAGAAACCATTTCTGGAAAAATAAATTTCAGGCTACCTGAGATTTGAAGCTTTCAGTTTAGGAACTTTCTGGCCTTCTCTTTATGTGCAAACCACTCCTTAGGACCCCTTGATGATGTTTGAATACCTTAGAACAATTTATGTAGGCTGGTTGATGAGTTTCGAAAGCTCCTGCTTCAAGCTCAGTCAACAATGGCTATGGTGATTCTGACTGATTCAGGCCACTGTGAATGGTGGTTTATGGTCCAGATGATGTATGGAGAAGCTTTGCAAGGTTTGTTTGGCTGTTTGTGGGCTAGGGAGGGAGATTCGAATGAATCTGCAGAATGAGGATGAAGAATGGCAGTGGGGTGCTTTTGATGTTTCAGGCTTATGCTTTGGGTGGTTTCTACTCAATGATACATGGTGAGTTGAATGGAGGAAAAGGTTTTTGTGTTTGCAAGCTGTGGAGAGGAATTCGAAAGCTTATGCAAAATGGAAGGTTTTTGTGAATGTGTGGAATGTGTTGGTTTCAGCCTTGCTTAGTGATGTCTTTAGCTTGCAAAGGGATAACATAAACAAATCTGATTGGTCAGAGGATGTGACTTGTGCTTTATGGATAGGTATGTCACCTTTTGCTCAAAGTCCACTTTATGTGTAAGGCAAGTATGGTGAGGTGCTAGGCAAGTACAAGGCATGGGCTATGCGCAGCAAAATGAGGGGAAAGAGTCAGCTTGGTCCAGCATTCAAGGCAGCAAGTTGGTAAAGCATGATCATGAGTTTTTGCAAGTTGTGACATTTTGGTTCACATGTGATTCTTTGTCTAACCAAGCATGAAACCATGGGCAATTTTAGTTCAAATCTGATTTTTAGGACTTGTAGAATGTTGGCACATTGGTTAGAGGTGAACTTGAGGCTGCAAAGGTCATTGATCCATGATTTTGCAAAATTCTCACTTAGGGCATGCCTTGAAAATTAATGATTTTAGCCAACTTTGCATTGCCATAACTTTTGATCCAAGAAGAGTTTGATCATGTTCTTGTACTTTTTGAAAAGGGAAAGAGGAGATCTACAACTTTCATGACCAAAGTTTTTTCATTTGAAGCCTTTTTGAATCATGAATCAAGGCTTGAAAAATGACCTAAAATGATGCATTCTTGAAAAGTCAACTATGCCCAAAAAGTCAACATTTGCAAAAACCCTAAATTCTTGATTTTTATGAACTTCAACCTTCTTCCATGATCAAATAAAGATCATATACACTCAAAATGATGAAGATCACCCATTGGTTGGGTCATTGGGGGCCTCAGATGCCCTGATTTTGCACTGACTTGTCCAGAAAGTCAACCCTTGATCAGATGACTTCCCCATGGAATTTCTTCATGAAAATTGATATGCATACTCCCTATACCATATATAGACCAATGGAAACAAGAATGACCAAAAAATTTGGGGTTATGGCCTCTGAAACCAAAACCCTAATTTTCAGTCAACTGTGCAGTTCAAACTGGCTCTACATCACCTCAAACCCTAGTTCTTGTGATTCCTCTGCAATTTTGACTTTGAGGAGATGAAATATGATATAAGAACACAAATGGACCACTTTGAATTGATTGGTGGCCTTTGGAGTGCCTCAAGAAGCTTTGGGATTGCTCAGATCACAAACCCTAGGTGCAGATGACTTAGAAACTATCCAGTGAATCAAAAAATGAGATGTGAGATGATATGATTGTGTTTATGCATATGAGATGACCATAAGCCATGGTGTGAATGGGTGAGGGCAAATTTGGGGTGTTTACAGCTGCCCCTATTCAAACATGAGTTAGCTGTGTAGGATGTAAGCGACGGCTTAACAGGCAAACAAGATAACTTGTGGTTGAATACCAAAGACAGTCCACAATTTGCACTCACAAAATGAAGAAGAAAAGGGATATAGATCGTAAAAGGAAAATAAAGTATATTGTAAAGTGTGGGCGACGGAGGACGACCGTCGAGCAGAGGACGACTGCTGGGTAAAGAGCAATGACGGGGACGACCGACATGCTGGGGTAAATGCGAAGTAAAGCGATGACGGGGACGGCCGACATGCTGGGGATAAAAGGTAAAGCTAAGACGGGGACGGCCGACTAGCTGGGGAAAATAAAATCGTGATGGGGACGGCCATCAAGATAAAGCTGTAAAATTCTCTGGGGATTAATGAAACATGACGGGGACGGCCATCAAATTCATAAAGGTAAAGCAACCCACGATGGGGACGGCCATCGGGCTAAAAGGAAAAGGAAAAGGGACCACGACGGGGACGGCCATCGGGTTAAAGAATAAATGAAATAAACAGATGATGGGGTACGGCCATCAAAGGTGAAGGACGATCACCTAGCAGGGGACGGCTGCTCTGTTGGGGATAAAAGAAATATGATGGGGACGGCCATCAAAGGTGGAGGACGACCACCTGGCAGGGTACGGCTGCCGAAAATATCAACGATGGGGACGGCCATCGGATAGGAAAGGTCAACGATGGGGACGGCCATCGGACGAGCATGATGGAGGACGACCATCAAGAAGTGGAGGACGACCACTCAGCAGGGGACGGCTGCTCTCGAGGTTTGTCATGACATAGGACGAATGTCAGATAACCAAAATCAACAATGGGGACGGCCATTGGACAAAGTGATGAAGGACAATCATCAAAAGGTGGAGGACGACCACCTAGCAGGGGACGGCTGCTAAAAATCAACGATGGGGACGGCCATCGGATGAGCATGATGGAGGACGACCATCAAGAAGTGGAGGACGACCACTCAACAGGGTACGGCTGCTCTCAAAGGTATCATAACACAGGACGAGTGTTAGATAAAAAGAAAATTTGTTAGTGATCTACTGGGGATATAGTAAACACAGACGAGCGTTCACAACCAAGAAAGGAAAGTATGAGTGTTTGGTTTTGTGTATAGATTTAAGATGCGGACGAGCATCCTCAAGACTACGATACGGACGAGTATCATGTAGAAACAAACTGACACATGCTCAGAGGTGATGATACGGACGAGTATCAACTAGTTAACAAAGAACACGGGCGAGTGTTGCATCTGAAAGGACTCTTCTGGGGAATAGTAGACACAGACGAGTATCTATATTCAAGAAGACATAAGTGTTTGACACGGTGCATTGATTAAAGATGCGGACGAGCATCCTTAAGACTATGATACGGACGAGTATCATGCAGAAACAAACACTAGACACAATGTTCTGAGATGACGGTACGGACGAGTACCAACTGGTTAACAAAGGACAAGGACTACCGTCGAATCTGTGGGGATATAAATGATGTATACAAGATACGGACGAGTATCTGTATAAGTGTACCATGAGTAGTGAGCATTGTATGAGTGTTTATCTGCTGGGGAGAGTGACACAGCCGAGTGTCAAAAGAGAAAAGAGTATAATATGAACAAGTATCTGATATACAAAGTCTAGGCGACTGCGCTGGGGATATGACACGGACGGGTGTCAAGAAAAGTGTTTGTATAGGTATATGTGAGTGCAAAGAGGATGTCTTTGGCTTTCTGCTGGTGATTTGACACGGACGGGTGTCATGAAGTATCTGTAATACGGGTGATTTGTTTGTAAAGGGTGTTCAGGCGACCTGTTTGGGGAAGGATGACACGGACGGGTGCCAAAAGGTGTATATACTGGTGTTTGTGATTTGAGAGGCAACTGCTTTTGCTGGGACTCTGGGGGGATGTTTGTACAATGATGATGAACAGTTTATTATTCACAAGCGTTCAATTCACGACATGACTTATGATTATGCTATGCATTTGATTTTTGCCGTAATGCTCCGTATTAGACGGAATGCTACGCTCTGAGGGTATAATAAGATGCGAATGCTATGATTATGCAAAGAGGCACCGATCCGGAATTCGGATCCCGTTGCTGCGAAGATCTCTGGATGATCTGCTTGAAGTGAACATCCCAGCTGGGGATGAGATCAATGGTAGATCTAATGATGTATCTGCTTGGGGATATAGGTCACTGATTGACATATCCTTATAAATGAGAGACCCAGCTGGGGTTTGTAGAAGCTTTCCGTACTCTGTTGTGACTTCTCCGTGCGTTGCTCTTCTGAATAGAGGCTGGGGATTCTGTGGGGGAGATGATTCCCTGACTTCTGCATCCTGCTGAGGAATAGAGATTGGTGCTTCAACTGGGGAATGCTGTTGGTAACTCAGCTGGGGAGAGCAATGGGGAGCAACTCAGCTGGGGAAAGAGCATTTCGGATGCTGAGATTGAGTGTATGCTGATTCGGCAGCTCCGCTGGGGAAACGGGCACCTTCTAGTGCCATATGGAAGATAGACCGAGTTGATAATGATTCGCCTACTTGCTGAGACATAACCTGCATGCCCCAGGTTGCGTTCTGGATACCTGCAATCCTGCAAAGATAATGGAACGTACAAAAGGTCCCGAGGTATCCCTCACTGGATTCCGTCATAGGAGTTAAGTACTTTCGAGAGTAATCATATCCCCTGTAAGCATGTGTTTTTTATCTTTTAGAGAAAGGCATCTGTACTTATGCAATTGTATTTTTAGAGATATCAGACAACTCTTTGCAAAACATAAATGTAAAAAACGAAACATGACCGAAAATCTGATTTTATTAATTCATGTGCCCTGAATTGGCAAGATACAGTCAAGGAAACATATCTCCTGAAATGAAGAGACTGTTACAAATTGAGAAACAAAATGCTGGCGGTGTTGGCGACGCTTTGAGGAGCTTCCTCTTCTGCTATGACTCGTATGACGATGACGTTCTTCTCGTCTTGCTTTCTGAAGAAGGTTGATTCTGATTGAAGCTTGATCCTTCGAAGCTTACCAAGTTGTAGGTGATACAGACGAATTCAGAATGCAGTTGTTCGCTTATTCCCTTATTTTGCATGGATCGCCCTTTCAGGTTTTCAATCCATCGGGATACCCATTTTTGTCTGAGCTGTCCAATGCGGCTTTTCAACTCAGCGGGTGTACATTTTTCATTTATTTCCCTTATTTTTGCCCGAGTCTTTTATTCTGTTTTTGACTCGCCGGGATGCCCTATTTTTGCCTGGACTTACATTCTGTTTTTATGTCCAGCGGGTCATTTTATGCGAAGTATTTTTTAACTGCATCTGAATTCACAGGGGATGGGAAATCTTCGCCATCCATGGTGCTGAGCATCAGTGCTCCACCAGAGAAAACTTTCTTTACAACGAATGGTCCTTCATAATTTGGAGTCCATTTGCCCCTGTGGTCTGTATGAGGAGGGAGGATTCTTTTCAGCACAAGATCTCCCACTTGGTACTCTCGGTGCCTGACTTTCTGATCGAAGGCTCTCTTCATTCTCTTCTGATATAACTGCCCATGGCAGATTGCAGCCAATCTTTTCTCTTCGATCAGACTCAATTGTTCGAATCGGGACCGAACCCATTCTGCTTCACTCAGTTTAACATCCATTAATACCCGTAACGAGGGTAGTTCAACTTCAATAGGTAGGACTGCTTCCATACCATACACAAGCTGATACGGTGTTGCCCCAGTGGACGTTCTGATTGACGTGCGGTACCCATGCAAGGTGAACGGTAGCATTTCATGCCAGTCTTTGTAGGTGATTACCATCTTCTGCACAATCTTCTTGATATTCTTGTTAGCTGCCTCAACAGCGCCATTCATCTTTGGCCTGTAAGGAGAAGAATTGTGGTGTTGGATTTTGAAGTCCCGGCATAATTCAGCCATCATTTTGTTGTTTAAATTGGAACCATTATCAGTAATGATTCGCTCGGGCACTCCATACCGACAGATGATGTCTCTTTTCAGAAATCTGGCTACCACTTGTCTCGTAACATTTGCATATGAGGCTGCTTCAACCCACTTGGTGAAATAGTCAATGGCGACCAGGATGAATCTGTGACCATTTGAAGCAGTCGGCTCAATCTTGCCAATCATATCAATACCCCACATAGCAAAGGGCCATGGTGAAGACATGATGTTCAAAGGATTAGGAGGCACATGCACCTTATCTGCGTAGATCTGGCATTTGTGGCATTTTCTGGCGTAGGCACAACAGTCCGCATCCATTGTGATCCAATAATAGCCTGATCTTAACAACTTTTTAGCCATGGCATGCCCTCCAGCATGGGTACCAAAAGATCCTTCGTGCACTTCATGCATCAACAAATCTGCTTCCGTCTTGTCAACACATCTGAGGAGTACCATGTCAAAGTTCCTTTTGTATAAAGACCCGTCAGTGTTCAGAAAGAAACTTCCAGCAAGCCTTCTCAAGGTCTTCTTATCATTGGAAGATGCCCCAGGTGGGTATGTCTGATCCTCCAAGAAGCACTTAATATCATGGAACCAAGGCTTATCATCTTTCACAACATCCGCTGCAAATACATATGCTGGTCTATCAAGTCTTGACACTGAAATCTGGGGTACAAAGTTGGCAGCTTGAACTTTGATCATGGATGAAATGGTAGCGAGAGCATCTGCAAACTGATTCTCGTCCCGAGGGATATACTCAAGCTTGACTGTTGTGAAGAAAGTCAGTAACCTTCTTGTATAATCCCTGTAAGGTATCAGATGATCTTGGTGGGTGTACCATTTCCCGCTGGTTTGGTTGACTACCAAAGCTGAATCTCCGAATACGGTCAATGTCTTGATCCTGAGGTCAATGGCTTCCTCAAGACCCATAATGCAAGCTTCGTATTCAGCTTCGTTGTTAGTGCAGTTGAAAGTGAGTTTTGCCGAGAAAGGCATGTGGACTCCCTTTGGTGAAATGAGTACTGCACCAACACCACGGCCATTCATGTTAACAGCCCCATCAAACATCATAGTCCATTCTTCCTCCGGGTTAGGCCCTTCAGTGTGAATAGGCTCTTCGTGATCTTTTGCTTTAATGAACATGATGTCTTCATCAGGGAAGTCAAACCTCATAGGCTGATAATCATCAATGGGTTGCTCAGCAAGATATTCAGATAGTACACTGCCCTTGATGGCTTTCTGAGAAGTGTACTGTATGTCGTATTCCGTGAGAATCATCTGCCATCTTGCAACCCGTCCGGTAAGCGCTGGCTTCTCGAAGATGTACTTAACTGGGTCCATTTTTGAGATTAACAAGGTAGTGTGGGTCAACATATACTGCCTTAGTCGGCGAGCAGCCCACGCTAAAGCACAACAAGTTTTCTCGAGCAGTGAATAACGCTGTTCACAGTCGGTAAACTTTTTGCTTAGGTAGTATATTGCATACTCTTTTCGACCAGACTCGTCATGCTGGCCCAGCACACACCCCATTGACTCTTCTAATACTGTCAAGTACATAATCAGAGGTCTTCCTTCAACTGGCGGCATAAGGATTGGAGGTTCTTGTAAATACTCCTTGATCTTGTCAAAAGCTCTCTGGCAATCTTCGTTCCACCTGACCGTTTGTTCCTTTCTTAACAACTTGAACAAGGGTTCACAGGTTGCTGTAAGGTGAGATATGAACCGTGAGATGTAGTTCAATCGACCTAAGAACCCTCGAACTTCTTTCTCAGTTTTCGGTGCAGGCATCTCTTGGATGGCTTTGACTTTATCAGGGTCCACTTCAATCCCTTTCTCGCTTACAATAAAACCCAGCAGCTTACCGGATCGCACCCCGAATGTGCATTTGTTGGGGTTCAGCTTTAGTTGATATTTCCTCAGACGCTTGAACAACTTCAGCAGATTCACCAGGTGATCTTCCTCTGTAAGGGACTTGGCGATCATATCATCCACATAACATTCTATTTCCTTATGGATCATATCGTGGAATAATGTCACCATAGCCCGTTGATATGTGGCACCAGCATTCTTCAGTCCGAATGGCATCACTTTGTAACAGAACGTGCCCCAAGGTGTAATGAATGTTGTCTTCTCCATGTCTTCAGATGACATCTTGATCTGATTATACCCTGAAAATCCATCCATGAAGGAGAATATCGAGAACTGAGCCGTGTTATCCACCAATACATCAATGTGAGGTAATGGGAAGTCATCTTTCGGGCTGGCTCTGTTCAGATCCCGGTAATCAACACACATTCTTACTTTGCCGTCTTTCTTAGGCACGGGTACTATATTAGCAACCCACGGCGGATAGCTAGTCACAGCAAGGAACCCGGCGTCCCATTGCTTTTGTACCTCTTCCTTGATTTTCATAGCCATGTCTGGGCGAGTACGGCGCAGCTTCTGTTTAACTGGTGGGCATTCTTCCCTCAAAGGCAGCTTGTGCACAACTATATCAGTATCCAACCCCGGCATATCTTGATATGACCAAGCAAACACATCAACATACTCTTGAAGCAGATCAATCAGTTGTCTCTTCACTGAGTCTTGCAGGCAGGCCCCGATTCTAACTTCTTTCACGTCTTCCTCTGTACCAAGATTAATCACTTCAACCTCCTCCTGGTGAGGGGTAATAACCTTTTCCTCTTGTCTTAACAACCTGGCTAGCTCTTCAGGAAGCTCATATTCTTCTTCAACCCCTTCATCAGCTTGATTGATTGGATTGTCAAAGTCATACGATGTCATAGCCGTGCTGTTGTCGGTGCTGTCTGGAGGGCACTCTCTGCAAGGGTTAAGTTTGTTCATTTTAGTGATTGATTTTAATCTTGCTTTAGAAAAAAGTGAAATGAAGCTATCATTTTGAAAACACCGCCATTTATTTTTGTACAAAAAGAAAAATGGAAAAACAGTGAGCAGAAAAGAAAAAGACTCGTTTGCAAAAGACGTCTGATATTTCATTAATTTAATCTTGTTTGCACAAAAGTACAGATGGCCCTGATTACAAAATGAGTCTTGTCATCTTGGGCAAGATGCAAGACTTTGATGCATGCTATATAAAAAAATACAGGAAATAATAATTACTCTGATCGAGTAACTCTTATAATTTCCTGGGAAGACCAGTTCGAGACACTGCTCCCCGGGATCTTTGGACGAATCCAATTCTCCAGATTGCGCTCCTCTTCCATCTCGTCTTCCAGACAGTTGATAGCATCGGGGGTAAGCATCCCCCCACTGACAAAACCAGGCTCTGCAGCAGCCTTTGCTTGATGTTGAGTTGGTCTGTAACCCAACCCAAATTTGTCCTTCTTCTCCTCCACAGCTAATACCTTGCCCCAGCCTAGGGCAGTTCCTTCTTCAACAACCTTCCGGGCTTGTTGGTAAGATGACATGGAGATCCCTGACACAGCAGATGCTTCATTGACGTTCAAGGCTTCAAAACCTTGGCTCATTGTTTCATGGATCTCTCCATCCATCTCAATGTATTTGTAGGTAGCCAGATGGCTAACGAAAATATCCTCTTCTCCACAGATTGTGACAACTTGACCTTCCCACTCAAATTTTAACTTTTGGTGAAGGGTAGACGTTATTGCGCCGGCGGCGTGAATCCAGGGTCTACCCAACAAACAGCTGTAGGCGGGCTGAATGTCCATCACATAAAAGATAGTTTTAAAGGTCTGCGGGCCAATTGTCACAGGCAGCTCAATCTCTCCCAGAACCGATCTCTTCGAACCATCAAAGGCTCTTACCACCAGGTTGCTGGGTCTCAATGCCAGTCCATCATATTCTAACTTCACCAGAGCCTTCTTTGGTAGGACATTCAGGGAAGAACCTGTGTCCACCAGCACATGAGAAAGGACAGCTCCTTTGCATTCCATGGTTATGTGCAAGGCTTTGTTGTGATTGCGGCCATCCGCTGTCAAGTCGGAATTGGTAAACCCTAGCCCATTGCTAGCAGTAACATTTCCAACCACGGTTTCCAACTGGTTGACAGTAATCTCCTCAGGCACGTAAGCTGCGTGCAGGACTTTAAGTAGTGCATTCCGATGGGCTTCGGAGCACATAAGCAGTGAGAGGATAGAGATTTTGGATGGCGTCTGGTGAAGCTGATCCACAATTTTATAATCACTCTTTTTGATGATTCGCATAAACTCATCAACTTCCTGATCAAATGGAGTTTTCAGGGCTTCTCTGGCAACTTGGTCTTCCTGCACCGGGCCTTTTCCTTTTGCCTTGGCAGCAGCTTCTGCTTCGGCAGTAGGTCTTTGAACTTGTGAAGCAAAGAGACGTCCGCTTCGAGTGAAGCCTCCGCCTCCCCCCACATTATCTACTTGTGGTGCAGGTGTGGATGTTTCAAGAGTGATTCTTTTTCCTTCGCAGTACACGTCAGAGCCATAGTGCCAGGGGATGGCCCTATTGCTTTCATATGGCATTGGTCCAGGCACCGTGACAGTGACTGGACTGATTGCTGCTGCTGAAGGGACTGTAATTGTTTGTGGATCATAAAAGATTGTAACTGGTGCTCTGGTGGGAGCAGCACCTTCTGAATGGTAAGCGGAGTTATTTTCAGGATCGTAGAATATGGTAACAGTGGAGACATCTTCGTGATTGATTGCTGGTGTTGTAGGAGGTACTGTTGGAAGGACTGTTGTTGTTGTTGATGGAGATTCGAAATGGAATGAAGCTGAAGTTGTAGCAGGAGAAACTGTTGAAGTCTGATCATTTGGGAGGACAGGTGAAGTACTTGTTGATGGTGCTGATGAATTGTCGGGAACAATAGTTGCTATAGTTGTAGGAGGTTCTGAAACCGTTGTTGATGAAGTCGCCGGATTTGTCGGAAATGATGTAGTGATCTGTAGCAGGCCACTCTGAATAAGGCTGTCAATGCCATTCCTCAGGTCCTCACACCCATTCCATGAAATATTGCAATAGGGACACCCTAGTTCACACCCCGGAAATATTTGGTTTTCGCGGAGTTGAGCTTTGATTTCCAACAATGGTGTCCTGATCTGATCCACACTGGTTATTAAATAAGACGGTTGGTCTTCTTCAATAGCGTTAATTCGGGGACCACCATGGTTTGGCATAGGGTTTTTATTGACATTGGGTGGAGGTGCAAAATTCAGAGCCTTGGAGTCTACCAAGTCTTGTACCTTCATATGCAGAGCCCTGCATTTTTCTGTACTGTGACCAGGTGCGTTGGAATGAAAAGCACACCTAGCATTGGAGTCATAGTTTCTTGGTAGACTGTTGGGATCCGGAGGTGCCAACGTTCTTAGCTCAACTAGGTTGAGTTTCAGAAGTTGTGGCAGCAAGGCAGCATACGGCATTGGGATCGGGTCGATCACTCTGTTAGCTTGGGATGGCCTCTGCTGGAATGGCCTCTGTTGATTATTGTTGTTGGTGTTGTTGCTGTTGTAGTTTCTTGGAGGGTATTGATTCTGATGATACTGAGGTTGTTGTTGGAAGTTTTGTTGAGGAGGTTGATAGACTGGCTGAGGATGAGCTGGAGCAGGGATAGTGACTGCTGCTATTGTCCTTTGAACATATTGGGGCCTACCCCTGTTGGTGTGAATGGCATTGGTCTCGCCAGTTCTTCTCGGGCCTGCAAAAGGCTTTCTTGTACCACTGGACGAACTGGCACCATTATCAGAGATCTTACCCATTTTCAACAGGCTTTCAATTCTCTCCCCAGCTATGACAACATCTGCGAAGCTGGTAGATGAGAAGGCAGCTAGCCTATCAATATAGGTTCCCTGAAGGGTATTCATGAACATATCGGCCATTTCCCGTTCTGACATAGGTGGCTGGACAGCAGCAGCAAGCTGTCTCCATCTTTGAGCATATTCTCTGAAGCTCTCCCTAGATGACTGTGACATTCCCATTAGGAGGGTCCTGTTGGGTGCCATATCTAGATTATACTGATACTGTCTGATGAAGGCTTCTGCCAGGTCCTTCCAGCATCTTATAGTTGCTCTTGTCAGATGGGAATACCATTCCCTAGAAGCTCCAGTCAAGCTATCTTCGAAGTAGAACATCCAAAGTTTCTCATCCATTGTATAGGCCTTCAGCCTTCCCAGAAATGATTGTAGATGAGTCCGGGGGCATGAAGTCCCATTATACTTTTCGAAACAAGGAGGTTTGAACTTATGGGGGATCCTGACCCCGTCTACCAATCCCATGTCCATGACGTCGAAGCCCAAAGAATTTTGAGACTCCAGTGATCTCAACTTCTCAGCTATTTCTTCCAATCGTCTATCATAAGTTTCCTCTCCAGCACCCATTACTGTAAATTGGTCCTCCTGAGGATCTTCTTGAAGTACTCTCCCTGATGTGGCAGTCCCTTGTATATTGACTGGGATGTTGGCCTCTGGGTGGAGATGGGGTCCAAAAACTGGGGGATTGACATGAGGTTGGACCCTCTCGTTGTTACTTGTGCCTGCAGTCCCCACATGGGGCTCCTCTTGATTCCTCCCTTCTACCAAAGTTCTGAGCCTCTCCTGGCTTTGAGCTAAGTTGTTCATCACTTCCATGAACTGTGTTATCTGGGTTCTCATCTCCAGCCTTTCGTTGGCCATCTGGTTTCTGACCTCCGTAAGGTCTTGCTGCATCTGATCCATCTGAATTCCCGGAAGGTTGTTTCTAGTTGGGTACCTGTGGGGCCTGTTGAGAGGAAATACCCGGCGGCGAGCAATAATTCCTGAGATTCACAACAGAGGTTAGCAACAACAAAACAAAAAACCTACAAAACAAACAAAAATGGTTAGCATGCAATGCAGTTATGCTTATTTGCTCTCAAGGTATCCGGTTTGGCCTTCAGTTTTGACCCTTCCAGACCCTTGAAGATGATGCTGTTGAAGTTGCTTTTGATGTGAACCCAGATAGAAACCAACACAAATATATTACAAAGGGTGAAATAATACAACTTGTTCCTTTTTGACAACACAAGCCCTCAAAGGGGTCAAAATACATCACAAAAAGCAAAAGTACATGAAAAGGAACAACAACAAGCAAATGATCAAACTCCAAGGCCAAACTCATCCTCACGAACTTCCTTGAGAAGTGCTTCGGTCACAGGATCAGCCGGATGCTCCGTAAGACTTCTGATGAGAAGGTTTCTTGTTGCAATAGCTGCAGTCAACTTCTTATTCTGACCTTGGTCCTTAGACCTCTTCACTCCAGCTCTGATTTCTAGCTCTGATATCTCTTTCTGGGCTGCTGCCAGGGCTTTTTCCATCTGCTCCATCTTGTCTTGAGCTCTCTTGTCTTCTAGAGTACGGGCCTCAGTGATCCGGACCCACCTGGCCTGACTTTCCTTCAAATACAAGTCTGTTCTTGCTCTCTGGAACTGTGCTTCTTTACAAGCATTCTTCAGAATCTGCTCACCAGCCTTAGACTTGTTGATATAATCTCCAGACTTCTCAATCTTAGTCAAGTGTTCCACCCTCAACTTCTCCAATCTCTCAATCTCCCTCACACCTTCACTCCTCTCCCTGAGGGTTTTCTGCAAGGCTTGGGTTAACTTCTCATTCCTTTCCTTCAAGCTCTCAAACTCCTCCAAACTGATAGTGGCAGGGGGTGGTGCTGAAGATGACTCAGGCATGTCTTCTATGGTAAAGGGCATTCCAGAGAATTGGGCCCTAGCATGGGACCACTCATAATATTGGACTGATGCCACATTATTGCACTTCCCCAAAATGGTGATTCCCTTGGTTTGAACATGATCCCAGGCCCAGGCAGCCTGCCTAACAGTTGCCAGACTAACCTTGTTCTCACAGTAGAGGGTCTCAACCAAGTCTTGCTCCCTGGGAGTATGAACCAGTGCATAGCCTAATTGCCTCCTGAACAGCAGAGGGTTGTAATTGATACTTCCCTTAACTCCTATTAAGGGCACATTGGGAAAGTGCCCACAGCTGGTGATCATATCTCTGCCCTTGGTGCTTTGAGTACACCATCTGATGTCTGCTGAAGTGAGAGTAGTGAGCCTCTTAGCCCAGTTGCCTTGCTGATGAGGATTTAGAAATGCATCTGTCCTGGGTAGATGCCTGAGAAACCAAGCATGGAATAATGGAGCACAAATCCTCACTAATCTTCCCCTCTGCTTCTCATTTCTCTGATGGATTGAGTAATAGAGATCACCCAGCAAAGTTGGCACTGGGTTCTTCAGGATGAACAAATGGATTGCATTCTTGCTAATGAATCGAGGCTCATCTGCAAACAACACAATTCCATATATGCACAAGGCCAGCAGGGCACAAACAGCTTTCCACTCCCCCAGGGAGGCTTTCAGACTAGCTTGAGAAATCAGGAAGTCCAGATGAAATCCAGGGATCCCAGCTTTGGAGGTCATATGTTGCTCAACCGAAACAGGCTCTATGTGCAAAGCTTTTGCTATCTCTCCATTGCTGGGAAAGACCATTTCAGGGTTAAAAGGGATTTCTCTTTTGATGGGCAGGCCAGTCAATGATGAGTATTCTTCCAAAAGAGGACCCAACTGGAAGTCTTGAAAGGTGAAACATCTCAGTGGAGGATCATAAAACTGAATGCAGGTGTGGATGAGACTCCTCTGAGATGGGTCCAAATCCATAACCAAGTCAAGTATATCTCCATAACTCTCCCTGAACAAGGGTATGTGATCTGGAGTGATCAGGGTTTGGATCCTCCTGATGTCTGATAAGTCTGGTTGGAAGAAATGGTAGGTGATGTTGCTTTTCTTTGGAGCCATGATGCTGAAGACTGAGTAGAGTGCTGATGAAGATGCTGAGGAGTGGGCCACTGGCTGGCTAGTGTAAGTAACTGGAGTATATGGCTGACAAACTGAAGCAAGTGCTGGTGGAGATAGGTCAAAACTGCAGATGGGGTCAAAACCAAAACCAAAGATGAAGGTGGATACCCTGAAACACAAATAAGCAAATGTTAATATGATGCAATGGGTATGCATGCAAAATGAAATGCAAGGGTTTGTGACTGAGCTGGATCTGATTAACTGCCTTGGTATAGATCCATGTGTGTTCAAGAATTCCAGATGGAGGTCTAAAAATCCAGTAACCAGGGTGGGGGGACTCAAATAAAGAGCCACATGTCCAGGGTTTAGAATCACAAGAACTATCCAACATGGAGCACTCTTAACAAAGTCAAAGTAACAGGGTATTCTGAGGTCAAGGTACCTGCAAACCTGTAAACAGCCCAACCCCCTCACAGGTGATGATCTAGAACAAGGATCCTCAGACTTGGATCAGTTATGAGAAGTGTAAACACTTCTAACCCGGAGGTACAGGGTTTACAATAACCATAACAATTCCTCCTCTAATTCACCTCAGTTTCTGAAGGTCAATACTAAAAGGTCATCCAGACTTAGCAGGCTTCCCAGATAGCCCTAGCATTGCAGGAAATCTGCAACACAGAGTTCTCAAGAAGAAACCCATATCTGAACCGTGTTTCATATTCCCGCACCAGACCGAAATGGAATGGGAAAGAATATGATTCACTCTAGCCTAGGTGTCACTCAGGTCCCAGGTATAGGACCTTAACTCTCAATGAAACACCCACCCACCAAAGAAAAACCAGATCCAGCCAGCAACAATGACAGTATGATATATACAAAAGCAATGAAGAAAGCAGTAAAGCAACTGTACATAAATCAATAAACAAAATAAATACAAGCACAGATAAGCACATAACACCCCAGTAAACACAAATCAATCAAGCGCTAGGAGGAACCCACAAAAAGAACCAGAAGCCCTGGTTGCAATATAAGGCTTCCCCAGCAGAGTCGCCAAGCTGTCGCTCCCAAAGATTAGCATCCAGGTACAAGCGCGAACGGTCGGCGAAAGGGACAATGAGAACACACAGCCGTGAACTCACTGGAGATGAAAAGAGTCGCCAGCTAGGCATTTTTATCCCGGAGGAAAGGCAATGCTGCATAAGCCTAGAAAGAGATGGATAAGACGGTTTGCGAACCAGAGAGACTGAGAAAGGGGGTTGGTTACAACCTGGGAAGGTATTAGCACCCAGATTGTCCGCCGTACTCGACGGGATCCACGCTTAGAAGATTTGCGTTTTAAAGGGGTAGTGTCAGTGCAATTTGTGTATAAAATAGTTGGAAAAGAATGTACAGGTGTCAGTGTAAAAGTGTATAAGTGATGTGAAGTATGAAAGTGTCAGTGTAAAGACAAGAATAAGATGCTCATGATAATGAGGCTCAAAGAATAATGCTGGAAGGAGGGGGAATGAACAGAGACTTTTGTTCGATAACCGTTAAGTTATGCCTACGTATCCTCTCGTGCAATGAGGAAGTCAGAACACCGTAGTTCGACTCAAAGAGACTAAAAGATAAATTGACTTGTGAACTGCTTACTTGTCTATGCTCAAGTGTATGACCTGTCTGGCTCAGGTGCAAACTGTCTTGCATTAGACGGAAGAAGCAAGTTTTCGTTTGTGAGTGAATAAGGTGAGAAAAGAATCCCGGAGGAGACGATTATTGTTTGCTTTTGGGTTTTCAGTCTTTTATTGCTTTTGAAAGTTTGTCATAAATTAATGAGCTTAAACCTAAACCAATGGATTTAGTAAACTCATCACATCTTCCCTCTGATTAGGGGTAATGAGAATACCTTAAGTGTGAAGTCAGATTCTCACACTTAATCACCTTTTGATGTAGGATTAAGATCATTAACCTACTTGTGATTATTTAGATGTTTTTGGGATTTTGTTTAGTGTTGAGTAATGAGGTTAAGCCATAATCAAGGATTAAACAGACCCATTACACTATCCTAATAGAAGGATAATAGATGAGAATGTTTAAGCTGAGGAAGACTCCTCAACTTAATCCATGATTAGGGATTAAACCCATGACAAAACAAACTTTTGATTAAGTGAATTTTAGATTAGTGGTACGATGATGAAGTGATTTTTATGGTTTGTAAGACAACTTGGGGGGGACTTGTCCATTAACACTAGGGTTAGTCCTTCTTAACCACTTAAGGAAGAATTAGAACCCTAATGCAAGGCCCAAGTTACAAGTGTGATGTCTTGATGATTATTAAGTGGATTGATTAAGAGATTTAAACACCTTAAGGGTTCAAGACTTAGGATTAAAGTTATACACTCCATCCTAAGAGAAGGATGCAGGCATAAGCTTAATCACAAAGTCTTAAAGCCTTTAGGGTTTAGTCCCTGATTATGGGATGAGAAGAGAAGACTCAAAGAGAGACACAAAGGTAAAACTATGAGGGGAGACTAATCAGAATCCTAATCATTGTCATGCTTGATTGTTCCCAAGGTTTGTGAGGTTTTCAAGAGCAATCTTCAGAGGAGCCACCAGGAAGCAGATGAACAAGATCAAGAGAAGCAAAGTGACTTGCTTCATTCAAGAAGTCAAGTCACTTGAAGAAAGAAAGTGGGAGGAAGAAAAATGAGCAAGCTCAAACTCAAACACAAATAGAATGCAGCAATGGATGCAAGAGAGATGAAAAGAAAAGTTATGAGAAGTGAAGGCAAATCCACTTCTCAAGTTTACTTACCACCTGAAATGTTAGAAAGAAATGCAATGCAATGCTAAATGAAATGAAATGACATGATGCTATACCAAACCAGAAGCATGCACATGATGTTAATGATGTTATGAGGTGCTGCAAACATGAGGCAAAGCAATGGGGATGTTCATACAAGATTATGAATGCAAATGATGCAAGCTAAGGAGCATGAACAAACATGGAAAGTTATGAATCATACAAGACAAATGACATGGCAAATATGAGATGCAATGGTCAAAGATGCTTCCTATATGTCTTAAGATGTCAAATGAATCACAAGAATGCACAAAATGCAAAGACAAGTCAAGTTATGCAAGGAGATGCAAGAAGGATGCAAATGGAAGCCCAAATTAGGGTTCATGGATCAAACATCAAACAAAAATCCAAAACAGAAACAAAACCCTAAGATAAAAAATGAAAAAATGGCACCCAAAGAAACCCTAAACCTATAATAAACCACTGCCCAAAGGGGAGCTCTCAACTCTCAACCAAACTCAAGATATAAATTTCCTAAGTTATTAGGGTTTTTTAGGGTTCTTAACAAAAGAAATGCCAAACAAAAGAAAAATGCAAGATCAAATCATGGTCATTTTACCCTAGAAACTACATGCCAAACACAAAACAATGCAAGAAGAATCAATGTCTCAACCTTCTCCAATAGGCAGAAATGAATTTTTGAACTTAGGATCAAATTAATGCATAAAAAATGATTTAATTCAATGAAAAATTCTTAAAATGCATTAAGATCAAAAAAGAAATTTGGTTTGAAGGTTGGACAATGTTTCTAAATGTCTTAGAACATTTCATGAATTTTTTTGTGATTTTTAAATACCTAAAAGTATTTTTAATTAATTAATTCCCATTAATCAATTAAAAATAATCTTTTAAATATTTAAAAATACTTTTTTAATGATAAAAAATAAAATAAAAATGTTTTTGTGTCATAAAAATTAATAAAACTTTAAAGAAAAAGTTTCATAATTTTTAAGGATTTTTTGCTATTTTAAATTAATTGTGCAAAACAAATGAAATAAAAAGAAATAAAAACAAATAAAATAAAAAGTAATCAGATTGGATGGGTGAGATGCGTCCTGGATTCAAATCTGTTGACTGGCGCGTGAATGAAGGGTGGAGATTGCATCTGACTTAATTATCCTAATTAATAATTAATTAAACTAATGAAAGAGATTAGGGCAAATCAAACTGATCCTGGCCTTCTATCTGCGCGCGAAGTCAAACAATTCCACGCAATCAATGGTTCAAATTCAAACTGACATTAATGACTGGATTAAGCCCTAATTACACTCAGGCTGCCGGAGAAGACTTCCGGTCGTCTTCTCCGGCGAGCACTTCCCCTGAAAAACTCCCATCTTCCTCAAAACGTATCAAAAGTGAAATCTAAACATATAGAAATGAACCCCATGATCTCCTGAATCACAACCCTAACCCCAAACAAATTTATTCTTCATCAATCACATGAATCGAAAGCAAACATTTTTAGGGCAAACCAGTTTCAGAGTCAAATTAAATGCTCAAATCACAACCATTTTCAAAACCAATGGTACCAGAATGATCAGTGAAACAAATGGAACAAGTTTGTAACATGAGAAACCATTTCTGGAAAAATAAATTTCAGGCTACCTGAGATTTGAAGCTTTCAGTTTAGGAACTTTCTGGCCTTCTCTTTATGTGCAAACCACTCCTTAGGACCCCTTGATGATGTTTGAATACCTTAGAACAATTTATGTAGGCTGGTTGATGAGTTTCGAAAGCTCCTGCTTCAAGCTCAGTCAACAATGGCTATGGTGATTCTGACTGATTCAGGCCACTGTGAATGGTGGTTTATGGTCCAGATGATGTATGGAGAAGCTTTGCAAGGTTTGTTTGGCTGTTTGTGGGCTAGGGAGGGAGATTCGAATGAATCTGCAGAATGAGGATGAAGAATGGCAGTGGGGTGCTTTTGATGTTTCAGGCTTATGCTTTGGGTGGTTTCTACTCAATGATACATGGTGAGTTGAATGGAGGAAAAGTTTTTTGTGTTTGCAAGCTGTGGAGAGGAATTCGAAAGCTTATGCAAAATGGAAGGTTTTTGTGAATGTGTGGAATGTGTTGGTTTCAGCCTTGCTTAGTGATGTCTTTAGCTTGCAAAGGGATAACATAAACAAATCTGATTGGTCAGAGGATGTGACTTGTGCTTTATGGATAGGTATGTCACCTTTTGCTCAAAGTCCACTTTATGTGTAAGGCAAGTATGGTGAGGTGCTAGGCAAGTACAAGGCATGGGCTATGCGCAGCAAAATGAGGGGAAAGAGTCAGCTTGGTCCAGCATTCAAGGCAGCAAGTTGGTAAAGCATGATCATGAGTTTTTGCAAGTTGTGACATTTTGGTTCACATGTGATTCTTTGTCTAACCAAGCATGAAACCATGGGCAATTTTAGTTCAAATCTGATTTTTAGGACTTGTAGAATGTTGGCACATTGGTTAGAGGTGAACTTGAGGCTGCAAAGGTCATTGATCCATGATTTTGCAAAATTCTCACTTAGGGCATGCCTTGAAAATTAATGATTTTAGCCAACTTTGCATTGCCATAACTTTTGATCCAAGAAGAGTTTGATCATGTTCTTGTACTTTTTGAAAAGGGAAAGAGGAGATCTACAACTTTCATGACCAAAGTTTTTTCATTTGAAGCCTTTTTGAATCATGAATCAAGGCTTGAAAAATGACCTAAAATGATGCATTCTTGAAAAGTCAACTATGCCCAAAAAGTCAACATTTGCAAAAACCCTAAATTCTTGATTTTTATGAACTTCAACCTTCTTCCATGATCAAATAAAGATCATATACACTCAAAATGATGAAGATCACCCATTGGTTGGGTCATTGGGGGCCTCAGATGCCCTGATTTTGCACTGACTTGTCCAGAAAGTCAACCCTTGATCAGATGACTTCCCCATGGAATTTCTTCATGAAAATTGATATGCATACTCCCTATACCATATATAGACCAATGGAAACAAGAATGACCAAAAAATTTGGGGTTATGGCCTCTGAAACCAAAACCCTAATTTTCAGTCAACTGTGCAGTTCAAACTGGCTCTGCATCACCTCAAACCCTAGTTCTTGTGATTCCTCTGCAATTTTGACTTTGAGGAGATGAAATATGATATAAGAACACAAATGGACCACTTTGAATTGATTGGTGGCCTTTGGAGTGCCTCAAGAAGCTTTGGGATTGCTCAGATCACAAACCCTAGGTGCAGATGACTTAGAAACTATCCAGTGAATCAAAAAATGAGATGTGAGATGATATGATTGTGTTTATGCATATGAGATGACCATAAGCCATGGTGTGAATGGGTGAGGGCAAATTTGGGGTGTTTACACTTGTTTGGAATTTCTTTTGGCTGGTTTGAGAGATTGATGAAGTTCTGTTCACGAGGGGTGGAAAATCGTGTTTCTGCTTGGTGTGGTTTCAGGGACAAATGAGGATTGGGAAATGATCAGAGGAACATGGTGAATGGTTTTGTGAAGTTTGTTTTGATGTTTGAAGCCTGTATGGAGGGATTCGAATGAAAATGCATAAGAGGTGAGTTTTGAGGATGCTGACTTGTGGGAGAGATTAGACTGTGGTGTGTTATGTGTTGAGTTCCATTTTATCCATGTATCAAGTTTGGATAGGTCAGAGAGTTGTTGCTGGCCTAGCTTGATTGGTATGGGCCATTTTGCATAAAGTCAACTTTTTGTGTAAGAGAAGGTATGGGCTGGTTCAGTCATGGTACAAGGGCATGTCTGCTGCAGCTTGAATCAAGGCTGACCATGGAAGTGAATTTGAGGCCAACTTGCAAGTGGATTAGGGTTTATGTGAGTTTTTGCAATTTTCACAAAGTTTGCCCCTTTTGGAGTTTCTTAAAGATCAAGGCATGAAACTTAGAGATTCTTTGGTGCATTCTGATTTTTAGGTCATGGTTTATGTTTGTGTAATTCATAGAAGTCTATTTGAAGTCACATTTTGCCTTGGCATGAGGTTTTGCATCTTTCCCTCTTTGGTACAAAAGTGAGAATTAAGTGATTTTTGCTAACTTTGACAAGCCATAACTTTTGATCCAAAATGAATTAGAATGAGTTCTTGTACTTTTTGAAAATGGAAGGATCCATTCTACAACTTTCATGACCAAAGTTTTCTCATTTGAAGCATTTTTGAATCAAAAAAAGAAGGTTGAAAAACTTTCCCAAAATGGCAAGTTTTCATTACAAGTCACTTTCCCAAAAAGGCAACTTTGCAAATGGCTTGAAATTCTTCAATTTTGTGAACTTCTAACATCTTCTATGATCAAATAAAGATCATACACATTCAAAATGATGGAGAACAACCTTTGGTTGGGTCATTGGGGGCCTCAGATGCCCTGATTTTGCACTGACTTGCTCAAGAAGTCATCCCTTGATCAGATGCCTTCCCCATTGAATTTCTTCATGAAAATTGATATGCATGATCCTCATAACATATAGAGACCAATAGAAACAATAATGACCAAAAAATTTGGAGTTATGGCCTCTGAAACCAAAACCCTAATTTTAGGTCATCTGTGTAGTTAAACCTGGCTCTGCTTCCATGCCTTTCTCAGTTCTTGTGATTCTTTGACTCCCTTGACTTTGTGAGGATATAATAAGATGCTAGAACATAAATGGACCCCTTTGAAGTGATTGATGACCTTTGGAGTGGCTCAAGTAGCTCTTGGATTGCTCAGGTCACAAACCCTGGATGCAGATGACTTTGAATCAATGCAGTGAAACAAAAATGCAATATGAGATGCTATGGTTGAACTTATGCACATGAAAAGATCACAAGCCATGGTGAAATGGGTGAGGGCAAATTTGGGGTGTTTACAAAGAAGATGGCCCAATTTTTTATGCCACAGTTTTACTTCATCTTCTTTGGATATAGAACACATAGATGAGTAACTAGGATCTTGATTAACCCATAGGTAACAGTTATCCCTAGACCTGACTCCCCTCATGATCACTTCCTTTTCTTCATTTGTAACTGTCGCTCCCGAAAAGACTTTACGTCCCCGGTGCAGACGCGGACTGTCGGCGATGTTGGAGGTTGAGGTTGAATAGAGTCGCCATCTAGGAATTTTTATCCCGAAGGAAAGGTAATGTTGCATAAACCTGGAAGGGTATGGATAAGACGGTTGCGAACCAGAGAAATTGAGAAAGGGGGTTGGTTACGACCTGGGAAGGTATTACCACCCAGATCGTCCATCGTACTCGACGGGATCCACGCTTACTTGATTGTGTTTAAAAAGGGTAATGTATTTGCTGACTGTGTATAAAACTCTAGGGAGAATGTACAGTGTGTCAGTTCAAAAAGAGAGGGTGAATGCTCAAGAATGAGGCTTAGAAAAGAAAGCTGAAAGAGGGGGATGACAAAGAGACTTTTGTTCGATAACTGTTAAGTTATGCCTACGTATCCTCTCGTGCAATGAGGAAGTCAGAACACTGTAGTTCGACTCAAAGAGACTGGATGATTTGACTGTGAACTGCTTACTTGTCTATGCTCAAGTGTATGACTCGTCTGGCTCGAGTGCTAACTGTCTTGCATTAGACGGAAGAAGCAAGTTCTCGTTTATAGTGTGAATGTGATGAGAAAAGAATCCCGTAGGAGACGATTATTGTTTATTTTTGTGTTTTCAGTTTTTTATTGTTTTTGGTGTTTTGCATAAGATAATGAGCTTAAGCCTAAATCAAAGGTTTTAAACTCATTATATCCTCCCTGATTAGGGATAATGAGCCTACTTAAGTGTGAGATAAGCCTCTCAACTTAATTACCATGATGATGTAGGATTAATATCATTAACCTACTTGTGATTATTAAGTGTTTTTGGGTTTTTGTTTAGTGTTAAGTAATTAGTTTAATCTCTAATCAGGGATCAGTGAACTCATTATACAATCCTAAGAGAAGGATGATAGATGAGAATACTTAAGCTGAGGAAGATTCCTCAACATAATCCATGGTTAGGGATTAAATTCATTATATAACAAGCCTTTATTAAGTGGATTTTAATTAAAGGATGAGATTAAGAAATGAGTTTTAAGTTTGTAAGACAACTTGAGGGGGACTTGTCCATTAAACACTAGGGTTAGTCCCTCTTAACCAAAAGGAAGAGATGGAACCCTAATGTAAGGCCCAAGTTACAAGCTTAATTCTTGATCATTATTAGGTGTTTTTATTAAGAGGTGTAATCAAATTAAAGGTTTAACACTAAGTATTAAAGTTATACACTCCATCCTAAGATAAGGATGCAGGCATAACCCTGATTCAAAGTCCAAAAGCTTTAAGTGTTTAGCCTCTGATTATGAGATGAGAAGAGAGACTCAAGGAGACTCCAAGGTAAAAACTAAGGGGAAACTATATACAAACCTAAAGATTATCATGCTTGGATTATCCTATGTTTTGTGAGGCTTAAGAGAAGAATCTTCAGGAGGCCACCATGGAAGAAGAAGCAGATGGAAAAAAGAAGGGGAGAAAGAACAAGTTACTTACTTCCTGGAGAAGATAAGTTACTTAAAAGAAAGAAAGTAAGAATGAGAGAGCATAAGTGAATTAGATTCACTTCAAAGAAAAATAAATTATATAAATGAAGAGATGAGAAAAGATGGGATGTGAAGGCAAATCCACATCCCAAACAACTTACCATAAGCCCCTGAAATGTTAGTATGAATACATAAGACATAAAGCAAAAGGAAATGAGATGAATAAACATGCAAAGACCAAAACCAGAAGTGTGTATGCAAGGCTAATGTGTTGTGAGATGATGCAAAGTCATACAAGATGCATATGAATGATCATACAAGGATGAGATGCAATGGAAGCATGTTTAGAAGCATGAAAACACATGGATGTTCATGAAATGTAATGAATGCAAAGCATAGAAAATGAATGAAGAAATGCTCAAGTAATGCTCAAGCATGTCTTAAGATGTCTAAGATGACATACAAAGGCATGGAATGTCATGGCAAGTTCACATTAGGATGATATGCAAAGATGAATGCAAATGAATATGAGAAATTAGGGTTTTATGAATGTATGAGATGCAAATGACCAAAACAGAAGCATACATCATGATAAAAAGTTAAAATTGAACTCAAACAAACCATAAACATACACAAGATCACTCACCAAAGGAGAAGCTCAGAAGCTTATCCTTGGAAACGTTATGAAATTTCTAAGTTAACTAGGGTTTTTGGATACTTCTAAGGGGAAAATGAAAATAAAATTGAAAATTCAATACAAAAATGTGAGATAAATAATCTAGAAACTATATGCAAAATGTGAAACAATACAAAAAGAATCAAGTTCAAACTCATCATGGTTAGGCAGAAAAGAAATTTTCAAGTTAGGGTTAGAAAATGTGAAATTTAAGAACCCTAATTCAAATATAATTGTGAAAATATGATCAAACCTAAAAAGAAATTTGTATGGTGAGTTTGTAAATTGTTCTAAATGCCTAAGAATGCTTCATGAATATTTTGGTGATTTTTAGAAACCTAAATGTATTTTTAATTAATTAAAATCAATTAATTAATTAAATAAAACATTTAAATGTGTTAAAAATACTTTTTTAATGCAAAAATAAAAATAAAAATGTTTTTGAGTTAAGAAAAATATTTGAAGTAAAAATGCAGAAAATGAGATTTTTAAAATGTTTTTTTGGCTATTTTTAATAATTATGTGAAAGAAATGAAATAAAATGAAATAAAAATGAGAAGTAAGCAAGATCTAAGGCCAAGATTCAAAGCTTGCTTGACTGGCGCGTAAATGGGTGGCTGAGATTCAATCTGAGTAATTTAAATTAATTAACCTAATTAATTGAGATTAGGGGTTAAGTGGATCAATCCTGGCCATTCGTACACGCGGGTAAAGCACATCCAAGGGTCAGAATTCAAACTAACCTAATTAATGAGGATTAGGGCTAATTACTTTCAGGCTGCCAGAGAAGAGCTTCGGTCGTCTTCTCCGGCACCCCCTCCCCCGAGTTCACTCAAAACACTATAAAAACTCACCAAAAGCTCCAGAATGGATCATCAAACAACATAGAACAAGAATCCAACATCAAAAAACATTTATCATGCATCAAAAGGGAGAATCGAAGAAGAAAATGTTAGGTCAAAAAATTTCAGAGCAAGCATACATGGCCATTTCTCCACCATTTTCAAAAATAATCACATCACCATGATCAGGGAGGCATACTCTTTCACATTGTAACTTAAAAACAAAGTTCTGGAAAAAAAAGTTTGAGATGACTACCTGAGTTGAAGCTTTGCAATATGGTGCTTTCTGGTCCCTCCTTTGATGCAAACCAACTCCACTTGATCCCCTGAAGCTAGTGTAGTGCTTAGCAAGAGTTTATTTTGGCTGGTTTGGATGATTCAGTTATGCTAAGGCAGAAATCGTGTTTGAGTTATGGAGTATTTCAGGCCATTTTAATGGTTGGTTTGTGTTCTATGATTGATTTTGAGATGATTGGTGGAAAAAGTTTGGATGTTTGAGGCTTGTGCAATGAGAATCGAAGACTTGAAAGTTTGGAGGATTTTTGTGCATTCTGATTATGGTGAGGTTTCAAGCTCCAATGTTATGTGTTATGAGTTGCTTGATGCTTGCATAAACAATGCTGATTGGCCAGAGAGTTATTGTGGCATAGTGTGATTGGTATGGGCCAAGTTGCAAAAAGTAAAGATTGTGTACTAGGAGGTATGGGCATGAGTCAGAGCTGGTTTGAAGGGGTGTCTTGCCTCAGCCAGCTTCAAGGGGATCCATAGGATTGATTGTGATGATCTGCAGCACTTGAATCAAGAGTTATCACATGTTTTTCCTTTTCCCTCTTTGAAATTTTCTTGAAGTGCAAGGCATGAAAGCTTGTGATTCTTGGCACAATTTTGATCAAGGCAAGTTGCATAAACATGTTATGATGCTTAGAGGTGGATTAGAGGTCATTAGAAGCCTTGAAACTTGATTTTGCAAAAATCCCTCTTTGGCACATACTTGAAAATTACAAGATTTTTCCCAACTTTGAAACATCATATCTTGAGTTCTATGATGAATCAAGAGGAGTTATTCTACTTTTTGAAAATGGGAAGATCCAATCTACAACTTTCATGTTTAAAGTTTTTTCATTTGAAGCATTTTTTATCAAGAAAGAGGAGGTTGAAAATCTTTCCCAAAATGGAAAGTTTCCATTACAAGTCATGTCCAAAAAGGGAAAGTTTGCAAATGGCTTGAAATTCTTCAATCTTTTGATCTTCTAACCACTTCTAAGATCAAATAAAGATCATAGAACCTCTAATTGATGAAAATGACCCTTTGGTACCATTGGGAGGGGCCTCAGATGCCCTGATTCTGATTTTTCTTGCACAACAAGTTACTAGTTGATCATATGATTTCCATAATGAATTTATTCATCAAATTTGGTACACATGCTCCTTATAAAATATTAAGACCATTAGAATCAATAATGATAAAAAAAAACTTGAGGTTAAGGGCCTCAAACCCAAAACCCTAATTTTAGGTCATCTGTGCAGGAAATCTTCAGTCTGCCTGGACCTCTGTGCAATCCTTTGTGATTTTGTGACTTCAAAGACTTCTTGGGGATGTAATAAGATCATAGAACACTCATGGACCCTCTTGGCATGCTTCAAGACCATTAGGATAACTCATATCACTTCTTGGATTCTCCTGATCACCACCCCTAGCTGTGCAACTTATGCAGGTGAAATGAACTATGTAGTGAGAGATGATATGATTATGCAATGCTATATGAAAGATCACAAGCCATGGTGTGAGAAAGAGTGAGGGAAAATTTGGGGTGTTTACAGATGCCCCTATTCAAGCATGAGTTAGCTGTGCAGGGTGTAAGCGCCTGGCTTAACAGACAAACAAGATAACTTGTGGTTGAATATCAAAGACAGTCCGAAATTTTCACTCGCTGGGGAGAAGAAGAAAAGGGATATAAATTGTAACAGGTAGTATAGTATGAGTATTAAATGAAAGTGATGGAGGATGACCATCGAGCAAAGGACGACTGCTGGGGATGAAAATGATAAGCAAGGCAATGACGGGGACAACCATCATGCTGGGAGGTAACGAGATCGCGACGGGGACGACCATCGGGTAAAGAAATAAAATTCTATGGGGATTAAAGAAAAGAGGAAAGTATTGACAGGGACGGCCATCAGGTTAAAGGTAAATAAACTGCAACGGGGACGGCCATCGGGTAAAAGAATAAATGAAATGATGATGAGGGACGGTCATCAAAAGGTGAAGGACGATCACCTAGCAGGGGAAGGCTACTGAAAATATCACGACATTGGACGAATGCCGGATAGAAAAGATCAACAATGGGGACGGCCATCGGATAAGCATGATGAAGGACGTTCATCAAGAGGTGAAGGACGATCACCTAGCAGGGTACGACTGCTCTGGGGATTATCTCGACATAGGACGAATACCGGATAACAAGGTCGACGATGGGGACGGCCATCAGATAAATGATGAGGGACGGTCATCAAAAGGTGAAGGACGATCACTTAGCAGGGGATGGTTGCTAAAAAGATATCACGACATAGGACGAATGTTGGATAAAAAGTTCCAACAATAGGGATTCCACTGGGGAAAGGATGAGGGGCAGTCATCCGAAGGTGAAAGACGATCACCTGGCAGGGGACGGCTGCCGAAAGTATCACGACATAGGACGAATGTCGAATAAGAGGATCAATGATGGGGATGGCCATCAGATAAAATTGATGAAGGACGATCATCAAAAGGCGAAGGACGATCACCTGGCAGGGGACGGCTGCCGAAAATATCACGACATAGGACGAATGCCGGATAGAAAGGTTGTTTTGTTGGTGACTTACTGGGGAATGGTAAACACAGACGAGTGCTTACGCTTTGAAATAAACGGTATAAGTATTTGACAGCGTGTATAGACTAAAGATGCGGACGAGCATCCTTAGGACCACGATACAGGCGAGTATCGATAGAAACAAACGCTGACACGTGTTTAAGGATGGTGATACAGACGAGTATCAATCGGTTAAGCAAGGAACACGGACGAGTGTTTGATCTGCCGGGGAGGTGATATATACAAGATACAGACGAGCATCAGAGATTCTGTATAAGTATGTATAGGTGTTTGACCTGCTGAGGAAATATGTGCAATACATGGACAAGTGAGCAAGGGACACAGACGGGTGTTTGACTTGTTGGGGTAGTACGACACGGGCAAGTGCCAAAAAAGAAAGTGTATAAGTATGAACAAGTATCTATATTGAGGGTGCAAAAGGTATTTTGGCTTTGTCTAAGGGGGATAAGTTCTGTATATATTGCTTGGTGAAGTGATTCTTTTGTTCGCAGGTGATTGGCTCAAACCTGGCTTATGATCATGCAAATGTTTGATTTTTGCCATAATGCTCCGTATTAGACGAAATGCTACGCTTAGTTTGGGGAAAATGATGTGAATGCTATGATTATGCAAAATGAGAGAACCGATCCGAGATCCGGATCCTGCGGGGAAAAAGATCTCAGGGTGATCTGTCTGGAGGGAGAACTCCGCTGGGGAAAGAGATCATTGATCGATCTGTGGGGAAAGAGGATCACCAAATGATCTTCCTAGGGAACTCTATGGCGCTCTAGGGGAAGAGATTTGCGGGGATCCGGCTTGGGGAAGCTTCTGTTGAAGAACTCGTGCTGGGGATGAGGAGGCTTCGGCAACTCCGCTGGGGAAGAGCATTTCAGGCATTGCTCTACTGGGGAGAAACTGGCAACTCAGCGGGAAAGCAATTCTGCCAACTTTGCTGAGGATAAGAAAATCCCGACAACTCTGATGGGGAACAACAGTTCAAGCACTGCTCGGGAGATTCTTCTTGGGGAGAAAAGAACTTTTGGGAAGTAATCCTGCTGATGGGGTGATTGCTGACTTGACTGGGGGATATAATTCTCGATATGCCCCATGCTTGAGATTGTCTGACTTGAGTACCTGCAACCTGTTAAACAAAGGAAACGCACAAGTGTCCCGAGGTATCCTCAACCGGATTCCGTCATAGGAGTTATATCTGCTCAAGAGTGCATATTTCCCTGCAAGCATTTATTGAAGATGGCTTATATGTTTCCGTGCAAGTGTTGTATTATGAACTTTGGACATTTTGCAAACGAAACAAAAATGTACAAAACAAAGTGTGACTGAAAATTCTGATTTTATTGATTTGTGTGCCCTAAATAGGCAAATACAGTGAAGAAGTGAATCCCTGAAAGGAGGAGATTGCTATAAAATTGAGAAAATAAAAGTGTTGGCAACGTTGAAATTGATGCTCTGGTGAGCTTCCTTTGCTATGACTTGTATGACCTTGACGTTCTTCTTATCTTGCTTTCTGAAGAAAGTTGATTTTGACCGATACTTTATCCTTTCGAAACTTGCCATGTTGTGAGTGATACAGGCGAATTCAGAATGAAGTTGTTCGCTTTTTCCCTGATTTTGCGTGGATCACCCTTTCGGGTTTTCAATCCACCGAGATACCCATTTTTGCCTGAGCTGTCCGATGTGGCTTTTCATTATTATGAATGGGCCTTCGTAGTTCGGCGTCCATTTGCCCCTGCGGTCTGTATGAGGAGGAAGAAGTCTTTTCAGAACAAGCTTTCCCACTTTTTATTCCCGATGTCTGACTTTCTGATCGAAGGCTTTCTTCATTCGCTTTTGATATAACTGCCCATGACAGATGGCTGCTAACCTCTTTTCTTCAATCAGATTCAGTTGATTATATCGAGATCGTACCCATTCAACTTCATCCAGTTTCACATCCATCATTACCCGTAAGGAGGGAAATTCAACTTCAACATGTAGGACAACTTCCATGCCATACACAAGTTGATAAGGTGTTGCCCCAGTGGATGTTCTGATAGAGGTTCGGTACCCATGCAAGGCAAATGGTAGCATTTCATGCCAGTATTTGTTGGTGACTACCATATTTTTCACAATCTTCTTAATATTCTTGTTAGCGGCCTCAACAGCGCCATTCATCTTTTGCCTGTAAGGAGAAGAGTTATGATGTTGAATTTTGAAGTCCCAGCAAAGTTCTGCCATCATCTTGTTGTTCAAATTGGAACCATTATCAATAATGATTAGCTCGGGAACTCCATATCGACAGATGATATCCCTTTTCAGAAATCGAGCTACCACTTTCCTGGTGACATTTGCATACGAAGCTGCTTCAACCCATTTAGTGAAGTAATCAATGGCTACCAGGATGAATTTGTGACCATTTGAAGCAGTCGGTTCGATCTTTCCAATCATATCAATTCCCCACATGGCGAAGGGCCAAGGTGAAGACATTACATTCAAAGGATTTGGGGCACATGCACTTTATCTGCGTAGATCTGGCATTTGTGGCATTTTCTGGCATAGGCACAACAGTCTGCATCCATTGTGATCCAGTAGTAACCTGATCATGATAACTTCTTTGCCATTGCGTGTCCTCTGACATGGGTACCGAAAGAACCTTCATGTACTTCGTGCATTAGTAGGTCTGCTTCTTTCTTGCCAACACATCTGAGCAAGACCGTGTCGAAGTTTCGCTTGTACAAAGAACCATCAGTATTGAGGAAGAAACTATCGGCTAGCCTTATTAATGTCTTTTTATCGTTTGACGATGCCCCAGGTGGGTATGTCTGAGTCTCTAAGAAGCATTTGATGTCATGGAACCAAGGCTTGTTGTCAGTGGCAACGTCCACATAGAATACGTATGTCGGTCTGTGTAGTCTGGATACCAAAATCCGAGGTACATAATTGGCAGCTTGTACTTTGATCATGGATGAAATGGTAGCCAAAGCATCTGCAAACTGATTATCATCTCGAGGGATGTACTTAAGCTTAACTATTGTGAAGAAGGTCAACAATCTCCTCGTATAGTCACAGTAGGGAATCAGATGCTCCTGATGAGTGTACCACTTGCCGCTGGTCTGGTTGATTACCAAAGCTGAATCTCCGAATACATTCAAGGTTTTGATCCTGAGGTCAATAGCTTCCTCAAGACCCATGATACAAGCTTCGTATTCCGCTTCGTTGTTAGTGCAGGCAAAGGTGAGTTTTAATGAGAAAGGCATATGAATTTCTTTAGGTGTAATAAGTACTACACCAACTCCACGACCGTTACAATTAACTGCCCCGTCAAACATCATAGTCTATGCTTCTTCTGGATCAGGCCCTTCAGTGTGAATAGGCTCTTCACAATCTTTTGCTTTTAAGAACATTATGTCTTTATTAAGGAAGTCAAATCTCATAGGCTGGTAATCATCAATGGATTGCTCAGCCAGATAGTCAGACAATACACTGACTTTGATGGCCTTTTGAGAGGTGTATTGAATGTCATATTCTGTTAGAATCATTTTCCATCTTGCAACACTTCCGGTAAGTGTTGGCTTCTCAAATATGTACTTGACTGGATCCATCTTTGAGATCAATAGGCTAGTATGAGTCAACAAATACTGTCTTAGTCGGCGAGCAACCCACGCTAAAGCACATCAAGTTTTACCAAGCAGTGAATAACGTCGTTCACAGTCGGTAAACATTTTGCTTAGGTAGTATATTGCATACTCTTTTCGACCAGACTCGTCATGCTGGCCCAACATACACCCCATCGACTCTTCTAATACTGTCAGGTACATGATTAGAGGTCTTCCTTCAACTGGAGGCATGAGAATTGGAGGTTATTGAAAATATTCTTTGATCTTGTCAAAATCTATCTGACAGTCATCATTCCACCTGACTGTTTGTTTTTTTTCTTAACAGCTTGAACAAGGGTTCGCAGGTTGCAGTGAGATGAGATATGAACCTTGAGATGTAGTTCAAACTACCTAAGAACCCTCGAACTTCTTTCTCAGTCTTAGGTGCAGGCATCTCCTGAATAGCTTTGACTTTATCGGGATCAACCTCAATACCTTTTTCACTTACAATAAAACCCAGTAGCTTACCAGAACGTACCCCGAATGTGCATTTATTGAGGTTCAATCTTAGTTGATACTTCCTCAGACGCTTGAACAACTTCAATAGATTCACCAAATGCTCTTCCTATGTGAGGGAATTGGCAATATATCATCCATATATCACTCGATTTCTTTATGGATCATATCATGGAATAATGTTACCATAGCTCATTGATATGTCGCACCGGCGTTCTTCAGACCAAACGACATTACCTTGTAGCAAAACGTGCCCCATGGCGTGATGAAGGTTGTCTTCTCCATGTCTTTAGGTGACATCTTGATCTGATTGTATCCAGAAAATCCGTCCATGAAGGAAAATACCGAGAACTGAGTTGTGTTGTCTACCAATACATCAATGTGAGGTAATGGGAAGTCATATTTAGGGATTGCTCTGTTCAGATCCCGGTAATCAACACACATCCTCACCTTGCCATCCTTCTTAGGTAGGGGTACAATGTTAGCAACCCAAGGCGGGTAACTAGTTACAGCGAGAAAACCGGCGTCCCACTGCTTTTGTACTTCCTCTTTGATTTTCATGGCCATGTCTGGGCGAGTACGGCGCAACTTCTGTTTAACTGGCGGATAATCTTCTTTCAATGGAAGCCTGTGCATGACAATATCCGTATCTAGACCTGGCATATCTTGATAGGACCAAGCAAAGACGTCGACATACTTCTGAAGCATACTGATGAGTTGTTCTTTCACTGGAGCTTGCAGACTGGCCCCAATCTTCACTTCTTTCACATCCTCCTCGGTACCAAGATTGACAGTTTCAACCTCCTCCTAATGAGGAGCAATCACTTTTTCCTCTTGTTTCAACAATCTGGCCAATTCTTCAGGCAAGTCATAGTCTTCATCAACCCCTTCTTCTGCTTGATTAATCGGATTGTCGAAGTCATACAAGGTCATAGAAGTGTTGTTGTCAGTGCAATCTGGAGGATTATCTCTGCAAGGGTTGAGATTTGTTCATTTTAGTGATTGATTTTATCTTATTTTAGAAAAAGTGAATGAAGTTTATTTAAGAAAAACATTGCCATTTATTGTTTTGTGCGAAAATAACAAAAATGAAAAGACAGTGAGCAGAAAAGATTGTTTGTAAAAGATGTCCATTGTTCATTAATCATTCATTTGCACAAAATACATATATGGCCCTATTACAAAATGAGTCCTGATACCTTGGGCAAGATGCAGGACTTGATGCATGCTTAAACAGAAAATAATAATTACTCTGCAACAGTAATCCTTATAATTTCCTGGGAAGACCAGTTGAGGACTTGTTGGCCTGGGACTCTTGGACGAATCCAGCTTTCCAGGTTGTAGTCACTTTCAGCCTCGTCTTCCACATTGTTGATTACATCCGAGGTCAGCATACCCCCACTGATAAACTTTAGAGCTTCAGCAGCCTCCTCTTGGACCTGTCGGGATGGTCTGTAACCCAAACCGAACTTGTCTTCCTTGATCTGAACTTGCAGCAGCTTGCCCCAGCCTTGGGCATTCCCGTCTTCAACAACCTTCCGCGCTTGTTTGTAAGAAGAGATTGAAGTATAAGACACTTCAGTTGTTGCTTCATTAACATTGAGGGCCTCAAAACCCTGACTCATCGTCTCATGGATCTCCCCACCCATCTCAATATACTTGTAGGTAGCTAGATGACTGGCGAAGATGTCCTCCTCTCCACAAATGGTGATAACTTGGCCTTCCCACTCATATTTTAACTTCTGGTGAAGAGTCGATGTTATGACGCCAGCGACATGAATCCATGGTCGACCCAACAAACAGCTGTAGGCAGGCTGAATGTCCATCACATAGAAGATAGTTTTGAAGATTTGTGGGCCAATTACCACAGGCAGCTGAATTTCTCCAAGAACCGATCTCTTAGAACTGTCAAAGGCTCTCACAACCAGGTTACTCGGACGAAGTGCAAGACCATCATATTCCATCTTGACTAAGGCTTTCTTTGGTAAGACATTGAGAGAGGACCCAGTGTCAACCAAGAGATGGGAAAGTACAACACCTTTACACTCCAAGGTGATATGCAAAGCCTTATTGTGGTTACGGCCCTCCGTAGTCAGATCAGCATCGGTGAATCCTAGTCCATGGCTAGTATTGACATTTGAAACCACCATTTCCAGCTGATTAACTGTAATCTCCTCCGGCACGTAAGTTGCGTTCAAGACCTTGAGTAATGCGTTCCTGTGAGCCTCAGAACACATGAGCAATGATAGAATAGAGATTTTGGAGGGTGTTTGATGGAGCTGGTCCACAACCTTGTAGTCACTCTTCTTGATAATTCTCATGAACTCGTCCACATACTAATCAAAGGATGTCTTCTGAGTTTCCTTGACAATTGGTTCTTCAGGTACCACACTCTTGCCTTTTGCTTTGGTAGCAGCTTCCGCTTCAGCATTAACTCTTGGGAACTGTGACGCGAAGAGACGTCCGCTTCAAGTGAAGCCTCCGCCTCCCCCGAAATTATCAATATGTGGTGTTGAAGAGTCAAGAGTGACTTTCTTTCCGTCGCAATATAGATCTGAGCCATAGTGCCAAGGCACGACACTGCTGTTGTCATATGGAACTAGTTCAGGCATTGTGATGGTTACCAGACTGATTGCTGCGGAAGAAGGAGTTGTGACAGTTTGAGGATCATAATAGATTGTGACAGGAGGTCTGACTGGAGATGGTGCAGGTGCAAAGAGTTGTTGATGTTGATGGGGGTGTTGATGTGAGTTGTTGAAAGAATCTGGAACATGGATTGTTGATGGGTCATAATAGATGGTGACTGTGGAAATGTCATTGTTGATAGTTGCTATTGTTGTAGTAGATGCTACTGAACTGATGTCTGTTGAAGTTGAAGAAGGGATGGTTGTTAATGTTGTAGAAGAATCTGTTGGAATGATTGTTGTTGAAGTTGTAGGAGTGATATTTGTTATATCTGATGAAGTGATGTTTGTTGGTGTTGTAGGAGGAATGGTTGTTGATGTTGTAGGAGCTGGAACTATTGAAGTGATTTGTAAAATGCCTTCTCTGATAAGATTGTTGATACCGGTCTTCAAATTTGCACAGCCGTTGGTAGAATTCTTGCAAGCTTCGCAATGGGCCTCATAACTTGGAAACACTTGGCACTTCAAAAGTTGGGCTTTAACCTCGGCCAGAGGTGTTTGATTACCTTCCCAGAAAGGATTGAAGGTGGGTACGAGGACAGGAGGTACCATTGTACTTCTCAAAGCATGGAGGCTTGAACTTGTGAGGAATCCTGACTCCTTCTACTAATCCCATATCCATTACATCAAATCCCAAAGAGTTTTGGGATTCCAAGGATCTTAGCTTCTCTACTATTTCATCCAGACGACGATCATAGGCTTCATCCCAAACACCAATTACTGTGAACTGTTCATCCTGAGGATCTTCTTGTAGAACGACCTCCAGCATTTCCTTGGGTATTTCCAATAACATTGACTTCAGGATTGAGGTGGGGCCCAAACTCTGGCGGATTTGTTCGCGGCTGCCCGTGATCGTTGTTACTAGTACCTCCAGTGCCTGAATGATTCTCTAAAGGAGTTTACCGCTCGACTAACTCTCTCAATCTTTCTTGGCTCTAAGCCAACCCAGTCATCACTGCCATGAACTGGTTCATCTGAGCCCTCATCTCAGTTCTCTCATTAGCCATCTGAGTTCTAACGTCAGTCAAATCTTGTTGAACTTGATCCATCTGAACTCTCAGAAGGTTGTGTCTTGTAGGATACCTGTGGACTCTGTTGATGGGGAAAACTCTCCTACGAGCAATGTTTCCTGAAACACACAGCAAAGTGAGAAAATAACAACAAAAACACCCGCAACAACACAGAGAATGAGGTTAGCATGCAATGCAGTATGTCTATTTGTCTTCAGAGGGTATCCTGGTTTAGTTCTTTGGTTTTGACCTTCCAGACCTCTGGGGAATGAAGATGTTGAAGAGGAATGAAGTCCAAGAGAAAATCCAGGTAATACATAAACCATACATTACAAATGCAACAGATACATAGTTTATGATTACAACAAGCTCCCATGGTGGGTCAAAATACAATCAAGCCAAGAAATACAACAAAATCACCATGAGAATTTAAAGTACAACCAAAATAAATTACAAGTAAAAGGGAAATCAAACATCCAGCCCAAAGTCATCCTCCTTGACTTCCTTCAGGAGAGCATCAGTTACTGGTCCAACTGGATGCTCTTTGATGGTCCTGATAAGAAGGTTTCTGGTTGAAATGGCACTTGTCATCTTCTGGTACTTGTCTTGGTCTTTTGATCTCTTCAACCCTGCCCGGAGTTTCAACTCTGAGATTTCCTTCTGTGCTGCTAGGAGTGCTTCTTGAATCTTCTTCGCATTGGCTTCCAGCTGCTCAATCTTAGCCTGTGTCTTCTGATCTTCTTGCAGACGAGCTTCAGTGATCCTGATCCATCTAGCCTGACTCTCTTCCAGGTAGTGCTCAGCCCTAGCCTTCTGAACCTTGGCTTCCTTGCAAGCATTCTTCAATACCAACTCTCCCACTCGGGCTTTTCTGATGAAGTCTTCTGTATTTTCTATCTTGGTTATATGCTTGATCCGGAGCTTCTCTAACCTCTCAATATCCAGACGACCGTCATTACTTTCCCAAATGGTCTTCTTCAAGGCTTTAGAAAGCTGGGTATTCCTCTCTTTCAACTTTTCAAATTCCTCCAGACTCACTGTGGCTATGGGCTCTACTACTGATGGCCCTGGCACATCCTCCAGGGTGAATGGCATACGAGTGATATGTCCTCTGATGCGCGACCATTCAATGTACTGAGATGAAGCTATGTTGTTACACTTGCCAAGAATAGCAGTCTCTTTTGTCTGTATGTGGTCCCAAGTCCAGGCTACTTGTCGGACGGTGGCATGATTATTCAGAACGGCATGGTAAAGAGATTCTGCTAAGTCCTGCTCCTTTGGTGGATGTACCAATGCATACCCTAACTGTCTTCTTAAACGCAAAAGATTGTAATTGATGCAACCCTTCACTCCAATAAGAGGTACATTAGGATACTGTCCACAACTTGTAATTATGTCCCTACCTTTGATGTTCTGAGTACACCATCTGATGTCTTCTAAAGTGAGGGCAATCATTCTCTTAGCCCAATTCCTTGACTGATGTGGATTCAGGAAAGCTTATGTCTTTGGCACGTGTCTCAATAACTAACAATAGAAGAGAGGTGCACAACATCTGACCAGTCTTCCCCTCTGCTTCTCATTCCTCTGATGAACTGAATAATAAAAGTCTCCCAATAAGGTAGGAACTAGGTTCTTGAGCATGAAGATATGGATAACATTCTTGATTACAAACTTAGGCTCGTCTACAAACAAGATGATACCATATATACTAAGATCCAGGAGAGCACAGACAGTTTCCCACTTCCCAGTTGCAGCAGAACTGGTAGCCTGAGTGATTAAGAAATCCAAATGAAGGCCTGGGATTCCAGCCTTGGTGGTCATATGCTGATCAATGATAGTAACTTCCAAATGTAGAGCCTTAGTTATATCTTCATTCTTAGGAGCAGTCATCTCAGGGTTGAAAGGAATTCTTCTTCTGATAGGGACACCCAACAATATGGAAAACTCTTCCAACAAAGGACCTATCATAAAACTGAAGGCAAGTGTGAATCATGCTCCTCTGTGATGCATCCAAGTCCATGATCATGTCCAGAATACCACCATAATGCTCTCTGAATAAGGGGACATGATCAGGAGTGATAAGAGCCTGTATCTGTCTGATGCCTGCCAGAGGGTACTCAAAGAAATGGTATGTGATGTTGCTCTTCCTGGTTGAATCCATACTGACAAGGGGTGTTGATGAAGATAACTGGAGAAGATGACTGAAGCAGATAGCTGAAGAAGGCAACTGAAGAAGACAACTGCAAAAGATATCTAATGAAGATGGTTGAAGCAGAAGAACGGTCAAAACCAAACCAAAGAATATGTGGATACCCTGTAAAACAAACAGTCAAATGTTAAAATGATGCAATATGATGTATGCTGAATGATATGTAAAGGTTTGTGATCAGGTGCTGGATTTGTCAGTTGCTTTGATAGGGTCCATGAGTGTTCAGAAGTTCGGATGAAGGTCTGAGAACCAGTAACCAGGTGGGGGACTCAAATAAAGAGTCACTTGTCCAGGGTTTCATAAGATCAGTCCAAAATAGTGTAACCTTAAAACAAATCCAGTAACGGGGTATGTTGAGGCCAAGGGTTCCTGCAAACCTGTAAAAAAAACCCACCCACTCACAGGTATTGTTCTAGAACAAGGATCCTCAGATTCGAATCTATTATGAGAAGTGTAAACACTTCTAACCCGGAGGCACAGTGTTTACATTAGTCATAAAGGATCCTCCTCTAATTCACCTCAGATGCTGAAGGTCATCTAAAAAGGTCATCCAGACTTAGCAGGCTTCCCAGATAGCCCTAGTACTACAGGAAATCTGTAGCACAAAGTTCTCAAGAAGAAACCCATGTCTGAACCGTGTTTCATATTCCCGCACCAGACCGAAATGGAATGGGAAAGAATATGAAGCCACTCTAATCCTATGTCTGTCACTCAGGCCTTTGTGTCAGACCTTTCTCACTGGAATACCCCTCCCACCAAGGCAAACCAACAAATCCAGCACAGATATGATATGATAATAATATGAAATGCATAAAAACAATAAATGAAAGCGATAAATAAAGCTGTACAGAAACCAATAAATAAAGCAATAAACAAAAAGCACGCATAGCACATAACACCCCTAGTAAACACAAATCAAACAAGCGCTAGGAGAAACCCACAAAAGAACCAGAAACCCTGGTTGCAAATGGATGATCCCCAGCAGAGTCGCCAAGCTTTCGCTCCCGAAAAGACTTTACGTCCCCGGTGAAGACGCGGATTGTCGGCGACGTTGGAGGTTGAGGTTGAATAGAGTCGCCAGCTAGGCATTTTTATCCCGAAGGAAAGGTAATGCTGCATAAACCCTGAAGGGTATGGATAAGACGGCTGCGAACCAGAGAAACTGAGAAAGGGGGTTGGTTACGACCTGGGAAGGTATTAGCACCCAGATCGTCCGTCGTACTCGACGGGATCCACGCTTACTTGATTGTGTTTAAAAAGGGTAATGTATGTGCTGACTGTGTATAAAAATATAGGGAGAATGTACAATGTGTCAGTTCAAAAAGAGAGGGTGAATGCTCAAGAATGAGGCTTAGAAAAGAAAGCTGAAAGAGGGGGATGACAAAGAGACTTTTGTTCGATAACTGTTAAGTTATTCCTATGTATCCTCTTGTGCAATGAGGAAGTAAGAACACCATAGTTCGACTCAAAGAGACTGGATGATTTGACTGTGAACTGCTTACTTGTCTATGCTCAAGTGTATGACTCGTCTGGCTTGAGTGCTAACTGTCTTGCATTATACGGAAGAAGCAAGTTCTCGTTTATAGTGTGAATGTGATGAGAAAAGAATCCCGGAGGAGACGATTATTGCTTGTTTTTGTGTGTTTTCAGTTTTTTATTGTTTTTGGTGTTTTGCATAAGATAATGAGCTTAAGCCTAAATCAAAGGTTGTAAACTCATTATATCCAACCTGATTAGAGATAATGAGCCTACTTAAGTGTGAGATAAGCATCTCAACTTAATTACCATGATGATGTAGGATTAATATCATTAACCTACTTGTGATTATTAAGTGTTTTTGGGTTTTTATTTAGTGTTAAGTAATGAGTTTAATCTCTAATCAGGGATCAGTGAACTCATTACACCATCCTAAGAGAAGGATGACAGATGAGAATACTTAAGCTGAGGAAGACTCCTCAACTTAATCCATGGTTAGGGATTAAATTCATTATATAACAAGCCTTTATTAAGTGGATTTTAATTAAAGGATGAGATTAAGAAATGAGTTTTATGTTTGTAAGACAACTTGAGGGGGACTTGTCCATTAAACACTAGGGTTAGTCCCTCTTAACCAAAAGGAAGAGATGGAACCCTAATGTAAGGCCCAAGTTACAAGCTTAAGTCTTTATCATTATTAGGTGTTTTGATTAAGAGGTGTAAACAAATTAAAGGTTTAACACTAAGGATTAAAGTTATACATTCCATCCTAAGATAAGGATGCAGGCATAACCCTAATTCAAAGTCCTAAAGCTTTAACTGTTTAGCCTCTGATTATGAGATGAGAAAAGAGACTCAAGGAGACTCAAAGATAAAAAATAAGGGGAAACTATATACAACCCTAAATATTACCATGCTTGGATTATCCTATGGTTTGTGAGGCTTAAGATAAGAATCTTTAGGAGGCCACCATGGAAGAAGAAGCAGATGGAAAAGAGAAGGGGAGAAAGAACGAGTTACTTACTTCCTGGAGAAGATAAGTTACTTAAAAGAAAGAAAGTAAGAATGAGAGAGCATAAGTGAATTAGATTCACATCAAAGACAAATAAATTTTTCAAATGAAGAGATGAGAAAAGATGGGATGTGAAGGCAAATCCACATCCCAAACAACTTACCATAAGCCCCTGAAATGTTAGTATGAATACATAAGACATAAAGCAAAAGGAAATGAGATGAATAAAGATGCAAATACCAAAACCAGAAGTGTGTATGCAAGGAAAATGTGTTATGAGATGATGCAAAGTCATACAAGATGCATATGAATGATCATTCAAGGATGAGATGCAATGGAAGCATGTTTAGAAGCATGAAAATACATGGATGTTCATGAAATGTAATGAATGCAAAGCATAGCAAATGAATGAAGAAATGCTCAAGCAATGCTCAAGCATGTCTTTAGATGTCTAAGATGGCATACAAAGGCATGGAATGTCATGGCAAGTTCACATGAGGATGATATGCAAAGATGAATGATAATGAATATGAGAAATTAGGGTTTTATGAATGTATGAGATGCAAATGACCAAAACAGAAGCATACATCATGATAAAAATTTGAAATTTAACTCAAACAAACCCTAAATATACACAAGATCACTCACCAAAGGAGAAGGTCAGAAGCTAATCATAGGCAATGTTATGAAATTTCTAAGTTAACTAGGGATTTTGGATACTTCTAAGGGGAAAATGCAAATCAAATTGAAAATGCAATACAAAAATGTGAGATAAATAATCTAGAAACTATATGCAATATGTGAAACAATGCAAAAAGAATCAAGTTCAAATTCATCATGGTTAGGAAGAAATGAATTTTTCAAGTTAGGGTTAAAAAATGTAAAATTTAAAAACCCTAATTCAAAGATATTTGTGAAAATGTGATCAAACCTAAAAAGAAATTTGTATGGTGAGTTTGTAAATTGTTCTAAATGCCTAAGAATGCTTCATAAATGTTTTGGTGATTTTTAGAAACCTAAATGTATTTTTAATTAATTAAAATCAATTAATTAATTAAATAAAACATTTAAATGTTTTAAAAATACTTTTTTAATGCAAAAATTAAAATAAAAATGTTTTTGAGTTAAGAAAAATATTTGAAGTAAAAATGCAGAAAATGAGATTTTTAAAATGTTTTTTTGCTATTTTTAATAATTATGTGAAAGAAATGAAATAAAATGAAATAAAAATGAGAAGTAATCAAGATCTAAGGCCATGATTCAAAGCTTGGTTGACTGGCGCGTAAATGGGTGGCTGGGATTCAATCTGAGTAATTTAAATTAATTAACCTAATTAATTGAGATTAGGGTTAAGAGGATCAATCCTGGCCATTCGTACACGCGGATAAAACACATCCAAGGGTCAGAATTCAAACTAACCTAATTAATGAGGATTAAGGCTAATTACTTTCAGGCGGCCGGGGAAGAGCTCCAGTCGTCTTCTCTGGCACCCCCTCCCCTGAGTTCACTCAAAACACCATAAAAACTCAGCAAAAGCTCCAGAATGGATCATCAAACAACATTGAACAAGAATCCAGCATCAAAAAACATTTATCATGCATCAAAAGGGAGAATCGAAGAAGAAAATGTTTAGGTCAAAAAATTTCAGAACAAGCATACATGGCCATTTCTCCACCATTTTCAAAAATAATCACATCACCATGATCAGGGAGGCATACTCTTTCACATTGTAACTTAAAAACAAAGTTCTGGAAAAAAAAAGTTTGAGATGACTACCTGAGTTGGAGCTTTGCAATATGGTGCTTTCTGGTCCCTCCTTTGATGCAAACCAACTCCACTTGATCCCCTGAAGCTAGTGTGGTGCTTAGCAAGAGTTTATTTTGGCTGGTTTAGATGATTCAGTTCTGCTAAGGCAGAAATCATGTTTGAGTTATGGAGTATTTCAGGCCATTTTAATGGTTGGTTTGTGTTCTATGATTGATTTTGAGATGATTGGTGGAAGAAGTTTGAATGTTTGAGGCTTGTGCAGTGAGAATCGAAGACTTGAAAGTTTGGAGGATTTTTGTGCAATATGATTATGATGAGGTTTCAAGCTCCAATGTTATGTGTAATGAGTTGCTTGATGCTTGCATAAACAATACTGATTGGCCAGAGAGTTGTTGTGGCATAGTGTGATTGGTATGGGCCAAGTTGCAAAAAGTCAAGATTGTGTACTATGAGGTATGGGAACGAGTCAGAGCTGGTTTGAAAGGGTGTCTTGCCTCAGCCAGCTTCAAGGGGAGCCATGGGATTGATTGTGATGATCTGCAGTACTTGGATCAAGAGTTATCACATGTTTTGCATTTTCCCTCTTTGAAAATTTCTTGAAGTGCAAGACATGAAAGCTTGTGATTCTTGGCACAATTTTGATCAAGGCAAGTTGCATAAACATGTTATGATGCTTAGAGGTGGATTAGAGGTCATTATAAACCTTGAAACTTGGTTTTTCAAAAATCCCTCTTTGGCCCATACTTGAAAATTACAAGATTTTTCCCAACTTTGAAAGATCATATCTTGAGTTCTAGGATGAATCAAGAGGAGTTCTTGTACTTTTTTAAAATGGGAAGATCCAATCTACAACTTTCATGTTTAAGGTTTTTTCATTTGAAGCATTTTTGATCAAGAAAGAGGAGGTTGAAAATCTTTCCCAAAATGGAAAGTTTCCATTACAAGTCATGTCCAAAAATGGAAAGTTTTCAAATGGCTTGAAATTATTAAATCTTGTGAACTTCTAACCACTTATAAGATCAAATAAAGATCATAGAACCTCAAATTGATGAAAATGACCCTTTGGTACCATTGGGAGGGGCCTCAGATGCCCTGATTCTGATTTTTCTTGCACAACAAGTTACCAGTTGATCAGATGACTTCCACAATGAATTTCTTCATCAAATTTGGTACACATGCTCCTTATAACATATTAAGACCATTAGAATCAAGAATGACCAAAAAAATTGAGGTTAAGGGCCTCAAACCCAAAACCCTAATTTTAGGTCATCTGTGCAGGAAATCTTCAGTCTGCTTGGACCTCTGTGCAATCCTTTGTGATTTTGTGACTTCAAAGACTTCTTGGGGATGTAATAAGATCATAGACCACTCATGGACCCTCTTGGCATGATTCAAGACCATTGGGATAGCTCAGATCACTTCTTGGATTCTCCTGATCACCAACCCTAGCTATGCAACTTATGCAGATGAAATGAACTATGCAGTGAGAGATGATATGATTATGCAATGCTATATGAAAGATCACAAGCCATGGTGTGAGAAAGAGTGAGGGAAAATTTGGGGTGTTTACAGTAACCACACACTCAGATTTGGTGAAGTTTATATTAAACCCTTGATCACGCAGTTGACTGATGCTGATAAGATTGGCAGTCAATCCTTTCAAAAGTAAAACACCATCAAGGTTTGGAACTCCTAATTGCTCCAGTTTTCCAACACCTTTTATTTCTCCTTTTGCTCCATCACTAAAAGTCACATAGCTGGTAGAATGAGGTTTGATGTCAACCAGCAAATTCTTTATTCTAGTCATATGCCTAGAGAAGTCACTGTCAAAATAACAATCATCTTTAGCTGATCCTCTAAGAGAAGTATGAGCTATCAAGACAACATCCTTAGGAACCTATTGTTGTTTCTTAATGATCATGTTTTTTTTAGGTATGGGCTAAGGGTTATGATCAGGATATATATATATATATATATATATATATATATATATATATATATATATATATATATATATATACATATATAGTCTAAAACAGAAAAGGTTTTATGTGACCAAATCTGCCACAATAATGACATCTCCATCTTTGAAATCTTCTTATTTGATGATTTGATCTTCCGTTACCATGATGTTGAGACATGGGTTTTGACATCTGATTTAAAACACCATACTTGAGTTCAGGTTGGCTGCTACTTAAAGAGGTGTTCTTTTTACCATCAAACCCTAAACCAGACAAGTCTCCTGCATTCTTCTCAATCTGAAGAATCTCATCCAGTGTTTCAAATCCACTGTTCAACATTTTGATGGACTTGGACATTTGGTCAAGCTTGGAATTCAGCATGATGATTTCATTGTTTAAGTTTGAGATTATTGTCAGATAGTTTCAATAACTTTCTATAAGATGTTGCAAGTTCATCAAAGGTTAATTCATCGTTACTAAATTCATTATCAGAAACACATGTCCCTATTAAAGCAGTGATGTGTTTAGCTGATTCCTCTTCAAAATCACTTTCAGAATCTCCATCAGACCATGAAACAGATAGTCCCTTCTATCTCTTTCGGGATTTCCATCCTGGTACAGATGCGAAAGTGGCATAAAAAAGGAGCAGTCGCCATCCTGGCATTTTTATCCCGAAGGAAGGGTAATGTTGTACAAACCCGGAAAGAAGGAGAAAGTGGGGTCTCGCAAACCAAATTGAAAGGGTAAGGGTGTCGGTTAAAAAATGGGAAGGTATTAGCACCCCATATTGTCCGTCATACCCGATGGGATCCACGCTTGCTAACACTATTTCAAATGGTGAGGATAAACTGCTGTTGAACTGGACTGCCACTGGGACAAGGAACTAAAGAAAGGGAAAAAGCACAGAGGAAGGTAAGGGGATGAGAATTAATTATGAAAAGACAAAACATATTGTCGCTCCCAAATACTTACGTCCCGGTGCAGACGTGAATCGTCGGTGATGTTGGAGGTTGAGGTTGAATAGAGTCGCCATCTAGGCATTTTTATCCCGGAGGAAAGGTAATGCTGCATAAACCTGGAAGGGTATGTATAAGACGGTTGCGAACCAAAGAAACTGAGAAAGGGGGTTGGTTACGACCTGGGAAGGTATTAGCACCCAGATCGTCCATCGTACTCGACGGGATCCACGCTTACTTGATTGTGTTTAAAAGGGGTAGTGTATGTGCTGACTGTGTATAAAAAGCTAGGGAGAAAGATGTACAAAGCGTCAGTGCAAAAGAAGGGGTAAAGGCACAAGACCGAGGCTTTAGAAAGAAAGCTGAAAGAGTGGGATGACAAAGAGACTTTTGTTCGATAATTGTTAAGTTATGCCTACGTATCCTCTCGTGTAATGAGGAAGTCAGAACACCTTAGTTCGACTCAAAGAGACTGGATGATTTGACTGTGAACTTCTTGCTTGTCTATGCTCAAGTGTATGACTCGTCTGGCTCGAGTGCTAACTGTCTTGCATTAGACGGGAGAAGCAAGTTCTTATCTTCAGAGTGAGAGTGATGAGAAAAGAATCCCGGAGGAGACGATTATTGTTTGTTTTTGTGTTTTCAGTTTTTTATTGTTTTTGGTGTTTTGCATAGGATAATGAGCTTAAGCCTAAATCAAGGATTATAAACTCATTATATCTTCCCTGATTAGGGATAATGAGCCTACTTAAGTATGAGATAAACATCTCAACTTAATTACCCTAATGATGTAGGATTAAGATCATTAACCTACTTGGTAATGATTAAGTGTTTTTGGGTTTTTATTTAGTGTTAAGTAATAAGTTTAATCTCTAATTAGGGATTAGTGAACTCATTACACCATCCTAAGAGAAGGATGATAAATGAGAACACTTAAGCTGAGGAAGACTCCTCAACTTAATCCATGGTTAGGGATTAAATTCATTATATAACAAGCCTTTATTAAGTGGATTTTAATTAAAGGTGGGATTAAGAAATGAGATTTAAGTTTGCAAGACTTATCTTGAGGGGGACTTGTCCATTAAACACTAGGGTTAGTCCCTCTTAACCAAAAGGAAGAGATGGAACCCTAATGTAAGGCCCAAGTTACAAGCTTATGTCTTGATTATTATTAAGTATTTTGATTAAGAGGTGTAAACAAATTAAAGGTTTAACACTAAGGACTAAAGTTATACACTCCATCCTAAGAGAAGGATGCAGGCATAACCCTAATTCAAAGTCCTAAAGCTTTAAGTGTTTAGCCTATGATTATGAGATGAGAAGAGAGACTCAAATAGACTCAAAGGTAAAAAGCTAGGGGGGACTATATACAACCCTAAATATTATCATGCTTGGATATCCTATGGTTTGTGAGGCTTAAAGAAAGATCTTTAGGAGGCCACCAATGAAAAAGAAGCAGATGAAAAGAGAAGGAGGAAGAGAATAGGTTACTTACTTCCTGAAGAAGATAAGTAACCTAAGAGAAAGAAAGTAAGAATGAGAGAGAACAAGTTAATTGGATTCACTTCAAAGACAAGTAAATAATGCATATGAAGAGATGAGAAGAGGTGGGATGTGAAGGCAAATCTACATCCCAAACAACTTACCATAAGCCCCTGAAATGTTAGTATGAATGCATAAGACATAAAGCAAAAGGAAATGAGATGAATAAAGATGCAAAGACCAAAACCAGAAGTGTGTATGCAAGGAAAATGTGTTATGAGATGATGCAAAGTCATACATGATGCTTATGAATGTTCATACAAGGATGAGATGCAATGGAAGCAAGTTGGAAGCTTAGAAACACATGGATGTACATGGACTGTAATGAATGTAAAGCATACCAAATGAATGAAGAAATGATCAACCATGTTAAAGCATGTCTTAAGATGTCTAAGATGTCATACAAATGCTTGAAATGTCATGGCAAGTTCATATGATTGAGCTACACAAAGGTGAATACAAATGAACATGAGAAATTAGGGTTTTAAGACAACATGATATGCATATGACCAAAACAGAAGCATACATCATGATAAAAATTTGAAATTGAACTCAAACAAACCCTAATAATACACAAGATCACTACCCAAAGAAGGAAGTCAGAAGCTAAACCTAGTGAAAGTTATGAATTTCCTAAGTTAACTAGGGTTTTTGGGTGCTTCTAAAGGGAAAATGAAAATCAAATTGAAAATGCAATGCAACATCATGAGATAAATAACCTAGATACTAGGTGCAGTATGTGAAACAATGCAAAAATAATCAAGTTCAAACTCATCATGGTTGATCAGAAATGATTTTTTCAAGTTAGGGTTAAAAAATGTGAAATTTATGAACCCTAATTCAAAGATAATTGTGAAAATGTGATCAAACCTAAAAAGAAATTTTGTGATGAGTTTGTAAATGTTTTTAAATGTGTGAGAATGCATCATGAATTGTTTTGTGATTTTCAGAAACCTAAATGTATTTTTAATTAATTATAATCAATTAATTAATTAAATAAAAAATTTAAATGATTTAAAAATACTTTTTAATGCAAAAATTAAAATAAAAAATGTTTTTAAGATAAGAAAAATATTTATAGTGAAAATGCAGAAAATGAGATTTTTAAAAGTCTTTTTGCTATTTTAAAATAAATATGGAAACATGAAATAAAATGAAATAAAAACAAAAGAAAATGAAAGTCAGCTAATCTAATGGTTCAGATTCAAATGGGGCTTGACTGCGCGCGCAGATGGGTGGCTAGGATTCACCCTGACTAATTAATCTTAATTAATTTAATTAAATGAATTAGGGTTTAAGTGAACGCATCTTGGCCCTCCACACACGCGGGAAACACAATCTAACGGCCTAAATTTAAACTGAGGAATTAATTATGGATTAGGGTTTAATGACTCTCAGGTGGCCGGAGAAGAACTCCGGTCATCTTCTCTGGTAGCTCACTCATCCTATCTCTTTCAAAACACCATGAAAACACCTCAAACTCTCCAGAATCACTCACTAGACATCATTAAACAAGAATCCAGCAACAAAAATCATTTATCATGCATCAAAAGAGAGAATCGAAGCAAAACGGAAAAATGTGCAAAACTTTCAGAAGTTAAATACATGCTTATTTTCGACTCATTTTCAAAACCAAACACATTACAATGATCAGTGAAACATGTAGATTGATATTGTAACTTAAAAAAGAAGTTCTGGAAAAAATGTTCTTGTTGATTACCTGAGTTGAAGCTTTTCAGTTTAGAGCTTTCTGACCTCCTCTCTTGTGCAAAACCACTCCAATGATCCCCCTTGTGCTTCTGAAAGGTTTAAAACAAGTTTGTGATGGTTGGTTTGTGATGTTTGGTTCTGATGAAGCAGAATTCGTGTTTTGGTTATGGAGTGTTTCAGGCCATTTTAATGGTTGGGTTTTGTTCTATGGATGATTTTGAGATGATTGGGGGATGAATTTTTTAGTTTTAGTGGATGTGTGTGGAATTTCGAAGAGATGAAGTTTTAGGGAAATTTTGGGCAATCTGATTCTTGGCTTGTTTCAGGCTTATGTGTGTTATATTTTGTGTTGCTTGAGGCTTGTATAAACCAATATGAGTGATCAGAAGAGTTGGTGTGGCATAATGTGATTGGTATGGGCCAAGTTGCAAAAAAGTCAACGTTGTGTACTATGAGTCATGGCAAGGGTCAGAGGTTGTTTCAAGGGGTGTCTTGCCTCATCCAACTTCAAGGAGAGCCATGGGATTGCTTGTGATGATCTAGATGGCTTGATGCAAGAGTTATCACTTGTTTTGCAAATTTCCCTCTTTGAAATTTCTTGGATCACAAGTCATGAAAACCTTAGGTCCAATGTTCAATTCTGATCAAGGAAAGTTGTGTTATCATGTTATGATGCTTAGAAGTGGATTAGAGGTCATTAGAAGTCTTGAAACTTGATTTTGCAAAAATCCCTCTTTGGCACATACTTGAAAATTACAAGATTTTTCCCAACTTTGAAACATCATATCTTGAGCTCTGGGATGAATCAAGAGGAGTTCTTGTACTTTTTGAAAATTGGAAGACCCAATCTACAACTTTCATGTTTAAGGATTTTTCATTTGAAGCATTTTTGATCAAGAAAGAGGAGGTTGAAAATCTTTCCCAAAATGGAAAGTTCCCATTACATGTCATGTCCAAAAATGGAAAGTTTGCAAATGACTTGAAATTCTTCAATCTCGTGAACTTCTAACAACTTCTAAGATCAAATAAAGATCATAGAACCTCAAAATGATGAAGATGACCCTTTGGTACCATTGTTGGTGGCCTCAGATGCCCTGATTCTGACTTTTCTTGCACAATAAGTTACCAGTTGATCAGATGACTTCCACAATGAATTTTCTCATCAAATTTGGTACACATGATCCTTATAACATATTGAGACCATTAGAAAAAAGAATGACCAAAAAATTTGATATTAAGGGCCTCAAACCCAAAACCCTAATTTTAGGTCATCTGTGTAGGAAATCTTCAGTTTGCCTCTATGACTTTGCCATGCTTTGTGATATTGTGACTTCAAAGACTTCTTAGGGATGCAATAAGATCATAGACCACTCATGGACCCTCTTGGCATGATTCAAGACCATTGAGATAGCTCAGATCACTTTTGGATTGCTCAGATCACAAACCCTAGATGTAGCTTATGAAGTGAAATAAATTATACAATGTGAGATGATATGCTTATGCAATGCAATATAAAAAGATCACAAGCCATGGTGTGAGAAAAAAGTGAGGGCAAATTTGGGGTGTTTACAGCTGCCCCTATTCAAGCATGAGTTAGCTGTGCAGGGTGTAAGTGTAAACACCCCAAATTTGCCCTCACTAATTCCACACCATTGGCTTGTGATCTTTCATTTGTTGCATAGACATAAGCATACCATCTCATATTGTATTTTTGTTTCACTACATAGTTCAAGTTCATCTGCATCTAGGGTTTGTGATCTGAGCAATCCAAGGATCCATCTGATCCACTCCAAAGGTCTCCAATCATTCCAAGAAGGTCTATGTGTGTTCTATCATCATATTATATCCCTCAAAGATCAAGGAAGTCAAGAAATCACAAGAACTGACAAGGCATGGAAGCAGAGCTAGGGTTTTCACTACACATATGACCAAAATTAGGGTTTTGGTTTCAGAGGCCTTAACTCCAAATTTTTGGGACATTCTTGTTTCTAATGTTCTTAAGATGTTATAAGGATCATGTGTACCAAGTTTGATGAAGAAATTCATTGTAGAAGTCACCTGTTCATTGGGTAACTTCTTGAGCAAGTCAGAGCAAAATCAGGGCATCTGAGGCCCCCAGCAATGGAACCTAAGTGGATTTTCCATCAAATTGAAGTTATATGATCTTTATTTGATCATTGAAGTGCTAATAAGTTCACAAAATTGAAGAAAATTGAGCTAAACCAAAAGTTGCCAAAAATGGAAATGACTTGTAATGGAAACTTTCCATTTTGGGAAAGTATTTCAACCTCCTCTTTCTCAACCAAAAATGCTTCAAATGAAAAATTGTTGGTCATAAAAGTTGTAGATTGGATCATTCCCTTTTCAAAAAGTACAAGAACAAGTTCTAATTCATTATGGAACTCAAGTTATGGTCTTTCAAAGTTGGCAAAAATCCTATAATTTTCAAGAATACACCAAAGAGGATTTTTTGCAAAACCACTTGCCAAGCCATTTTGTGACTTCTAATACACTTCTAAGCATCATACCAACATAGTGCATTTCCTAAAACTCAGAATTGCCCAAGGAATCATGTCATTCCATGCCTTGAACATCAAGAAATTCAAAAGGGGCCAAACTTCTTCCAATTTGCAAAAGAGCACAAAACCTTTCACAAACTTGCTGAATCACCACAAAATGCATTCCATGGCTCTCCTTGATCTCTGCTGAACCAAGACAAGCCAAAAAGCCAGCTGCACAAGAGCCCATACCTCAAGTACAAGATTTGTTGACTTTGTGCAAAAGAGCCCATACCAATCACCATAGGCCACAACCACTTCTCTGACCTATCAAAGCTTGTTATGTGGATCAAACACAAGCCATAACACAACACAAGAAAGCCTGAATGCTCAGAATCCTCAAGCTCTCAAAAATCACCCCATTTGCAAAAGCATTCGAAACTCTCTTCTCACACACTCAAACTCCAAACATTTTTTCACCAAACAACTCAGCAACACAAGAGGATCATTTCCCACCCCTCATTGCAGCCTGAAACCACCCATAGCCAAAACACGATTTCTGACCAGCAAGAGTGAAAGCTCTCAAACCAACCATAACAAACTTCCTCCAAGCATCAAAGCATCACCAGCAGGATCATTGGAGTCATTCTGAGCCAAAGAGGAGGCCAGATAGCTCAGTTTGAGAAAGCTTCATCTCAGGTAAACTCAAGAACTTTTTTCCAGAAATGCGTTTTTAAGTTCCTAAATGATTCTCCATGATTCACTGATGATCCTGATGTATTTAGTTTTGAAAATGATCAAGTATTGAGCATGTATTGAAGTTCTGAAATTTCTGTGTGATTTTCCGTTTTGCTTCGAATCTTGATGTTCATGTGAAATAAATGATTTTTGTTGGCTGAATCTTGTTTAGAATGAGTTAAGGATCATTTCTGGAGAGTTTGGTGAGTTTATTTTACGTTTTGAGAGAGATAGCAAGTTTGAGTGGCCGGAGAAGATGACCGGAACACTTTTCCGGTCACCTGAAAAAGATTAGGGTTTAATTTAGGGTTTAGTGTGAGTTTGAATTTCAGCCCTTGGATTTGTTTCCCGCGCGTGCACGAATGGTCCAGATCTTTCATTAAAACCCTAAATCCTGATTAATTAAGTTAATTAGGTTTATTAAATTCAAAATGCCAGAACCAATCCCAGCCCTCCAAACGCGCGCCAAGTCTTTCCCTCCATCCTCAGTTCAAATGTGAACCTTCAGATCAGCATACTTTTGTTTTAATTCATTTTAAATTCATTTTATTGCATTTGTTTTGCATAATTAATTTAAAATACCTAAAAATTTCCAAAAATATTTTCCTTCTGCATTTTTAATTCAAATATTTTTCTCCACCCAAAAACATTTTTATTTTTATTTTTTGCATTTAAAAACCATTTTAAAAATATTTAAATATTTATTTTAATTAATTAATGGAAATTAATTAATTAAAATACCATTTAGGTTTCTAAAAATCCTAAAAAAATTCACATTGCATCTTAGGGCATTTAGAGACATTGTCAAACCATTTACACAAATTTCTTTTTTGTTTTGATTCAACTTTGACATTTTTCTTTGAATTAAGGGTTCATAAAATCCCATTTTTGAACCCTAACTTCAAGAATTATTTTCTGCCTAACCATGAAGGGTTTGACATTGGTTATTTTTGCATTGATCTTCATATGGCATGTAGTATCTAGTATATTTTTGTCACAAATTTATCTTGCATTTTCCATTTGATTGACATTTTTCCTTTTGAGGTACCTTAAAACCCTAGATAACTTAGAAAAATCATAACTTTCTTTAGGTTTAGAGTTAGGCCTCCTCCTTTGGGGTGTGATATCATATGGGGTTAGGATTCCTTTGAATGCATTTTCAATATTTTATCATGTCATTTTCTTCTGTCTTTGCCATTTGCATCTCATCCTTTCATAAAACCCTAATTTCTCAAGTTCATTTGCATACATCTTGTATATGCATCCATACATGAACTTGCCATGACATTTCATGCATTCACATGACTTCTAAGACATCATAGGACACATTAGAACCATTCTTGATCATTTCTTCATCCATTTGCCATGATATGCATCCATTTCATTCCATGAACTTTCATGTGTTTTCATACTTCAAAACATGCTCCTTTGCATTCTCATCTCTTGTATGAACATTCACAACACTTGGCATATCTTTGCATCATCTCATAGCCTTATTTACATCAGGTTTATGCTTCTGGTTTTGGTTTGCATCTTTGCATACATTTCATTTTCATTTCATTCCTTTCTTTATGTTAACCATTTCAGGTGGTAAGTACTTTGAGAAGTGAATTTGCCTTCACTTCTCATTTCTCTTCTCCCTCTTCTCATACATCATTGCTGCATTTTTACTTTACTTTAGAGTGAGCTTGCTCATTCATGTTCTTCATTCACTTTCTTTCTTCAAGTAACTTATCTTCTTCAATGAAGTAAGTTAACTTGTTTCTTCTGCTTCTCCTTCCTTTCATCTGCTTCTTCCATTGGTGGCTTCTCTGAAGATCTCTTGCAAGCCTTACAAACCATAGGAACATCCAAGCATGAAAATAATTAGGGTTTTGATTAGTCCCCCTTTAGTTTTATCTTTGTGTCTTCTTTGTGTCTCTCTTCTCACCTCATCATTAGAGACTAAACCTTTAAGGCTTTAAGACTTTGTGATTAGGGTTATGCCTGCATCCTTCTCTTAGGATGGAGTGTATAACTTTAATCCTAAGTATTAAACCCTTAATATGTTTAAACCTCTTAATCAATCCATCTTAGTAATCACTAAGATAATAGCTTGTAACTTGGGCCTTGCATTAGGGTTCTAATTCTTCCTTAATTGGTTAAGAAGGACTAACCCTAGTGTTAATGGACAAGTCCTCCTCAAGTTGTCTTACAAACTTAAAATCCATTTCTTAATCTCACCATTAATTAAAATCCACTTTAATAAAGGTTTGTTTTGTCATGAGGTTAATCCCTAATCATGGATTAAGTTGAGGTATCTTCCTCAACTTAAGTGTGCTCATCTATTATCCTTCTATTAGGATGGTGTAATGAGTCCACTAAATCCTTTATTATGGCTTAAACTCATTACTTAAAACTAAACAAAAACACCAAAAACATCTAAATAATCACAAGTAGGTTAATGATCTTAATCCTATATCATGGTAATTAAGTGTGGGGTGCTTATCTCATACTTAAGGTATTCTTATTATCCCTAATCAGAGGGAGGATATGATGAGTTTACTAACCCTTGGTTTAGGCTTAAGCTCATTAACTTAGGACAAACACAAAAAAGCAATAAATGATTGAAAACATCAAAAAACAAATATTAATCGTCTCCTCCGGGATTCTTTTCTCATCACATTCACTCACAAGTGAGAACTTGCTTCTTCCGTCTAATGCAAGACAGTTAGAACTCGAGCCAGACGAGTCATACACTGGAGCATAGACAAGTAAGCAGTTCATAGTCAATTTATCTTTCAGTCTCTTTGAGTCGAACTACGATGTTCTGACTTCCTCATTGCACGAGAGGATACGTAGGCATAACTTAACTATTATCTAACAAAAGTCTTTGTGTCTTCCCCCTCTTTCAGCACTATTCTTTTAAGCCTCATTCCTGAGCATTTCACTTCACTTTCTTGCACTGACACCTGTACATTCTTTTCCAGCTTTTGCACACAGATAACACAGACACTACTCCTTTAAACAAACTTTCAAGTGTGGATCCCGTCGAGTACGACAGACAATCTGGGTGCTAATACCTTCCCAGGTTGTAACCAACCCCCTTTCTCAGTTTCTTTGGTTCGCAACCATCTTATCCATATCTTTCTAGGTTTATGAAGCATTACCTTTCCTTCGGGATAAAAATGCATAGTTGGCGACTCTATTCAGTTCATTTTCATTTCTCCTTTCGCCGACCGTTCGCGCTTGTACCGGGATGCAAATCTTTGGGAGCGACAGTAAGCGCATGGCTTAACAGACAAACAGGATAACTTGTGGTTGAATACTAAAGACATTCCGAAATTTGCACTCGCTGGGGAGAAGAAGAAAAGGGATATAAATTGTAACAGGTAGTATAGTATGAGTATCAAATGAAAGCGATGGAGGATGACCATCGAGCAGAGGACGACTGCGGGGGATGAAAAACGGTAAGCAAAGCAATGACAGGGACGACCATCATGCTGGGAAATAAAGAGACCGCGACGGGGACGACCATCAGGTAAAGTGATGAAAGACGATCATCAGGATAAAGGAAAAGACCACGACGGGGACGACCATCGGATAAAGAAATAAAACTCTTTGGGGATTTAAGAAACGAGGAAAGCACCGACGGGAACAATCATCAGGTTAAAGGGTAAATAAACTATGACGGGGACGGCCATCGGGTAAAAGAATAAATGAAATAATGATTAGGGACGGTCATCAAAAGGTGAAGGACGATCACCTAGCAGGGGACGGCTGCTGAAAATATCACAACATAGGACGAATGTCGGATAGAAAAGATCAACGATGGGGACGACCATCGGATAAGCATGATGAAGGACGATCATCAAGAGGTGAAGGAAGATCACCTAGCAGGGTACGACTGCTCTTGGGGGTTATCCCGACATTGGACGAATGCCGAATAAAAGGATCAATGATGGGGACGGCCATCGGATAAATGATGAGGGACGCTCATCAAAAGGTGAAGGACAATCACCTAGCAGGGGACGGCTGCTAAAAAGATATCGCGACATCGGACGAATGCCGGATAGAAAGTTCCAACAATGGGGATTCCACTAGGAAAAAGGATGAGGGACGGTCATCTAAAGGTGAAGGACGATCACCTGGCAGGGGACGGCTGCCGAAAGTATCGCGACATAGGACGAATGTCGGATAGAGGATCAACGATGGGGACGGCCATCGGATAAACATGATGAAGGACGATCATCGAGAGGTGAAGGATGATCACCTGGCAGGGGATGGCTGCCGAAAGTATCGCGACATAGAACGAATGTCGGATAAGAGGATCAACGATGGGGACAGCCATCAGATAAACATGATGAAGGACGATCATCGAGAGGTGAAGGACGATCACCTGGAAGGGGACGACTGCCGAAAATATCACGACATAGGATGGATGTCAGATAGAAAAAGTTGTTTTGTTTGTGACTTACTGGGGAATGGTAAACACTGATGAGTGCTTACGCTTTGAAATAAAAGGTATAAGTGTTTGACAATGTGTATAGACTAGAGATGCAGAAGAGCATCCTTAGGACCACCATACAGACGAGTATCGATAGAATCAAATGCTGATACATGTTTAAGGATGATGATACGGACGAGTATCAAACGGTTAAGCAAGGAACACAGACGAGTGTTGGATCTGTCGGGGAGGTGACATATACAAAATACAAACGAGTATTAGAGGATTGTGTATAAGTATGTACAAGTGTTCAATCTTCTGGGGAAATATGTGCAAGACACAGATGAGTGTCAAAAAGATTGAGCAAGGGACACGGACGGGTGTTTGATTTGTTGGGGAAGTATGACACGGGTGAGTATAAAAAATAATATGTATAAGTTGACCAAGTATCTGTATTGAGAGTGCAAAAAGGATTCCGGCTTTGTCTGCGGGGAATATGAGTTTTGTATATTGCTGGTGAAGTGATTTTGTATTTACAGGTGACTGGCTCGAACCTGGATTATGATCATGCAAATGTTTGATTTTTGCTGTAATGCTCCGTATTAGACAGAATGCTACGCTTAGTTTGGGGAAAATGATGCAAATGCTAAGATTATGCAAGATGAGAGAACCGATCCGAGATCCGGATCCTGCGGGGAGAAAGATCTCTGGGCGATCTGTCTGGAGGGAGAACTCCGTTGGGGAAGAGATCATTGGCCGATCTGTGGGGAGAAAAGATCACAGAACGATCTTCCTAGAGAACTCTGCGGGGAGAAAGATTTCTGGGGGATCTGTCTGGAGGGATCTCGGCTGGGGAAGCTTCTGTTGAAGAGACTCATGCTGGGGCTGAGGAGGCTTTGGTAATTCCACTGGGGAAAAAAACCATGGCAAATCTACTGGGGAGAAACTGGCAACTCTGCGGGAAAGCGATTATACCGACTCTGCTGAGGATGAGAAAATCCTGATAACTCTGATGAGGAACAGTAGTTTAAGCATTGCTCGGGAGATTCTGCTTGGGGAAAAGAGCACTTCTGGGAAGTAATATGTTATAACTCATTCGTCCAAGCGACACGCTGGGGATTTAATGAGTTTCTTGAAGGATCCTCTGAGGGGATGATAGCTTTGTGGGGGAAAATCCTATCAAGTAATCCTACTGATGAGGTGATTGTCGACTTGGGTGGGGATACAATGCCTGATATGCCCCATGCTGCGAGATTGTCTGTCTTGAGTACCTGCGACCTGTTAAACAAAGGAAACACACAAGTGTCCCGAGGTATCCTCAACCAGATTTCGTCATAGGAGTTAGATTTGTCTGAGAGTAACATATTTCCTGCAAGCATATATTGAAAATGGCTTATATGTTTTCATGAGCGTGTTATATTAGGAACTTTGAACATTTTGCAAACGAAAACGAAAATGTACAAAACAAAGTGTGATTGAAAATTCTGATTTTATTGATTTGCGTGCCCTGAATAGGCAAGTATAGTGAAGAAGCGAATCCCTGAAAGGAGGAGATTGCTGTAAATTTGAGAAAATAAAAGTGTTGGCAAGTTGAAATTGATGCTCCGGTGAGCTTCCTTTGCTATGACCTGTATGACATTGACGTTCTTCTTATCTTGCTTTCTGAAGAAGGTTGATTCTGACCGACGCTTTATCCTTTCTAAGCTTGCCATGTTATGAGTGATACAGACGAATTCAGAATGCAATTGTTCGCTTTTTCCATGTTTTTGCGTGGATTTCCCTTTCCGGTTTTCAATCCACCGGGATACCCATTTTTGCCTGAGTTGTCCGATGTGGCTTTTCAACTCAGCGGGTGTACATTTTTCCCCCTTATTTTTGCCCGAGTTTTTTATTCTGTTTTTGACTCGCCGGGATGCCCTATTTTTTGCCTAGACTTACATTTTGTTTTTATGTCCAGCGGGTCATTTATGCGAAGTATTTTTTTAACTGCATCTGAATTCACAGGAGATAAGAAATCCTCGCCATCCATAGTAGTGAGCATCAGTGCCCCACCAGAGAAAAATTTCTTTACTATGAATGGGCCTTCGTAGTTTGGCATCCATTTACCCATGTGGTCTGTATGAGGAGGAAGAAGTCTTTTCAAAACCAGCTCTCCCACTTGGTATTCCTGAGGTCTGACTTTCTGATCGAAGGCTTTCTTCATTCTCTTTTGATATAACTGCCCATGACAGATGGCTGTTAATCTCTTCTCTTCAATCAGGCTCAGTTGGTTATATCGAGATCGGACCCATTCTGCTTCATCCAGTTTCACATCCATCATTACCCGTAAGGAGGGTAGTTCAACTTCAACAGGTAGGACAGCTTCCATACCATACACAAGCTGATAAGGCGTTGCCCCAGTAGATGTTCTGATAGAGGTTCGATACCCATGTAAGGCAAATGGTAGAATTTCATGCCAGTCTTTGTAGGTGACTACCATCTTCTGTACAATCTTCTTGATATTCTTGTTAGCTGCCTCAACAACGCTATTCATCTTTGTCTTGTAAGCAGAAGAGTTGTGATGTTGAATTTTGAAGTCCCGGCAAAGTTTTGCCATCATCTTGTTGTTCAAATTGGAACCATTATCAGTAATGATTCGCTCGGGAACTCCATATCGACAAATGATATCCCCTTTCAAAAATCGAGCTACCACTTTCCTGGTGACATTTGCATACGAAGCTGCTTCAACCCATTTGGTGAAGTAATCAATGGTTACCAGGATGAATCTGTGACCATTTGAAGCAGTCGGTTCAATCTTTCCAATCATATCAATGCCCCGCATAGAGAAGGGCCAAGGTGAAGACATTACATTCAAAGGATTTGGAGGCACATGCACTTTATCTGCGTAGATCTGGCATTTGTGGCATTTTCTGGCATAAGCACAACAGTCTGCATCCATTGTGATCCAGTAGTAACCCGATCTTAATAACTTCTTTGCCATTGCATGTCCTCCATCATGGGTACCGAAAGAACCTTCATGTACTTCGTGCATCAGTAGGTCTGCTTCCTTCTTGTCAACACATCTGAGCAAGACCATGTCGAAGTTTTGCTTGTACAAAGAACCATCAGTATTGAGGAAGAAACTGTCGGCTAGCCTTCTTAATGTCTTCTTATCGTTTGACGATGCCCCAGGTGGGTATGTCTGAGTTTCCAAGAAGCATTTGATGTCATGGTACCAAGGCTTGTTGTCAGTGACAGTGTCTACAGAGAAGACATATGCCGGTCTGTCCAGTCTGGATACCAAAATCCGAGGTACATAGTTCGCAGTCTGTACTTTGATCATGGATGAAATGGTAGCCAAAGTGTCTGCAAACTAATTCTCATCTCGAGAGATGTACTCAAGCTTAACTGTTGTGAAGAAGGTCAACAATCTCCTCGTATAATCACGGTAGGGAATCAGATGCTCCTGATGAGTGTACCACTTGTCGTTGGTCTGGTTGATTACCAAAACTGAATCTCCAAATACATTCAAGGTTTTTATCCTGAGGTCAATGGTTTCCTCAAGACCCGTGATACAAGCCTCGTATTCCGCTTCGTTGTTAGTGCAGGAAAAGGTGAGCCTTGTTGAGAAAGGCATATGAACCCCTTTAGGTGTAATAAGCACTGCACCAACCCCACGACCGTTGCAATTAACTGCCCCGTCAAACATCATAGTCCATGATTCTTCTGGGTAGGCCCTTCAGTGTGAATAGGCTTTTCACAATCTTTTGATTTTAAGAACATGATGTCTTCATCAGGGAAATCAAATCTCATAGGCTGGTAATCATCAAGGGGTTGCTCTTCCAGATAGTCAGACAATACACTGCCCTTGATGACTTTCTGAGAGGTGTACTGAATGTCATATTCTGTTAGAATCATTTTCCACCTGGCAACCCTTCCGGTAAGTGCTGGCTTCTCAAATATGTACTTGACTGGATCCATCTTTGAGATCATCAAGGTAGTATGAGTCAACATATATTGTCTTAGTCGGCGAGCAGCCCACGCTAAAGCACAACAAGTTTTCTCGAGCAGTGAATAATGTTGTTCACAGTTGGTAAACTTTTTGCTTAGGTAGTAAATTGCATACTCTTTTCGACCAGACTCGTCATGCTGGCCCAACACACACCCCATTGACTCTTCTAATACTATCAGGTACATGATTAGAGGTATTCCTTCAACTGGAAGCATGAGAATTAGAGGTTCTTGTAGATATTCTTTGATATTGTCAAAAGCTCTCTGACAGTCGTCGTTCCACCTAACTGTTTGTTCCTTTCTTAGCAGTTTGAACAAGGGTTCGCAAGTTGTAGTGAGATGAGATATGAACCTTGAAATGTAGTTATATCTACCTAAGAACCCTCGAACATCTTTCTCAGTCTTAGGTGCAGGCATTTCCTGAATAGCTTTGACTTTGTCGGGATCAACCTCAATTCCTTTTTCACTTACAATGAAACCCAACAGCTTACCCGAACGTACCCCGAATGTGCATTTGTTGGGGTTCAACTTTAACTGATACTTCCTCAGACGCTTGAATAATTTCAACAGATTCACCAAATTCTCTTCCTCTGTAAGGGACTTGGCAATCATATCATCCACATAACACTCGATTTCTTTATGGATCATATCGTGGAATAATGTTACCATAGCCCGTTGATATGTTGCACCGACGTTCTTCTGACCGAACGACATTACTTTGTAGCAGAACATGCCCCAAGGTGTGATGAAGGTTGTCTTCTCCATGTCTTCAGGTGACATCTTAATCTGATTGTATCCAGAAAATCCATCCATAAAAGAAAATACCGAGAACTGAGATGTGTTATCCACCAATACGTCAATGTGAGGTAATGGGAAATCATCTTTCGGGCTGGCTCTGTTCAGATCCCGGTAATCCACACACATATGTACCTTGCCATCCTTCTTAGGTACGGTACAATGTTAGCAACCCACGGCGGGTAACTAGTTACAGCAAGAAAACCGGTGTCCCACTGCTTTTGTACTTCCTCTTTGATTTTCATGGCCATGTCTGGGCGAGTACGACGTAGCTTCTGTTCGACTGGCGGACAATCTTCTTTCAGTGGCAACTTGTGCATGACAATATCTGTATCCTGACCCGGCATATCCTGATAAGACCAAGCAAAGACGTCGACATACTCTCGAAGCATACTGATAAGTTGTACTTTCACTGAAGCTTGCCGACTGGCCCAAATCTTCACTTCTTTTACATCTTCCTCGGTACCAAGATTGATAGTCTCAACCTCCTCCTGAAGAGGAGCAATCACTTTTTCCTCTTGTTTCAACAATCTGGCCAACTCTTTAGGCAAATCATAGTCTTCATCAACCCCTTTATATGCTTGATTAATCAGATTGTCAAAGTCATACGAGGTCTTAGCAGTGTCGTTGTCGGTGCAATCTGTTGGGCTATCTCTGCAAGGGTTGAGATTTGTTCATTTTAGTGATTGATTTTATCTTATTTAGAAAAAGTGAATGAAGTTTATTAAGAAAACATTGCCCTTTATTGTTTTGTGTGAAAATAACAAAAAATGAAAAGACAGTGAGCGAAAAAAGATTGTTTGCAAAAGATGTCCATTGTTCATTAATTTCCATTTGCACAAAATACATATATGGCCCTATTACAAAATGAGTCCTGACACCTTGGGCAAGATGCAGGACTTGATGCATGCATAAACAGGAAATAATAATTACTCTGCAGCAGTAATCCTTATAATTTCCTAGGAAGACCAGTTGAGGACTTGTTGGCCTGGGACTCTTGGACGAATCCAGCTTTCCAGGTTGTAGTCACTTTCAGCCTCATCTTCCACATTGTTGATAGCATCCGGGGTCAATATTCCGCCACTTATGAACTTGGGAGCTTCAGCAGCCTCCTCTTGGACCTATCGGGATGGTCTGTAACCCAAACCAAACTTGTCTTCTTTAATCTGAACTTGCAGTAGCTTGCCCCAACCTTAGGCATTCCCGTCTTCAACAACCTTCTGATCTTGTTTATAAGAAGCAATTGAAGTACCAGACACTTCAGTTGTTGCTTCATTGACATTGAGAGCTTTAAAACCCTGACTCATTGTCTCATGGATCTCCCCATCCATCTCTATATACTTATAAGTGGCCAGATGAATGACAAATATGTGCTCTTCTCCACAGATAGTGATAACTTGACCCTCCCACTCATATTTTAACTTCTAGTGAAGGGTCGATGTTACGGTGCCAGCGGCATGAATCCAGGGTTGACCCAACAAACAACTGTAGGAAGGCTGAATGTCCAACACATAGAAGGTAGTTTTGAAAATCTGTGGGCCAATTACCATAGGTAGCTCAATTTCTCCAAGAACCAATCTCTTACAACCATCAAAGGCTCTCACAACTAGGTTACTTGGGTGGAGTGCAAGACCATCATACTCCATCTTGACCAAGGCATTCTTTGGAAGAACATTGAGAGATGACCCAGTGTCAACCAAGACATGAGAATGTACAACACCTTTACACTCTAAGGTGATATGTAGAGCCTTGTTGTGGTTACGACCCTCCGTAGTCAGATCAACATCAGTAAAACCTAGTCCATGACTAGTATTGACATTTGAAACCACCGTTTCCAGCTGATTAACTATAATCTCCTCTGGCACGTAAGCTGCATGCAAGACCTTGAGTAATGCATTCTTGTGAGCTTCGGAACACATGAGCAGAGATAAAATGGAGATCTTGGAGGGTGTTTGATGGAGCTTGTCCAAAAACTTATAGTCACTCTTCTTGATAATTCTCATGAACTCATCCACATCCTGATCAAAGGATGTCTTTTGAGTTTCTTTGGCAATTGGTTCTTCAGGCACTACACTCTTGCCTTTTGCTTTGGTAGCAGCTTCTGCTTCAGCATTAACTCTTGGGAACTATGACACAAATAGACGTCCGCTTCGAGTGAAGCCTCCGCCTCCCCCGACATTATCAATTTGTGGTGTAGTTGAAGAATCAAGAGTGACTTTCTTTCCGTTGCAATAAAGATCTGAGCCATAGTGCCAAGGCACGACACTGCTGTTGTCATATGGAACTGGTCCAGGCACCATGATAGTAACCAGACTGATTGTTGCGGAAGAAGGAGTTGTGACAGTTTGTGGGTCATAATAAATGGTGACAGGGGGTCTGACTAGAGATGGTGCGGGTGATGAAAGTTGATGATGTTGATGTGAGTTGTTGACAGAATTCGGGACATGAATTGTTGTCGGATCATAATAAATGGTGACTGTGGAAACGTCATTGCTGATAGTTGTTGTTGTTGTAGAAGATGCTACTGAACTGATGTCTGTTGAAGTTGAAGAAGGGAAGTTTGTTGATGTTGTAGAAGAATCTATTAGAATGATTGTTGTTGAAGTTGTAGGAGGGATGTCTGCTGAAGTTGTAGAAGTCGGAACCGTTGAAGTAATTTGTAGGATGCCCTCCCTGATGAGACTGTTGATACCATTTCTCATATTTGCACAACCATTGGTAGAAATCTTGCAAGCTTCACAATAGGCCTCACAACCTGGAAACACATGGCACTTTAATAGCTGAGCTTTAACTTCGGCCAATGGTGTTTGAATACTTGCAACGTCATCAATCAGAATAGATGTTTGGTCCTCCTCAATAGCATTAATCCTCGGTCCACCATGGTTCGGTATTCGATTCTTTGTGACATTAGGAGGAGGTGCAAAATTCAAAGCTTTTGAATCAACTAAGTCTTGAACTTTCATGTGCAATGCCCTGCATTTCTCTGTTGTATGGCCAGGTGCATTGGAGTGGAAGGCACATCGGGCGTTGACATCATAGTTCCTTGGAATATTATGAGGATCCAGTGGAGTCAAAGTCCTTAATTCAATCAGGTTAAGCTTCAGTAACTATGGAAGCAAGGAAGCATAGGGCATCAGAATGGGATCGATAACCCTGTGTATTTGTGAAGTCCTTTGTTGGAACGGACGCTGTTGTTGATTGTTATTGTTGTAAGATCTCTGTTGTGGAGGAAACTATTGTTGCTATGGGAAGTGTTGTTGCTGAGGGTACTGTTGCTGAGGTGCTGGAGTGGGAATGGTGACAGCGGCTACTGATCTTTGCATGTACTGAGGCCTACCTCTGCCTATATGAACTGAGTTAATTTCACCTGTCCTACGAGGTCCTGAGAAAGGTTTCCTGGAATTGCTGGAACTAGCACCGTTGTCGGAGATCTTACCCATCTTAAAAAGACTTTCAATTTCTCACCAGCTATAACCATATCAGCAAAACTGGTGGAAGAGAAAGCAACAAGTCGGTCAATGTAGGTACCCTGTAATGTGTTCATAAACATGTCAGCCATTTCTCTTTCAGACATAGGTGGTTGGACAACAGCAACAAGTTGTCTCCATCTTTGGGCATATTCGCAGAAACTTTCTCTTGAAGACTGAGACATACCTATCAGGAGGGTCCTATTGGGAGCCATATCCAAGTTGTACTGATACTGGCGTATAAAGGCCTTGGCTAAGTCCTTCCAGTTTCTGACTGTAGCCCTGGATAGATGAGAATACCACTCACGGGATGCCCCGGTCAAGCCATCTTCAAAATAAAACATCCACAGCTTCTCATCCATGGTATAAGCTCTTAATCTTCCCAGAAAAGATTGAAGGTGGGTACGAGGATAGGAGGTACCGTTATACTTCTCAAAGCAAGGAGGTTTAAACTTGTGGGGGATCCTGACTCCTTCAACTAGACCCATGTCCATCACATCAAATCCCAAAGAGTTTTGGGACTCCAAGGATCCCAGCTTCTCGGATATTTCATCCAGACGACGATCATAAACTTCATCAACTCCTACCACTATAAACTGTTCCTCTTGAGGGTCTTCTTGCAAGACACAACCTCCAGTGTTTCTCTGGGTATTCCCGATAACATTGACTTCAGGGTTAAGGTGGGGTCCAAATTCTGGGGGATTTGCTTGCGGCTGATCATGTGCGTTGTTACTTGTTCCTCCAGTACCAGCATGGTTCTCTTCTGGAGTTTTCCGCTCGACTAACTCCCTCAAACTTTCCTGGGTCTGTGCTAGCCCAGTCATCACAGCCATAAACTGGTTCATCTGAGTCCTCACTTCAGTCCTCACATCAGTCATCTGAGTTCTTACATCTGTCAATTCTTGCTGAAGTTGATCCATCTGTAAGCTCGAAAGGTTGTTTCTGGTTGGATACCGGTGGATGCGGTTGACGGGAAAGACTCTCCTACGAGCAATATTTCCTGAAACAACAACAAAGTGAGAAAACAACAACAAAACACCTATAAAACAAAGAATGAGGTTAGCATGCAATGCAGTATGTCTATTTGTCTTAAGAGGGTATCTGGTTTGGTTCTTGGTTTTGACCTTCCATACCTCTGAGGAATGAAGAAGATGTTGTAGAAATCAAAGCCCATCAGAAAATCCAAGTAATACATAAACCATACATTACAAATGTCAAAATACATAGTTTATGATTACAACAAGCTCCCATGGTGGGTCAGAATACAATTAAGTCAAGAATACAAACAAAATCACCATGAGGATTAAAGTACAACCAAAATAAAATACAAGCAAAAAAAATCAAACATCCAGCCCAAAGTCATCCTCTTTGATTTCCTTCAGGAGAGCATCAGTTACTGGTCCAACTAGATGCTCTGTGATGGTCCTGATAAGAAGGTTCCTAGTTGAAATGGTGTTTCACCCCAAAACTTGCCCTCACACAATCAAGACAACCTCTCTCAAGACTTCTAAATGATCATAAGGTCCTCAAGACTCCCAATTGGTCAAGAATTGTGGAAGTTCCCCCAAACAATGCCTCCTCCTAAGCAAAGTGTCTAAGACTAGGGTTTTGTGTTTCCTCAGGTTAAAATGACTTTCAAGGCTTCAAATGAGCTTCATAACATCCCACATGTATTTAAGTATCCCCATGTCAAGTTTCAAAACTTTCCCAAAGAGCTTGCCCAGTTAAATGATCAGATATGCAAAAATCAGTCAAAGCATTTAAAAAGTCAAACTGAGGTCAACTGTGGTCAAACTAAAGTCAAACTTCAATATTTTTTGCCAACATCAATTTTATGAAGTAAAATTCATCATTTGATCAAGGGTTTATCATGATTCATCAAGGAAGTTTCAGATCATCAAGAATCAAGAGTTTCTAAATTAGGGTTTTCTTAAGAAAAGTCAACTGAACTTTGACCAGCCATAACTTTCACATGCCTCATCAAAAATTTCTCATCCAAAGCTCATTTTGAAGGAAATTTAATTCTCTACAACTTTGTTTCTCACAAGCCAAGCCTAAAAATGCTTCATTTAGAAGGTATGAGCTAAAACATTATAGGTCATTTCAAAAGTCAACAAAAAGTCAACATCTTCCAAAGGGCAAAATTTGAAAATGGTAAAGGATATGGACATGAGACCAAAGACGTTGGATAGAGGACTCTTTAATATTTCCAAAATGTCCAAGAACACCTTCATAGCCCTAAAATTGAGGGATTTATGCCTTGACAAAGTTGGGAAATGTTTTAGGGGTATATTGAGCAAATGAGGTCTTAAAACCAAAATTTTCCAAATGGGCTTGCAATTTTGTAATCCAATCTTTACAATGACATCATGCACGACCCAATACTTATTTTTTCAGATTTTTATAGTTTATTTTATATTTATTTGGATTTTATTCATTAAAATTCAATTTAAATATATATAAAATATGAAAAATCAAATAAAGCATGAAATCTTTGATTGAAAATCATTTGAATTATATTTAGAATGATTGGAAATCAACTAAAGTCAGATTGAACCTAAAATAGCAAGTTTTCATATGATTTTTGAACTTTTATGGTGATTGGTTTCTTCATGATCAAGTTACTTCAAAAGCCCAATAATCCACAACTATTTTGACCTTATTCTGATCCCTACATATACAAAAACCTAATGCATACAAAGGGCACGATTTTTCAGAGGCAAGGTAAGAGATTCAAAGTTTCAAAAAGTGAAATTCGGTTTCATTTATTTAGGGCATTAACAAGAGGATTAAAGGTGTAGAATTGTTCCTTGAGGTCTCCTAAACATGTTTCAATCATCATTAACATCAAAAACATGCTAAATATCTCAAACCAAATTGTTCTTGTTCTTGAAAATTTGATTTTTCGATTTCGATTATTCATGCATTATTAATGTAATTTGACTCTGGTTTATTGTTTGTGAGGTTACATAGGTGATTTCTAGATGATTTTATTGAGGTTTCATGGCCATATACGTGTATCACCATTACTAGGGTTTGGACCTTCGAATTAGGATCTTCCTCTTTAGACTATTTAAATGATTTTAAGAGTGTGTTTGGGTTGTATGAGCTATGGGAAATCACTTGCTAGTGTCAATTTGCTCTGATTTTACGTGTTTCTAAGATTTCAAAAAAACCTAGGTTCTTCTGTTAAATTCGCACGCAGGAAAATTCGTAAGAAAACTTGTAGAAAAATTCGCAGGTAAAATCGCAGGTCAGAAGGAGGAAGATGAAGTTTGTGCATGCTCATCAGGATTTCAAATTTTTTTTTTTATAATTTATTTATGTTATATTATTATCAGATGACGCGTTTGGTTCAGTTGGTAGGAGAAGGCTTCTTGTATGCTGTAGAGCCTGGGTTCGATTCCCAAGTTCTTTATTTTTGTTAACCTTTTATTTTCATTTTTTTCAGGCTTAGTATATATTGTGTGCTACTCATACTATATCATAAAAGGCTGCGTAGCCTAGTGGATGGAGACTGAAGCTGGGAGTGAGGGGTCAAGGGTTCAAACCCTGACCCTCAACATTTTGGTATTTCTAATTTTTTTTCTTATATTTAGTATTTTAAATTATATATATACTTTCTATAATATTTCTTTTAAATAAAACCTTTTTTTAAAAAACCTTTCCTCATAAATTATTAATATTATTAATACTATTTTATATTATTATAATTTGTATATAAATTTTAATTAATCATATTTTGTAAATAAAAACTAATTTATTTTAACTAATTATTTTAAAACCCTAATTATTCTCTAACCCTAATTTTTTCACTAAACCTAAAAATTTAATCTAATTTTCTTTAACCCTAAATATTTTTTTTATATAATAACTTTTAATACATTATTCTCTTATTATCATTATTAAATCATTTAAACTTATTTTATTTTTCTTATAAACTTTAAAATTCTAACTTATTTAACTTAACATATTTCTTTTAAAATTCTAATTTTTCTTTATTTCTTCATTATTATTTTCTTTTCTTTAAATTCTAATATCTATTTCTTTATTTATTATTATTGCTTATTTATATTTGCTTTATTATTCTTATTATTTATTATTATCCGATTATATTGTAACTATCCCAAAGCCATGTAATAATTCATAGATTTATTTTCCGTCATTATTTTCATTATAAATATTTATTGTGTGGTTAGTAAATAGGGTGTGGAAACTATTTTTAATTAAAATTAATTTAGATAATTAACTTTAAAAAGATAAATATTTGAAAATAAACATTCACACACGTAAGTCGATCTTTGATCGCCATCTTGCACTTCCTAGGGTATCTCTCTTGGTTACCTTTAAATATGGTCAAGTCCCTCGAATATAGGGGTGTCTTAAGCAAAGTCCCTTCACGTATAAATCATCAAGTCCCTACAGATTTAAAAGATCAAGTCCCTTCGAGGTTGCCTACGGAATAATGATCTTGTCCCTTCGAATAAATGATGATAGTCCCTACGAATTGCTAAAGACATCCTTTAAGTTGCCTTCTATGACCATACGATAACCCTACGCTTGTCCCTTAACACATCCAAGGTAATGACTACCTATTCCTTAATAATATGAATAGTCTTACCATTGAAAGAACATACAAGAACATGAAAGACTTAATCTAGGGTAGGTACCTCTTAGTTGCTTGCTCACATTTCAAAATACTTTTCACACCTCACTTTCAAAACATTTTCAAAACAAGGTTTTGTATACATCCATACGAGGATCATTACAAAGTACTTAGAAAATTTCTAATCACACACTACACTCTTCAAAAACAATTTAAGTGAGCTAAGTAACTAAGAGCTCATGGATAACCATGGATATAAAGGGTGCTAACACCTTCCCTTTATATAACCTACCCCCCGAACCTAAGTCTTTTAAAATAGGTCTTTCCTGTTCTTTTATGTCCTTTCCACTTGGATAAAATAAAAGTCGGTGGCGACTCTTGCTATCCGCAACATGACTAAAAGTCAGTTCTCCCACCATGTTACAGAACTTGTTACTTTTGTAGGACAGGATGAACCATCTAAACTTCAGGGGAGGGTACTTACCTTTAAACCTCATGCAAGCCTTTAAACCTAGGGCTATTGTGTGACTTGTTTGTGTGTGCCACATGTTTGTGATTGAGCATAACATCATGACATCATGCATCATAAGCATAGCATTTTCACTAACCATTTCAAGGACCAAAGGATTTATCTTTGTTCTTTGTTGCATGTCATGGCTTTATCTCGTAGGAACACTATCTGGATCAACTTTGTAGGAATACCTTCTAAGCTTAAGGAATTGGTCTCTCAAGTTTCTGAAAACTCCCAATTCATCAAGAAGCATGGTCACCTACTGGATCTAGTCACTTCAGGGTTCAATGAAGACATGATGAGTGTCCTATTTCAGTTCTTTGATCCTAAACATCATTGCTTCACATTCCCTGATTATCAGCTGGTTCCTACAATGGAAGAGTTCTCCAAATTACTGGGTATACCTATCCTTGATCAGAGACCCTTCACAAGCTTAGAGAAGGAGCCTAAACCTGAAGTCATTGCTACAAGCCTACATTTAAAGAAATCAGACATTGTCCTAGAAAGGAGAAGCGAAGTTAAGGGTATTCTTGCTAAGGTATTATTGGAGAAAGCTCAAGTGTTCCTGAAGGCTATGAGTTATGATGCTTTTGAGGAGATCCTAGCCCTATTAATATATGGCTTAGTTTTGTTCCCTAATCCAGACCAGTTCATAGACGTACACGCCATCAACATATTTCTGACTCGCAATCCAGTGCCTACATTACTTGGAGACATCTTACATTCTCTTCACACTCATACTACGAAGGCGAGAGGGACTTTGATGTGCTACATACCTTTATTGTCTAGGTGGTTTATTTCTCACCTTCCTCGATCAGTGATGAAGAATGAACAAGGGTTCAGGTGGTCTAAGAGGATCATGTCACTTTCTCATTCAGACATTCGTTGGTGCTCTCGATCTATGGAGAGTGTTACTATCATTGACCGTTGTGGGGAATTCCCTAATGTGCCACTCCTTGGCATAAGAGGAGGAATTACCTACAACCCTTCCTTAGCTCTACGTCAGTTTGGTTATGCTTGGAGTAACGACCCTCATTACATGCTTATTCAGGGTATTGTGTTCGACTACGACAACGATCTTAAGGGTTACCATCAAAGGCTTATACGAGCTTGGAACAAGGTGAACAAGATTGACAGAAACACTTTGGAGCCAAAGTATTCCATTCCTATGGAGCCTTATCTCAGATGGGTTCGATCTCGTGCTCAGACTCTTATGATGCCATATCCTGCTGTTCTACCAGTCACTATTGAGCCTGTTGCTGAAGGAGACGTTCCTTATACTATCCTTCATCCAGATATGCCCACTGATTTGGAAGAATTGCAGAAGTCCTGGATTCAGTTGAAGGAGCAAAGGGATACTTTTAAGACTCATTTCAGAGCTGGTCAAGAAAGAATTCTGGAGCTAACAAGGCAACTTCACGAGGAGAAAAACCTCAACAAGTACCTCCACGCAAAGAGGAAGCGTCCATGGGAGACTTAAAACCCCATATATTTATTTTTTGTATCTTATTGTTATTTCTTTGTAAGCCCAAGGGGAAAAACTTATATTAAGTATTTACTAATAAAATTTTGTTCTTGTTTTCGTTTAAACAAATTTAAATCTTGTGGTCCTTATAAACATTGCATAAGCATATACATACCATATCATTGCATCACATATTTCTTATGAACAGGTATCTTATCTTCTCGCTGTTTATTTCAGCAGAAATGGCTCTCGAAAAAACTGTTAAGGATCTCCAGATTCAGAATGCACAATTTCAAGAAATGATTCTGAACTTGTCCAGGGGACAAGATGAGCTGAAGGCACTTTTGACTAAGAAGAAGAAGAAGACTAGAAAATCAGTGGGCCTCATCAACCTAGGTAGAAGATTCAGAGATCCTGTCAAGACAGAAGAAGAGGTTGAGAATCTTGAGTCTGAAAATTCTGAGAGAGAAGGAGGCAGTCTCCATGATACTGTGGAAGATTCTGATTCTGAGGAGAACTATTATCATGATCCTGCTAGTGAGGAGAAGTATAAGATGCTGGTAGACAGAATGAATGTTATGGAACTACAGAAGAATTCTGGGTTTGACTTTGAAGATTTGAGTTTGATTTCTGGAGTCTCCATCCCTATAGGTTTCAAGGTTCCTACCTTTATGGTATATGATGGTGTGTCTTGCCTAAAACTGCATCTAAGGTCTTATGTCAGAAGAATTCAACCCCATACTCCTGATAAGAAGTTATGGATACATTTATTTCAAGAGAGTTCGTTTGGATCCCAACTGGAATGGTATTATCAACTGTAGAGTACCAACATTTTCAATTGGAATGATCTTGCCGAGGCCTTCTATAAGCAGTACCAATACAATTCTGATTTAGCACCGACTCGCATGCAACTCCAAAGCATGTCCATGGATGCCAAAGAAAGCTTCAAGGAGTATGCCCAGAAATGGAGAGATCTAGCAAGTAGAGTTCAACCCCCTTTGACTGACAGGGAATTAGTTGATATGTTCATGAGTACGTTGACTGGTCCTTTCTATAGTCATCTCATTGGAAGCTCATCATCTGGTTTCACTGAGCTGATAATGACTGGAGAACGTATGGAAAATGGGATATAAAGTGGAAAGATTCAGATAGTTGCTTCTTCAAGTATCACCAAGAAGCCCCCTCCTGGGAAGAAGGAATCCAATGCTATGTATAACCAGCATGGTCATAATGATTGTAACCAATCTGTGGGAGTTGTTTTAATTTCTAATCCTACACCTCCACCATAAGAGCAACAATAGAATAGTCATCCCAAGCCTAGGAGGAAATTTACCAAGCTCAATATGTCATTGGCTCAGGCTTTGCAGCATATGTTGAAAGGAGAATTGATTACTTTGAAGGACCCACCACAGAATATCAATACCTCCTATTCTCGTTACAATCCCAATGCAAGGTGTGCATACCATTCTAATAGCCCTGGCTATGATACTAACAGTTGCTGGTCGTTGAAGAACAAAATCCAGGATATGATTGAGAATGGAGAAATTGAGTTTGACCCTCCGGAGACTCCTAATGTGATTACTGCTCCCATGCATAAACATGAGAAGACTATTAATGATGTTGTTGAGGTTATTTATGTTCGTAATGTGGCTGAAATAACTACTCCTCTAGCTATTGTCAAGAAGAAACTTGTGCAAGACGGTTTATTTCCGGGTTGCAAGGAAGATTGTTTTTACGGTGCCTATAAAACTGATAGTTGTTGGAGGTTGAGGACAGGTATTCAACGCCTGATAGATAACTATAATACACTATTTGAGAGGACCCCTTCTATAGAGAGTCTGTGTGGAGGTTTGGCTCAAGATTTTAAAATTGAAGATGTGGCTATGGTTAACAAGATTCCTGTGAAAATTACTTCCAATGGTCCAGTGAGGATCACTTCTAAGGGTCCTGTGAAGATTACTGTCGAGCCAAAGGTGGCTCCAATGATTATTACTACTCCTGGTCCTATCCCATACGCTTTTGACAAGGCTATACCCTGGAATTATGGTTCTGATGTTTATATCCATGGTGTCAAACAAGAACCTTTGAATGATGCACCTGTTACTGATGGTAATCTTGATGTGGACAATATTACTGGATCCAATAAGGTTACCAGGAGTGGAAGAATTTTCTCTCCAGAAGACACTTCAAAAGCTGCTGCTACTCCAGTTCATATCTCTAACTATGGGCCAAGTATTGAGGCTCGGGGAAAAGGACCATTGATTGAACCTATTCAAGCTGAGGCACCAATTAATGAAGATCTCTCTAAACAGATGGAAGAAGTACTGAAGATCATCCTCAAAAGTGATTATGATGTTGTTGACCAGTTGGGGCATACTCCCTCCAAAATTTCCATGTTATCTCTGCTATTATGTTCTGAAGCCCATGCCAAGGCTTTAATCAAATTCCTGAAGACTGCTCATGTACCACATGAAATCTCTGTGGACCAATTTGAAAATTGTGTTGCTCATCTAACTAGTGATAATGGCTTGGGTTTTAATGATGTTGATCTGACTCCTGCCGGCAGAAACCACAATAGAGCTCTGCACATCTCCGTTGAGTGTAGAGGCACTATTTTGTCTCATGTATTGGTGGATAATGGTTCTTCATTGAATGTATTACCTAAGGAGGTTCTAGACAAACTTAATTTGAATGATGTAGTGTTAAGACCAATTAATGTGGTGGTGAGGGCCTTTGATGGTTCAAGAAGAATGGTGCATGGAGAGGTAGATCTTCCAGTCAAAGTAGGCTCTCAAGTTTTTGATTCCACTTTCTATGTAATGGATATTCGTCATGCGTACTCCTGTTTGCTTGGGCGCCCCTAGATCCATGGGGAAGGTGTTGTGACTTCCACTTTACATCAGAAGTTGAAATATCCGGTGAAAGGAAAGATTGTCACCGTTTATGGTGAAGAAGAATACATGGTCAGTCATGTGAATACTTTTAAATATGTTGAGATAGAGGGTGAATTTATTGAGACTCCTTGCCAGATATTTGAAGTAGTTCCTTGGGTCGTTCCTACTACTGAAGCTCCCCCTGTTGTTAAAAGGGTTCCTTTGATCAATAGAGTGCCTCGTACAATGGCCTCCCTCAAAGACGCTAGAGTTGTGGTTGAAGAAGGTGGTTGTACTATTTGGGGCCAGCTTCTTGACATTCCTTACAAGTCTGACAAGTTTGGTTTGGGTTTTACTGCAGAATCTCATAAGGCTGTTCGTCGTGCTCATGCCGCTCGTATCACTCATGGAGGATTCATAAAGGACCAAGTCAATGCTATGGAAGATTATGATGAAAGTTACAACCTGGACGATTGGATTTTTCCTACCATGGGGGATGGACTCAACAATTGGAAGGCTGAAGGTGTTATTCCTATCTCCTTTAGTCAGGAGTAAATGTTATTTCATTTTTTTCTAAATTTATTTTTTGTAACTTTTAATAACTAAATACTTTTAAGCCTTGTGCCTTGCCCCGGGGCACAATGGTATGCTTGTTAGGGTTGTCATTTCATTTGCATATTTTCATTCAAAAAAATCAATGGACGTTTCTCGCTTTCGTAAATATTGTGCTATTTGTCTTTCTTTTATCTTTTCCTTTTATAAAAAAAAGGCTATGTGTTCTTACACACACCCACATCACTAAATGCAAATATCCACCCACTCTGGATCCTATTGATAACAATTCTTCTATTGCCAATTATGACTTCGAAAATCTGATCTATCAAGCCAAGGATGGAAAGGAGGAAGATTGTGAAGTACCTATAGAGTTTGCTAGATTACTACAGCAAGAAGAGAAAACTATACAACCACATGAGGAACCAATTGAAGTTGTGAACTTAGGAACCGAGGAAAACAGGAAAGAAATCAAGATAGGTGCTGAACTAGAAGATGGTATCAAGAATAGGTTGATTCAGATGTTACATAACTATGTGGAAGTTTTTGCTTGGTCTTATAAAGATATGTCGGGGCTGGATACAGATATCGTGGTTCACCGTCTACCAGTGAAAGAGGATTGTCGTCCAATAAAACAGAAAGTTCATCGTATGCGTCCTGATATGTCAAAAAAGATTAAGGCAGAGGTGATGAAACAATTCAATGTAGGGTTTTTAGCTTTTACTTCTTATCCACAATGGGTTGCAAACGTGGTGCCGGTACCTAAGAAAGATGGTAAAGTAAGCATGTGTGTAGATTACAGGGATTTGAATAGAGCCAGCCCCAAAGATGACTTTCCACTTCCACATATCGATGTTCTGGTAGACAACACTGCTCAACATAAGGTATTCTCTTTTATGGATGGTTTCTCTGGGTATAATCAGATTAAAATGGCACCTGAAGACATGGAGAAGACTACATTTGTTACACAATGGGGCACTTTCTGCTATAAGGTAATTCCATTTGGTTTGAAGAATGTTGGGGCAACATATCAGCGTGCTATGGTAGTTTTGTTCCATGATATGATTCACCATGAGATAGAGGTATATGTGGATGATATGATAGCCAGATCTCATAATGAAGAAGAGCACCTTGATCACCTGCACAAGTTGTTTGAGAGGTTAAAGAAATACAAGTTGAGGTTAAATCCAAACAAATGTACTTTTGGAGTTAGATCTGGTAAACTTCTGGGTTTTATTGTTAGTGGTAAAGGTATTGAAGTAGATCATGCAAAGGTAAAAGCTATACAAGAGATTCCTGCTCCTCGTACTGAGAAAGAAGTTAGAGGTTTCCTGGGACGACTGAATTACATTGCACGATTTATTTCTCAGTTGACTGCTACTTGCGAACCAATTTTCAAGTTATTAAAGAAAAATCAAGTGTTGGAATGGAATGATGAATGCCAGACAGCTTTTGATGAAATTAAAATATACTTACAGGAACCTCCCATATTGATGCCACCAGTTGAAAGAAGACCCTTGATTATGTACTTGACAGTATTGGATAACTCAATGGGGTGTGTACTGGGGCAACATGACGAGTCTGGTCGAAAATAGCAGGCAATATACTACCTTAGCAAAAGGTTTACTGACTGTGAAACAAGATATTCACTGCTCGATAAAACTTGTTGCGCTTTGGCATGGGCTGCTCGCCGACTAAGACAGTATATGTTAACTCATACCACTTTATTGATTTCAAAAATGGATCCAATCAAGTATATATTCGAGAAACCTGCTCTCTCCGGACGAATAGCAAGATGGAAAATTATCCTGACGGAATATGACATACAGTATACTACTCAGAAAGCAATCAAAGGAAGTGTAGTAGCCGACCATTTGGCTCATCAAGAAGTGGATGATTATCAATCTATGAATTTTGATTTTTCAGATGAGGATATTATGATTGTTAATAAAGAACCTAGATAATATGAAGGACCTGTACAAGGATCCCGATGGACTATGGTTTTTGATGGAGCTTTTAATGCGCTTGGTAATGGTGTTGGTGTTGTGATTATCTCTCCTAAAGGTTGTTATACACCAGTTACTACAAAGCTTTGTTTCAAATGTACCAATAATATGGCTGAATATGAAGCGTACATCATGGGTATCAAGGTTGCTATTAAAATGAAGATTCAATTTTTGGATGTGTATGGAGATTCAGCCTTAGTAGTCAGTCAAGTTAAAGGAGATTGGGACACCAGGCATCCTAATCTTATCCCTTACAAGGAGTATGTTTTGTCTTTGATCCCGTACTTTGAAGATATTACCTTTGGACATATTCCACGAGAAGAGAATCAGCTGGCAGATGCATTAGCTACCATGGCATCTATGTTTGAAATCAGTTGGGAGGATGAAGCTCCGAGAATTACTATCGATCGATTTGATAAACCTGCATACTGCAATGAAGTGGATATTGAAGGAGTAGAAGAAAAGCCTTAGTTCCCTGAAGTGAAAAGGTATCTTGAAGCTCAGGAGTTCTCTGAAGGGGCATCTATAAATGATAAGAAGTTTCTAAGGAGGTTTTCTGCTAAATTCTTCCTAAGTAATGGAATTTTGTACAAGCGCAACCACGATTCGACTTTGCTTCGCTGTGTGGATAAGAAAGAAGCAGTAGAGATTATGGAAGACATGCATGATGGGATCTTTGGTACTCAATCTAGTGGGCATACAATGGCTAAGAAGATTCTAAGAGCAGGTTATTATTGGTCTACCATGGAAGCTGACTGCTATCAACACTCCAAAACTTGTCACAAATGCCAGATTTATGCTGATAAGGTTCATGTGCCTCCAGTTCCGTTGAATGTTCTAACTGCTCCATGACCTTTTGCCATGTGGGGCATTGATATGATTGGTGAAATCAAACCTACTGCCTCTAATGGACATCATTTCATCCTGGTAGCTATTGATTACTTCACAAAATGGGTAGAGGTAGCTTCATTTTCTTCTGTTACTAAGAATGTTGTGGCTCGGTTCATCAAATATAATCTTATATGCAGATATGGCATCCCTGAAAGGATTATCACAGATAATGGTACTAATTTGAACAACACTATGATTACTGATCTCTGCACACAGTTCAAGATTAAACATCACAATTCTTCTCCATATCGTCCAAAGATGAATGACGCAGTGGAAGCCGCCAACAAGAATATTAAGAAGATCTTGCAAAAGATGACAGTTACATATAAGGATTGGCATGAGATGTTACCATTTGCTCTTCACAGTTATCGTACCACCATGCGTACTTCAACAAGGGCAACACCATTCTCCCTTGTCTATGGTATGGAAGCAGTCTTACCCATTGAAGTCCAGATCCCCTCTTTGAGAATTATGAAAGATGCAGGCTTAGATGAAGATGAATGGATTCAGACTCGACTTAACCAAATAAATTTGATTGATGAGAAAAGATTAGCAGCTGTTTGTCATGGTCAGATGTATCAGAAACGTATGATTAAAGCCTTCAATAAGAAAGTTAGATAGCAGATGTATCAGGTTGGTGATTTGGTAATCAAGCGTATTGTATTACCACAGGGTGATCCCAGGGGCAAATGGACTCCCACTTATGAAGGGCCATTTGTTGTTAAGAGAATATTTTCGGGAGGTGGCATGATGCTTACCACTATGGATGGTGAAGATTTCCCACAACCTGTGAACGCAGACATAGTTAAAAAATACTATGCATGAAAAGAGACCCGCTAGGTTGACTGGCCTAGGCAAAAATAAGGGCATCTCAGCGAACCAAAAGGGTTCGGGCAAAAATTAGGGATATATATATATATATATATAAAATGTATACCCGGCAAGTCGAAAACCTGAAAAGACGGCTTGGGCAAAAAAGGGTATCCCGGTGGATTGAAAACCTGAAAGGGCAATCCAGGCAAAAGTTAGGGATTAAAGCGTATGACTATGTCTCATTAGATCACCCATGAAAACTATACTGGTTGTGTTATCTATGTCAAGTTCAATAGATACTGATCAGTCCAATCGTTTCCTCTCCAATAGCTGAAGATGAGATAATTGAAGATAATGGCAATAGCAAAGTTGAAACTCAATAGGGTCATGTACACATAGCTATTTTTTCCTTGTAAAAATTTCTTTGTAGAATTCCTCTTACTAGGATTTCCGTCTCCGTATTAAAACATGCCTAGAATAAGAAAAATTCCATTTCTATATTCAGCTTTACTTTTCGCTCTTTATTCAAATTTACTTTTCCCTCTTTATTCAGCTTTACTTTTCCCTCTTTCAGCTTTACTTTTCCCTCTTTATTCAGCTTGACTTTTCCCCTTTTTTACTAAAGCGAAAAACGTCCATTGATTATGTTTGAATGAATATATGCCTTTGAATATGACTCATGTTTACCAGAAATGCATAAACTACAATAATAGCATTTACTAAGAACGAACGGAGGTAGGAATTCAACGAAGCTTCGCCGGTTCATCCCCACAGAGTAATATTTACGGATATCCTTACGAAATACTTCAAGTGATATCTTATACTTCCCACTTGACGAAGTCTTCAAGCAGTTTCATATCCTCCTAAGAATTAAGTCTCCTGGATCTATGTCCATCTCTTTTATCCTCAGTCAGGATATTCGGGAACTTATTCCTTCAATAAAAAGTACGGCGAACGAAAAAGAGAAGGTTCCAAGTACGATATTCTTAAAACAAGACGGAAACGAAGTCTTCATACTCTTCGGCAACGAATCGAGATTTATTTTCCCCGGCCAGCAGTTGTTAAATGAAGCTACTGTTCAGCTTCCCGACATAATTCATTCATTCTTACATACATCATATCATATCATATCATACGCATTTTCATAAAATATTATCTTGCAGGTTGTTATATATATCATTATACTTGCACCCAGCTAACCTTGTTTTTCAGGTAAATTCTCCAGCAGACAAACTTCATCATCAACTTACCTTGGGCCGTCGTTTATTCTTCCCAATGGTTATCTTGTTACCTCGGGCCATCGTTTATTCTTACCGCAGGTTATCTCATTTTGGGTCGTCGTTTATTCTTCCCAAAAGTTAACTTACCTTGGGACGTTGTTTATTCTTCCCAATGGTTATCGTGTTACCTCGGGCCGTCATTTATTCTTCCCGCAGGTTATCTCATTCTGGGCCGTCGTTTATTATTCCCAGAAATCAACCTACCTTAGGTCGTCGTTTATTCTTCCCAATGGTTACCTTATTACCTCGGGCCGTCGTTTATTCTTCCCGCAGGTTATCTCATTTTTGGGCCGTCGTTTATTCTTCCCAGAAATCAACTTACCTTGGACCGTCATTTATTCTTCCCAATGGTTACCTTGTTACCTCTGGCCGTCTTTTATTCTTCCCGCAGGTTATCTCATTTTTGGGCCGTCGTTTACTCTTCCCAGAAATCAACTTACCTTGGGCTGTCGTTTATTCCTCCCAATGGTTACCCTGTTACCTCGGGTCGTCGTTTATTCTTCCCGCAGGTTACCTCATTTTTGGGCCGTCGTTTATTCTTCCCAAAAAATGTCATCTCCATATTCAAGAAACATATCAGAAGACTCTTTATTAAAATGGCATATTTAAGCCCATTCAAGCATCCCGATCAATCAACAGTATCATTCTGTACATCAGCAAGTGCAAATTTTTGGGTTTTTGTGTTCAATCCTCTTTAATCTTCAAGTCACGAATGACATACATGCCAATCTAACTCCTCGGATTCCAGAAAATTGAACAAGGGGAAGCTGTTGTACCCCAAAATTTGCCCTCCCACAATCAAGACATTCTCTCTCAAGACTTCTAAATGATCATAAGGTCCTCAAGACTCCCAATTGGTCAAGAAGTGTGGAAGTTTCCTCAGACAATGCCTCCTCCTAAGCAAAGTGTCCAAAACTAGGGTTTTGTGTTTCTTCAAGTTAAAATGAGTTTCAAGGCCTCAATTTAGATTTATAATATCCCACATATACTCAAGAATCCCCATGTCAAGTTTCAAGGCTTTCCCAATGAGTTTGCCCAGTCAGATGATCAGATATGCAAAAATCAGTCAAAGTAGTTAAAAAGTCAAACTGAGGTCAATTGAGGTCAAATTAAAATCAAACTTCAAGATTTTTTTTTAACATCAATTTTATGAAGTAAAATTCATCATTTGATCAAGGGTTGATCATGATTCATCAAGGAAGTTTCAGATCATCAAGAATCAGGAGTCTCTAAATTAGGGTTTTCTAAGGAAAAGTCAACTGAACTTTGACCAACCATAACTTTCACATGCTTCATCAAAAATTTCTCATCCAAAGCTCATTTTGAAGGAAATTGAATTCTTTACAACTTTGTGTATCACAAGCCAAGCCTAAAAATGCTTCATTTAGAAGGTATGAGCTAAAACATTACAGGTCATTTCAAAAGTCAACAAAAAGTCAACATCTTCCAAAGGGCATAATTTTAAAATGGTAAAAGATATGGACATGAGACCAAAGAGGTTGGTTAGAAGAATCTTTAAAATTTCCAAAATGTCCAAGAACACCTTCATAGCCTTAAAATTGAGGGATTTTTGCCTTTGCAAAGTTGGGAAATTTTTTAGGGGTATATTGAGCAAATGAGGTCTTAAAACCAAATTTTTCCAAGTGGGCTTGTAATTTTGTAATCCAATCCTTACAATGACATCATGCACGACCCAATGATTATTTTTTCAGATTTTTATAGTTTATTTTATATTTATTTGGATTTTATTCATTAAAATTCAATTTAAATATATATAAAATATGAAAAGTCAAATGAAGAATGAAATCTTTGGTTGAAAATTAGTTGAATTATATTTGGAATGATTGGAAATCAACTAAAGTCAGATTGGATCAAAAATAGAAAGGTTAGATGAGATTTTTTTTGAATATTTGAAAGTGATGAAACTTCATGATCAAGAAATCTTCACAAGCCCACAAATCCACAAGTTTTTGACCTAAATTCATTCACTATATACACACAAACCTAATGCAAGCAAGGGGGACGAATTTTCTGCCTCCAAGGATCAAGAACAAACTTCAATTTTTTCAAAGAAATTTCAAATTCGGATTCTCACTTTGTGTTGTTTTTCAGGCAATTTGAAGGTTTAAACATGATCCTTGAACATCATTGAACATATCTCAACCCTCATTCGCATCCAAATCATGCTAAAATCCATGAACCGATTCTCTCTTGTTCTTACTTTTGAAATTTTCGATTCTTACGATTTATGCATCATACACTAATTTTGATTGTTGTTTTGTGTTTAGAATGAAGTTTACAAGCTTTTTGGATAACTTTCATGATGAACCATAGCCTAAAACGCAAACGGCCATTGTTAGGGTTTCATAAACTTGAAATTGGGAACCACTGCTAAGAGCAATTTCAGTTGAAATTGATGGATCAATTGGACTTAGAGACATCATATTAACTTGTTTGAACCATTATAAGTAATTTATTCTTGTTATTTGTGATGTTTGAATGTGCAGGACCTTTAGTGATGGAGAAAATTCGTCACTAAAACGTTTAGTGACGAACGTCTGTAGGTATAGCCTAATATGACAGCTAGAGGAAGAAGATGAAGTCTGGCGCGAAATTGGATTTTTAAAACTTTGTTTATTTTATTAGATTATGTTTGCGTTTATATTTCAGATGCGTTGCTTAGCTCAGTTGGTTGGTGATACGCGCATGGAGGCAGGAGGGCTGGGGTTCGAATCCTTGGTTCCAACATTTTTTCACATATTTATTTTTGGCTGCAGGTTTAAAATATATTGATTGCATTGCATAGAGATAACACCAGCGTGTACTGGCTCAGTTGGTTTTGTGTGATGTTGTTGAGGTAAGGGACCTGGGTTCAAATCCCAGGTCCTATCTTTTTAGTGATTTTTTCATATTTCTTATTTTTTTCCTATTTTCTTTATTTATGTTTAATTAATATAATTAAAATGTTTTCTAAATCAATAACCAATAATATTTTATAAATCTTATATTTTCTAAAACTCATAATTATTTTCTTAATGTTTATTAATTGTATTAATTTTTATAATATATTTGTATATAATTATTATATGTATATTTTTGTAAATAAAAATAATGTATTTTAATTATGATTAAAAACCCTAATTTCTTTAATTAAACTTAATTTTTTCCATTAACCCTAAAGACCAAATTTATTTTCTTAAACCCTAATTGGAATATATTTTTTATAATAACTTTTTATTTTGTAAATACTTTATTATTATTATTATTATTATTATTATTTAAACTTATTATTTTTCTTATAAATTCTAAACAATTTCTAACTTATTTAATTTCTTTAAAAATACTAACTTTTCTTTATTACCTCATTATTATTTTCTTTTAATTCTAATATCCTAATATTTATTGCTTTATTATTATTGCTTTATTATTATTATTGCTATTTATTTATTATTATCATTTATTATTTTATGATTATATTGTAATTATCCCAAAGCCATCTAATAATTTTAGATTTATATTTCCTTATTATTTTTATTGCTATGGTTAGTAAATAGGGTGTGGAAATTATGTGTAATTAAAATGACTTAGAAAATCAATTAAAAAGATAAATATTTGAAAATAAACACTCACACACGTAAGTCGATCTTTGATCGCCATCTAGCACTTCCTAGGGTATTCCTCTTGGTTGCCTTAAAATAAAATGGTCAAGTCCCTCGAATATAGGGATGTCTTAAGCAAAAGTCCCTTCAAGTATAAATCATCATAGTCCTTACAGTTCAAAAGATCAAGTCCCTTCGAGGTTGCCTACGGAATAATGATCTTGTCCCTTCGAATAAATGATGATAGTTCCTACGAATTGCTAAAGACATCCCTTAAGTTGCCTTCTATGACCATACGATGACCCTACGCTTGTCCCTTAAACACATCCAAGGTAATGACTACCTATTCCTTAATAATAGGGATAGTCTTACCATTGAAAGAACATATGAGAACATGAAAGACTTAATCTAGGGTAGATACCTCTTAATTACTTGCTCACTTCTTAAAATTACTCTTTACACCTCACTTTCTTAAACATTTTTCGAAACAAGGCTTTGTATACATCCATACGAGGATCATTATAAAGTACTTAGAAAAATTTCTAATCACACACTACACTTTTCAAAAACATTTAAGTGAGCTAAGTTACTAAGAGCCCATGGATAACCATGGATATAAAGGGTGCTAACACCTTCCCTTTATATAACCTACCCCCCAAACCCAAGTCTTTTAAAAATAGGTCTTTCTTGTTCTTGTATGTCCTTTCCTTATGGATAAAATAAAAGTCGGTGGCGACTCTTGCTATCCGCAACATGACTAAAAGTCAGTTCTCCCACCGTGTTACACTATGAAACAAATATTGTCCATGCATTTTATATATAATACAATTCATGCACTATTTTTTTCATAAATATTATACATCTTAAATAAGAAAACAAATATTACACTATTATTCACATAATAAATATGAACTAATATTCACATAATAAATATTTCACAATTTTTTTAATAATAATGAACTAATAAAACAAATATGACATCTTAAATAAAAAAACTAATAAAACAAAACTTTAGTAAAATAAAGTTACATATGAACATATTCGCCATTCAGATTGGCCAAGGGCAAAAAAAATACACCCGTTCGCCAATCCAAATGGCGAAACCGTACACCAATTCGCCAATCAACTTGGCTAATGTGAAAACCTGCAAAAGCTGTGAAATTTGGACAGAGGTAGCGTGCTTGCATTCAAGATTCCTGGCATGCCTCCATGGTCAAGATTCCTTGCATTAAAGCTTTGCATGTGAGGCATGTGAAGGTTGGATGGTGATCCTGCAAAAGCTTCATTCGCCAATTAGAATGAAGCTGGACAATCCTCAACAATGGCTTTTGACCAATTAGGTGGATCTGGGTTATAATTTCATGCACTTCGCCATTCAAAGTGGCGAACATAGTTAATTTTTCAACCAATTTGCCAAACAACGTGGCGAACACATGCATGCATTTTTTTCTATAAATTCATCTCCTCACCAAGTATTCTATATCACACTTAATTCTTCTAATACTCTCCTAATTAATCCTCGGCATTTTTTATAAAATATTTCCAATGGCTCTACTAACAATGGGAAATCAACATCGAGGCACAATCGAAAATATTGTGTCATTTGTAAGTTTTTGTTATGTATATTTTTTACATATATACAATTATATATACTTTTTACTCATGCATTTTTTAACTTATTTCGAAAATAATTTTACAGAACGTAAAAAGATTTCGGTGTCGGGTGCACGACTACATAGAGTTTGATCCGATCATTGAACCGTATCTACGTTCATGCGGATTTGGTGAAGTCATAAAGGTGCACAACAATTCTATAGACACAAAATTCATTTTGGCACTACAAGAGAGGTGGAGGCCAGAGACACACACCTTTCACCTGCCATTCGGTGAATGCACGGTCACATTGGAAGACGTCTACATGCTTTTGGGGTTACGTGTATCCGGTAGAGTTGTCTTTGGTAAGGTCAACCATGAAATTAGTATAGTAGAGGAATTGTTGGGTGCCCCTCTCAGTGACGAGGAGCAGCCAACAAATACTCGTAGCAGGGGTTCAGGGATTAATCTAGGAGTCCTTAGAGCCCATTATGCTAGTTTTATTTTAAACGAAGAATCAACCGAGTTAAAAAAAATTCAAAAGACTCGGTGTTATATTATGCTTTTATTCGGTCATTTTTTATTTCCCGACGGTACCGGAAACACAATAAATATGATGTATTTACCATTGTTGCGAAACATCAACAATGTAAATACATATAGTTGGGGTTCGGCTGTTTTGGCTCATTTGTATAGTAGCCTTTGTGAAAATGCCGCAAAGGATACTTGTACATTTTTTGGTTGTGCATTTCTGTTACAAGCTTGGGGGTATTCAAGACTGCCGATGCTCGCCCCACGCAATACGAATCCATGTCCGTTCCCTTACGCCGACCAGTAAGTCTACTATTATTATTTATTTTCAAACATATTAAATTTTAAATATTAAAATATTATTGTAACTAAACGATTTTAAATCTATTATGCTTAATTGGTCCGATCTTGGGATGAATTATAGCAGAAATCCAAGAAGTTTCATAGTTCTATATCGCAGTTTGTTAGACCACGTGGCGGTCGATCAGGTATTGTCATCTATAAAAAATATCTTTTCTTTTTAATGCATATTATTTACTAAAAAAATTGTCTCCTAAACGAATTATTATTTTTAATGTAGTTCATCTGGCAGCCCTATTTAGCCCTCGACCATGAGCATAACCCAGAGGATGCTGAAATTTGGACGGCAAAAACACCAATCATCCGGTTCACTACGATTGAAATGCACCAAACAGATTGGGTGAAAATGCAGTTCAGAATGCAACAGGACATTTCGGGCCCTCCGACATGTTTGGGAGAATTGCATTTGAAAAGAGTAAGTGACATGTGGAATATGGAAGATTGTAGAGACTTTGCAAGGGAATTACGTCAACAATGGAGGGATCGACGCCAACATGTCCTAACTGACCAAGTGCTGCAAAATGTCAGACCAACTAGAGAATATTTAGTTTGGTTTAGGTCAGTTACTACGCAACAATGGGTGTCTGATAACTCATACTTGATTGACCCGCGCTCGCAGGCCGCAGCATACGCCTAACCACCAACCCCACAACATGACCAACCCACCCAATTCCAGCCATAAACTTCAAACACCCATAGACCATTCTTCCAAACATGTAACCCATTCATGCCACAAAACCAATCACAACAACAAGAGCCTTACCAACACCAATATACCCCCGATAACACCTTCATCTCCACACCAGCCTACCATAGCCACCCACATTTGTTTCGTTCTCAAAACGAGGCAATATCCTCATTCGGTCAAGCTTACCGTCTTCACCCAACCCAATCCAACCCAGCCCAACCTATCCGACCCCAACTTTGAAAATATGGGCACACAACTGAGTTACGGCAGCGCCTTTGGCAGCAACCCTCCTGGTTATTAGGGACAGACGGTTGCAAACATAACAGAATCATGGACTCAACAACAACCGCCTCCACCAAACACACAAAGACAAGCAGAACCTCAACCACCTCGTGGTAGAGCTCGAAGCCGGGGTCATCCCCGTGGATGTGGTACTAGGGGACACTTAGATCGGGTGGGAAATTAATCTTTGTAATGTCGTTGTTGGATTATTAATAATAATTTTCTTTTCTATTATATTTCTCTTTGTCGGATTCTCTTAATTTAATTTATTAAATAATTATTAACTTAAATAATCATAATTCTTTTCAATATATATATATATATATATATATATATATATATATATATATATATATATATATATATATATATATATATATATATATATATATATATATATATATATATATATATATATATATATATATATATATATATATATATATATATATATATATATATATATATACATACACACTCATGTGGAGTACATAAAATACATGTAATATATTATAGTCATACCAATTGGAGAATTTGTTGCTAATATACACTCATTCACCAATTGGTTTGGTAAATTGAATTGTTTTTTCAACATGTTTGCCATTTCACATGTTGAATATGTGTAATTTTTTGATTTTTAGCTAATTAATTTGGCAAATTGGATTACTTTTTAAACATGTTCGTCATTAACTTGTTGAACATATATATAAATTATGTTAGTTTGATAAATTTTTTGAAATCATAGTTATTTTGAGATTTTTTTTATTAAACTATATTATTTTAAAAAAATTCGTTTTTTTCCCTACAAATCCTTAGTACACTTGAAGGTTATATTTAATTAGTTTCCGAAATCTTCAAAAGGTATATACTCAGAATTGATTTTCTATAATATATGCTGACTTCATTTACTGCCTGTCAGTTATTACAGCTCAATCTTCTGTACACTGAAAGGAATATGGATATAAGATATGGTTATATGAAAAGTGCAATCCGACATTACTGCCATTACAGAACTAAATTAATTTTAAAACTTTAATTAATTTTCATTGTACTTGCGACTGCCATGAAAGATACAACATGAAGAATCCCATCGTTTTGTGTCTGCCATTTTTCTGTCAATGATATTGCTAATTCCAATAATCACCATAACACTACTACAATACAAGAATCTCCTTCCTAGTTTCGAAGGTGCTTTAGTTGAAGGTGCTTTAATATTAATAATATTATATTTTAGCTTATGAAGGTGTTTTGTTTTAATGAAAAAATATTTAGTGCCACAAATATTATATACTAATAATATTAGGGCTGTTAAAATAATGCTTTTCACTCTGAGTTTTTTAGTTAGATTTTTTATAAATATAAATGGAAGTTTTAGTAATGTGGTCGGCAAATATTTTTTGCAATGACTTTTCTATAAGAGAAAAACAAAAATAAAAATTTAACAGGGATTATAGAGAAACAAACTCTTCTTGAATTTTTATTAGAGAAATGTTATTCTTACACCAAAATCATACACTTACACCGTATTTCACTGTTCACCAATACGGTGAACAGTGAAATATTATAATAATATATATATTTTTTAAAATTATATAAAAAAATATTTTTTTAATACTTTTTAATTTTTCTGAACATTTATTAACCAACTTCATTACTGCATTAACCAAGTTTTTACACTATATTAACCAACTTTGGTGACTGCTAAAATTATTTTTAATGCCTGAACGTTATTAATCAACTTCATTATTGCATTAACCAAGTTTTTACATTGCATTAACCAACTTGTTTCACTATTTTTAAAATCATTGTTCATGAATACTGTTCACGTGTACTGTTCATGTGTTATACTATTCATATGTCACTGTTCATGTACGGTTTTACTGTTCACTGACACTATTCATTAAAAAATATTTTTTTAATTGAAAAATACACTGTTCACCGTATAAATACGGTGAACAGTACATACGGTGTATGTATTGGTATAGGAATTGGGTGTAACAATAGCATAGCTGTTTTTATTAAACCCTATTTAACTATTATATATTATTATATAAAGTAAATTTTAACTCTTTTTGATATAGAATTATATCTATGTGGTGGCAATTCTAAGTAACCATTCATTCTTATTTAGAGTTTAATATGTGTCGTGATTTTAAGTAACAATTCACTCAAGGGTTGTTATTTTAATGATCTATATTTAATTATGAGATCTCATTATATTCTTAAAGTACATGTAATTGTCACATAGGAAGCATATACTATTATTTGAGTATATTGATGATAATATGTCAGAGTCACGATATCAAATCTCTACATAGGTATTGATCGTATCTGTGATCAGAATTTGCAATGGACTTCGGCTGCTAACGTGGATGATGATGTCAATGTTCGATCGTCGATGAGAGATGGGAGTACATACCTGCAAGGTACTCCGATGCCAAAACAAGAACGGACAGAAGAGTATGTAAGTACGAGTAAAAGTGTTAAGGGAGTGAATAATATATACATGGCCCTCTCATGTGAGAGGGTTTATAAAGAGCCTTTAGCGCTTGGCTATTGGTCCCTATTTTGGGTCTGGATCGTGGATCCCCCGAAAATATGTAACTGCCAGAAACTAGCCGTTAGGACGAGCATACCTGGTCGGATGGGATGCGCATCGGGCATAGTGATATTCGAGCAGGAGTTATCTTCGGCTGAATCTAGGTGACTCTTGCGAGTGTCGGCAAAAGTCTTAAAGGGGCAGAGAAATCCGATCACGGGTAACCGTGGTCGACAAGTCCTCCCCAGCTGAGGGGCGTAAAGCCAATGGGTGCCTATGACATTTGGGATATTGGACCGTCTTGGATGCAGGAGTGGATTGGGCCCTGTCTAGTCATTGGGCCAGTCCGGAACAAGAGCCCCCCAAGTCATTGCTTATGGTCGTAGAAGTGATGACTTAAGGGTGGTCAACTACGTATGGGGTGAAATTGAGACTTGTGATATTCTTTAGTCACCTATCTTGGTATAGGTGAGCCCGCGTACACCTGGGCGTTAAAATGTGGTTAACGGACGAGGATCCCAACAGTTATGCTGAGAAGTCACGTCACGTATGCGCCTTGGGGAGCGTGCACATTTAATGTGTAATGATAAATATTCTACGGTCGTCCCTAAGCAATGCGTGTATCATTTATAGGTTATAGGTGACACGTGCCCGCACACGTGATGAAAGAGGTTATAAATAGGGCATTGGGACTCAGTTTCATATTTTTCGTTCTCTGTTTTTTTGCTCGACAAAGATAAGTCCCCGAGCTCCGCCGCAAACCACCGTCTGCCACCGTTGCCAACGACTGCCAAACGACCACAACCTTTTCTTTTAAAACTTGTAAGTTTCTTCATCTATCTATCTATCTATTTTTCCTTCTGATTCTTGCTGGTTACATAGATGCATGCAGTTAGGATAAATTTTAGGATCAACAGGACCCATAACATAGACTATTAGGATTTTTTGATACGACGTCCCCGTTTCTGTGCGGTGGTTGATGCGTGAAATGTTGTCGTCATTGCGATAATTAGGGCCTTTCGCGAAGTTCCTCGTAGCTTTATACGGCAACTCCGGTTGAGCTTCAACCGGTGTTCTGGGTTTCAGCACGGAGTCATCAGCATTTTGTGTGAACCGGTAATTTGATATCTTAGAGTTCCCCCTTCCTCGTATAAGTACTTAATCGTTATAATGATCATGGACTATTTTTAATAAGGGCTTAGGTCGGGGATAACGTCTCAGTTCCTCTGCACGCCCTTTCACTTTATCAGCGATGGAAAGGTTGATTTGATTTAACTCATTGAATTCACGTTTACTTCGCTATTTTTCAGGTGTAAAGATGTCCATAGAAGAACTAGCCTACATGGATGTGGAGGAACATTCTAGTGACACATCCTCATCCTTGAATCACTCCGATGAAGCGGTATCGCGAGAGACTGCTTCTACTTCGAGTGACTCCGAAGAAACCACCTAAAATCATGCCAAAAAAAACAATCTCGAGGAGAATGACGATGACCAAGATATTCCTATCGGAGAATGGGCTACCGAGGAGTCGCTAACTATCCATCAATATATTCCAAGCCTCTAGAGGGTCCGGATCCAGTGGTCGGGAACCCTAAGGACTGGCTCATCAGATATCCTGACGAGGAAGATCGTATTTGATCGTACTACGGTCCTAACAGGTTCCCCATGTATGACATCTTCTTCAAAGAACTCAGATTTAGGCTCCCCTTTTCATATTTTCATATTTTTGTGTTTGTTCAATTGGAGCTTTCGCCGTCGCAGCTGCATTCGAACTTATTTTACTTCATGAGAGCTTTCGAGCTAACATATGGATACCTGAAGATTGGAGCGACTATCCCCCAGTTCTTCCATATATTTCATCTTTAGAGGCAGGTCGTTCAGGGGAGATATGGTTGGGTCTCCCTCAAACAAAAGAAGAAGATTTTTAAAGCCTACTCTGAGTCGATCAGATATTTCAAGGATCGGTATTATCTGGTCGAATTGATCTCAGATTATGCCCAGAATTCTGTGAAATTCTGGGGGTGGATATTGATGATGGAGGGAGAGTTTTGTTTGATGAGCAGGGAAAGGAGGTGCCCCGTCTCATGATGAAATTCCATTTTCCATGGTTGCGCGACCACTTCATGCATGGCACTAATGCATATTTAGCCATCACGTCCGAGCTAAGTAAAGAGGATCAAACCAACTATGATGCCCTAATGATCTAAGTCTCCCAAATTACGATGATCGTGCATGTGGACGAGTAGGGTCATGCGCTTTTGGACAAGGACAAAGGTGCGAAAGTGACCCCCAGATTTATAGAAGTGTCCAAGATTTTATCTATGAGACAGACGAGGACGTTACGGCTTATCTCGGTAGCTTTTAGAGTTATTCGTTTATGTTGAACTTATGCTCGTATACTTTTTATGCTCTAACCGGTTTTCTTTCTGTCTTTTCAGATTCGATGGTGAACTTGTAGGACAAGGTGATGGCAAACGCTGCCAAAAGAAGGGGGCCAATAAGTTGAAACAAACTCGGTTGAACGACCGCTTGGTAGCAGTGGGCACGAGTTCTGGAAACTCCTCTTCAACTCCTCAAGATTTCTTGGACACCGCTTCCAGATTGGGAAAGAGGTCGAGGGTTGAAGACGTTGTAATCTTGACGAGGACTCCCACAAAGCCGTCATTCGATCTTCCCGTTTTCTTTCTCAAACCAATTTGTTTTAGGAGACCTACCTACAAGTTCATCGAGCGGAGACGTTGAAGTTGGAAGAGCTGAGTCGACTGGATAAGAGGATGTCTCTGGTTCGGGATGCGAGCTCGGTGATGTGGGTCCTAGAGATAGCCTCCATGTACGCTGAGGGTATAGATACTCAGGAGCCAGAGATCCAAAGGCTAAAGCTTCTTTTGTATGCTTTCAAGTGTCGTTCCCTGGATTTCCATCCTAGTACAAACGCGAAAGTGGCACGGAAAATGGTAGAGTCTCCAGCCAGTCATTTTTATCCCAAAGGAGTGGGAATGGTAATGTTGCACAAACCGAAGAAAAGAAAAGGAAGGACAAAGGTCCTGAGAACCAAAGAAACTGGGTTCGGAGTTAGTTACGACCTGGGAAGGTATTAGCACCCCAGATCATCTGTCGTACCCGACGAGATCCACACTTGCTAAGAAAATGTTTCAAAGGGGGAAGAAATGAAAGCTGCTACAAAAGAAAAGGAACGGGATCTGGAGAAAAGAAAAGAAAGGGGGAAAATGTAGGGAAAATAAAAGAGTGCTTGAACGGGCCCTACCCCGCTACCTACGTATCTCATCCAGACATGAGGATCAGAGTCGCCGTAGTTCCCCTAACTAGGGAGGAAAATGACTTGTGTTTTAAAAGCTTGGGCTGATTATGTCAATGCTCAGGTGTTGCAGGCTCGTCTTGAACGAGTGCGTCACCGTATTGCGAAGAGACAAGTAGGAGCAAGTTCTTACGTTAAGAGTGAGGGTGATGAGAAAAGAAGTCCCGAAGGAGAGACGATTATTATGTGTTCAGTGTTTTTTAGAAGCTTTTATGAGTTTGGCACAAGAAAGTGAACTCAAGTCCTTTTCCATGGAATGTGTACTTATTACTACATTCCAAGATGGAATAAAGAACAAGCACACCCAAGTGAGAGGAAGATACCCAAAACTTGGTTCGAGAGATTAGGGCATAAGCTCACTAACTCATTGAAGTTATTAGATGTTTTTGTGATTTGAAATGAAGAAGTATTTTTTATGATTTTTCTTGTGAAAATACTCTCATGATTAGACTTATACATCATTCTAGACAAGCTTGTACTATCCCAAGATGGGAAGACTACAAGTGCCCCATGGAATAAGTCCATACACACAAGACTACTTCAAGCATTATTAAGTGTTTTTTTAGGTTTTTGTTTGAAGATGAGAAAGAGAGAGCACCAAAGGGTCTCAAAAGGTAAAAAAACTAAAGTGGACTAACAATCCTAGATGTTATCATGCATGGGAGTCCTAGGTTAGTGTGGTTTGAAGTAATTCCTAATGAAGAAGAAGGAAAGAAGAAAAGAAAGAAGAAGAGGAGAAGAAACTAGAAGACAACTTACTTCTCTTAAAGAAGATAAGTTGCTTCTAAGAGGGAGGAAGAGAAGTTGAAAATTGATGGCCTGAACACATCACATACACAAGTTAAGAAGATATGAAAGATGTAGAGGAAGAATGTTGAGATGTGGAAGCACATCCCATCCATATCTCTACACTTACCATAGCCCCTAAAAATGTTAGAAGTATTCACAAATGACAAGAGAAGTTCAAACAAGTTCAAGTCATGAAAAGATAAAGATATAAGCATCTTAAACCAACAAAGTCAGATCCTAAAGATCATGGAAGAGTCTTAATGTTACTCATACCAAGAGGAAAGAAAGAAGTCTCATACACCACAAGCAAAGCATACATGAAGAAGTAAGATGAGAACATGTGATTAAGTGAAGCAAACAAGTTAAAACTCAACTATCAAAGTCAAAGTCAGAACCTATACCTCATGAATATGTGTTCAAGAAGAAGATTCAATCATAAAAGAGAGCATATAACCACATACTAAGTCAAAGGGAGAAGACATGAGAAGTGTAAAGTGAAGTGAATCATACTTGTGAAAAGTGTTACTTAGTGCACAAGGTAAGCATGGGACAAGTAAAATGAAGTTCACATATCACAACCAGGGGTCATATAACATGTTATCAAGCATCAAACAAAATCCTATATGATGGCACAAGTGCCTTCCTAATCAAGCAAGCAAACATGGCTCAAAACATCTTCAAATAAGGCAATTCAAGTTCAAATCCCAAATAAATGGTAAACATGCTTCAACAATTATGACATTAAGCAACAAAGCACTTCAAAAATACACAAACATCAAGGAAAAAACACAAGCCAAGAATCAGAAGCAAAGTTCATCAAACAATAGGTCAAAGGGGAGCTAGGGTTTCACTTTCTTAAACATGAAGCGACAAGTCAAAAATCAGAAAAACAAGACCTAAAAATCCTCACAAAAATCTCTAAGGTACCTTAACATGTTACTGATGCATATCAAAAAGAACCAGGATCATGTCTATTTTAGAACTCAAGAAATAAATTCTACAAGTCAAAGTGTTCATGAAAGAAAGAAAAATAAAAGAAATCAATTGGGAAATTAATTAAGAGCCAAAATAAAATATAAAATAAAAATAAAAATTTGTGAAAATTTTGTAAAAACCGTAAAGATCTATCATGAATTTGTTTTGGAATTTTTAAAGACCTATTTCTATTTTTAAAAATTAAAAAGGAAAATATAAAAAGAAAATAAAATAAATGAAATAAAAAGCCAAGGGAGGTGCCAAAGTAATCCTAGATATGTTCAAAATTAAATAAAGCCCAAAGATGGGGGTTCCGATAACAACCAAGGCCCAACACATTTAATAATTCATAGTCAACAAGGTCAAAGTCTATGGAATCCACGGTCCATAAAGAGTCTCACAAAAGTAGTCTAATCTAAAGGTCATCACGCAAGTCAACAAAAAAAAGTAAACACATCCAACCATCAAGATTGAGTCAGGAAAAAGTACGCACATCCAATGGTCATTTTATATTTGAATTAAAACTCAGAAGCATGTGACAAGCATGTGTGTTCATTTATGTGTTGGCAAACATCTAACCATGCAATCAACATGATCCAACACTCACAATTCAAACTGGAGAAATTATAAACCCTAACAAGGTCACCGGTTGGAGAAGAATCCGGTCATCTTCTTCGGCTAGCCTCTGGTGACCTAATCCTAAAACTCAACCAAAATGAAAAATCCAGCTATCAAAATACTCAGGAGGTCACAAGCATCATAGATCCAACATCAAAAATCATTTATCATACATGCTCAAGCCAAATCGAAGAGAAAAAGTTTTGATCCAAAAGTTTCAGATCCACAATGCATTCATGTTACACGTTCATTTCACAAACAAATTATATCAGGCAACTTAGCACAAGAGGAAGCTAATGCACATCTTAAAATTAAGATCTAGGATGATGAATTCAGAAGCTTACCTCAGATGAAACTGAGCCAAATACACCAAGAAATCCACTGAAATTATGCAGATCCACTCCTTAGAATTTTTATTTGCAAAATAAATGCAAATAGATCTTCAATTCAGCCTAAATCTTGAGTTTCGAATGAACTTGCTTCTGAACTTTTCTATGATAAATCTTTGGTTAGAGCTTCAAAGGATGAGTGATTTTGAATCCTTAGAAATCACTGAACATGAATATGAAGAGAAATCTCACTGAAACCCTAGGAGAGAAGAGTTTTGAAGAGAAGAAATTTTGTGGTGATTTTGAGAAATTGGAGCAAATGAGAGTGCATGATGTTGATTCAAAGGCAATGCAAGCTTATATATCATGTGTATATGCACCTGTGTAGGGTTTTAGAAGCAAGAGGTACATGAATTGTGTGATGTGGAGTGAAATGCCAATTTGCATAATTGTTATGATGTAGTGATTTACTCGTGCAAGCCTCTAAACCATGTGCATAATCAGATCCTTTTTGATCCCTTGAGTTCTGTAATAGCCCGAGCCTTCTGCGCTCCCGACACTATTACCTCATGATCTTCTCTACCCCCCTCACTAGTAGAGTTTTTGCCTTCTGTGAGAATCGAACCCTGTACCTTGGGGTTCAAGTACATGTTCATTTCATTCCCCCTATCGATTGAGCATCAACCACAATAAAAAAGGCACATAAGTCTTAGGCTTTTACAAGTTCCCTTGGATCAATCTTAGGGCTTGAAATCATCTGAATCTTGAGTTTCAATTGATTTTGCAAAAATGCATAATGATGAATAACTTGTGATCATGGCACTAATTAGCTTGATTCTTTGGGGAAAATGAGTGTTATGGAGTTTATTATGGTATGATAACAAGAATTGGTCCATACAAACTCATTACAAGTCAATAGGAACCAATTTGCAAAATGTAGAAAACTTGAATATTTGAAAAAACCTAAAATTGCACCAACTTATTTTGATCATAACTTTTGATCCACACATGCAATGGAGGAGTTCTTGTACTTTTTAGAAATGGGAAAGAAAGCCCTACAACTTTCATGTTTGAGGAAAATTCATTTGAAGCCATCTTGATCATGAAAGAATTGGTTGAAGTTAGGATAGAAAATGCCAAAAATAGAAAGTTCCCATTATAGGTCATTTTCCTTTTTTAGTAACTTTTCCATAAACTCTTGATTCTTGATTTTTAGGATCATTCATATCATTTCTTGCCTAAATCAAGGTCCATAGACTTGAATATCATGATTTGAACCCTAAAAATCCCATGGTTGAGTTTTCTTCGGCACAGTTGACCACTTTCTTCAAATACAAGTAATTGAACCAATGTCTGACTTCCCTGATGAAATTTTGCACCAAACTTCATCACTAGGCTTTGTATACCATATAGAATCATTTGACCACAAGATTTTGTCAAAGCTATGATGACATCTCGCTCTTAAGCAAAACCCTAATTAGGGTTTCATTGTGTAGGAGAGAGTTGCATTTATGAACTTCTGATGAAATTTCCTTCTTCTAAGGACTTGAGGAAAAGTTTGAGCTTGTATGAGACATAAGGATCCCTTGTAGGCTTCTTTCAAGACTACTTGGCTCCTACCTTGACCTTGAAGAATCATAGCTTGATGGATGACTAATCACATGCCCTATGCTTCTAATCATGGATGTTATGCCTCATCTTTCTATGCAAAGATTCAATGGCATGTATACTATATACTATGCTATATGATATGAAATAAGTGGGAAAAGTTTGGGGTGTTACACAACGGATAGGGTTAATGTATCCTCAGAATCCTTGAAGGAAGCTTCGAAGAAGATTAAGGAGCTAACAGAATCCCTGGCCACTGCTAATTCGGAGAGGAAAATAGCCAAGGACTAAATTGCTTGCCTCAAGGATGCAATGGCTCCTTCCGAGGAAGAACCTGAGGACCTGAAGTCGCTGGTGACCCGGGATAAGCTGATCTCGAGGATCGAGCAAGGAGAAGAAGACCTCGAGGAGATAGCGGGCTAGGCGTTTAAAAACACGCAAGATCAACTGAAGATCGTCAATCCTTGGGTGGTGCTCAACAAGGAGGGAATCAATTGCCTGTACAAGGTCGAGGACATGGAGATATTTGTACCTGATTTTCTTAGACAGCTGGAACAGGACGATATGGCCATGGTTGAAGGGAATCATGGGGGCCCCTGTTGACGCCCAGCCTGTTGCGGATACAAACATTTGAAGACCTTGTTATTTTTATTTTTTTAAGTGGTCGACCTACATGTCATGACCTTTGTTTTGTTTGGGGGATTTGTTCCGCCGTTTATGTAATATTTGAACAAGTCGGTATGTGCGGCCGCATTTCTAATGTTTTTCCGACCTTGACGGTCCTTTTGTTATCTACATGTTGTGTGTGCATGTGTGTCCCTCGGAGGTCACACTTTAATTCTTAGAATTTTTACAAAGTGTTTTTACGATGCTCAGTCACTTAGATGTTCTCTTTAAAAACGTGTGCGATGTTATTTTTTATACACCCCATGGGGACTTGGATTTTGCTTACAGATTTGGGGAACTGTGCTCGGTACATATATGTCTGACAGTTTTGGGAATCGGGCATAATGCCAGAGTATATCTGGTCGGGAAACAGTTCTCGAGTCATGATAATGACATGTGCTCCGCGGCGTGAACGTCCCATCACGATCTGGGTGTTCTACCTGGTCATGGTACAAAGACGACGATGGACTCAGTCGAGGATCCAGTTGTGTGACGGTGGTCTTCCTCGTTCATGAGGAAAATCCCGTCGAAGAAAAGATTTTGGTATGCGATACTTGTTCCTAGGTATGCATGTTAGGTTGGTGCTTGTGCCCCATTGTTTAGATGTGAGCAGGCCGACATACGCCTTAACTGTAGTATTGCTTAAGTTTCTCGGTGTTCCAAGGACAAGCAAGTTTTTCCCCACTCATGTTTTCTAAGTAATAGGCTCCATTTTCCGTTATTTCCCGGACGCGGTAAGGACCTTCCCAATTTGCGGTCAGTTTACCTTCCCTGAAGTTTTTGTGATTTCTCCTCAAGATAAGACTGCCGACTTCGAATTTTCGTGTCATACCCTAAATTTTGACCATGTTTTTTTTAATATTTTTATTCATTTGACGCATTTTCATCGCATGTCCATTAGTCAGTCATATTTTTACATTTTTAATTAAATATCCAATTATTTATTAGATCATGTATTTTTAGCCAATTGTATTATTCAAATTCATTTTTAACTTTTATTCCCGATTGTAGGATTTATTTTCTTTTTCTTTACTTACTAGATAAATAATTCGTTTTAGATTAATTTTCAAATTAGTTTGTTTTTTATTTATTTATTAGTATCAATTTATATTTTAATTTAGTTTAACTTAATTTAGTCTAATTTTAATTAATTTATTTTGATAGTCAGTTTTATTAGGTTTCTTTATTAGTTTATTAATTTTATTAACTTTTTTAGTTATTTTAAATCTTTTTATTTTATTACTTATTTTATTTTTTCTTATTTTTAAGTGATACCAAAATAATATATATTTGTCTTCATCCCACATGAAACTAACCTTGTATCATGCCTGCTTTTCCAAGACACACTTCTCCAAATTTTCACCAAAATATACATATTATCAAAAGCAATACACAAGCTTAGACCTGCTACAAAGACCTCCTCCAAGACTTTGACCACAACATGCTCCCAAACACAAATTTGGCCAAAACAATTTCTTTGCATCAAAAAGCATACTTCAACCAAACCTGCATCAATAAACATAAACATGCCACTGAAAATGACAGGACAAAAAATACAAGTTTGAATTTTGTTTTAAGAGGGGGGAGGCAACGCAAAGGAGGGTGCCTTTACACTCTCACAAGAGAACCTTCAGTTCATAAACTTTGAAACTTTCATTATTTTCAAGTGATAAACCTTCCCTACCATCAACCAAAATAACATCAAACCATACCAAATCACCCCACTCATGAAAAGCACTGCTAAAAATCTTGAGATAAAAAATATCAACACAACATCAAACCTTTCTCTTCAACATCGTTTTTGGAATCCTCCTACACCATAACTTTCCTGCTTCTTGAGATACAGACAGAAAAAAAAAAGATAAAAAGCAAAATAGAAAAAACCTTCAATCGCCCCCTGCTCCCACAAGCAGAACACAAAAAAACCAATCCCCTAATCTGAACTGTTGTCGCTCCCCGGATTTTCATCCCGGTGCAGACGCGAACGGACGAAGCGAAAGAGGTTGAGGTTGAATAGAGTCGCCAACTAGGAATTTTTATCCCGAAGGAAATGTAATGCTGTATAAACCTGGAAAGAGATGGATAAGACGATTGCGAACCAAAGAAACTGAGAAAGGGGGTTGGTTACGACCTGGGAAGGTATTAACACCCAGATCGTCTGTCGTACTCGATGGGATCCACGCTTACAAGATTGTGTTTAAAAAGGGGTAAGTGTATGTGCTATCTGTGTGCAAAAGCTAGGGAAAGAAAGTACAAGTGTCAGTGCAAAAGGTGTGAATTGCTCAGGAACTGAGGCTTAAAAAGAAGGCTGAAAGAGGGGGAAGACACAAAGACTTTTGTTCGATAACTGTTAAGTTATGCCTACGTATCCTCTCGTGCAATGAGGAAGTCAGAACACCGTAGTTCGACTCAAAGAAACTGAAAATAAATTGACTGTGAACTGTTTACTTGTCTATGCTCAAGTGTATGACTCGTCTGGCTCGAGTGCTAACTGTCTTGCCTTAGACGGAAGAAACAAGTTCTCGTTTGTGAATGAGTGTGATGAGAAAAGAATCCCGAAGGAGACGATTATTGTTTGTTTTTGTATTTTCAGTTTTTTATTGTTTTTGGTGTTTTGCATAGGATAATGAGCTTAAGCCTAAATCAAGGGTTGTAAACTCATTATATCCTCCCTGGTTAGGGATAATGAGCCTACTTAAGTATGAGATAAGCATCTCAACTTAATTACCTTAATGATGAAGGATTAAGATCATTAACCTACTTGTGATTATTAAGATTTTTTTTGGGTTTTTGTTTAGTGTTAAGTAATGAGTTTAATCTCTAATCACAGATTAGTGAACTCATTACACCATCCTAATAGAAGGATGATAGATGAGAACACTTGAGCTGAGGAAGATACCTCAACTTAATCCATGGTTAGGTATTAAATTCATTATTTAACAAGTCTTTATTAAATGGATTTTAATTAAAATATGAGATTAAGAAAGTGGATTTTAAGTTTGTAAGACTACTTGAGGGGGACTTGTCCATTAAACACTAGGGTTAGTTCCTCTTAACTATAAGGAAGAGATATAACCCTAATGTAAGGCCCAAGTTACAAGATAAAATCTTAGTGATTATTAATGTGTTTTGATTAAGAGGTGTAAACAAATTAAAGGTTTAACACTAAGGATTAAAGTTATACACTCCATCCTAAGATAAGGATACAGTCATAACCCTAATTCAAAGTCCTAAAGCTTTAAGAGTTTAGCCTCTGATTATTGAGATGAGAAGAGAGACTCAAAGAGACTCAAAGGTAAAAAGTTAGTGGGGGACTATATATAACCCTAAAAGTTATCATGCTTGGATATCCTATGGTTTGTGAGGCTTAAGATAAGAATCTTCAGGAAGGCCACCATGGAAGAAACAGATGAAAAGAGAAGGGGAGAAAGAATAAGTTACTTACTTCCTGAAGAAGATAAGTAAATTAGGAGAAAATAAAGGAGCAAAAGAAACACAAGTGAAGAAAGTTCACTCCAAAGACAAATAAAGGATGCAAATGGAAAGGAAAGAAGAGGTGGGAAGTGAAGGAAAATCCACCTCCCAGATAACTTACCAAAGGTTCCTGAAATGTTAGTATGAATGCATAAGACATAAAGTACAAAGAAATGAGATGAGCAAAGATACAAAGAGCAAAACCAGAAGTGATTATGCAATTCAAATGTGTTATGAGATGATGTAAAATCATACAAGATGCATATGAATGATCATACAAGGATGAGATGCAACAGAAGCATGTTTAGAAGCATGAAAACACATAGAAGTTCATGAAAACAAAATGAATGCAAAGCATGCCAAAATGATACAAAAATCATCAAGCAATGTTTAAAACATGTCCTAAGATGTCTAAGATGACATACAAAAGAATGTAATGGCATGGAAAGTTCATAAGTTCATGATAGGCAAAGAAGAATGGAAATGAAGATGCAAAATTAGGGTTTTAAGGCAACATGATATGCATATGACCAAAATAGAAGCATTCACCATGATAAAAAATTGAAATTGAGCTCAAACAAACCCTAAACCTATACAAGATCACACCCCAAAGGAGAAGGTCAGAAGCCAATCCTAGTGAAAGTTATGAAATTTCTAAGTTAACTAGGGTTTTTGGGTGCTTCTAAAGGGAAAATGCAAATCAAATTGAAATTGATAGACAAAACTATGAGATAAATAACCTAGAAACTATATGCAATATATGAAACAATGCAAAAAGAATCAAGTTCAAACTCATCATGGTTAGGCCGAAATGAATTTTTCAAGTTAGGCTTAAAAAATGTGAAATTTAAGAACCCTAATTCAAAGAAAATTGTGAAAATGTGATCAAACCTAAAAAGAAATTTGTATGGTTAATTTGAAAATGTTTCAAAATATTTAAGAATGCTTCATGATTTTTTTGGTGATTTTTAGAAACTTAAATGCATATTAAATTAATTAAAATCAATTAATTAATTAAATAAAACATTTAAATATTTTAAAAATACTTTTTTAATGCAAAAATTAAAATAAAAACTTTTTTTAGGTTAAGAAAATTATTAGAAACAAAAATGCAGAAAATGATATTTTTTTTAATGGTTTTTGGTATTTTTAAAAATTATATGAAAGAAATGCAATAAAAATGAATTAAAAATGAATTAAATGAGAAGTCAACTGATCCTATGGTTGAGATTCAAACTGAGAGAGACTGGGTTGACTGCGCGTGTGAATGGAGGGTCAGGATGGTTTTTGGCTAATTAATTATGATTTATTTAATTAATCCAGAATTAAAGTTAATGATCTAATCTGAGTCGTTCATACATTAATTAAAACATGATCCAAGGGACAAGATTCAATCTGGGCAACTAAACCCTAATTAGGGCTAATCACTCTCAGGTGACCAGAGCTAAGCTCCGGTCATCTTCTCCGGTAAGCCAAATTCCCAGAATCCACTACAAGCTTCTAATCTCTAAATTTCTTGCCCAGAAACACTCTCCTAACATCATACAACTCTAATCAACAATCAAAATTCATTTATCATGCATCATCAGGCTGAATCGAAGCAATCAAGTTCTAGGTCAAAAATTTCAGAACATCATGAAATCCTCATTTCTAACCTATTTTCAATTCTAATCATATTAGTGTGATCAGGGAAGCATGTAAATTCATTCTAGAACTTAAAATCATGTTTCTGGAAAAAAAGTTCATGTAGGTTACCTGAGATGGAGTTCTTTGAAATGGAGCTTTCTGGGCCCTCCTCTTGTGCAATCCACCTCCCTTTGACCTCCTGAGTCTATTGTGATGCTTGAATGGGGTTTATAATGGCTAGTTTATGAGTTTCAGTTCTGAATATGCATAAATCGTGTTTGTGTTTGGGCTTGTTTCAGGCTATGGTGATGGGTGGGAAATGATCCTCAGGCTATGAGGAGTTGAATGGTGAAAGAAATTTTGGTTTTTGTTGGCTGGATTGTGTGTTTCGAAGAGATAAAGTTTCAAGGCAATTTTTGGATTCTGCACTTGTGTGTTTTTTCAGGCTATGAAGGGTGTCCATTTATAGTGCTTTGGGCTTGAATAAACAATTGTTATTGGCCAGAAGAGTTGTTGTGGCACTGCGGGATTGGTATGGCTTGAAATGCAAAAATGTCAACATATGTGTACTTGAGGTATGGGCTTATGCAGAGGTCATTTCTGTGGCTAGATTGCTTCAGCATGGTTTATGGTGAGCCTTTGGATCAATAGAATGCAACTGGATAGCCTTGATCAAGAGTTCTCATAGTTTATGCAATTTGGAAAACTTTGAAGTTTCTTGAAGTGTAAGGCATAGAAAATTGTGATTTTTGGTGCAATCTTGATCAAAATGTGTTACATTATGTTGGTATGATGTTTAGAAGTTGATTAGAGGTCATGAAATGGCTTGGCAAGTGAAATTGCAAAAATCCCTCTTTGGTGCATACTTGAAAATTATAGGATTTTTGGCAACTTCGAAAGGCCATATCTTGAGTTCTAGGATGAATCAAGACATGTTCTTGTACTTTTTGAAAATGGGAAGACATAATCTAAAACTTTCATGTCCAAGGATTTTTCATTTGAAGCATTTTTGGTCATGAAAGAATAGGTTGAATATCTTTCCCAAAATGGAAAGTTTCCATTACAAGTCATTTCCGAAAATAGCAAGTTTGCATTTGGCTCAAAATTCTTCAACTTTGTGAACTTATAACCACTTCAATGATCAAATAAAGATCATAGAGACTCAAAATGATGATGATGACCCTTTGGTACCCTTGATGGAGGTCTCAGATGCCCTGATTTTGACTTTACTTGCTCAAGAAGTTACCCAATGATCAGATGACTTCCACAGTGAATTTCTTCATCAAATTTGGTACACATGATCATTATAACACATTAAGACCATTAGAATCAAGAATGACCAAAAAATTAAGATTAAGGCCTCTGAAACCAAAACCCTAATTTTGGTCATCTATGCAGGAAAACCCTAGCTCTGCCTGGACCTCTGTGCAATCCTTTGACATTTTGTGACTTCAAAGACTTATAGGAGATGTAAGATGATCATGGAACACTCATGGACACTTTTAGAATGCTTCAAGGCCTCAGAGAATGCTCAGATCACTTCTAAGATTCACCTGATCACAAAACCCTAATTGTGCAGTCATGCAATGATTTGATGAAGTTGTTTATGCAATGTGAGATGCAATGAGGTGTTTATGCAAAATGAGATCATAAGCCATGGTGTGAGGAAAAAGTGAGGGAAAATTTGGGGTGTTTATAGCTGCCCCTTTTCAAGCATGAGTTAGTTGTGCAGGGTGTAAGCGCCTGACTTAACAGTCAAACAAGATAACTTGTGGTTGAATACCAAAGATAGTCCGAAATTTGCACTCACCAGGGAGAAGAAGAAAAGGGATATAAATTGTAACAGATAATATAGTATGTTTATCAATTACAAACGATGGGGGATGACCATCGAGCAGAAGACGACTGCTAGGGGTAAAACAGTAAGTAGAGCAATGACGGGGACGACCATCATGCTGGGAAATAAAGAAACCGCGACGGGGACGACCATCGGGTAAAGAAATAAAATTCTCTGGGGATTAAAGAAATGAGGGAAGCAATGACGGGGATGGCCATCCGGTTGGAAAGTAAAGTAAACAACGATGGGGACGGCCATCAGGTTAAACTGATGAAGGACGATCATCAAGAAAAGGAAAAAGGGACCACGACGGGGACGACCATCGGGCTAAAGAATAAATGAAATATTTGACGAGGGACGGTCATCAAAGGTGAAGGACGATCACCTAGCAGGGGACGAACTTCTCTTTATCATGACATAGGACGAATTCCGGATAGAAAAGATCAACGACGGGGACGGCCATCGGATAAGCATGATGAAGGACGATCATCAAGAGGTGAATGACGATCACCTAGCAGGGGACGGTTGATCTTGGGGGATTATCTCGACATAGGACGAATTCCGGATAACAAAGATCAATGATGGGGACGGCCATCGGATAAAATGATGAGGGACGGTCATCAAGAGGTGAAGGACGATCACCTGGCAGGGGACGGCTGCCAAAAATATCGCGACATAGGACGAATGTCAGATAGAATATTCCAACAATGGGGAATCCACTAGGGAAAGGATGAGGGACGATCATCCAAAGGTGAAGGAAGATCACCTAGTAGGGGACGGCCTGCTCTTTATCACGACATATGACAAATGCCGGATAGGAAAAGCTGTTTTTGTTTCTATGGGGATGTAAACACGGATGAGTGCTTATGCTTTAAAATAAAAGGGTATAAGTGTTTGACAATGTGTATAGACCAAATGTGCGGACGAGCATCCTTTGAACCATGATACGGACGAGTATCAGTAGAACAAACGCTGACACGTGTTTGAAGGATGATGATACAGACGAGTATCAATCGGCTGAGCAAAGAACATGAACGAGTGTTGAATCTGCTGAGGGGTGATTGTAAACACCCCAAATTTGCCCTCACTAAGTTCTCACCATGGCTTGTGATCTTTCATATTTGCATTAGTCTAAGCATATCATATCATATTGCATTTTTGCTTCACTGCATTAGTTCAAGTTCATCTGCATCTAGGGTTTGTGATCTGAGCAATCCAAGGATCCATCTGAGCCACTCCAAAGGTCTCCAATCATTCCAAAAGGGTCCATGTATGTTCAATCATCATTTTATATCCCTCAAAGATCAAGGAAGTCAAAAAATCACAAGAACCGGCAAAGCATGGAAGCAGAGCTAGGGTTTCCTGCACAGATGACCTGAAATTAGGGTTTTGGTTTCAGAGGCCATAACTCCAAATTTTTTGGTCATTATTGTTTCTAATGGTCTCAATAGGTTATAAGAATCATGTATACCAAGTTTGATGAAGAAATTCATTGTGGAAGTCATCTGTTCACTGGGTAACTTCTTGAGCAAGTCAGAGCAAAATCAGGGCATCTGAGGCCCCCAACATGGAACCAAAGTGGATTTTTCATTAAATTAAAGTTATATGATCTTTATTTGATCATTGAAGTGCTTGGAAGTTCACAAAATTGAAGAAAAGTGAGCTAAACCAAAAGTTGCCAAAAATGGAAATGACTTGTAATGTAAACTTTCCATTTTGGGAAAGTTTTTCAACCTCCTCTTTCTCAACCAAAAATGTTTCAAATGAAAAATTGTTGGTCATGAAAGTTGTAGATTGGATCATTCCCTTTTCAAAAATTACAAGATCAAGTTCTAATTCATTATGGAACTCAAGTTATGGCTTTTCAAAGTTGGCAAAAATCCTATAATTTTCAAGAATGCACCAAAGAGGGATTTTTGCAAAACCACTTGCCATGCCATTTTGTGACTTCAAATACACTTCTATGCATCATAACAACATAGTGCATTGCCTAAAAGTCAGAATTGGCCCAAGAATCTCAAGTTTTCATGCCTTTTACATGAAGAAATCACAAAAGGGCCAAACTTTGTCAAATTTGCAAAAGGGCACATAACTTCTCACAAACTTGCTGCAGCACCTCAATTTCAATTCTATGGCTCTCCTTGATCAAAGTTGAGGCCAGACATGCCCTTGTACCACCTCTGAACCAGCCCATACCTCAAGTACAAACTTTATTGACTTTGTGCAAAAACACCCATACCAATCACCATAGGCCACAACCACTTCTCTGACCTATCACAACTTGTTATGTGGATCAAACCCAAGCCATACCACACAAGAAGCCAGCCTAAAACCTCAGATTGCCCAAGTTCTCAAAAATCACCTCACTTGCAAAAACTTTCGAAACTCTCAGCTCACACACTCAAACTCAAAACTTCTTTCACAAAACAACTCAGCATCACAAGAGGATCATTTCCCACCCTTCATTGCAACCAAAAACACCCCATAGCCAAAACACAATTTTGGTGCAACAAGGTTGCAAGCTCTCAGACCAACCATCACAAACCTCCTCCAAGCATCAAAGCTTCATCAGGGGGTCAAGGGGAGTGATTTTGCACAAGAGAAGTGGCCAGAAAGCTCCAGATAGCAAAGCTTCACTTCAGGTAACCTCAAGAACAAATTTTCCAGAAATCTCTTTTTAAGTTATAGAAATGTTCCCCATGTTCCCCTGATCACATTGCACTTGTTATTTTTGAAAATGATGAAGAAATGAGCATGAACCGAATCTCTGAAATTTTTGACCTAAAAGAAGTTTGATTCGATTCATGCTGATTTCTGAAAATAAATGAGTTTCGTGCCTGGATTCTTGTTTGTGGTTGTTCACTGATCAATTCTGGAAAGTTTGAGGGTCTGGGGTGGTGTTTTAGGGTTGCTCAGGGAGGAGTTGGCCGGAGAAGATGGCCGAAGGTCTTCTCCGGCCATCTAAAAGTCATTAAGTTGTTTAATTAGGGTTAGGGCAGAGTTTAAATGTGGGCCGTTTGATGGAGGTTTCCTGCGTGTGATGGAGGGCCCAAATGCGTTCACTTAAGTTTAATTAGGATTAATTTATTAATTAATTAAAATTAACTGAATTTGAATTGTGGCCGTAGGATAGCGCGTGTGGTCAAACCAATTTCCCCCATGATCAATCCAGTCCATTAGATCAGCATACTTTCCCTTTATTTAATTTTTATTTAATTTTTTCTCATTTGTTTTGCACAATTTATTAAAAATAGTTAGAAAATTCCAAAAAAGTATTTTCTTCTGCATTTTGCATCCAAATAATTTTCTCCACCCAAAAACATTTTCATTTTTATTTTTTGCATTTAAAAACCATTTTTAAAATATTTAAATGTTTATTTTAATTAATTAATGGAAATTAATTAATTAAAATATCATTTAGGTCTCTAAAAATTCCCAAAAAATTCACATTGCATCTTAGGACATTTAGAAACATTGTCAAACCATTCATACAAATTTCTTTTCGGTTTTGAATCAACTTTGACATTTTTCTTTGAATTTAGGGTTCATAAAATCCCATTTTTGAACCCTAACTTCAAGAATTCTTTTCTGCCTAACCATGAATGGTATGACATTGATTCTTTTTGCCTTGATCTTCATGTAGCATGTAGCATCTAGCATATTTTTGTCACAAATTTATCTTGCATTTATTATTTGATTTTCATTTTTCCTATTGAGGTACCTTAAAACCCTAGATAACTTAGAAAAATCACAACTTTCTTTAGGTTAAGAGTTAGGTCTTCTCCTTTGAGGTGTGATATCATATAGGGTTAGGGTTCCTTTAAGTTCATCTGCAATTTTTTATCTTATGTTTTGCTTCTGTTTTTGACTTTTGCATCTCATGTTGCATTAAAACCTTAATTTCTCATGTTCATTTGCATACATCTTGCATATGCATCCATTCATGAACTTTCCATGACATTTCATGCATTCACATGACTTCTAAGACATCTTAGGACACATTATAATCATGCTTGATCATTTCTTCATTCATTTTCCATGATGTGCATTCATTTCATTCCATGAACTTTCATGTGTTTTCATGCTTCCTACATGCTTCATTTGCATTCTCATCTCTTGTATGCACATTCATATCACTTGACATGTCTTTGCATCATCTCATAGCATAATTTGCATCATGTTTATGCTTCTGGTTTTGGTTTGCATCTTTGCATACATTCCATTTTCATTTCATTTCTTTCCTTTATGCTAACATTTTCAGGTGGTAAGTAATTTGAGAAGTGAATTTGCCTTCACTTCTCATTTCTCTTCTCATTCTCCTTATGCATCATTATTGCATTTTTCTTTGCTTTAGAGTTAGCTTGCTCATTCATGTTCATCATTCACTTTCTTTCTCCAAGTTACTTATCTTCTTCAGTGAAGTAAGTAACTTGTTTCTTTTGCTTCTCCTCCTTCCATCTGCTTCTTCCACTGGTGGCTTCTCTGAAGATCTCTTCCAAGCCTTACAAACCATAGGAACACCCAAGCGTGAAAATAATTAGGGTTGTAATTAGTCCCCCTTTAGCTTTTACCTTTGTGTCTTCTTTGTGTCTCTCTTCTCATCTCATAATCAGAGACTAAACCTTTAAGGTTTTAAGACTTTGTGATTAGGGTTATGCATGCATCCTTCTCTTAGGACTAAGTGTTAAACCCTTAATTCGTTTAAACCTCTTAATCAATCCATTTTAATAATCACTAAGACAATAGCTTATAACTTGGGCCTTGCATTAGGGTTCTAATTCTTCCTTAATTGGTTAAGAAGGACTAACCCTAGTGTTAATGGACAAGTCCTCCTCAACTTGTATGACAAATCATAAAATTCACTTCTTAATCTCACCCCTAATCAAAATCCATTTAATAAAGGTTTGTTTTGTCATGAGGTTAATCACTAATCATGGGTTAAGTTGAGGTATCTTCCTTAGCTTAAGTGCTCTCATCTATTATCCTTCTATTAGGATGGTGTAATGAGTCCATTAAATCCTTGATTATGGCTTAAACTCATTACTTAACACTAAACAAAAACTCCAAAAACATCTAAATAATAACAAGTAGGTTAATGATCTTAATCCTACATCATGGTAATTAAGTTTGAGATATTTATCTCATACTTAAGGTATTCTCATTATCCCTAATCAAAGGGAGGATATGATGAGTTTACTAACCCTTGGTTTAGGTTTAAGCTCATTAAATTATGACAAACACAAAAAGCAATAAAAGATTGAAAACACAGAAACAAAGCAATAATCGTCTCCTTAGGGATTCTTTTCTCATCACACTCATTCACAAACGAGGACTTGCTTCTTCCGTCTAATGCAAGACAGTTAGCACTCGAGCCAGACGGGTCACACACTTAAGCATAGACAAGTAAGCAGTTCATCAGTCAATTTATCTTTCAGTCTCTTTGAGTCGAACTATGGTGTTCTGACTTCCTCATTGCACGAGAGGATACGTAGGCATAACTTAACTGTTATCGAACAAAAGTCTCTGTGTCTTCCCCCTCTTTCAGCATTATTCTTTTAAGCCTCATTTCCTGAGCAATTCACTTCAATTTACTTTCCTGCACTGACACCTGTACATTCTTTTCCAGCTTTTGCACACAGATAGCACAGACACTACACCTTTAAACACAAACTTTCAAGCATGGATCCCGTCGAGTACGACGGACAATATGGGTGCTAATACCTTCCCAGGTTGTAACCAAACCCCTTTCTCAGGTTCTCTGGTTCGCGACTGTCTTATCCATATCTTTCCAGGTTTATATAACATTACCTTTCCTTCGGGATAAAAATGCCTAGCTGGCGACTCTTTTCACTTCACCTTCATTTCATTTCTCCTTTCACCGACCGTTCGCGTCTGTACCCTATCTGACCCTGTGTCTCTTAGTGGGAGCGACAACTTGGTGACTCTGCTGGGGACCCTTATACTGCAACCAGGGCTTCTGGTTCTTTTTGTGGGTTCCTCCTAGCGCTTGTTTGATTTGTGTTTACGGGGGTGTTATGTGCTACTTGTGCTTATGTATTTGCTTTATTTATTGCTTTATGTACAACTTTATTTATTGCTTTCCTTTACAGCTTTATGCATTTCATACTGTCATTATCATTATGCTGGATCTCTTGTCTGTCTTGGTGGGTGAGGTTTCATTGAGTAATTAAGGTCCTATACCGGGGACCTGAGTGACACATAGGCTAGAGTGGCTTCATATTCTTTCCTATTCCATCTCGGTCTGGTGCGGGAATATGAAACACGGTTCAGATATGGGTTTCTTCTTGAGAACTCTGTGCTACAGATTTCCTGTAGTACTAGGGCTATCTGGGAAGCCTGCTAAGTCTGGATGACCTTTTTATGACCTTCAGCATCTGAGGTGAATTAGAGGAGGATCTTTTATGGTTATTGTAAACACTGTACCTCCGGGTTAGAAGTGTTTACACTTCTCATAACTGATCCAAGTCTGAGGATCCTTGTTCTAGAACATTACATGTGAGGGGGTTGGGATGTTTGCAGGTTTGCAGGAACCCTTGACCTCATCATACCCTTGTGTTACTAGATTTGTTAAGGTTGTATTATTTGGACAGTTCTTGTGATTACCCAGGACTTGTGACTCTTTATTTGAGTCCCCCACCTTGATACTGGATTTCTAAGACTCCATCCGAACTTATGAACATACATGGACTTTTACCAAGGCAGATAGACATATCCAGCTCTTGATCACAAACCCCCTGCATATCATTTGCATACATCATTTCTTCATCATTTAACATTTGCTTATTTGTTTTACAGGGTATCCATCATATTGTCTTTGGTTTGGTTTTGACCCCTTTTGCTGCTCAGACTGCTCCAGTTGTTTTCTCCAGCACCTTCATTAGTTTGTCAGTGATTTTCCTCCAGATATCTTCATCAGAGACCCACCTCCAGCATCTCATTCAGTGACCCTCATCAGCAGTTGCTCTCAGCTTCTTCATCAGCATCCATCCTCAGCATGGACACTTCAAGAAAGAGCAACATCACTTACCACTTCTTTGAGCCCACCCTGACTGGCATCAGGCAGGTCCAGTCCCTCATTACCCCTGACCATATCCCACTGTTCAGAGAGCATTATGGGGGAATATGGGACATGGTCATGGGTTTAGATGTATCTCAGAGGAGCATGATCCATACTTGCTTGCAGTTTTATGATCCTCCACTCAGATGTTTCACATTTCCTGATTTCCAGTTGGGACCCCTGTTAGAAGAATTTTCCATGTTGTTAGGAGTTCCTATCAGGAGGGAAATTCCTTTCAACCCAGAGATGGTTGCTCCCAGAAATGAAGACATGGCCAGGGAATTGCATTTGGAGTCTGCCCTCATTGATCAGAACATGACAACCGAGGTTGGGGTTCCAGGCCTTCATCTATACTTCTTGATCTCCCAGGCTACCCTGCATGCTGCTATAGGAGAATGGAAGGCTGTCTGTGCACTTCTAGCCCTCAGTATATATGGGGTTATCTTGTTTGCAGATGAGCCCAAGTTTGTGAGCAAGAATGCCATTCACCTGTTCTTATTGAGGAATCTAGTTCCTACATTGCTAGGAGACTTCTACTACTCAGTACACCAGAGGAATGAGAAGCAAAGAGGAAGACTGGTCAGATGATGTGCTCCCCTTTACTACTCTTGGATGCTAAGAAACTTGCCAAAATCAGATACCTTCTTGAACCCTCATCAACAGAAGAATTGGGCTAAGAGGTTCATTGCCTTGACATCAGATGACATTAGATGGTGCACTCAAAGCACCAAGGGCAAGGACATCATTACTAGCTGTGGGCAATATCCTAATGTGCCTTTGATAGGATTGAAAGGTTGCATCAACTACAACCCTTTACTGTTTAAGAGACAATTGGGATATGCTTTGGTTCATCCTCCCAGAGGACAAGATTTGGCTGAGACTCTTTACTGTGAAATCCTACCCAACTCTGCTGACAAGCTGCCTGGGCTTGGGATAACATTCAAACCAAGGGGATATCCATCCTTTGCAAGTGCAACAACATTGCTTCAACACAATATTCTGATTGGTCCCGTACCAGAGCTCAGATCACCCGGATGCCATTCACTTTAGAAGATGTGTCTGGACCTTCTACCGTACAACCTGCAGCTACTGTTAGACTGGAAGAGTTTGAAAAGCTGAAAGAGAGGAATAATCAGCTATCTGAAGCCTTGAAGAAGACTCTATGGGAGAGAAATGATATTCGTCTAGATAATGAGAGATTGGAAAGGCTCAGGATTGAGCATTTGGCCAAGATTGAGAAGACAAATGACTACATCAGGAAGGCAAGAGCAGGGGAGTTAGTACTGAAGAATGCTTGCAAAGAGGCAAAGACTCAGAAGGCTAGGGCAGAGCACTATCTGGAGGAGAGCCAGACTAGGTGGATCAGGATCACTGAAGCCCGTGCACAAGAAGACCATAGGACTCAGGCTAAGATGGAGCAGTTAGAGGCTAGTAAAAAGAAGCATCAGGAGGCTTTGCTGGTGTAACACGGTGGGAGAATTGATTTTAGTTATGTTGCGGATAGCAAGAGTCGCCACCGAATTTTATTTTATCCAAAGGAAAGGGCATAAAAGAATAGGAAAGACCTTAAAAGATTTTTGGGTTCGGGGGGTAGGTTATGTAAAGGGAAGGTGTTAGCACCCTTTACATCCATGGTTATCCATGGGCTCTTAGTTACTTAGCTCACTTTAAAATGTTTTTGAAATGTGAAGTGTGTGAATAGAATTTTCTTTAAGTACTTTATAATGATCCATGTACGGATATATATAAAGTCTTTGTTTTGAAAATTTGTTTGAAAATATGAAGTGTTTTTGAAATGTTTTTGAAAAGTGAGCAAGTACATAAGAGGAACCTACCCTAAGTTTAAGTCTTTTCTGTTCTTAAATATCCTTTAAGTGGTAAGACTATCCCTATTATTAAGGAATAGGTAGTCATTACCTTGGATGTGAGGGACAAGTGAAGGGACATCTGTTATTTAGGCAACTGTGGGGTGTATAAGCAATTCGAAGGGACTAACATCTTTATTCGAAAGGGACAAGATCATTACGAAGGCAACATTCGAAGGGACTTGATCTTTTTATCTATTTAGGGACTAGATGATATACGATGAGGGACTTTGCTTTATACACCCTACTTGACCTTTTGTTTAGGCAACTTGAGAGGTAACCCTAAAGAAGTGAGATGGCGATCCAGGATCGACTTACGTGTGTGAGTGTATAAGTTCAGATATTTATCTTTAAGTTAATGATCTAATTTAATTTTTAAATACCAACATATCTTGCACTCCCTATTTTGCTAACCATACCATAAATAATAAAAATTATTACTACAAATATTACATAAGGGATACAATTACATTATAATAATAATTAAAAATAAATAAGCAAATAAATAATGATAAATAATTGGGTTAGTAACAATAATAATAATAAAAATCATATAATAAATAAATGGGGTTAGTAATAATAAAATAAGAATAAAAACAAAGAATTTAGCATAATAATAAATAATAAATTAAAAGTTCAATTTTTAATGACTAATTATTTTTAAGATTTTAATAAGAAAAATAAGCAATTCATATTATATACTAATTATTATAAAAATTTAAATTTATATACATGTTAAGAAAAATAAGGGTTAATTATAATTAAATAAACATATTATAAAAATAAATTATATTTACAAGATTAAGTTAGGAGTTTTTAATTATTTTTAAGCATAATCTAAAATTATTTACATGCAAGAACCATATTAAATAATAATTATAAACAAATTGTAACAATATGTACATAATTAAAGTTTACAAAGAAATAAATCAAAAGTTATAATATAATTAAATTTTTGTAAAAAAAAGAAAATTAGGGTTTGTAAAAATAATTAGGTTTTTTATAAAATATTAGGGTTTACTTATTTTTTCTATAAATTAAATCAAACTAAATTTATTTACAAATTATATATTCATCATGAAATAAATAAATAAAAATAATATTTTTAGGAATATATACAAGACTATTTTAATAGTATTAGAAAATATGTTTTTATAATTTATATTAATCAATTTTAAATGAAATAGAAATAGAAATAGTATAATAAAATAAAAATAAGAAAATAAGTAAAATTGCTCAAAAAGAAAGGACATGGGATTTGAACCCAGGTCCCTTACCTCCAAACGCAGCACCAAAACCACTCTGGCCAGCATGCATTAGTGATAGAGATTGAGATCCACAAGCCTTTGTTTCACATCCTGTAAAAATCACAACAAAACAAAAAATAACACAAAAAAGGGCCTAGGGGGGGGGGGGTTCGAACCCAGGACCCTCACACAACAAGCAAACACTCTTACCATCCAGCCAGAAGGGCGCACCTGATTATACAATCACTACAAATAATAATATATTAAGTCTAATATTTAAATGAACTTTTGAATAAAAAGAACCTGACCAAGGAATCGAACCCTGACCCTCTATCATCACACACCAACGTCAAAACCAACTGAGCCACGCGCTCAATGTGAAACATAATCAGAAACAAAACATTATATTTTAAGTTAGCTTTTTGAATTAATTTTTCGCGCCAGCTTCACCTTCTTCTTCCTCCAGACCTGTGAGTTTTGCTGCGAAATTTCCTATGAACCTTCCTGCGAATCTCATAACACAGAAACCCTACGAAATTGGATCATCCACAAAACAATACAATTTTTCAAAATTAATTAGTGAATCATGATCCTTAAGGTTCACACAACATAACCATGTTTCCAGAATTCATTTATAATGGACATATCACAAAACCCTAAAATGGCCGAAGAACCCTAGCCATGGTGGATCTTAATACCTGCACGAAAAACTCAATTAAATTGCCCAGAATCAATATAGGGTTCATCACAAACATCATCACACAATCAAAAACAACTTAAATGCAGCCAATCAACGAAATCGAAAAATCAAAAATTCTTGAAGAACATGATTCGGTTTATGCATTATGTCATGGTTTAGAAGCATATGAGTATTGGTTTCGATTCAGGGAAGCTTAATGAAGCTTATATTGTCCTGAAAATACCCTGAAAGGCTTGGTAATGAGGAATCCGAATTCAAGTTTTTTGGTGATTTTTTGAAAGTGAAGACTTACTCTTGAGGCAAAAATTTTCGTCCTCTATGCATTTGTGTGGTTTGTGTACTTATAGTTGAATGAAACTAGGTCAAAATATTGGATGATTATTTGGACTTTTTGATTTTTGAAGATTGAAAAAGATCATGACTTGAATTTCATATATTTTTGAATGAGACCTTTCTATCTTAAGACAATCATCATCAATTGCATATCAATCTGATCCAATTCATGTTTATGACCTTCTAGAATCAAAATATATTTTAAATCTTCATATTTGATATTTTATTTAAATTTAAAATGATTTTTAATATAAAAAATCATAATAAATAAAATAAATAAAATAAAATTATGAAAATATTAAAAATAATTCGTGCATGATGTCATGGAACACCTTGGGTCACAAAAAGTTCAGCCCATTTGAAGAATTATGGTTTTAAGACCCTATTTTCTTCATAAACCACCCAAAAGTTTCCCAACTTTGCAAGGGCACACATACTTCAATTTTAATGCTATGAGGGTGTTCTTGGACATTTTAGAAAGCTTAAAGAGTCCTCTAACCAACCCCATTGGTTTCATGCCCATATCATTTACCATTCTCAAGTTATGCCCTTTTGAAGTTGTTGACTTTTTGTTGACTTTCAAAAGGACCTATAATGTCTTAGCTCATACCTTCCAAATGAAGCTTTTTTGGGCTTGGCTTGTGAGACACAAAGTTGTAGAGAATTCAATTTCATTCAAAATGAGATTTGGATGGGAAAAATTTGATGAAGCATGTGAAAGTTATGGCTGGTCAAAGTTCAGTTGACTTTTCCTGAGGAAACCCTAATTTAGAAACCTTTGATTCTTGATGATCTGAAACATCCTTGATGAATTATGATCAACCCTTGATCAAATGATGAAATTTAATTCATATACTTGATGTTGGTAAAAAATCATGAACTTGGGGAAACTTTGTAGCGGTAAAATCGTGAGTGTAAGCTATTGATTAACTTAACTCGATTAACACAGAGTCGCCACCGTGCTTTTCTTTATTTCCGAATGGAAAAAGGTAAAAGAACGAATAAAACCTAGGATTCTAAAAGCAAAGGCTAAAAGAAATAAACAGAGATTGGGTAAGGGGATTGATTATGAACCGGGAAGGTTTTAGGCACCCGACTCATCCGTGGTACTCCACGGGAGCCCTTTGAAATACTTATCGCTTTTTGGTCTGAAATTGGTTTGTTTAAAATGATGGAAGAGATGAGGGGAAGAATATTTTTTAATGATTTTGTGTTTGATAAGGTTTTAAAGCCTTATGCCTACGTACCCACAAAGTGCAATGCGAGATCAAAACCTCGTAGTTCGTGGTACAAAGTTTGAAAAGAATAAGTGTGTTGAATTAATTTTAAGATGTAAAGATAAGTCGTCATCCCTTAGCGAATAATTCCGCTAAAAGGGATGAATCATATCTAAACATATGGAAAAGAAGAAAGGTGCACAAGGCACAAAAACAATTGAATGGATTTGTATTTTTTAAAGTATGTACAAAAATGGTTTTAATATATTTACATGAATTAATATTTGGTTAAGAAAATAAAAGGAAAAGATTAAAAAATCGCTTGATCGAAATCAAGGTTTATTTATGAAATTGTTTGAAGTTTAGAAAATAAGAAGGTTTTGAAATAGGAAGAAGTTTTGAAAATTAAAGAATGGGGAGGAGATGAAGAGACTAGTCCTAATGCTTGAATTAAAAGCTAAGGAAATAAGTTACCAAGACCAATATATACAAATCTTCAAAGATCGGAATTTCCTTCTTCAAAAGTTAATGACGTCATTTGAGGCCAAGGTTTTTAACCACTCCAACTTGAGCAAAGGGAATCCTAGAAGGTCTAAGTCCAATCTCCAAAAGTTCGGGATAGTAACCATAAGTCCAACGTTAGAAGTCACAAGTTTTTTAAGAGTTCAATCCTTTATTAAATGTTTTAATATCCAAATGGACAAAAATAAAAAAAAAACACAATATCAATATAAACAAGCACAATATGAATATAAACAATGATATATGATATAATATGGCAAAATATAATAAGGAGATAAGGGAGCGAGAGATTTAAAATAAAAGGATAAGGTGCAAGAGATTAAATTTAAACAATTATATTCACATTATAATATTATTTACAATATAAGGTGGTATGATGAACTTAATCAAGCACAACCACAACAATGAAAATAAAACCGAGGCAACCGGATCCAAGTGGATCTTTAATCGAATCGGGACAACTTTAGGTCTATGTTAAGCAATCGCCGAGTAATTTACGAAGTAATTACCCTACAAATGAGGCCGGCCACCACTAATTAAAGTGGAAAATATTCGTGTTAATACATGTTAGAGAAACGATATAATGGATCGTTCTCCGAAAACATGCCACACTAAAACAAAGAGGGAGGTCTAATCTTAATCGAGATTATCGTTGAATTTCTCGATTAGCAACCTATCACGATCTCAAAGTATGGAGAATGATCCAAATGATCATACATCCATAGATTTGAAATAATGAAGATTAAACTCAATCGGAAATCAACAATCCCGAATCGGAAGATTGTCATCGACCAAAATTGAAAAGAGATGAAAGAAATGGATCCAAAAATAGATCCATAAAAGAATTCAAAATATTTTTTAATCATTTTCTAAACTCTTTCAAAAAAAACTTCCTAAGAAATTCTTTTCTAAATATCTTCTTAAAATAATTTTCTAAAATTTCTTTATAAACATTCTTTTTCCAAATTATTATTCAAATCTCTTTAAAAAATAAATCCTAAACCAATTATAATCAAAACTTAAAAGAAAAGAAATAAAACAAAATGAATAATAAAAAAAGTAAAAGAGAGGGAGATAGGGATGGTGAGACCCGCAGGAGGTGATGGTAAGCAACAACTTTATCAAAGCCCTTAGGCCCAAACACCAAATTAACTAAAATATAAAAATACAAATAAAACTAAAAAATAGAAGACCTAGTCTTCTTCTTCCACAGAACGAACAAAAACAGGGCAAGAGAAAAAAAAAAGAAATCCAGCGGCGACACTCTTTCTCAAAGCTCACCTTCACGAAAAATCCGAACAAAGAAAACAAACTCCTTCCGCAAGCTCTCTCAGCTTCTCTCAATCGCGAATTTCCTTTCTTCTCCTTCTCAATCTCTTCTTCCTCTTTCAATTTGAGATTAATTAGGTTTTGAAAGTGATTTTGGGGATAACAATGAAATTAATGGAATTGAAAGTGGTTTGTGTTTCGGTTTGGGGATAGATTGGGCAGAGCTTTGAGATGCTGTTCAAGCTTGCTAATTAAGAGAGGAGAGGTTCCAATTTATAGGAATAAGGATGTAAAAATGTGATGTCGTTTTGAGTGATGCGAATGCGTTTCGGTGTGTGCGGAACGCGTGAGTTTTTTGAGTTTTGATACTGCGTTCTATTTGTTTTTGCTTTGCGTTTTGATTGTGCATTATTCGTGTTCAGGTGTGCAAATACGGCTTATCGTTTGTTGACGGCTAGTGTTTTGATGACGTATTGTTGCAACGGATTCGGCTTGTGTATACTGTATGACGAGGCAGCTGAGCTTGTTGTTTTGTTTCATTTTGTGCAGGTGCTGCGTGCGTGATATTTGGTCCGTGAGAGAAACGTGGGGGAAGGTGAGCTGAGAGTGACGCGGATGTCGTATGTTGGCTGTTACGAGGCTGGCTCTTGCTTGAAGCTGAGGGCGGAAAAGGCTAGCGCGAAAAGGCTTTGTTGTGTTGGCTGATGTGAAGTTTGGGGGGCTAGCGGATTGCCGAAGCTGAAGCCAAATGTGGGAAGCTTGTTGCGGCGTGATGGCTGATGGAAGGCATGGCCTTATTTCGGCTGTTGTTGTTTCGTGTTGTTGGGCTGTTTGGCGTGAGAGTGTGAAGCATTTTTGGCTTGTCGTGGGACCCTTGGGCCTTGCACGTGAAGTGAAGTGAGTTGCAAGTGGCGTGACAGGCATGATGGAGAGGCTTCAAGGCTGATTTGAGGTGATACGGGATGCGGTACGGATGGCAAAAGCTGAGGCTAGTGATGTAAAAGGTGTACGGCTTATGTGCCTGGGGTCAGCGTGCAAAGGCAGTGGTTGGGAAAAAGGTATATGCAAATTGGCTTGTCATGTGGGGGACAATGTTTATGAAGACTTCCCTTTTTTATATTTTGGTATTGATATTGTAACATATATTTTTTTTAATGAATTTGGTTGTGAGAAAAAAAAAAGAATGGGCTTAGAATTAACATATGGGCTTTGGACTAAAAAAAAATGGAGAATGAGTTCTAAAAAAAAATTACTATTTATTTGTTTGGAGTAATTGTGGTGGTTTTGATTGTTGGTAAATAATGAATTATATAGATGATTGGCTATGGATAAAATAAAATGAAAAGAAAATGATGGGTAATATTTGAATAATCCAATTGGATAAAAAAATCAAAAAAGAATGGATAAATATAGGTGGATAAATGGATATTTGAAAAAATGGAAAAGAATCGAGAATGAACTATAAAATGGTTATTGGATATTCTTGTGAACTGAATTAAAAAGATAAAAATGAATATGGAAATGATAGCTTTAAGCCCACAACAAACTCTGATTTTTCAACAGACCCCCAATACAACCACTTTTGCACCAACTGAATAACTTGCCATTTAAGCCACAAACACTTGAAATCTGTCTGAAAATTTCCTTGATAATTTGAATTCACACTGAGGAAAATAAATCCTCAGATGAATCATTGATGAATTAATGAACCGATGAACGGATACACACTGAAGATTCAAACCGCAACACACTGCCTGATAACTGATGAACAAACCAAACTTCACACAACGAGCATTGTCACACAAACCAACTTGTACTTTGAAAACGCATTGCCTGATGAATGAATTACTGGCACACACAACTGGCAGTCAACACAATCTTTTAATAGTTTGACCAGATTAGGTCAAACATCCACTTGAAATCGCATTGTGACTGAACAAACGCATCTGAATCAAATTATTGTCTCGTCTTCGCAAACCTGCAACACAGAGAAGAAGAAGAACACTGCAACATTTTTTTTTGTATTTTGGTTAGTGATCAGTAAATATAAACAAATATAAAGAAATAAAAATAATGGTGATCCCCTGCGAAGCATAGACCCGATCTGAGGAGAAACTCGAAGGCCAGTGCGATCTTGTTTGATATGCAAAATGCAGATGATATGCGAAACAATCTTAGGGCAAAAATTAGGGTGTTACAGCTGCCCCTATTTAAGTTTCTTCAATCCGGAGATATGAAGATTGACATCTTCGTCTCTACAAGATGGGAGAGACTTAAATACAGAAAACCCAATTTTTGTCCTAAGAGAAAAATGATATGATATGAATATGATATGCAAACCCAAGATCTCTGTGGGGAAAATAATGATCACCAGAGAAGAGCAAAAACTTGGGGACACAGAAGAAAATCCCGCTGGGGAAACAACAAACAACCAAAGAGTTACCAGGAAAATAAATCACTGGATAACAGACTCCACTTGGGAAAAGATATGATATAATCAGGGAACAAAAATCAACCAGGGAAAAATAAACACCTTACCAGAAAATCAATCAAACAAAGTATTTGAGTCCAAGAAATGGAGAAATACTGAGTTAGAAAAGAAATCATCAGCTACCTGATTTACTGGGTAGGAAATAACAGACTCGACTATCAATTTACTGGATAGGAGCAAAATACGGAGGGATAACCTCAACCAACTTTTTACTGGGCAAGAAACTATTCTTCAACTACCTGATTTACTTGGTAAGAACAAAATACGGAGGGATAACCTCAACTACCTTTTTACTGGGCAAGAAACTTTCAACTACCTGATTTACTTGGTAGGAGCATAAGGGACTCGACTATCAATTTACTGGATAGGAGATATGAAAGGACTCGACTATCGATTTACTGGATAAGAGCAAAATTCAGAGGAATAGCCTTCACTACTTCCTACTGAGCAACAAAACTTTCAACTACCTGATTTACTGGGCAGGAGAAAACAAATGACTCAACTATCGATTTACTGGATAGGAGCTAAATAAAGAGGAATGACCTCAATCACCTTTTTACTGGGTGAGAAAAATTTTCAACTACCTGATTTACTGGGTAGAGAATATAAATGACTCGACTATCGATTTACTGGATAGGAGTATGATCAACTACCTGATTTACTGGGTAGGAACTCAATCAAAGAGAAACAAATTTCTATTACCTTTTTACTGGGTAAGAAGAAAGAAATACCGGCTACCGGATTTACTGGGTAGGAAATCAATCAAGTTACCTTTTTACTGGGTAAGATGAAAATATCTGATTACATTACCTTTTTACTGGGTAAGAGGAAAATATCTTGACTACCGGATTTACTGGGTAGAACAATTCTCAAATACCTGATTTACTGGGTAGGAGCCAAATCAAAGAATAACAAACTCTATTACCTTTTTACTGGGTAAGAAACAGAAATCTCGACTACCGAATTTACTGGGTAGGAGCACAAGTAAAAGAACTTGATCAAATTGGTAATATTACCCACTATCGATTTACTGATAGCTAAATTCCAGAGCAAATATACTCAAGCTAGAGAAAATGTTGCCCACTATCAAACAGTGATAGCTTAATTCCAAAGCAAATATATCCACAAAAGGGAACCAAAGTTCAATCCAAGAACAAATTGGAAAGAAACAGTCAAACAAGACTCATCCCGAGGAGGAAATATCTCACCTGGGGACAATTCCATCCAGATAATAAACTGGGAAGGAAATTGAATCAATATCTTCCACGAGAAACAAACTCAGTGGGGAATTAGAAAGGATTAACTCTTTCTGCTTAATGGTCGACACTCTAAACTTGAGAGGAACACGACACACACACTCTGTGGGGAAAATCCACACCAAAGAGCAATGATAAACGCAAAAATGCAAGCAAACCATGTTATGCTTATGCGTATGAATATGCTTATGAATATGCTGACAAAACAGACATAAAAATAAGAAACAGAGTGACATGAACACCACAACAACCAGATACTCGGCTAATCCCAAGGCAACAATGCAGGGAAATACTTGGAGATTCAATCTTGTAATCTACAGGGGAATATCATAAGCCATCAAAGGAATAAAATCCTACTACAAGGCTTAGATCATGATGAAACAGCATCTGCTAGGAATATCATCCTGCTGAGGAAAGGTAATAATCTGCTGAGGATGAAAATATTCTTGATAAAAATCAAACTTCACGAGGAATAACTGTCATATCACTCCTGCTCCACCTGGGGATAGAGTGCCAGACTTGCTAAAAAAATCACACAGGAACCTGCTGGAAATCAACACATGCAGACCTACTGGGGATCCATATGGGGATATCAGAAGTTAACATCATAGCCAAAGTACAGTTACGAGGGATTTTAAATCAGTACCCAACATAGGGTAAAAGAAAACCTCTAAACTGATTGCTATATCAATACTTCTATATTCAAGGATGCAAACCATTCAAGCTGAGGAACAAGAGCTCAGCTGGAGATTCCCAATACTTCTCAATTTAAAGATAACATGCTGAGGAAGAAAACAAAACTCAGCTAGGGATACTGAACATCCCTTCCAACAACTCTTCTGGGGGATACATACAATCTCCGTTCAACATCATGGTTGAGGAACAAAACATCATTAACATCAATTTGTCAAGACTATCCAGGAACTTCGCATGGACACAACCGAATCAAACCCTGCTTTGGGAGAGACGAGTTACACACATCCAGACTTTACCATTCTTGGAATCACTATCGACATCCTTTATTTGTTCAGATATCAAAAGAAAAATGTTTTTTAAAATCTTCAAAAATTAAATTTATTAAATTTGTTTCAAAAATCATCATCAACAATAAATTGAAATTTTGTAAACAGAAACAATATAAAGAATTGCAAACAATTGGATAAAGCTCAAATTCATTGATAGAATGGTAGTCAGCAAATGGCATGACTCCATGGATCATTACAAGTTTGAAAAATGGTAAATACATGGAAAGGGCTACATTGAGATACAATGATCACTATTCTCCCTATCAACTTTGAACTCCACTGTGTCCGAAACTTCAGTCAAGGATGAGTGAATAAGAATCTTTGATGAATAGTTCTTCTAAGGGATAGAATCTGAAATCCTCGATTACTACAAGCGATTCAGTCTGTCGACGCAGTTACTTGCCATGATCCCTAACTTTTGCCTAGATTGCCCTTTCGGGTTTTCAATCTACCGGGATAATTTTTTCTGTTTTTGTCTCTAATTTTTGCCTGGACCGCCCTTTCGGGTTTTCAATCCACCGAGACGCTCATTTTTGCCTAAGCCGCCCTTTCGGGTTTTCAACTTAGCGAGCTGTTCTTTTATTTTTTTAGGCGAAGTATTTCTTGACTGCATCCGCATTCACAGGGCGAGTGATCTCCTCACCATCCATAGTTGCAAGAATTAATGAACCGCCAGAGAAGGCTTTCTTAACAACATATGGTCCATCATAGTTCGGAGTCCACTTGCCCCGAGAATCTTTAAGGAAAGACTGAATCTTTTTGAGCACGAGGTCGCCTTCTCTGAATACACGAGGTTTGACCTTCTTGTCAAAAGCTTTCTTCATTCTTTGCTGGTACAAATGACCATGACATAAAGCTTTAATTCTCTTTTCTTCAATCAAATTCAACTGATCAAACCTACTTTGACACCATTCAGCCTCAGTCAACTTGGCTTCCATCAGAACTCTCATTGATGGGATCTCAACTTCGACGGGGAGCACTGCTTCCATACCATAAACAAGTGAGAAAGGGGTTGCCCCTATTGAAGTGCGGACAGATGTACGATACCCATGCAAAGCAAAAGGGAGCATCTCATGCCAGTCCTTGTACGTCACAACCATCTTCTGAATGATCTTCTTAATATTCTTATTCGCAGCTTCAACATCCCCATTCATCTTCGGTCTATAAGGAGAGGAATTATGGTGTTGAATCTTGAAATCTTCACAAAGCTCTTTCATCATCTTATTGTTCAAGTTCGAACCATTATCAGTAATGATTCTATTCGGAACACCATATCTGCATATAAGATTATTCTTGATAAACCGAACCACAACTTGCTTGGTCACATTAGCATACGATGCTGCTTCAACCCACTTGGTGAAGTAATCAATTGCCACAAGAATAAAACAATGTCCATTCGAAGCCTTGGGTTCAATCATGCCAATCATATCAATTCCCCACATGGAGAAAGGCCATGGGGAAGAAATCACATTGAGATAAGCTGGTGGCACATGAATCTTATCAGCATACACCTGACACTTATGGCACTTTTTCACATATTTGCAACAATCAGATTCCATTGTCAGCCAATAGTAACCTGCTCTCAACATCTTTTTAGCCATTGCATGCCCATTGGCATGAGTGCCAAAAGATCCTTCATGAATTTCTTTCATCAACATGTCTGCTTCGTGTCTATCCACGCATCTGAGCAAGACCATGTCAAAATTTCTTTTGTAAAGCACGTTTCCATTCAGGAAGAAATTGCCTGCCAATCTCCTCAAAGTCCTCTTATCTTTATCAGATGCCCCAAGCGGGTATTCTTTACTCTGGAGGAAACATTTAATATCGTGATACCAAGGCTTGTCATCATGGACCTCTTCAACTACAAACACATGAGTTGGTCTTTCAAGTCGATTGACACTAATCATGGGAACATCATTCCACTGGTGCACTTTTATCATGGAAGCTATGGTTGCCAAAGCATCTGCCATTTGATTCTCATCACGAGGAATATAATGGAACTCAACTTCAGTGAAGAAAGTTGATATCTTCCTGGCATAATCTCTATAGGGGATTAAATGGGGTTGATGAGTTACCCACGTGCCCTGAATCTGATTAATCACCAAGGCAGAATCTCCATATACATCAAGATGTTTAATCCTCAGATCAACAGCTTCTTCAAGACCCATAATGCAGGCTTCATACTCAGCTTCATTGTTGGTACAAGGAAAAGTCAATCTTGTGGCAAAAGGAATATGTGAACCATGGGGAGTAATGATCATTGCCCCAATTCCTCTTCCACGTGCATTCACAGCACCATCAAAAACTAAACCCCATCGAGATCCAGGCTCCGGCCCTTCCTCAATCAAAGGTTCATCATTATCTTTCACTTTCAAAAACATCACATCTTCATCTGGAAAATCAAACTTGACAGGTTGGTAATCATCAATCGGTTGATGTGCCAAATAGTCAGCCAAGATACTACTTTTTATAGCTTTTTGAGTTCGGTACTCGATATCATATTCTGATAATAACATTTGCCAACGAGCAATCCTCCCAGTTAAAGCAGGCTTTTCAAAGATATACTTGATTGGATCCATTTTAGAGATCAACCAAGTCGTATGATTCAGCATATACTGGCGAAGACGCTTTGCAGCCCAAGCTAAAGCACAACAAGTTTTTTCAAGCATGGAATACCGAGACTCACAATCAGTGAATTTCTTAATCAAGTAGTAAATTGCATGTTCTTTTCTTCCAGTTTCATCTTGCTGACCAAGCACACAACCCATGGAATCTTCCAACACAGTCAAGTACATGATCATCGGTCTACCTTCCACCGGAGGAGACAAGATAGGAGGTTCAAGCAGATATTCTTTAATACTTTCAAACGCCTTCTGGCAATCATCAGTCCAGACACAACCTTTATCTTTCCGAAGCAACTTGAAAATCGGAGCACATGTGGCAGTCATGTGAGAGATAAACCTTGAGATATAATTCAATCGGCCCAAGAATCCTCTGACTTGCTTTTCGGTTCTTGGAGCAGGCATTTCCTGAATAGCTTTCACTTTATCAGGATCAACTTCAATACCTCTTTGGCTGACAATGAAACCTAGCAACTTTCCAGAATGTACACCAAATATGCACTTGTTCGGATTCAGACGAAGCTTATACTTTCTCAATCTTTGAAACAACTTCAGCAAATGCTCAACATGGTCCTCTTCAGTCTTCGACTTGGCGATCATATCATCAACATATACTTCGATTTCTTTATGCATCATATCATTGAAAAGTGTAGTCATAGCTCTTTGGTACGTCGCACCAGCATTCCTCAATCCAAAGGGCATCACTCTGTAGCAGAATGTTCCCCATGGTGTAATAAATGTGGTCTTTTCCATATCTTCGGGTGCCATCTTTATTTGATTATAACCGGAAAATCCGTCCATAAAAGAGAACACATCAAACTTAGCCGTATTATCTACCAACATATCAATGTGTGGCAATGGAAAATCATCTTTCGGACTAGCTTTGTTCAAATCTCTGTAATCTACGCACATTCGGACTTTTCCGTCTTTCTTTGGAATAGGAACAATATTGGCCACCCATTCGGGATAATTTGACGTCACAAGAAAACCTACATCAATCTGCTTTTGAACTTCCTCTTTGATTTTTAATGCCATGTCTGGATGAGTTCTTCTGAGCTTCTGCTTTACAGGTGGACATTCAGGCTTCAGCGACAATCTATGCTCCACAATATTAGTATCAAGACCTGGCATGTCTTGATAAGACCAAGCAAATACATCAACATATTCTTTGAGAAGTTCTATAATCCTCTTCTTAACATCAGGATCCAGCAATGCTCCAACTTTGACTTCTTTCTTTTCATCATCAGAACCCAAGTTGACCATCTCTATGGACTCTCCATGAGGCTGAATAATCTTCTCCTCGTGCTCAAGCAACCGAGAAATTTCATCTGGAATCTCTTCATCATCCTCTTCCTCAGCTTCAAACACAGGGAATTCAAAGTTGGGAGAGGGCATAAGATCATTGTTTTCAATGGGTTTATCAATTAATCTGCACAATGATTTTATTTTTATTTTAGAAAATGAGCAAAAGTGCAAACAATATGCAGATACACAATTATTATATTTTTTTGGTTTTTTTTTTATGTTACCATTTTTCAGAATAAAGCAAAAATGAAAAAAACACATATGGAAATAACAAAATAACACTTTATTGATGATGATAAAATTTGAAACAAAGCCCGACAAGCATCACTTTCACCTTGGGCAGAGTGAAAGGATTTTTTGAAAGAAAATAAAAACAATTACTTTGAAGAATGAACGATAAAAGGAACATCAACAGCGATCCAGTTCTGGCAAATCTTTCCATGCGTCACAAAGTCAAGCATTTCTTCATCTTCATCATCGTCATCAATGATGGAAGCAGCAGAATGATCGTTGATAAATCCAGCACTTCGGAAGCCTTCTTGAATAGTCTTGGGATCTTTGATAACTGCACCAGGTGCAAAGCCGATACCGAAACCTTCCTTGTTGTCGACAACATCAATAATTCGCCCCCAACCATCAGATTGACCAGCTTCAACCACTCGCAAAGCATCTTTGAAAGAGGACATGGGCATGGCATTCTTCTTAACAACACTATTCACAACAGAAAGAGCTTGAAACGACGTTCCCACCTCTTCCTCAGCATCAATATAAGAGAAAGAAGACAGATTGCTCACAAGCATCGCCCTCTCACCTTCAATGGTCACCAATTTACCTTCTCTCACAAACTTCAACTTCTGATGAAGAGTGGATGTTACAGCTCCAGCTTCGTGGATCCATGGTCTTCCGAGGAGACAACTATATGCGGGACGTATATCCATTACTTGAAAAGTAATCTTGAATATAAACGGTCCAATAAGAATAGGAAGATCCACCTCTCCAATCACTGTCTTCTTCGACCCATCAAACGCTTTCACTATAATCCCACTGTGCCTCATGGGAGCACCCTGAAACGCAAGCTTTGACAATGTCGACTTTGGCATAACATTCAGAGACGAGCCGGTATCAACCAACACCTTAGATAAAGCATCTTCTTGACAATTCACCGAGATGTGCAGAGCCAAGTTATGATTTCTTCCTTCTTCAGGCATGTCCTCATCACAGAAGCTCAAATTGTTGCATGAAGTGATATTCACTACAATACTATCAAATTGATCAACAGTCACATCATGGTCAACATAGGCTTGATCCAGAATCTTCTGCAACGACTGCCTATGAGCTTCAGAACTCAACAAGAGAGACAAAACTGATATCTTTGAGGGAGTCTGCAATAACTGCTCAGAAATGTTATACTCACTCTTCTTTATCAACTTTAGCACTTCATCATCACTATTACCAGATTGGCTCGATTGGACCACAGCATCCATAATCTGCTTGCTCGCACTGGTATCTTCAACTCTCTTCGGAGGATCTGAAGCATACAATCTACCACTTCGGGTAACTTTCGTCACATCAGCAATGCTAACTACAGACTTTGGAGTAGGGAGAGGAACTTCCCTACCATTCTCTATCATCGTAGCATTATACCTGTACGGAACAGCTTTGTCAGACTCATATGGCATTGGACCAGGTACATTCATCACCAATGGAGTAACAGCAGTCTGGCGACTATCAAAAGAAAACACCACTCTCTCAGGAGCAACCCTTTCAGGAAGATTGAACTGAGGCATAATGACATTTACTTCATTCTCATATTCATCTCTCTTCACTGTTACTTCGATCAGCTTATCGTCCATCATCTTCTGGATATCTCTTTTCACAATCACGCAACCACGCGGATTCACCGAACAGATACAACATCCAGCATAGTCATGATCGATATCGTGATATTCACTCAAGAAAGCGTGCATTACCACCAAAGATCTTCGGATATGACTGACTTCATAGATTTTGAACAACCCAGGACAACCAGCAACCATATTTACAGACGCATTACCATGCTTCGGCAACGGATCCTTCTGCACATTTGGGTTAACATCATTAAAATACAGAACATTGTTCCTCATCAATTTCTGTACTTCAAACTTCAAAGGATAACAGTTCTCAACATCGTGCCCCGGGGCACCTTGGTGAAAAGCACATCGAGCTTCTGGCTTATACCACCATGGAATAGTCTCTGGAACTGGAGGTGGAGGACGAGTTTGCACAAGATTCTTTGCAATCAAAGACGGAAGCAAGTCCGCATACGGCACAGGAATAGGATCAAAACTGGGCTTAACCCGAGCTAGTTGATTACCACCCTGTTGCACAGAAGGTTGCTGATAACGAGGTTGGAACTTTGGAACAGCTGGCACAGTTGGAGCCATATTAATCATCGGTGTAACAGAAGCCACATGCTGCGAATGGTGCTGTGAATGGTGATTCACACGACTGTGAGGTCTTCTATAACTTTCACGGGATACTGCATTAGTCTCATTTTCTTTCTTTTTCCCGAAGTTGAACCTTCTAGAGCTTGAACCATTACCGTTCTCTTGAGTCAACCGTCCCTCACGGACACCTTCTTCTAAACGCATACCCATGCTCACCATCTCAGTGAAGTCAGAGGGAGCGCTTGCTATCATTCTCTCGTAATAAAAAGAACCCAAAGTCTTCAAGAAGATCTTTGTCATTTCTTTTTCTTCCAGCGGAGGTACAATCTGAGCTGCCAGCTCCCTCCATCTTTGCGCATATTCTTTAAAAGTTTCTTTGTCCTTCTGAGACATAGCACGAAGTTGATCTCTATCAGGCGCCATATCAACATTGTACTTGTATTGCTTCACAAATGCTTCTCCAAAATCATTGAAGGTCTTGATTTGGCTATTATCCAGACTCATATACCACCTCATAGGTGCACCGGTCAAACTGTCCTGGAAATAGTGAATCAGCAGTTTATCATTATCAGTCTGAGTCGACATCTTCCTTGCATACATCGTCAGATGGCTCAATGGACAAGTGTTTCCTTTGTACTTCTCAAACTTAGGCAGCTTGAATTTGTAAGGAACTTTAACATTCGGGACCAGACAAAGGTCATAAGCATCTTTTCCAAACAAATCCTTGTGCTTCAAAGCTCTCATCTCCCTCTGGATCTCAACAAAGTGTCCCTGGAAGTCATCAAGTCTTTCAGCAACTCCAGCACCTTCACTGGGCTCAGCATGGTAAATCATTTCATCATGATGCGGAACATTGCGCACCACAGGCGGTCCAGTAGTCACAATTGGAGGAAGAGTAGTCCACACTGGCTGTGGGATAGCATTAAATGCAGCATTCTCCGGACGATGAGGAGGACGATATCCAGCAGGAAAAAATTCAACAGGCATGCCCCAGGGCGTGCTAGCAGGTATACGATGATGAGGAGAAATAACAGTCTCCACAGGAATGGATGCGGTAACAACCTCTGAGATGACAGTATTCTGAGCAGGAGGACTAGGAGGTGGCTGATTCTGAGCAGCCATCAAATTTTCCATCATAGCAGTCACCCTTTCCAAGCTTTCCCTCAAATAAGTAACCTCTTCGCGCAGCTCGCGATTCTCTTGTTGCAAAGTATCCATCACTCTTCTCCGATTAGCTCGAGTATCGAATCGATGAGTCAGCTTGACAGGAACACTGAGATGAAGACCAAGAAACAACAATAAGATCCCTGGAGAACACTCAAAAAGCAAGACAAAATGCAAGTATGATGCATGCTATGTATATGCAAATGCAAAGATTTCAAAGGATTATAAGTTAACTTGCAATATTCATAAAGAGACACTTTTTGAAATACTTAAAAAACTCATTCTCATTAATATCAAAGTGAGGATTACAAATGAAGTACAAAACATCAATAATCCTAATACATAAGAGGAAAAGTAAACTAAGCCTATGGAATCATATCCGAAGAAGTCCCGAATCCTGGCTGATACTTCATACAAATCCTCTTGATCTCATTCTTGTACCGCTCTTCCATATCTTCCTTATCCTTCACCAACTTGTCGACAATGGCCTTCCAAGCACCAGAAGTAGGAGGAATAGTAGCTGGAGTACTAGAGGAAAATAAATCCTCTCTTGGCCTCTTCGTGACGCGCCGCTCAAGTAGCTCAATAAGATCATCCTTCTCCTTAAGCTGCTCCTGCATAGTAGTCCTCTCAAGTAACCATTCTTCCTTTTCTTTCTTCATCTTCTCTAACTCTTCTTGAAGAACCAACTTCTCATCAACAGGAGGTAGAAAAGCAGACAAAGGCAATATGGGAAACATAGGCTCCTCAGGTGGATAAGGCATCTTGAGCTTGGAAGCTCTAGATTGAACCCACTGAATATAACAATCGGAAGGAGGAAGATGTTGTCTACCCAATTGACCTCTCTCTTTCCTATGAACAACATGCCAAGAATGAGAAATCCTTTTCTTCATCTCTATATGATCATCACCATTAAGAAAGAAGAAACAGGATAAGGCAAGATTGTTTGGAACATCCTTCAAACAATAACCAAACTGACGTCTAGCCAAAATGGGGTTGTAGCTAATTCCCCCACGTGTACCAAGAAGAGGTACATTAGGGAATTCTCCACAACTATCAATGAGAACTCCGGTATCATAATAAGAGCTATACCATGTCATGTCCTTATGAGAAAGCGACATCAACCTTTGAGACCATCTTCGATTCTCTCTATTGTCCTTGAAAACATCTGACTTTGGTAGGTGCGAAATAAACCACCTATAAAGAAGAGGAGCACAACAAACAATCTCTCCGTCGCCTTTAGAAGTCCTATAGTGAAAGGCATGGTACATATCTCCAAGCAAAGTAGGAATCGGGTTCTTCTTCAAGAAGATTTGAATAGCATTCTCATCCACAATGCCATCCAAATTTGGAAACAAGACAATGCCGTAAATGAGCAAAACAAGGATAGCCTCAAACGCATCTCTATGACCCAAAGCAAGCGAAGTAGAAGCCTTTCCCATCAAAAACTTGGCATTAATACCACGGACACTCCCCTTTGGGAGAAACTTCCCATTAAGCTCGGATTCCTTAAGAAACAATGCTTTAGCAATAACCTTGACAGTAAGCTCCTTCTCTAACCCAGTGAAAAGAAACTCTTTGTCCAGAATGGGCAAACCTAACCAATGAGAATATTCCTCCAAAGTAGGTACAAGCTGATAATCCGGAAAGGTGAAACAATGGTGCAACGGGTCATAAAACTGAGCCAAAGTAGGGAGAACCCCCTCAGGTACATCAAGATCCAACATATGCAACAGCTTTCCGTGACATCTTCGGAACTCTTGGGTATCAGCAACCAAAGCTCCTAGCTTTCTCAACTCTACAATATTAGGACTCTTGAAAGTGTACTTCTTTGTATTCCTCCTTTCGAAAGTTATAGCCATGGACATCTGAAATTTGCAAAAGTTTCTTATAAGTCCTTTGAAATCTTACGGATAATGCTCATGAATGTTATGATGGCATGTATGCAACAACCACAAACAAGATCACACAAGGCACACGGGCTTAGGTTCCGAGTCACGAGCATGAAGTCAAGGTATCAGAACACCAACCCCACAGGTAAGTACTAAGGTTTTGTCTTCATTGTACCTGCAAGAAACCAAAAGGGTGCTAACAGAGGTGCCCGGAGTTATCAGCCATCTTTAGAATTTTATAGGTACGTTGGATTACTCCCCAACCGATAACATTCTTAAAATAGACCTCATCCGAGTGTAGTATCGCGTGACAACCGCCTTAGATTTACATCCAGACAGCTTCCGCACTACGTTCCTAAATTGGCTAGGATGGGTTAAGGGTTCTAAGGTCCTCAGTATGATCAGCTCAAGGTCGGAAAATAATGCCACGTACGATTACTCGTCATGACATTGATAGTCCAAGAGAGCCTAACCGAGTGGAGATTATCAAATTGATATTGCTTTGGACTACTCCATCACATATCGCTTCGAATATCGCCGTCCTATCATAAATGTCACTCAGATCCGGGTTAGAATCTATCTCACACAGAGGATCACCAAAAACCAAAACGGAACAAACAAATAACAAACAATTCAAACCAAAGCGATAAATAAATCAAAGTAGGCTAAATCCGCTTAGAGATTACTCCCCAGCAGAGTCGCCACTTTTCTATAGCGGTAAAATCGTGAGTGTAAGCTATTGATTAGCTTAACTCGATTAACACAGAGTCGCCACCGCGCTTTTCTTTATTTCCGAATGGAAAAAGGTAAAAGAATGAATAAAACCTAGGATTCTAAAAGCAAAGGCTAAAAGAAATAAACAGAGATTGGGTAAGGGGATTGGTTATGAACCGGGAAGGTTTTAGGCACCCGACTCATCCGTGGTACTCCATGGGAGCCCTTTGAAATACTTATCGCTTTTTGGTCTGAAATTGGTTTGTTTAAAATGATGGAAGAGATGAGGGGAAGAATATTTTTTAATGATTTTGTGTTTGATAAGGTTTTAAAGCCTTATGCCTACGTACCCACAAAGTGCAATGCGAGATCAAAACCTCGTAGTTCGTGGTACAAAGTTTGAAAAGAATAAGTGTGTTGAATTAATTTTAAGATGTAAAGATAAGTCGTCATCCCTTAGCGGATAATTCCGCTAAAAGGGATGAATCATATCTAAACATATGGAAAAGAAGAAAGGTGCACAAGGCACAAAAACAATTGAATGGATTTGTATTTTTTAAAGTATGTACAAAAATGGTTTTAATATATTTACATGAATTAATATTTGGTTAAGAAAATAAAAGGAAAAGATTAAAAAATCGCTTGATCGAAATCAAGGTTTGTTTATGAAATTGTTTGAAGTTTAGAAAACAAGAAGGTTTTGAAATAGGAAGAAGTTTTGAAAATTAAAGAATGGGGAGGAGATGAAGAGACTAGTCCTAATGCTTGAATTAAAAGCTAAGGAAAGAAGTTACCAAGACCAATATATACAAATCTTCAAAGATCGGAATTTCCTTCTTCAAAAGTTAATGACGTCATTTGAGGCCAAGGTTTTTAACCACTCCAACTTGAGCAAAGGGAATCCTAGAAGGTCTAAGTCCAATCTCCAAAAGTTCGGGATAGTAACCATAAGTCCAATGTTAGAAGTAACAAGTTTTTTAAGAGTTCAATCCTTTATTAAATGTTTTAATATCCAAATGGACAAAAATAAAAAAAAAACACAATATCAATATAAACAAGCACAATATGAATATAAACAATGATATATGATATAATATGGCAAAATATAATAAGGAGATAAGGGAGCGAGAGATTTAAAATAAAAGGATAAGGTGCAAGAGATTAAATTTAAACAATTATATTCACATTATAATATTATTTACAATATAAGGTGGTATGATGAACTTAATCAAGCACAACCACAACAATGAAAATAAAACCGAGGCAACCGGATCCAAGTGGATCTTTAATCGAATCGGGACAACTTTAGGTCTATGTTAAGCAATCGCCGAGTAATTTACGAATTAATTACCCTACAAATGAGGCCGGCCACCACTAATTAAAGTGGAAAATATTCGTGTTAATACATGTTAGAGAAACGATATAATGGATCGTTCTCCGAAAACATGCCACACTAAAAGAAAGAGGAAGGTCTAATCTTAATCGAGATTATCGTTGAATTTCTCGATTAGCAACCTATCACGATCTCAAAGTATGGAGAATGATCCAAATGATCATACATCCATAGATTTGAAATAATGAAGATTAAACTCAATCGGAAATCAACAATCCCGAATCGGAAGATTGTCATCGACCAAAATTGAAAAGAGATGAAAGAAATGGATCCAAAAAAAGATCCATAAAAGAATTCAAAATATTTTTTAATCATTTTCTAAACTCTTTCAAAAAAAACTTCCTAAGAAATTCTTTTCTAAATATCTTCTTAAAATAATTTTCTAAAATTTCTTTATAAACATTCTTTTTCCAAATTATTATTCAAATCTCTTTAAAAAATAAATCCTAAACCAATTATAATCAAAACTTAAAAGAAAAGAAATAAAACAAAATGAATAATAAAAAAAAGTAAAAGAGAGGGAGATAGGGATGGTGAGACCCGCAGGAGGTGATGGTAAGCAACAACTTTATCAAAGCCCTTAGGCCCAAACACCAAATTAACTAAAATATAAAAATACAAATAAAACTAAAAAATAGAAGACCTAGTCTTCTTCTTCCACAGAACGAACAAAAACAGGGCAAGAGAAAAAAAAAAGAAATCCAGCGGCGACACTCTTTCTCAAAGCTCACCTTCACGAAAAATCCGAACAAAGAAAACAAACTCCTTCCGCAAGCTCTCTCAGCTTCTCTCAATTGCGAATTTCCTTTCTTCTCCTTCTCAATCTCTTCTTCCTCTTTCAATTTGAGATTAATTAGGTTTTGAAAGTGATTTTGGGGATAACAATGAAATTGATGGAATTGAAAGTGGTTTGTGTTTCGGTTTGGGGATAGATTGGGCAGAGCTTTGAGATGCTGTTCAAGCTTGCTAATTAAGAGAGGAGAGGTTCCAATTTATAGGAAGAAGGATGTAAAAATGTGATGCCGTTTTGAGTGATGCGAATGCGTTTCGGTGTGTGCGGAACGCGTGAGTTTTTTGAGTTTTGATACTGCGTTCTATTTGTTTTTGCTTTGCGTTTTGATTGTGCATTATTCGTGTTCAGGTGTGCAAATACGGCTTATCGTTTGTTGACGGCTAGTGTTTTGATGACGTATTGTTGCAACGGCTTCGGCTTGTGTATACTGTATGACGAGGCAGCTGAGCTTGTTGTTTTGTTTCATTTTGTGCAGGTGCTGCGTGCGTGATATTTGGTCCGTGAGAGAAACGTGGGGGAAGGTGAGCTGAGAGTGACGCGGATGTCGTATGTTGGCTGTTACGAGGCTGGCTCTTGCTTGAAGCTGAGGGCGGAAAAGGCTAGCGCAAAAAGGCCTTGTTGTGTTGGCTGATGTGAAGTTTGGGGGGCTAGCGGATTGCCGAAGCTGAAGCCAAATGTGGGAAGCTTGTTGCGGCGTGATGGCTGATGGAAGGCATGGCCTTATTTCGGCTGTTGTTGTTTCGTGTTGTTGGGCTGTTTGGCGTGAGAGTGTGAAGCATTTTTGGCTTGTCGTGGGACCCTTGGGCCTTGCACGTGAAGTGAAGTGAGTTGCAAGTGGCGTGACAGGCATGATGGAGAGGCTTCAAGGCTGATTTGAGGTGATACGGGATGCGGTACGGATGGCAAAAGCTGAGGCTAGTGATGTAAAAGGTGTACGGCTTATGTGCCTGGGGTCAGCGTGCAAAGGCAGTGGCTGGGAAAAAGGTATATGCAAATTGGCTTGTCATGTGGGGGACAATGTTTATGAAGACTTCCTTTTTTTATATTTTGGTATTGATATCGTAACATATATTTTTTTTAATGAATTTGGTTGTGAGAAAAAAAAAAGAATGGGCTTAGAATTAACATATGGGATTTGGACTAAAAAAAAAGAGGAGAATGAGTTCTAAAAAAAAAATTACTATTTATTTGTTTGGAGTAATTGTGGTGGTTTTGATTGTTGGTAAATAATGAATTATATAGATGATTGGCTATGGATAAAATAAAATGAAAAGAAAATGATGGGTAATATTTGAATAATCCAATTGGATAAAAAAAATCAAAAAAGAATGGATAAATATAGGTGGATAAATGGATATTTGAAAAAATGGAAAAGAATCGAGAATGAACTATAAAATGGTTATTGGATATTCTTGTGAACTGAATTAAAAAGATAAAAATGAATATGGAAATGATAGCTTTAAGCCCACAACAAACTCTGATTTTTCAACAGACCCCCAATACAACCACTTTTGCACCAACTGAATAACTTGCCATTTAAGCCACAAACACTTGAAATCTGTCTGAAAATTTACTTGATAATTTGAATTCACACTGAGGAAAATAAATCCTCAGATGAATCATTGATGAATTAATGAACCGATGAACGGATACACACTGAAGATTCAAACCGCAACATACTGCCTGATAACTGATGAACAAACCAAACTTCGCACAACGAACATTGTCACACAAACCAACTTGTACTTTGAAAACGCATTGCCTGATGAATGAATTACTGGCACACACAACTGGCAGTCAACACAATCTTTTAATAGTTTGACCAGATTAGGTCAAACATCCACTTGAAATCGCATTGTGACTGAACAAACGCATCTGAATCAAATTACTGTCTCGTCTTCGCAAACCTGCAACACAGAGAAGAAGAAGAACACTGCAACATTTTTTTTTTGTATTTTGGTTAGTGATCAGTAAATATAAACAAATATAAAGAAATAAAAATAATGGTGATCCCCTGCGAAGCATAGACCCGATCTGAGGAGAAACTCGAAGGCCAGTGCGATCTTGTTTGATATGCAAAATGCAGATGATATGCGAAACAATCTTAGGGCAAAAATTAGGGTGTTACAATCAACCCTTGATCAAATGATGAAATTTAATTCATATACTTGATGTTGGTAAAAAATCATGAAGTTTGACTTTGTTTTGACCACAGTTGACCTCAGTTTGACTTTTTAACTACTTTGACTGATTTTGACTTATCTGATCATCTGACTGAGCAAACCTTTGAGAAAAGTCTTGAAACTTGTCATGGGGATTCTTACACACATATAAGATGTTATTAAGCTCACTTGAAGTCTTGGAAGTCCATTTAGCCTGATTAAAGTCAAAACCCTAGTTTGGGATGCACTACTTAGGAGGATGCATTGTCTGAGGGAATTGTCAAATCTTCTGACTATTTGTGAACTTTGTGAACCTTGTGAACCTCATAAGATGTCTTGTGAAGCTGGTGAACCTCATAAGATGTCTTGTGAATCTTATAAGATGTCTTGTGAACCTTGTGAACCTCATGAGAGGTCTTGTGAACCTTGTGAACCTCATAAGATGTCTTGTGAATCTTGTGAACCTTGTGAACCTCATAAGATGTCTTGTGAATCTTGTGAACCTCATAGTACACAAAGTCTTGTTTTGTGAGGGCAAATTTTGGGGTGCAACAGCTGCCCCTGTTCAATTTTCTGAAACCTGAGGGGTTAGATTGGTATATGTGCCAGTCGTAACTTGGAAGGTTGAAGGGGATTGAACACAAAAGCCCAAAAATTTGCACTCACCAGTTCTTAGAGTGATACTGATGACTAGCTGTAGATGCTTGAGTGGGCTTAAAGATGCCACTTGGAAAAAGTTCTTCAAATATACCTCTTGGAGAATAAAGTAGTCTAAAGTATGAAGATATAGCTTTTTGGGAAGATAAACAATGGCCCAAAGTAATGATAGCTTTCAGGAGGATAAACAACGTCCTGAGGTATAAGTATAACTTTTGGGAAGATAAACAACGGCCCAAAGTCATGATAGCTTTCAGGAGGATAAACAACGTCCCGAGGTAAATAGGGTGCTTGGGAAGATAAACAACGGCCCAAGGTAAGAGTATGACTTTTGGGAGGATAAACAACGGCCCAAAGTCCAGATAGCTTTCAGGAGGATAAACAACGTCCTGAGGTATAAGTATAACTTTTGGGAAGATAAACAACGGCCCAAAGTCATGATATGGCTTTTGAGAAGATAAACGACGTCCCATGATAATGAGGTAACCTTTGGGAAGATAGACAACGGCCCAAGGTCATGGTAGCTTTCAGGAGGATAAACAACGTCATGAGGTACAAGTTGTTGATGTAGTTTGTCTGCTGGAGAATTAATCTGAAAAACAAGGTAACATTCTGCAAGATCATATTAGTTTATGCATTATGTATGCATGTATAGTATGATGCACTTAAGTAATGTACTATGTAATTATGGGTATGTATGTTATGGTATGATGTAAATGATGTATGTATGCATCATGCAGCTTGAAGCGCCTGGATATCTTCGTATAATAACTACTGGCTAGGGAAAATAAATCCCGATTCGTTGCTGAAGAATATGAGGAACTTGTTCCCGTCTTGTTTGATAACATAGTACTTACAACCTCCCGTCTTCGTTTGATACTAAGGTATACATAACCTCCCGTCTTCGTTTGATAGTATGGTATATATAACCTCCCGTCTTCGTTTGATAGTAAGGTATATATAACCTCCCGTCTTCGTTTGATAGTAAGGTATATATAACCTCCCGTCTTCATTCGTCGTACTCCTATTGGAGGAATGAATTCCCGACTATCCGTATGAGGATAAAAGAGATGGATATAAATTCTAGGGGAGATGTGATTCGAAGTATCTGTGAAGATGGATTTGCCCTACTGGGGGACTTGTAGCTGTCTCGTGGGGATGAACCGGCGAAGCTTCATTGAATTCCTTCCCTCGCTCGTCCTTAGTAAATACTATTACTGCATTTTCATGCATTTCTGGTAAACATCAATCATATTAAGCATTTATGCATTTCTGGTAAACATCAATCATATTCAAAAGCATACATACATTCAAACACAACCAATGGACGTTTCGCTTATGTAAATAGGGTAAAAGTAAATCTGGATTCAAAGAGGAAATTTTATTTATATCACAAAGTGACCTATACATAGGCAAGTTTGTACATGGAGACAGAAATCCTAGTAAGAGGAATTTGTCATAAAATTTTACAAAACAAAGAAAATCAGCTATGTGGGAAATAATCCTATTGAGTTTCAATTCTACTATTGCCATTATCTTCAAGTATCTCATCTTCTACTGTCGAGACGGAAATGATTGGATTGAGCTTTATCTGTTCGAGCTTAAGTAAGTAGCACAAATGGTTGTAGTTTCATGGGTGATCCAAACGAGACATAGTTATACGCTTTAATCCCTAACTTTTGCCTGGATTGCCTTTTCAGGTTTTCAATCCACCGGGATACCCTTTTTTGCCCAAGCCGCCTTTTCAGGTTTTCGACTTGCCGGGTGTACATTTTATATATATATATATATATCCCTAATTTTTGCCCGAACCCTTTTGGTTCACCGGGATGCCCTTATTTTTGCCTAGGCCAGTCAACCTAGCGGGTCTCTTTTTATGCGTAGTATTTTTTAACTATGTCTGCGTTTACAGGCTGTGGGAAGTCTTCACCATCCATAGTAGTAAGTATCATGGCACCTCCTGAAAATGCTGTCTTGACTACAAATGGTCCTTCATATGTAGGAGTCCACTTGCCCCTAGGATCACCCTGTGGTAATATGATACGCTTGATTACCAAATCACCAGCCTGATATACCTTTGGCTTAACCTTCTTGTTAAAAACCTTGATCATTCGTTTCTGGTACATCTGGCCATGACAAATTGCTGCTAACCTCTTCTCATCAATCAAATTTATCTGGTCAAGTCGAGTCTGAATCCACTCATCTTCATCCAAGCCTGCATCCTTCATGATTCTTAAGGAGGGGATCTGAACTTCAATGGGAAGAACTGCTTCCATACCATAGACTAAGGAGAATGGAGTTGCCCCTGTTGAAGTACGTATTGTAGTACGATAACCATGAAGAGCAAATGGTAACATCTCATGCCAATCCTTGTAAGTAACATTCATCTTCTGTATAATCTTCTTAATGTTCTTATTAGCAGCTTCAACTTCCCCATTCATCTTTGGATGATACGGAGAAGAGTTGTGATGCTTAATCTTGAACTGCGTATAGAGATTAGTAATCATAGTGTTGTTCAGATTAGAGCCATTGTCAGTAATAATCCTTTCAGGGATGCCATACCTACATATGAGATTATTCTTAATAAATCGAGCCACAACATTCTTGGTAACAGATGCAAATGAAGCTGCTTCCACCCACTTTGTGAAGTAATCAATAGCAACCAGGATGAAACGATGCCCATTAGAAGCAGTAGGCTTGATCTCACCAATCATATCAATGCCCCACATAGCAAAAGGCCAAGGAGCAGTTAACACATTCAATGGTGATGGGGGTATATGTACTTTGTCAGCATAAATTTGACACTTGTGACACGTTCTGGAATGTTGGTAGCAGTCAGCTTCCATGGTAGACCAATAGTAACCTGCTCTCAATATCTTCTTTGCCATGGTGTGACCACTGGAATGAGTGCTAAAGATCCCATCATGCATGTCTTCCATAATCTCTGTTGCTTCCTTCTTGTCCACACAACGAAGCAAAGTTGAATCCCGATTGCGCTTGTACAAAATCCCATTACTCAAAAAGAATTTAGCAGAAAACCTCCCCAGAAACTTCCTATCTTTGACAGATGCCCCTTCAGGTAATTCCTGAGCTTCAAGATATCTTTTCACTTCATAAAACCAAGGCTTCTCCTCTGTTTCTTCAGTGTCAATCTCATTGCAATATGCAGGCTTCTCAAATCTATCAATAGTAATCTTGGGAGCTTCATCATCCCAGCTGATCTCAAACATGGATGCCATGGTGGCTAATGCATCTGCCAACTGATTCTCTCTTCGTGGAATATGTCCAAACGTAATCTCTTTGAAATGTGGGATCAAAGACAACACATGCTCTCTATAAGGAATGAGATTATCATGTTTGGTATCCCAATCTCCTTTGATCTGACTTACTACCAGGGCTGAATCTCCATATATGTCTAGGAATTGAATCTTCATATCAATGGCAGCTTTGATACCCAGGATACATGCCTCATACTCAGCCATGTTATTGGTACAATAGAAACAAAGTCTGGCAGTAATTGGGGTATGACAACCTTCAGGGGAACTGATCACAACACCAACACCATTACCCTGTGCGTTAGAAGCTCCATTAAAAACCATAGTCCATCGGGATCTTTGTTCAGGTCCGTCATATTTTCCAGGTTCTTTGGTAATAATCATAATGTCTTCATCAGGGAACTCAAAATTCATAGATTGATAATCATCCACTGCTTGATGAGCCAAATGATCAGCTACAACACTTCCTTTATTGGCCTTCTGAGTGGTATACTGTATATCATATTTTGTCAAGATCATTTTCCATCTTGCAATTCTTCCGGAGAGAGCTGGTTTCTCAAATATGTACTTGATTGGATCCATCTTTGAAATCAATAAGGTAGTATGAGTCAACATATACTGTCTTAGTCAGCGAGCAGCCCATGCCAAAGCGCAACAAGTTTTCTCGAGCAGTGAGTATCTTGTTTCACAATCGGTAAACTTTTTGCTAAGGTAGTATATTGCCTGCTCTTTTCGACCAGACTCGTCATGTTGCCCCAACACACACCCCCATTGAGTTGTCTAACACTGTTAAGTACATGATCAAGGGTCTTCCATCAACTGGTGGCATCAAAATTGGAGGTTCTAGCAAATATTTCTTGATTTCATCAAAGGCAGTCTGGCACTAATCATTCCATTCCATCACCTGATATTTCTTCAACAATCTGAAGATTGGCTCACAGGTAGCAGTTAATTGGGAAATAAATCTTGCAATGTAATTCAATCGTCCCAAGAAACCTCTAACTTCCTTCTCAGTACGAGGAGCTAGAATCTCTTGTATAGCTTTCACTTTCGCAGGATCTACTTCAATACCTTTTCCACTGACAATGAAACCCAGGAGCTTACCAGACCTAACTCCAAAAGTACACTTGTTTGGGTTCAATCTCAACTTGTATTTCTTCAATCTCTCAAACAACTTATGCAGATGATCAAGATGTTGTTCTTCATTCTGGGACCTGGCTATCATATCATCCACGTACACCTCTATCTCATGATGAATCATATCGTGAAACAAAGCCACCATAGCATGCTGATATGTTGCCCCTGCATTCTTCAAACCAAATGGCATCACTTTATAACAAAAAGTGCCCCACTGTGTAACAAATGTTGTCTTCTCCATATCTTCAGGTGCCATCTTGATTTGATTGTAACCAGAGAAACCATCCATAAAAGAGAATACCTTATGTTGAGCAGTGTTGTCTACCAGAACATCAATATGAGGAAGTGGAAAGTCATCTTTGGGGATGGCCTTATTCAAATCCCTGTAGTCTACACACATATGTACCTTACCATCTTTCTTAGGTACCGGTACCAAATTTTCAACCCACTGAGGATAAGAAGTCACAACTAAGAACCCTGCATCAAACTGTTTCATTACCTCTGCTTTAATCTTTTTTGACATTTTAGGACGCATGCGACGAACCTTCTGCTTCTTTGGACGACAATCTTCTTTTACTGGTAAACGGTGAACCACAATGTCTGTATCCAACCCTGGCATATCTTCATAGGACCAAGCAAAGATCTCCACATAATCATGTAACATCTGAATCAGCCTGCTCTTGACACTATCCTCTAATTCAGCCCCTATCTTGACCTCTTTCCTGTTTTCTTCAGTTCCCAGATTCACAACTTCGCCTGGCTCTTCATGTGGCTGTATAGCTTTCTCTTCTTGTTGTAACAGTCTAGCAAGCTCTACAGGTACTTCACAATCGTCCTCCTTTCCATCTTCAGCTTGATAGATCGGATTCTCGAAATTATAATTGGCAATAGTAGAACTGTTATCAACAGGATCCAAAGTGGATGAGGATCTGCATTTTAGTGATGTGGGTGTGTGTAAGAACACATAGCTGATAAAACAAAAATAAAAGAAAAGACAAGGAACACAATAATTACGAAAACGAAATGTCCACTGATTCTTATTGAATGAAGTATGCAAATGAAATGACATCCCGTAACAAGCACACCATTGTGCCCCGGGTAAGGCACAAGGCTTAAGAATTTAAATTGTTCAAAAATTACAAACTTTAAAAGTAACAACACAGTAATAGTATTTACTCCTGACTAAAGCAGATAGGAATAACATCTTCAGCTTTCCAGTTATTGAGCCCAACACCCACAGTAGGAAAAATCCAAGCGTCCAAGTTGTAGTCTTCATCATTGTCACCCACAACATTGATCTGATTCTTCATAATCCCCTGATTGGTGATACGAACAACACGAGCACGACGAACAGCCTTCTGGGACTCTGCAGTGAAACCCAAACCGAATTTGTCAGACTTGTAAGGAATGTCAGGAAGCTGACCCCAAATAGTACAACCACCTTTATCCACCACAGCTCTAGCATCTTTAAGGGAGGCCATTGTAGGAGGTACTCTGGTGACCACAGGAACTTTCTTGACAACAGGAGGAGCTTCATAATTATTAACAACCCAAGGAACTACTTCGAATGTCTGGCACGGAGTTTCAACATATTCACCTTCCACTTCAAGATATTTAAAGGTGTTCACATGGCTAACTATATATCCTTCCTCTCCGTAAATAGTGACAACTTTTCCTCCTACCGGATATCTCAGCTTCTGATGTAAAGTGGAGGTTACATCACCTGCCCCATGGATCCAGGGACGCCCAAGCAAACAAGAATACGAAGGACGAATATCCATCACATAAAAAATAGCATTGAAAACCTGAGAACCTACTTTTATTGGGAGATCAATTTCTCCATGCACCACCCTTCTCGAGCCATCAAAATCCTTTACCACTATATTACTGGGCTTCAACACAGCATCTTCAGGACTAAGCTTATTCAGAACTTCTTTGGGCAACACATTCAGCGAGGAACCATTGTCTATTAACACATGAGACAGGGTAGTGCCCCTACATTCAGTAGAGATATGTAGAGCCCTGTTATGATCCCTTTTGGCAGGAGTTAAATCAGCATCGAAGAAACCTAACCCATTATCATAGGTCAAGTGTGCAACACAATTTTCAAACTGATCTACAGAAATCTCATTTGGTACGTGAGCAATCTTCAGAAATTTAATCAAGGCTTTGGCATGAGCCTCAGAACACAACAATAAAGACAACATAGAAATCTTGGAGGGAGTATGCCCCAATTGATCAACAATGTCATAATCACTCTTGTGAATGATCTTCAGTACTTCTTCCATCTGCTTAGAAAGATCATCAGCAACTGGCACATTAGTTGGTATAGGTTCAATAACAGGACCTTTGCCGCGGGCATCAGTGGTAGAGGTAGTAACTGGAGTAACTGTATTCTTGGAAGTAACTGGAGGAGAGAAGATTCTTCCACTTCGTGTGATCTTACTAGATCCAACAATATTATCAACATCAAGATATCCATCAACAACAGGTGTATCAGCTAAGGATTCCTGCTTAACACCATGGATATAAACATCAGACCCATAATGCCAAGGCACAGCTCTATCAGAAGTATACGGAATAGGACCAGGAGTGGTAATGATCATAGGAGCCACTCTAGCTTCAGCAACAATCTTCACAGGGCCTTCAGCAGTAATCTTAATTGGACCCTTATGAGTGATTTTGACAGGACCTTTGGAAGTAATCCTCACCGGCACTTTGTCAACCATATCCACTTCTTCAATCTTTGCACCTTTAGTTATATGATCAACCATGCTTTCCACAGAAGGTGGTGTCCTCTCAAACACTATGGTGTAATTATTCATGAGGCGTTGAATTCCGTCCTTCAACCTCCAGCAACTATCCGGCTTATAAGTACAATATAAACAATCTTCACGACAACCTGGAAAGAACCCAACTTGTACTAGCTTCTTCTTAATAACAGACAATGGTGTAGTCAACTCTGCAACTGAGGAAATATGTGAATCTTCATCAATGGCATTGACAGTCTTCTCATGATTTGGCATGGGAGCAGTAATCACATTTGGAGTACCTAGAGGATCAAACTCAATCTCTCCAGCATCAATCATATCTTGTATTTTATTCTTCAATACCCAGCAACTATTGGTATCATGTCCCTGACAATTCGAATGATATGCACATCGTGCATTAGGCTTGTACCTGGGAGAGGTAACATTGGGATTCTGAGGAGGGTCCCTCAAAGTGATAAGTTCACCCTTCAACAAGTGTTGCAAGGCTTGGGCCAGTGACATGTTGATCTTAGTGAACTGCCTTCTAGCCCTCTATTGATTTCCCTGTGGCTGTTCTGGTGTTGCAGGAGTTGGATTGGAGATATGAACTGCACTCACAGACTGATGCCTCCTATTACGATCAGGTTGACCATAAACAGCATTTGACTCTTTCTTCCCACTGGGAGGCTTCTTTGCAGTATTGGATGAAGAAGCACCCACTTGGATCTTGCCACTCCTTATACCACTTTCTACGCGCTCTCCTGTCATTATCAACTCAGTGAAGCCAGATGATGAGCTTCCAATGAGATGACTGTAAAAAGGACCATTCAGCGTACACATGAACATATCCACTAACTCCCTGTCAGTTAGAGGGGGTTGCACTCTTCCAGCCAAGTCTCTCCACTTCTGGGCATACTCCTTGAAATTTTATTTAGCACCCATAGACATGCTCTGTAGTTGCATGCGAGTAGGGGCTAGATCAGCATTGTATTGATATTACTTATAAAAAGCCTCAGCAAGATCATTCCAATCACGGATGTTGACACTCTCCAACTGATAGTACCATTCCAATTGAGCTCCAGATAAGCTCTCTTGGAAGAAATGGATCCACAACTTCTTATCAGCAGTATGGGGTTGGATTCTCCGGACATAGGACCTCAGATGCAGCTTGGGACAAGAGACACCATCATAAACTACGAAAGTAGGAACCTTGAAACCAATTGGTATTACTACCCCAGATATCAAACTCAGGTCTTCAAAATCCAGCCCAGAAGACTTTTGCAATTCCATAGCATCCATTCTATCCACCAGCATCTTGAACTTATCTTCATTAGGCTCATGATAGTAGTTAGCTTCAGAATCAGAGTCCCCCATAGTATTATGGAGACTGCCTCCCTCTTTGTCAGACTTTTCAGACTCATAATCTTCAACCTGTTCTTTGGTCTTAACAGGACCTCTGAACCTTCTTCCCATGTTGATCAGGCCACCTGACCTTCTAGTCTTCTTATTCTTCTTGGCCAGCAGTGTCTTCAATTCATCCTGCCCCTTGGACAAGTTCAGGATCAGCTCTTGGAACTGTGCATTTTGTGCCTGGAGATCCTTAACTGTTTGTTCAAGAGCCATTGCTGAAATAAACAGCGAGAAGATGAGAAACCTGTGCACAATAAACCTGTGATGCAATGATATGGTATGTAAATGCGTATGCAATGTTTTCAAGGACCGCAGGATTTAAATTTGTGTAAACAACCAAGAAAGTAAACTTTTATTAGTAATAAATTTGTTTGCCCTTTTGGGCTTACAAAATGAAATGAAATAAATACAAAATATGGGGTTTTAAGTCTCCCATGGACGTTTCCTCTTTGTGTTGAGGTATGAGTTGAGATTCCGCTCCTCGTGAAGTTGCTTTGTTAGCTCCAGGATCCTTTCTTGACTTGCTTTGTAATGAGTCTCAAAAGTATCCCTTTGCTCCTTTAACTGGATCCAGGATCTCTGTAAGTCTTCCATGTCAGTGGGCATGTCTGGGTGAAGGATGGTATAAGAGGTATCTCCTTCAGCAACAGGTTCCATGGTAACTGGCAGGATAGCAGGATATGGCATCATAAGAGTCTGAGCACGAGATCGCACCCATCTGAGGTAAGCTTCCATAGGAATAGTGTATTTAGGTTCTAGAGTCTTGCTGTCAACCTTGTTCACTTTTCCCCATGCTCGTATGAACCTCTGACGGTAACCTTGCAGATCATTGTCATAATCAAACACAATACCCTGAATCAACATGTCATGTGGACCATCACTCCGAGCGTAACCAAACTGTCGTAAAGCTAAGGAAGGGTTGTAGGTAATGCCTCCTCTTATGCCTAGAAGTGGCACAATAGGAAACTCCCCACAACGGTCAATGATAGTGACATTCTCCATAGATCTGGAGCACCAATGAATATCTGAATGCGAGAGTGACATGATCCTCTTGGACCACCTGAACCTTTGTTCATTCTTCATCACTGAGAGGGGAAGGTGGGAAATAAACCACCTAGATAGCAAAGGTATGCAACACATCAGAGTTCCTCGTGCCCTTGTAGTACGAGTATGAAGAGAATGTAGGATGTCTCCAAGCAATGTAGGCACTGGATTGTGACTCAGGAATATGTTGATAGCATGAACGTCTATGAACTGATCTGGATTGGGGAACAACACTAAGCCATAAATCAACAAGGCTAAGATCTCCTTAAAAGCATCATAGCTCATAGCCTTCAAGAACACTTGAGCCTTCTCTATCAATACCTTAGCAAGAATACCCTTGACTCCACTTCTCGTTTCTAGAACAATGTCAGACTTCTTCAGATGTAGAGCTGCAGCAATGACCTCAGGTTTAGGCTCTTTTCCAAGCCTGTGAATGGTTTCTGATCAAGCACAGGTATACCCAGAAGTTTAGAGAACTCTTCCATTGTAGGAACCAGCTGATAATCAGGGAATGTGAAGCAATGGTGCTTAGGGTCAAAGAATTGAAATAGAACACTCATCATGTCTTCATTGAACCCTAAGGTGACTAAATCCAGTAGGTGACCATGTCTCTTGATGAACTGGGAGTTTTCAGACACTTGAGAAACCAACTCTTTAAGCTTAGGAGGTATCCCTACAAAGTTGATCCTGATAGTGTTTCTACGAGCAGAAGCCATGACCTGCAACAAAGAACAAAGATAAATCCTTTGGTCCTTGAAATGGTTAGTGAAAATGCTATGCTTATGATGCATGATGATGTCATGATGGTATGCTCAATCATAAACATGTGGCACACACAAACAAGTCACACAATAGCCCTAGGTTTGAAGGCTTGCATGAGGTTCAAAGGTAAGTACCCTCCCCTGAAGTTAGTTGGTTCATCCTGTCCTATAAAAGTAACCATGTTCTAAGGGATCTCAATATCATTGATCCTTCAAAAGGGTGGTTGTTCAGTAGGCAACTTACTTGTCAACCAAAACCCTCCAAGTTTAGAATCTCAATGAGCGTAGCATCGAGTATCAACCAACTTCAGTCTTCACCAAAGCCGGTTATCTCACTACTTTTCTAAAGGCCAAGATGGGATAACTAGGGTTCTAAAAGTTAGTTAGTGCATTGACAACATATGGCAGCCTCATATTATCCTCAACTTGACTTAAGGAACATAAGCACCAACCAAGAAGTCACACTAACTATGGCCACCAGATCAACCATATCGGTATACGCCGTACAGTTTCCTTGGTCTATTGCCATTTACCTAAGGTACACTAGATCCGGGTTAGGATCTTTCACACATAAGAGCCCAACAAGTAAGTATAAAGAAAATAAGGCAAAAAATTTTAAAGTGATCTAATTCCTAAGGGTACCCCTCTTTAATATTAAATCCCCAGCAGAGTCGCCAGTTCTGTAACACGGTGGGAGAACTGGCTTTAGTTATGTTGCGGATAGCAAGAGTCGCCACCGACTTTTATTTTATCCAAAGGAAAGGGCATAAAAGAACAGGAAAGACCTTAAAAGATTTTTGGGTTCGGGGGGTAGGTTATGTAAAGGGAAGGTGTTAGCACCCTTTACATCCATGGTTATCCATGTGCTCTTAGTTACTTAGCTCACTTTAAAATGTTTTTGAAATGTGAAGTGTGTGAATAGAATTTTCTTTAAGTACTTTATAATGATCCATGTACGGATATATATATATATATATATATATATATATATATATATATATATATATATATATATATATATATATATAAAGTCTTTGTTTTGAAAATTTGTTTGAAAATATGAAGTGTTTTTGAAATGTTTTTGAAAAGTGAGCAAGTACATAAGAGGAACCTACCCTAAGCTTAAGTCTTTTCTGTTCTTAAATATCCTTTAAGTGGTAAGACTATCCCTATTATTAAGGAATAGGTAGTCATTACCTTGGATGTGAGGGACAAGTGAAGGTACATCTGTTATTTAGGCAACTGTGGGGTGTATAAGCAATTCGAAGGGACTAACATCTTTATTCGAAAGGGACAAGATCATTACGAAGACAACATTCGAAGGGACTTGATCTTTTTATCTATTTAGGGACTAGATGATATACGATGAGGGACTTTGCTTTATACACCCTACTTGACCTTTTGTTTAGGCAACTTGAGAGGTAACCCTAAAGAAGTGAGATAGCGATCCAGGATCGACTTACGTGTGTGAGTGTATAAGTTCAGATATTTATCTTTAAGTTAATGATCTAATTTAATTTTTAAATACCAACATATCTTGCACTCCCTATTTTACTAACCATACCATAAATAATAAAAATTATTACTACAAATATTACATAAGGGATACAATTACATTATAATAATAATTAAAAATAAATAAGCAAATAAATAATGATAAATAATTGGGTTAGTAACAATAATAATAATAAAAATCATATAATAAATAAATGGGGTTAGTAATAATAAAATAAGAATAAAAACAAAGAATTTAGCATAATAATAAATAATAAATTAAAAGTTCAATTTTTAATGACTAATTATTTTTAAGATTTTATTAAGAAAAATAAGCAATTCATATTATATACTAATTATTATAAAAATTTAAATTTATATACATGTTAAGAAAAATAAGGGTTAATTATAATTAAATAAACATATTATAAAAATAAATTATATTTACAAGATTAAGTTAGGAGTTTTTAATTATTTTTAAGCATAATCTAAAATTATTTACATGCAAGAACCATATTAAATAATAATTATAAACAAATTGTAAAAATATGTACATAATTAAAGTTTACAAAGAAATAAATCAAAAGTTATAATATAATTAAATTTTTGTAAAAAAAAGAAAATTAGGGTTTGTAAAAATAATTAGGTTTTTTATAAAATATTAGGGTTTACTTATTTTTTCTATAAATTAAATCAAACTAAATTTATTTACAAATTATATATTCATCATGAAATAAATAAATAAAAATAATATTTTTAGGAATATATACAAGACTATTTTAATAGTATTAGAAAATATGATTTTATAATTTATATTAATCAATTTTAAATGAAATAGAAATAGAAATAGTATAATAAAATAAAAATAAGAAAATAAGTAAAATTGCTCAAAAAGAAAGGACCTGGGATTTGAACCCAGGTCCCTTACCTCCAAACGCAACACCAAAACCACTCTGGCCAGCATGCATTAGTGATAGAGATTGAGATCCACAAGCCTTTGTTTAACATCCTGTAAAAATCACAACAAAACAAAAAATAACACAAAAAAGGGCCTGGGGGGGTTTCGAACCCAGGACCCTCACACAACAAGCAAACACTCTTACCATCCAGCCAGAAGGGCGCACCTGATTATACAATCACTACAAATAATAATATATTAAGTCTAATAATTAAATGAACTTTTGAATAAAAAGAACCTGACCAAGGAATCGAACCCTGGCCCTCTATCATCACACACCAACGTCAAAACCAACTGAGCCACGCGCTCAATGTGAAACATAATCAGAAACAAAACATTATATTTTAAGTTAGCTTTTTGAATTAATTTTTTGCGCCAGCTTCACCTTCTTCTTCCTCCAGACCTGTGAGTTTTGCTGCGAAATTTCCTATGAACCTTCCTGCGAATCTCATAACACAGAAACCCTACGAAATTGGATCATCCACAAAACAATACAATTTTTCAAAATTAATTAGTGAATCATGATCCTTAAGGTTCACACAACATAACCATGTTTCCAGAATTCATTTATAATGGACATATCACAAAACCCTAAAATGGCCGAAGAACCCTAGCCATGGTGGATCTTAATACCTGCACGAAAAACTCAATTAAATTGCCCAGAATCAATCTAGGGTTCATCACAAACATCCTCACACAATCAAAAACAACTTAAATGCAGCCAATCAACGAAATCGAAAAATCAAAAATTCTTGAAGAACATGATTCGGTTTATGCATTATGTCATGGTTTAGAAGCATATGAGTATTGGTTTCGATTCAGGGAAGCTTAATGAAGCTTGTAGTGTCCTTAAAATACCCTGAAAGGCTTGGTAATGAGGAATCCAAATTCAAGTTTTTTGGTGATTTTTTGAAAGTGAAGACTTACTTTTGAGGCAGAAATTTTTGTCCTCTATGCATTTGTGTGGTTTGTGTACTTATAGTTGAATGAAACTAGGTCAAAATATTGGATGGTTATTTGGACTTTTTGATTTTTGAAGATTGAAAAAGATCATGACTTAAATTTCATATATTTTTGAATGAGACCTTTCTATCTTAAGAAAATCATCATCAATTGCATATCAATCTGATCCAATTCATGTTTATGACCTTCTAGAATCAAAATATATTTTAAATCTTCATATTTGATATTTTATTTAAATTTAAAATGATTTTTAATATAAAAAATCATAATAAATAAAATAAATAAAATAAAATTATGAAAATATTAAATAAATTTCGTGCATGATGTCATGGAACACCTTGGGTCACAAAAAGTTCAGCCCATTTGAAGAATTATGGTTTTAAGACCCTATTTTCTTCATAAACCACCCAAAAATTTCCCAACTTTGCAAGGGCACACATCCTTCAATTTTAATGCTATGAGGGTGTTCTTGGATATTTTGGAAAGCTTAAAGAGTCCTCTAACCAACCCCATTTGTTTCATGCCCATATCATTTACCATTCTCAAGTTATGCCCTTTTGAAGTTGTTGACTTTTTGTTGACTTTCAAAAGGACCTATAATGTCTTAGCTCATACCTTCCAAATGAAGCTTTTTTGGGCTTGGCTTGTGAGAAACAAAGTTGTAGAGAATTCAATTTCCTTCAAAATGAGCTTTGGATGGGAAAAATTTGATGAAGCATGTGAAAGTTATGGCTGTTCAAAATTCAGTTGACTTTTCCTGAGGAAACCCTAATTTAGAAACCTTTGATTCTTGATGATCTGAAACATCCTTGATGAATTATGATCAACCCTTGATCAAATGATGAAATTTAATTCATATACTTGATGTTGGTAAAAAATCATGAAGTTTGACTTTGGTTTGACCACAGTTGACCTCAGTTTGACTTTTTAACTGCTTTGACTGATTTTGACTTATCTGATCATCTGACTGAGCAAACCTTTGAGAAAAGTCTTGAAACTTGTCATGGGGATTCTTAAACACATATAAGATGTTATGAAGCTCACTTGAAGTCTTGGAAGTCCATTTATCCTGATTAAAGTCAAAACCCTAGTTTGGGATGCACTGCTTAGGAGGATGCATTGTCTGAGGGAATTGTCAAATCTTCTGACTATTTGTGAACTTTGTGAACCTTGTGAACCTCATAAGATGTCTTGTGAAGTTGGTGAACCTCATAAGATGTCTTGTGAATCTTATAAGATGTCTTGTGAACCTCATGAGAGGTCTTGTGAACCTCATAATATATCTTGTGAATCTTGTGAACCTCACAAAGTGTCTTGTGAACCTTGTGAACCTCATAAGATGTCTTGTGAATCTTGTGAACCTCATAGTACACAAAGTCTTGTTTTGTGAGGGAAAATTTTGGGGTGCAACAGCTGGCAGCTCAGAAGGAGATATCTGAATTGAAACTTCGGGCGGGGTTGAAGAGGTCAAAGGATCAGGATAAGCATAAGAAGTTAACCAATGCCATTACTACTAGGAACCTCCTCATCAGGACTATTACAGAGCATCCAGTAGGTCCAGTGACTGAGGCCCTTCTGAAGGAAGTCAGGGAGGATGACTTTGGATTGGATGTCTGATTCTTTTGCTTGTACTTTTTTCTTTTGTTGTACTTTTCTTTTGATTGTTGTATTTTGACCCACCATGGGGATGTATTGTAATCAGACTATGTATTTTCATCATTTTGTAATATATCAGTTTGTATTATTTTGGTGGGCTTTATCTATCTCTACAACATCATCAACATTTCCTCGAGGTCTGGAAAGGTCAAAACCAAAGAACCAAACCGGATACCCTTGGAAGATAAATAAGCATATTGCATTGCATACTAACATTTTCTTTGTTTTGTAGGTTTTTGTTTATTGTTGTTTCTCACTCTGTTGTGGTTTCAGGAAACATTGCTCGCAGAAGAGTGTTCCCTGTCAACAGAATACACCGGTACCCGACTAGAAACAACCTTCCGGGAATTCAGATGGATCAAGTACAACAAGACTTGAATGAAGTAAGGGCCCAAATGGCAAATGAGAGGGTTGAGATGAGGAATCAGATGACCCAATTCATGACAGCGATGACTGGCTTAGCTTAGAGCCAAGAAAGGCTAATGGAACTGGTTGAAAGACAAACTCCCGAAGAACACCATCCAGGTACAGGAGGTACCAGTAACAATGATCATGTGCAGCCTCGCACTGATCCACCGGAGTTTGGGCCTCATCTAAACCCAGAAGTTAATGCCATAAGGAATACTCAAGGTAACACTGTTGGAGGTAGGATCTTGTAAGAAGATCCTCAAGAAGAGCAGTTTACAGTTGTTGGGGATGGGGATGAAGTTTACGACCGTAGGCTGGATAAAATTGCAGAGAAGCTGAGGTCTCTTGAATCCCAGAATTCCCTAGGCTTTGATGTAATGGACATGGGACTGGTGGAAGGGGTGAGAATTCCTCACAAGTTCAAACCCCCATGTTTTGAAAGGTATAATGGCACATTCTTCCCACGCACCCACCTTCAATCATTCTTGGGAAGGTTAAAAGCATACACCATGGACGAAAAGCTATGGATGTTTTACTTCGAGGATAATCTAACAGGGGCATCCCGAGAATGGTATTCCCACCTGACTAGAGCCACATTAAGGAATTGGAAAGACTTAGTTGAAGCTTTTATCCGTCAGTATCAGTACAACTTGGACATGGATCCAAACAGGACCCTTTTGATGGGAATGTCTCAATCTTCCCGTGAAAGCTTCAGGGAATATGCCCAAAGGTGGAGGCAACTTGCTGCTGCAGTTCAACCCCCTATGTCTGAAAGGGAAATGGCTGACATGTTCATGAATACTCTTCAAGGAACATACATTGACAGGCTAGCTGCATTCTCTTCCACCAGCTTTGCAGATGTGGTGATAGTTGGGGAAAGGATAAAGAGCCTATTGAAGATGGGAAAGATCTCCGATAACGGTGCCAGTTCAAGCAGTAAAAGAAAACCATTTGCTGGGCCCCGTAGATCTTGTGAGACAAATTCTGTGCACATTGGAAGAGGGAGACCTCAATACTTGCCCAGAACAGTTGCTGCTGTTACTATCCCTGCTCCACCTCCTCAGTATGTTCAACAACCACAACACTTTCCGCAACAACAACAGTTTCCACAACAGAGATCTTAAAACAACAACACAATCAACAGCAACGTCCGTTTCAACAACGCCCATCTCAGGTCAACCGAGTGATTGACCCCATTCCAATGCCGTATGCTACACTATTGCCACAACTCCTAAAGCTCAATCTGGTTGAGTTGAGGACATTGGCTTCACCTGATCCTCAAAACCTTCCTAGGAACTATGATGTCAATACTAGGTGTGCTTTTCATTCAAACGCACCTGGTCACTCTACGGAAAAATGCAGAGCTCTGCATATGAAGGTCCAGGATCTGGTAGATTCAAAAGCCCTGAACTTTGCACCTCCTCCCAATATGATGAAGAATCCTATGCCAAGCCACAATGGGCCAAGGATTAATGCTATAGAGGATGGTTCACCCATGAGTTTATTAGAAGACATTGCATGTATTCAAACACCTCTGGCAGATGTTAAAACCCAGCTTTTAAAGTGCCAAGTGTTTCCAGGTTGTGAGGCCTGTTGCGAATCATGCAAACTTTCTGAGAATGGGTGTGCCAGCTTAAGGAAAGGCATCAGTGATTTGATCAGGGAAGGAATCCTGCAAATTACAACCACAACTTCTATAACACCAACAACCCTTTTGTCAACAACAAGTGAATCTTCTACAAATGCAACGACCATCTTTCCAAGTGTTTCTTCTACAACTGCAACAACCATTGTTCCAACCGATTCAGCTACAACTTCAGCAATCATTCCATCTGTCACTTCAACACGCAATAATTCATTTGCACTGGCTACTACAACTTCAACAACCAACAATGATGTTTCCACTGTCACAATTTATTATGACCCGACAACGGTCCCGAGTTCCAACAACTTTCAACCTCAACAACAGTCTCAACAAAGCTTCAATTCACTTTCACCTACATCCACCAGAGGTCCTGTAACAATCTTCTATGATCTACAGACCATTGTAGTCCCAACAACAGCTGCAGTAAGCCCAATCACTATCACGGTGCCCGGGCCAATTCCATATGATAAAGACAGTGCTATACCATGGCATTATGGTGCTGAACTGTACTGCAATAGAGAGAAAGTCCTTCTTGATTCTCCAGTTCTCACTCCCCAGGTGGACAATGTTGGGGGAGGCAGAGGCTTCACCCGAAGCGGACGTCTCTTCGCATCACAAGCCCCTAGAACCAACACTGAGGCAGAGGCTGTTGCCAGAGCCAAGGGGAAGAGTGTGATACCGGAAGAATCTGCGCCCAAAGAAACTCAGAAGTCATCCTTCGATCAAGATGTGGATGAGTTTATGAGAATCATTAAAATAAGTGACTATAAAGTTGTGGACCAGCTCCACCAGACTCCTTCAAAGATCTCAATCCTATCATTGTTGTTGTGTTCCGAAGCCCATAGGGATGCACTCCTCAAAGATCTGCACGCTGCCTACGTGCCAGAAGAGATCACTGTAAATCAGCTGGACACAGTGGTATCAAATGTCAATACTAGCCATGGGTTAGGGTTCACTGATGCTGATTTAACTTCAGAAGGACGTCTCCACAACAAAGCTTTGCATATAACTTTGGAGTGCAAAGGAGCTGTCTTATCTCATGTACTTGTAGACACTGGGTCCTCACTCAATGTCCTACCCAAGAAAGCCCATGTCAAGCTAGAGTATGATGGGATAGCTCTCCAGCCAAGTAACCTTGTGGTCAGGGCTTTTGATGGTTCTAAAAGATCTGTTCTGGGAGAAGTGAAGCTGTCAGTGGTAATCGGTCCATAAGTTTTTAAGATTGTTTTCTATGTGATGGACATACAGCTGGCATACAGCTGTTTGCTAGGTCGACCCTGGATTCACGCTGTAGGCACAGTAACGTCGACCCTTCACTAGAAACTGAAGTACGAATGGGAAGGACAGATTATCACCATCTATGGTGAGGAAGACATATTTGTTAGCCATCTGGCTACATACAAGTATATTGAGATGGATGGTGAAATCCATGAGACAATGAGCCAAGGGTTTGAGGCCCTGAATGTTAATGAGACTATTGGAGTATTGGGTGCCTCCCAGGAGGAAAGGATGGGTACTTCAATCATCTCTTATCAGCAAGCCCGAAAGGTTGTTGAAGAAGGTATTGCTCAAGGCTGGGGCAAGTTGCTGCCAGTGGAAAAGAAGGAAGATAGATTCGGGTTGGGTTATAGACCAATCCGACAAAATCAATCAGAGGCTGCCAAGGAGCCCAAATTTGTCAATAGGGGGATGCTCACCCCGGATGCTGTTAACAACCTGGAAGACGAGGAGGAAAGCGACCGCAACCTGGCTGGATACGTCCAAGGACCCCGGGGAGCCAAGTCCTTAACTGGTCTTCCCAGAAAATTATAAGTGTTACTCCTGCAGAGTAATTATTATTTCCTGTCTTTTAGCATGCATCAAGTCCTACATCTTGCCCAAGGTGTCAGGAATCATTTTGTAATAGGGCCATTATGTAATTTTGTGCAAATGATTAATCAATGAATATCAGACATCTTTTGCAAACGAGTCTCTTTTTTGCTCACTGTCTTTTCATTTTTCACCTTTGTACAAAACAATAAAATGGCAATGTTTTCAAAATAATAACTTCATTTTCACTTTTTCTAAACAAGATTAAAACTGATCACTAAAACGAACCAATCTCAACCCTTGCAGAGATTATCCTCCAGATTGCACCGACAACAGAACTGCTATGAGCTTGTATGACTTCGACAATCCGATCAATCAAGCTGATGAAGGGGTTGAAGAAGACTATGAGTTACTGGAAGAGTTAGCCAGGTTGTTGAGGCAAGAAGAGAAATTGATCACCCATCATCAGGAGGAGGTTGAAACAGTTAATCTTGGTACCGAAGAGGACTTGAAAGAAGTGAAGATTGGGGCCAGTCTGCAAGATTCAGTGAAGGAACAACTTATTGACATGCTTCGAGAGTACGTCGACGTCTTTGCTTGGTCCTATCAAGACATGCCAGGTCTGGATACCGACATTGTTATGCACAAGCTGCCTTTGAAAGAAGATTGTCCTCCAGTGAAACAGAAGCTACGTCGTACTCGTCCAGATATGACAATGAAGATTAAAGAAGAGGTACAGAAACAGTGGGACGCTAGTTTCCTTGCTGTAACTAGTTACCCGCCGTGGGTTGCTAACATTGTACCAGTGCCTAAGAAGGATGGCAAAGTAAGGATGTGTGTGGATTATCGGGATCTGAATAGAGCTAGCCCGAAGGATGATTTCCCATTACCTCACATTGATGTATTGGTCGACAACACAACTCAGTTCTCGGTATTCTCCTTCATGGATGGATTTTCAGGATATAATCAGATCAGAATGTTGCCTGAAGATATGGAAAAGACTACCTTCATCACACCTTAGGGCACATTTTGTTACAAGGTAATGCCTTTCGGACTGAAGAATGCTGGTGCGACTTATCAACGGGCTATGGTAACATTATTCCACGACATGATCCACAAAGAAATTGAATGCTACGTGGATGACATGATTGCCAAGTCCCTCACTGAAGAAGATCATCTGGTAAATCTGCTGAAGTTGTTCAAGCGTCTGAGGAAGTATCAGTTGAAGCTAAACCCCAACAAATGCACATTCGGGGTACGTTCCGGTAAGCTGCTGGGGTTCATTGTAAGTGAAAAAGGAATTGAAGTTGATCCTGACAAAGTCAAAGCCATTCAGGAGATGCCTACACCTAGGACTGAAAAGGAAGTTCGGGGGTTCTTAGGTAGATTGAACTACATATCAAGGTTCATATCTCATCTCACTGCAACCTATGAGTCCCTGTTCAAATTGTTAAGAAAGGAACAAACGGTCAGGTGGAATGAAGATTGTCAGAAGGATTTTGACAAAATCAAGGAGTACTTACAAGAACCTCCAATTCGTATGCCTCCAGTTGAAGGAAGATCTCTAATAATGTACCTGACAGTATTAGAAGGATCAATGGGGTGTGTGATGGGCCAGCATGACGAGTCTGGTCGAAAAGAGTATGCAATATACTACCTAAGCAAAAAGTTTACCGACTGTGAACAACGTTATTCACTGCTCGAGAAAACTTGTTGTGCTTTAGCGTGGGCTGCTCGCCGACTAAGACAATATATGTTGACTCACACTACCTTATTGATCTCAAATATGGATCCAGTCAAGTACATATTTGAGAAGCCAGCACTTACCGGAAGGGTTGCAAGATGGCAAATGATCCTAACAGAGTATGACATTCAGTACACATCTCAAAAGGCCATCAAGGGCAGTGTATTGTCTGACTATCTAGCTGAGAAACCCATTGATGATTACCAGCCAATGAGATTTGATTTCCCTGATGAAGACATCATGTTCCTGAAAGCAAAAGATCATGAAGAGCCTATTCACACTGAAGGGCCTGACCCAGAAGAAGAGTGGACAATGATGTTTGATGGGGCTGTTAATATGAATGGTCGGGGAGTTGGTGCAATGCTCATTACACCTAAAGGAGTTCATATGCCTTTCTCGGCAAAACTCACCTTTGCATGCACTAACAATGAAGCTGAATACGAAGCGTGCATCATGGGTCTTGGGGAAGCCATTGACCTCAGGATCAAGACTTTAATTGTATTCGGAGATTCGGCTTTGGTAATCAATTAGACCAACGGAAAATGGTAAACTCACCAAGAGCATCGTATTCTATACCGTGACTATACGAGGAGATTATTGACTTTCTTCACAACAGTCAAACTTGAGTACATCCCTCGAGACGAAAATCAGTTCGCAGATGCTTTAGCTACCATTTCCTCCACGATCAAGGTCCAGACTGCCAATTATGTGCCTCAGATTTCGGTATCCAGACTTGACCGACCAGCATACGTATTCTCCGTGGACATTGCTAAAGATGACAAGCCTTGGTTCCATGACATCAAATGCTTCTTGGAGGATCAAACATACCCACCTGGGGCATCATCCAATGATAAAAAGACATTGAGAAGGCTGGCTGGTAGTTTCTTCCTGAATGCTGATGGTTCATTATACAAGAGAAACTTTGACATGGTGCTTCTCATATGTGTTGATAAGAAGGAAGCAGACTTGCTGATGCACGAGGTACATGAAGGATATTTTGGTACCCATGCTGGAGGACATGCAATGGCAAAGAAATTGTTAAGATCAGGTTACTACTGGATCACAATGGATGCAGACTGTTGTGCCTATGCCAGGAAGTGTCATAAATGCCAGATTTATGCAGACAAAGTGCATGTGCCTCCGAATCCGTTGAATGTAATGTCTTCACCTTGGCCCTTTGCCATGTGGGGCATTGACATGATTGGAAAGATTGAACCGACTGCTTCCAATGGTCACAGATTCATCCTGGTAGCCATTGATTACTTCACCAAATGGGTTGAAGAAGCTTCGTATGCAAACGTCACCAGACAAGTGGTAGCCAAATTCTTGAAGAGAGACATCATCTGTCGATATGGAGTGCCTGAGCGAATCATTACTTATAATGGTTCCAATTTGAACAACAAAATGATGGCAGAACTGTGTCGGGACTTCAAAATCCAACATCACAACTCTTCTCCTTACAGGCCAAAGATGAATGGCGTTGTTGAGGTAGCTAATAAGAACATTAAGAAGATTGTGCAAAATATGGTGGTTACATACAAAGACTGGCATGAAATGCTACCATTTGCCTTGCATGGGTATCGTACCTCAATCAGAACATCCACTGGGGCAACACCGTATCAGCTTGTGTATGGTATGGAGGAAGTCCTGCCTGTTGAAGTTGAATTACCCTCCTTACGGGTACTGATGGATGTAAAGCTGAATGAAGCAGAATGGGTCCGTTCTCGGTACAATCAACTGAATCTGATCGAAGAAAAGAGATTAGCTTCAATCTGTCATGGGAAATTATATCAAAAAAGAATGAAGAAAGCCTTCGATCAGAAAGTCAGGCTTCGGGAATACCAAGTAGGAGACCTTGTGCTGAAAAGACTCCTTCCTCCTCATATAGACCACATGGGCAAGTGGACTCCGAATTACGATGGCTCATTCATAGTAAAGAAAGTTTTCTGTGGTGGAGCAGTGATGCTCACTACTATGGATGGTGAAGATTTCTTATCCCCTGTGAATTCAGATGCAGTTAAAAATTACTTCGCATAAAATGATCCGCTGGACATAAAAACAAAATGTAAGTCCAGGCAAAAATAGGGCATCCCGGCGAGTCAAAAACAGAATAAAAAGACTCGGGCAAAAATAAGGGAAAATTGAAAGAAATGTACACCCGCTGAGTTGAAAAGCTGCATTGGACAGCTCAGGCAAAAATGGGTATCCTGGTGGATTGAAAACCCGAAAGGACGATCCACGCAAGATTAGGGAATAAGCGAACAACTGTATTCTGAATTCGTCTGTATCACTTACAACACGGCAAGCTTCGAAAGGCCAAAGCATCGGTCAGAATCAACCTTCTCCAGGAAGCAAGATCAGAAGAATGTCAAGGTTATACGGGTCATAGCAAGGGATCTGTTTCTTTGACTGTATTTGCCAATTCAGGGCACCCAGATTAATAAAATCAGATTTTCAGTCACATCTCGTTTGTACACTTTTGTTCCGTTTGCAAAATGTCCAGTGTCCATGATATAATATTTGCATAAAACGGATGTGCCTTTCTAATTAAATGCTTGCAGGAAATGTATTTACTCTCAGGAATATCTAACTCCTATGACGGAATCCGATAAGGGATGCCTCGGGATACTTGTGCGTTTCTTTGTCTTAACAGGATTGCAGGTACTCAAATATCTCCTCCAAGCAGCATCTGGAATGATCTTTCCCCAGCGGAGTTTGCCAAGCATCATTTCCCCAGCACATCTTCTCCAAACAACCTCTGAAATGTTTTCTCCCCAGCGGAGTTTGCCAAGCATCATTTCCCCAGCACATCTTCTCCAAGCAACCTCTGAAATGCTTTCTCCCCAGCTAAGTTGTCAAGCCTCCTCATCCCCAGTCGGGATCTCCACAGAGTCCTCTAGGAAGATCGTTCATTGATCTTTTCCTCCCCAAGCAGAGTACCAGGTCTTGAAGCCAAGGGAACTATCTCCCCACAGAGTTCTAGCCTCTCCCCAGAAGAGCAATGCCTGAAGTTCTTACACAACAAAGTGACGGAAGCTCCTCCATCCCCAGCTGGGTTATCTCCTTGCAGGATAGGTATATCAGTGATCTTTTCTTCCCCAAGCAGAACCATATATTTTATCAGATCAACCAATAATCTCATCCCCAGCTGGGATATCCTTCCAAGCAGATCAGCCAAAGATCTTCACCGCAGCAGGATCCGAATCCTGGATCGGTTTCTTTTGCATAATCATAACATTCGCATCATCTTTCCCCACAAAGCGTAGCATTCCTTTTAATATGGAGCATTACGGAAAAAATCAAACATTTGCATGATCACAAGTCAGGTTCGAGCCAATCACCTGTAAATACCAACAATACCTCATCAAGCAATATACAAAATACATATCCCCACAGAAAGCCAAAGCGTCCCCTTTGCACTCTCCAACACAAATACATGTTTATATATACCTTTTCCAACACTCGTCCGTGACACATCATCCCCCGCAGATAAGCGATAAACATCCTTTTTGAATACGGATACTTATACACTCTCTTGACACTCGTCCGTGTCACCGCTCCCCAGCATGGTTTCCCAAACACTTGTTACAAACCAAACACTTGTTTATAATACATTCCTTTTCGACACCCGTCCGTGTCATCCTATCCCCACAAGTCGCCAGAACACCTTTTATACTCTCACATACAGATACACCTTCTTTTGACACCCGCCAGTGTCACCTTTCCCCAGCAAGTTGAACACTCATCCGTGTCTTGCTCATACTACACAATACTCATTTTCACTTATACAGATATTCATCCGTATCTTGTATATACACTTATTCCCCCACAGATCCGACACTCGTCTGTGTTCTTTGTTAACCAGTTGGTACTCGTCCGTACCATCATCTCTGAACATGCGTCAGCGTTTGTTTCTAACGATACTCGTCCGTATCATGGTCTTAAGGATGCTCGTCCGCATCTTTAATCTACACACAGCATCAAACACTTATACCTTTTATATCTTGGATATAAACACTCGTCCATGTTTACTATTCCCCCAGCAGTTCCCCAGCAGAACATTTTTCTTCCCTCCGACATTCGTCCTATGTCGTGATATTTTCGGCAGCCGTACCCTGCCAGGTGATCGTCCTTCACCTTTGGATGACCGTCCCTCATCCATTCCCCCAGCGGAGTCTCCATTATTGGAACCCTTTTCTATCTGACATCCGTCCTATGTCATGATATCTTTCGACAGCCGTCCCCTGCCAGGTGATCGTCCTTCACCTCGGATGACCGTCCCTCATCCTTATCCCCAACAGAGCAGCCGTACCCTGCTAGGTGATCGTCCTTCACCTCTTGATGATCTTCCTTCATCATGCTTATCCGATGGCCATCCCCATCGTCGACCTTTTCTATCCGACATTCGTCCTATGTTGTGGTAAAGAGTATTCGTCCCCTGCTAGGTGATCGTCCTTCACCTTTGATGACCATCCCTCATCATTATTTAATTTATTCTTTGAACCGATGGCCGTCCCCATCGTTTTTTATCTTTTACTTTGCAAACCTGATGGCCATCCCCATCATTGCCTTTACTTTAATCCCCAGAGAGTTTTATTTCCTTACCTGATGGTCGTCCCCATCATGATATCTTTATTTCCCCAGCTTGTCGGTCGTCCCCGTCATTGCTTTATCCCCAACAGTCGTCCTCTGCTCGATGGTCGTCCTCCATCACCCGCATTTTGATAATCATACTATACTTTCTTTTACAATTTATATCCCTTTTCTTCTTCTCCCCAGTGAGTGCAAATTTTGGACTGTCCTTGGTATTCAACCACAAGTTATCTTGTTTGTTTGTTAAGCCAGGAGCTTACACCCTGCACAGCTAACTCATGTTTGAATAGGGGCAGCTGTAAACACCCCAAATTTTCCCTCACTAAGTTCACACCATGGCTTGTGATCTTTCATATTTGCATTAGTCTAAGCATATCATATCATATTGCATTTTTGCTTCACTGCGTTAGTTCAAGTTCATCTGCATCTAGGGTTTATGATCTGAGCAATCCAAGGATCCATTTGAGCCACTCCAAAGGTCTCCAATCATTCCAAGAGGGTCCATGCATGTGCAATCATCATTTTATATCCCTCAAATATCAATGAAGTCAAAAAATCACAAGAACTAGCAAAGCATGAAAGCAGAGCTAGGGTTTCACTGCACAGATGACCTGAAATTAGGGTTTTGGTTTCAGAGGCCATAACTCCAAATGTTTTGGTCATTCTTGTTTCTAATGGTCTCAATAGGTTATAAGGATCATTTGTACCAAGTTTGATGAAGAAATTCATTGTGGAAGTCATTTGTTCACTGGGTAACTTCTTGAGCAAGTCAGAGCAAAATCAGGGTATCTGAGGCCCCCAACATGGAACCAAAGTGGATTTTTCATCAAATTGAAGTTATATGATCTTTATTTGATCATTGAAGTGCTTGTAAGTTCACAAAATTGAAGAAAAGTGAGCTAAACCAAAAGTTGCCAAAAATGGAAATGACTTGTAATGTAAACTTTCCATTTTGGGAAAGTTTTTCAACCTCCTCTTTCTCAACCAAAAATGCTTCAAATGAAAAATTATTGGTCATGAAACTTGTAGATTGGATCATTCCCTTTTCAAAAATTACAAGAACAAGTTCTAATTCATTATGGAACTCAAGTTATGGCTTTTCAAAGTTGGCAAAAATCCTATAATTTTCAAGAATGCACCAAAGAGGGATTTTTGCAAAACCACTTGCCATGCCATTTTGTGACTTCAAATACACTTCTATGAATCATAACAACATAATGCATTGCCTAAAAGTCATAATTGGCCCAATAATCTCAAGTTTTCATGCCTTGCACATGAAGAAATCACAAAAGGGCCAAACTTTGTCAAATTTGCAAAAGGGCACATAACTTCTCACAAACTTGCTGCAACACCTCAATTTCAATTCTATGGCTCTCCTTGATCAAAGATGAGGCCAGACATGCCCTTGTACCACCTCTGAACCAGCCCATACCTCAAGTACAAACTTTATTGACTTTGCTCAAAAACACCCATACCAATCACCATAGACCACAACCACTTCTCTGACCTATCACAACTTGTTATGTGGATCAAACCCAAGCCATAACACATAAGAAGCTAGCCTAAAACCTCAGATTTCCCAAGTTCTCAAAAATCACATCACTTGCAAAAACTTTTGAAACTCTCAGCTCACACACTCAAACTCAAAACTTCTTTCACAAAACAACTCAACATCACAAGAGGATCATTTCCCACCCTTCATTGCAACCAAAAACACCCCATAGCCAAAACACGATTCTGGTGCAACAAGGTTGCAAGCTCTCAAACCAGCCATCACAAACCTCATCCAAGCATCAAAGCTTCATCATGAGGTCAAGGGGAGTCATTTTGCACAAGAGAAGTGGCCAGAAAGCTCCAGATAGTAAAGCTTCACTTCAGGTAACCTCAAGAACAAATTTTCCAGAAATCTCTTTTTAAGTTATAGAAATGTTCCCCATGTCCCCCTGATCACACTGCACTTGTTATTTTTGAAAATGATGAAGAAATGAGCATTAATCGAATCTATGAAATTTTTGACCTAAAAGAAGTTTGATTCAATTCATGCTGATTTCTGAAAATAAATGAGTTTCGTGCCTGGATTCTTGTTTGTGGTTGTTCACTGATCAATTCTGGAGAGTTTGAGGGTCTGGGGTGGTGTTTTGGGGTTGCTCAGGGAGGAGTTGGCCGGAGGTCTTCTCCGACCACCTGAAAGTCATTAAGTTGTTTAATTAGGGTTAGGGCAGAGTTTAAATGTGGGCCGTTTGATGAAGGTTTCCCGCGTGTGATGGAGGGCCCAGATGCGTTCACTTAAGTTTAATTAGGATTAATTTATTAATTAATTAAAATTAACTGAATTTGAATTGTGGTTGTTGGATAGCGCGTGTGGTCAAACCAATTTCCCCCAGGATCAATCCAGTCCATTAGATCAACATACTTTCCCTTTATTTAATTTTTATTTAATTTTTTCTCATTTGTTTTGCACAATTTATTAAAAATAGTTAGAAAATTCCAAAAAAATATTTTCTTCTGCATTTTGCATCCAAATAATTTTTTCCACCCAAAAACATTTTCATTTTTATTTTTTGCATTTAAAAACCATTTTAAAAATATTTAAATGTTTATTTTAATTAATTAATGGAAATTAATTAATTAAAATATCATTTAGGTCTCTAAAAATTCCCAAAAAATTCACATTGCATCTTAGGACATTTAGAAACATTGTCAAACCATTCATACAAATTTCTTTTTGGTTTTGAATCAACTTTGACATTTTTCTTTGAATTTAGGGTTCATAAAATCCCATTTTTGAACCCTAACTTCAAGAATTCTTTTATGCCTAACCATGAATGGTATGACATTGATTCTTTTTACATTGATCTTCATGTAGCATGTAGCATCTAGCATATTTTTGTCACAAATTTATATTGCATTTTTGATTTGATTTGAATTTTCCTTTTGAGGTACCTTAAAACCCTAGATAACTTAGAAAAATCACAACTTTCTTTAGGTTAAGAGTTAGGTCTTCTCCTTTGGGTTGTGATATCATATGGGGTTAGGGTTCCTTTGAGTTCATTTGCAATTTTTTATCTTATGTTTTGCTTTTGTTTTTGACTTTTGCATCTCATGTTGCATTAAAACCTTAATTTCTCATGTTCATTTGCATACATCTTGCATATGCATCCATTCATGAACTTGCCATGACATTTCATGCATTCACATGAATTCTAAGACATCTTAGGACACATTAGAATCATGCTTGATCATTTCTTCATTCATTTTCCATGATGTGCATTCATTTCATTCCATGAACTTTCATGTGCTTTCATGCTTCCTACATGCTTCATTTGCATTCTCATCTCTTGTATGAACATTCATAGCACTTGACATGTCTTTGCATCATCTCATAGCATCATTTTCATCATGTTTATGCTTCTGGTTTTGGTTTGCATCTTTGCATACATTCCATTTTCATTTCATTTCTTTCCTTTATGCTAACATTTTCAGGTGGTAAGTAATTTGAGAAGTGAATTTGCCTTCACTTCTCATTTCTCTTCTCATTCTCCTTATGCATCATTGCTGCATTTTTCTTTGCTTTAGATTGAGCGTGCTCATTCATGTTCATCATTCACTTTCTTTCTCCAAGTTACTTATCTTCTTCAGTGAAGTAAGTAACTTGTTTCTTCTGCTTTTCCTCCTTCCATCTGCTTCTTCCATTGGTGGCTTCTCTGAAGATCTCTTCCAAGCCTTACAAACCATAGGAACACCCAAGCATGACAATAATTAGGGTTGTAATTAGTCCCCCGTTAGCTTTTACCTTTGTGTCTTCTTTGTGTCTCTCTTCTCATCTCATAATCAGAGACTAAACCTTTAAGGTTTTAAGACTTTGTGATTAGGGTTATGCCTGCATCCTTCTCTTAGGATGGAGTGTATAACTTTAATCCTAAGTGTTAAACCCTTAATTTGTTTAAACCTCTTAATCAATCCATTTTAATAATCACTAAGACAATAGCTTGTAACTTGGGCCTTGCATTAGGGTTCTAATTCTTCCTTAATTGGTTAAGAAGGACTAACCCTAGTGTTAATGGACAAGTCCTCCTCAAGTTGTCTTACAAATCATAAAATTCACTTCTTAATCTCACCCCTGATCAAAATCCATTTAATAAAGGTTTGTTTTGTCATGAGGTTAATCCCTAATCATGGGTTAAGTTGAGGTATCTTCCTCAGCTTAAGTGCTCTCATCTATTATCCTTCTATTATGATGGTGTAATGAGTCCATTAAATCCTTGATTATGGCTTAAACTCATTACTTAACACTAAAAAAAAACTCCAAAAACATCTAAATAATAACAAGTAGGTTAATGATCTTAATCTTACATAATGGTAATTAAGTTTGAGATATTTATCTCATACTTAAGGTATTCTCATTATCCCTAATCAAAGGGAGGATATGAAGATTTTACTAACCCTTGGTTTAGGTTTAAGCTCATTAACTTATGACAAACACAAAAAGCAATAAAAGATTGAAAACACAAAAACAAAGCAATAATCGTCTCCTTCGTAATTCTTTTCTCATCAAACTCATTCACAAACAATAACTCGCTTCTTCCGTCTAATGCAAGACAGTTAGCACTCGAGCCAGACGGGTCATACACTTGAGCATAGACAAGTAAGCAGTTCATCAGTCAATTTATCTTTCAGTCTCTTTGAGTCGAACTACGGTGTTATGACTTCCTTATTGCATGAGAGGATACGTAGGCATAACTTAACTGTTATCGAACAAAAGTCTCTGTGTCTTCCCCCTCTTTCAGCATTATTTTTTTAAGCCTCATTTCCTGAGCAATTCACTTCACTTTACTTTCCTGCACTGACACCTGTACATTCTTTTCCAGCTTTTGCACAAAGATAGAACAGACACTACCCCTTTAAACACAAACTTTCAAGCGTGGATCCCGTCGAGTACGACGGACAATCTGGGTGCTAATACCTTCCCAGGTTGTAACCAACCCCCTTTCTCAGTTTCTCTGGTTCGCGACTGTCTTGTCCATATCTTTCCAGGTTTATGCACAATTACCTTTCCTTCGGGATAAAAATGCCTAGCTGGCGACTCTTTTCACTTCACCTTCATTTCATTTCTCCTTTCGCCGACCGTTAGCGTCTGTACCCTATCTGACGCTGTGTCTCTTAGCAGGAGCGACAGTGATATATACAAGATACGAACGAATATCGAAGACTTCTGTATAAGTATGTACAAGTATTGATCTGCTGGGGAAAAACGTGCGAGACACGGACAAGTGCCAAAAGATTGAGATAGGGACATAGACGAGTGTTTTAACTTGCTGGGGAAGTATGACACGGGCGAGTGTCAAAAAAAGAATATGTACAAGTTATGAACAAGTGTTTGAGAATTCTGTATGAGTAAGATACGGACGAATATCAAAAGGATTATGGCGACTTCACCAGGGAAATATGACACGGACGAGTGTCGAAAAGAGCATGTATAAATATGAATAGGAATTTGTACTTGAGAGTGAAAAGGGGATGTCTTGTCTTTTATCTGTAGGGGTTATGAGTTTTATATATTGCTGGTGAAGTAATATTGATATTTGCAGGTGACTTGCTTGAACCTGGCTTATGATTATGCAAATGTTTGATTTTTGTCGTAATGTTCTGTATTAGAAGGAATGCTACACTTTGTTTTGGGAAAAATGATGCGAATGCTATGATTATGCAAATGAGAAAACCGATCCAAGATCCGGATCCTGCGGGGATAAAGATCTCTGGTCTATCTGTCTGGAGGGAGAACTCCGCTGGGGATGAGGAAGTTTCAGCAACTCCGCTGGGGCAGTATTTCAGGCATTGCTCTATTGGGGAGAAAATTGCAGTTCTGACGGGGAATAGAAAGTTCATGACTACTTTGTTGGGGAAAATCCGTTAGACATCGCTCGGGAGATCCTGCTTGGGGAGGAGATAAATTCTGGGAAGTAATCCGTTGCCACTCCATCATCCAAGCGATACGATGGGGATTGATGAATTCCTCAAGGGATCCCCTGGGGGGATAAAAACTTTGCGAGGAAATACTTCTTGTCAAGGAGTCCTATTGATGATGTGATTATTGGCTTGGCTGGGGAATAATACTTGATATGCCCCATGCTATGAAAGATCGTCTGCCTTTAGTACCTGCAACCTGTCAAAAAGAAACGCACAATTGTCCCGAGGTACCCTCAACCGGATTCCGTCATAGGAGTTAGATTTTCCTGAGAGCAACATATTTCCTGCAAGCTTTTAAAAAGAAATGGCCTATATATTTTCATGCACATGTTGTATTACGAATTCTGGACATTTTTCAAACAAAATCAAGAGGTAAAAATAAAGAAACAAGGTGTGACTGAATATTATGATTTTATTGATGTGTGTGCCCTGAATAGGCAAGTACATTCAAAGAAGCGAATCCCCTGAAAGGAGGAGATTGCTGCAAATAAAAAATGTTGGCAAAGTTGAAGATGACGCTCCAGTGAGTTTCCTTTTCTATGACCTATATGACCTTGACGTTCTTCTTATCTTGCTTTCTGAAGAGGGTTGATTCTGACCGACGATTTATCCTCTCGAAGCTTGCCATGTTGTGAGTGATACAAACGAATTCAGAATGCAGTTGTTCGCTTTTTCCCTGATTTTGCGTGGATCGCCCTTTCGGGTTTTCAATCCACCGGGATACCCATTTTTGCCTGAGCTGTCCGATGTGGCTTTTCAACTCAGCGGGTGTACATTTTTTCAATTTTCCCTTATTTTTGCCCGAGTCTTTTATTCTGTTTTTGACTCGCCGGGATGCCCTATTTTTGCCTGGACTTACATTTTGTTTTTATGTCCAGTGGGTCATTTTATGCGAAGTATTTTTTAACTGCATCTAAATTCACAGGAGATAAGAAATCCTCGCCATCCATAGTAGTGAGCATCAGTGCTCCACCAAAGAAGACTTTGTTTACTATGAATGGGCCTTCGTAGTTTGGCGTCCATTTACCCCTGTGGTCTGTATGAGGTGGAAGAAGTCTTTTCAGAACAAGCTCTCCCACATGGTATTCCTGAGGTCTGACTTTCTGATCGAAGGCTTTCTTCATTCATTTTTGATGTAACTGCCCATGACAGATGGCTGCTAATCTCTTTTCTTCAATCAGACTCAGTTGATTATATCGAGATCGAACCCATTCTGTTTCATCCAGTTTCACATCCATCATTACCCGTAAGGAGGGTAGTTCAACTTTAACAGGTAGGACAACTTCCATACCATACACAAGCTGATAAGGTATTGCCCCAGTAGATGTTCTGATAGAGGTTCGGTACCCATTAATGAGCTAAAGACGTGTCTAATTATGCGTCTAGCGGTATCTTAACTGCAAGTGCACAGCCTATCGAAGTAATATTTAAGATTATCGATCCACAGGGATTCTATGGTTACTTAGTGCTAGATGAACTTCTAGTTTAGCTAAGGCGAATGGTTGTCACGATTTTTTTGTTGATTTTAGAATATTAAAGGCTAAATTAAATTTAAGTTTTAATGAAATGATACTAAGGCGGTCGGTATGTAATTATACTAACTTAGGTGGGTCAATCTAACCTAGGCTTATAAAGATGTTTACTTAATCTATTCGGTAGAGATTACCAGTTTAAATACCCTCAACTCACACTCTCGTGGTCTTATATCAGATCTTATCCCTAAAGCCCTATGCCTGCTCTCGCTAGCCCATAAGTGTTTAGAGGTAATTTTTGGAAACTAAGTAATTCTAATTTATTTTAAAGCGCTCTCGCTGTGTTTAATTTAAATGCCTAACTTTAGCTATCTGGTTAAAACCTCACACTCTCGTGGTCTTGACCTAACCTAATACTCTTTTCTTACTCTCGTAACGAAAAGGTCTATTTAATTAAAAAGTATCAGCCAGAATGTTAAGTGATTAATTATTTTTAGCCTATGGTTATATTTTACCGGTTAAGTTTGTTCTAACTACATACCGCCCTAAGGTGTTTAGCTACTCATCGATGTTGAACCAGACAGAGACAGAAAATTAAATAATAAAATACTCATGGCAGGAAAATAAATAAACATTATAAATAATTAAATTGCAATATAATAAAAAAAACCTGGTTAACAATATTAGAGCAGACTCCTTCTTCCACAGACCGGAAAGCTCGGAGTTGGCGAAATAAAAAATAAACGAATGCTGAAGGTTTAGTAAAAATATAAATATATATAACAATTTCCTGATGTTGAAAATTGTTATATGGCGGGTTTGGATACAATAAGAACGAAACAGAAAATAATGCAGAAATAAGAAACGGGTCGTAAATCAGTTCGGCAGAGCTTCCGCAGGAATTTGAATAAAAAATGCTCTGTCCATTCTTCATAAAACTGGTGCTATTTATAGAACTCTAAATGGGCTGGATTTTTGGATCTTTGTTGTTTGGGCCTTGCTGAATTTGTGGAGAGAATGCAGGAACATGGAAAATATTTAGGAAACAGATTCTTCACGTAATGGCTTGACGTAGTCTTGGTCAAAAACCTAAAATAATCCTTGTCACGGTCGTGATAATGCTTTCACGTTCGTGTCCTGCAGTTTTTAAGTGTCACGGTCGTGACACTTCTCTTACGGTCGTGATGCTTCCTTTTGGGGTGTCACGGTCGTGACACCCTTGTAACGGTCGTGAATGCTGCAAAATATGCAGTTTTGCAGGAAGCTTCATTTCTTCATCTTTTTATGATTGATTTTGTTCCTTTTTCTCTTAGTTCATGATTTAGCTCCACATAATGGTGTACCTGCAAAATGGTAAGAAAAACTCGAGAAATCGAGTGTTAAAACGATGATTATTCGATAAAACGCTAATGAAACCTAGCAATATAATCGATACGTTTTCTCGTTATCAAACTTCCCCAAACTTAAACCTTTGCTTGTCCTCAAGCAAATAGTCGGTTGAAAATCGGCGGACAAGATGTTATTCACGCATACTCATAACAAATCATACGAGGGATCGTTTTGTCGGATAATCCGATACTTTGATAGAACACTACCGATACACTAATGACGCAAGCAACAAGCTATGTCGTCGACTTCCCGTTAAATGAGCCAATCGGCAATTACTTTACGATTTCACCTAAAGTTTTTCGATCTTATTTTGCCCGGTTTCATTCTAGCGCAATCACATTAAGCCCTTTGCCTTAGCACGCACGTAGTGGGGTAGCCGGTTAGCGACTTTGATCCTTTTTAAGCACGGGGTCTGGTACACGAGTGTGGTAACCCTACATTTTGTATCCGATTTGGAGGTTGTGGGGGATCGAGCCGTAGCACGCCCTACCGAGTTCAGAACCAGTACCTCTGAACCAACCCGCAATGGACTCCTTCTCATATTTCTCGTTTCTTATATGCGACCGTGTACTTTGGTGCAATTTCTTTTCATTTTGCGTCGAGATATGAAGGATCATTATTGATTAGGCATCAAACGCTTATATTCATCGGCTCCCCACGTGGTTTGTGTTCCGACGGTGCTGACTGCTAGTATAAACTACTCGGGGTTACTTTTGAACTGAAACTAGAAGTGTACTTGTAATGGTAATCGGGATAGAATCGCTTAAGTAGGAAGTCAAAGGTGTCAAGATTGTATTGGTCTTGTTTAATCGTTCTCAGCTTCCTATTTACGATTTCGTAGGTAAGTCGGGTAATGCGAATAATTAAAAAATTTTCGGTTATGGCTAAATAAGCGGGGAAAATTTGAACTAAAGAAAATATCATAAAGATTTTGCATGCTTCATTAACTTACTAAAAGGAAATACAACGGAATTGAAAATACAACGAAATGGAAAAATGCGAAAAGGAAAAATACGGAAATGAAAGGTACCTCTCCCACACTATATCAGACATTGTCCTCAATGTTGTGATATAAATGCGGTTAAAGTACAGTACAAACGACAAAAACTAAAAACAAACATAAGAAAAACTAAAACTATGGCTGCTGAGGACCGCGGGGTCGGCTTCTGGTGCGGGAGCGGCGTCTGGAAGGAGTCGCTTCAGGATCAGAACCGGTGCTGGTGGTCCCAGTGATGTCGATACGCAAGGCGTCTAACTCGCTGAAAATCTCGTTAAACCTCTCATTAGTAGCTGCCTGGTTTGCTGCAATCGTGCCGAGTAAAGCATCGTACTGCTCCTTCTGCCTTCGCTCCAGTGCGGCGTTCATCTGGTTCTGCTGATGAATCGCACGGAGGACATCCTCAAGAGTGAAATCTGGTGCAGTAGGCTGTCGGGTAGATGACTCTGGTATATCCTGGACAGTCTCAGCTGCATCCAGAGCGTCCTGCATCTCATCCGCAGGGAGATCTGCCTGATCATGGATAGGAGCGTGGTCAGCAGCATCAAGTAGAACAAAGAGCCAGTTGGCTCGGCTGGATGGGTCGATGCGGTCGCGGGACGGCATAATGATATGGTGAAATACGGTGCCATGGACAACAGGGCTATACCTGCCATCCTCTCGCTGCGCAATCAGGTGAGCGGACCTACAATAACTCTTGGTGAGGAATTCTGCGGCTAGGTGAGGCTGATCTGCGACCAAGTCACCAAGCCCCAACTGAATGGCAAGGGTGGTGACAATGCCGCCAATGAAGAACGGAGTGGATCCTCTGTGTGCAATAGCCTGGATGTGGTAAAGCATGAAAGGGGCAGCATTGATCGGCTCGTCATTAAGAGCACAATGCAAGAATAGAAGCTCCTTGGAGTTGAGCTTATGGTTGCTTTCTCGAGCGAAGATGGTGTTGCAAATGACTCGGTGGAAGTAGCGGATGGCCGGATTGTGAATGTGCGTAGCGTTGAGGCTTTGGAAGGCGGATGCACGGGTGTTGGTTAAGTCGTGCCATAGAGTGAAAGCTTGTTCACTAAAATTATCGGGCACGCGACGGTGAGCTTCAGTTCCGTGATCGAAGCCTAATAACTCGGCGATCCTATCTTGCGAGAGGTTGAACTCTTGGCCATGCAATCTGAATTTTGCAAAACCGGTGAGCTGACTCAGAGAACCGGTGCCGATGATGTAACTGAATGAGCTTAAGAACTCCAGTGTCAGAAGTTCGAAGGTTGGCTGAGGTTGACTGCAAAGGTCCCAGAGCCCGACTTTTTGAAGCAGGTTCGTAACACTGGCAAGCATTCCGAGTTCCCTCAAACACACAGTGTCGATGTAACGTGTAGGTTGCACACCGCGGTTTTGGAATCGGAGAAATCGTTCTCTCTGAGTTTCTCCAGCATCACCTTCTCTAAAAGTAATAGTATCCATTGCATGCAAGAGCTTAGAGTGAAGAATGAAGATTTTTGAAGTTTTGTGAAAAAATTGGTAAAATGAAAGAAAAATTGATTCGGGATAAATAATGGAGAGTGAGAATGTAGTAGGTTGTGATAATGGGTGGTTAATGAGTTTAAAGATGGTAAATGGGGGGTTACGGAGGTTATGGAGAAGATGGGTAGTTTTTTAGGAAGTTATGGAGAAGAAGAAGAAGAGGCACGAAGAGAAACAGTTCTGTCTCTCACGAATCCTGGTATATGGGTCGTCACGGTCGTGACAGGGGTACGACGGTCGTGACACTCAAAATGAGCACGTCACGATCGTTATGGGGCAGTGACGACCGTGAGGGCTTGCTTCTTAGAATAATTTCCAGAAAACACTTTCTCACTTGTTTCACATATTTTATATTAATGTATTTTCTTCATTAACACTCATATTAAATTATAAACACCATATAGTATATAGTTCCAACACAGTACTTCAATAACTTGCAAGGCATGAGAGATTTGTATATATAATGAATAAATTCAAGCATAACAGTACATAGAATGAAAAATACATAAATTGCTAAAAATGGAGAAATTTTGGAATTAAAGATGCATCGTATAAAGTAATTGAAAATGAAATTACATAAACGGAAATTTGCGGTAAGAAATTGTTGCGAAAAAATAAATCTAACTAGAAACGAAAACAATGGAAAAAATAAACTAAATCACTTATAACATTATCAAAAGCGTTTCTTCAAGTCTTCGATGGCGGAATTCAAGTGATAGAACTGTTCGCAGGTTATGTCAGTCAACCCTATAATATCCAATCGCATGCTCTTAATGTCTTCTTTAAATAAGTTAATGTCAGTTTGGTAAGCATTGAGAGTGTTCATGATGTTTTGCAAGTTGTTAGCATAATCTCCTTGATTCACTTCAGGGGTTTCATACACTTCTTCAGTGTGGCCAATGTCATGGTAACCAGGAGGCGTCTCAGGGTCAGTTTCGACATCGGTCATTGTATCATCTTTTATCTTGTAAGACTGAGGTGTTTTAGGAGTGGGTGGATAATCAGGTGGGTTTAACTCATAAAGCCAGTTATCCTTATTGTGAACACTTACTCTAGCATGGTTAGGCAATGTGAACAGGGTTACTACCTCGTTCCGGATTAGGTACTCAAAAGGTGGATGTCCTAAATTCCTTATGATATGTCTATTAAAGCAGAAGTTAAGATCCATAGGACGGATGTTACCTAAACGGTTGCACCTGTGCAATTGGTACCTAAGTCCTAAAGCATCAACAATCATGGTTACAATACCTCCTACTAAGATAGGTAATTCAGGTTCTTCTTGGATACGGGTGAAGGTTTGCATCATGAAAGGTACACCATTAACAGGCTGTCCATTAGTGAAACATGACATAATAAATATTTCATCTTTAGAAACTCCGGTAATGTTTTCTTCTTTTCCAAAGAATGTGTGGGCAAGGAATTTATGGAAGTAACGGAGAGCAGGATTATGGATCTCATCATTATTCATGCCATTTGGTTCAGGGTGGTAGTTTCCGGTTAAAGTTCCCCAAAAGAAATCTAGCTCAATATCCATCAATTCTACCTGTGTGGTAGTAAAAGCAAATGGTCCACTAGGGAATCCTAACAAGTCAGCTAGTTCTTTATGGTTGAAGTCATATTCTATTCCAAATAGGCGGAAACTAATAAATCCTTTCCTAAATCCAAAACCGCGCTCAGGTAGGTAAATTAAGGAGCTAAGGAACTCAAGGGTGAGCTCGCGGTAAGTCACAAACTTATGTTGGATCAATGCATTCTCCCATCCGAGTCGGTTAAGCAAGTACATGATGCTATCATGTATTCCTAAGGTTTCCATAGTCCGATCATCCGGGTGCAGGGTCAAATCCATTTGCCTCTGTGATAACTCTTCAAATTTCATTCTTTGGTTCCTACCTCTAAATTTGGTTTACATATGGTTAATTGGTTGGTTAGCCATGGTCAGTGCAAATATGGAGGAAACAAATCGGGGGAAGAAGGAAAGTGGAAAAGACTTTTTAGAAAATCTGTAAAAAGTGATTTAAGATAAAAATAAGAAAATGAAATGCATAATGTAATGGCAATAATAGTAATATAAAATAAAACTATAAAATGACAAAACAAATAAACAAATAGTAAACGATAAATAATAAAATGATAAAGAGAATAATTTAAATAATTAAATGAGTAAATGGGTTGCCTCCCACTAAGCGTTGTTTTTATCGTCAAAAGCCTGACGTAATGCTTAGGTTTAGATTAATCAGGGGATTCAGTGGACAATTCTAAAAGCTTTAGATTATTCGCATAATCTCTATTTTCAACTTTATGATAATGTTTTAAACGTTGTCCGTTTACTATGAATGGTTCACTATTCCTACCCTTAATTTCTATTGCTCCACTTGGGAATACTTTAATTATTTCAAAGGGTCCTGACCATCTAGATTTTAATTTTCCAGGAAAGAGCCTAAGTCTTGAGTTAAAGAGGAGTACAACGTCTCCCACACTAAATTCTTTCCTAGATAGGCGTTTATCATGCCATCACTTAGTTCTTTCTTTATATATCTTAGCATTCTCATAAGCATCTAGCCTTAATTCTTCTAATTCGTTAATGTCTAGGATTCGCTTTTCTCCTGCAGCATTATAGTTTATATTGAGAGTTCTAATCGCCCAATAAGCTTTGTGTTCTAGTTCTACCGGGAGGTGACAATATTTTCCATAAACTAGTTTGAAAGGTGTAGTACCTATGGGTGTCTTGTAAGCGGTCCTATAAGCCCATAAAGCTTCATTAAGTTTAGATGACCAATCTTTCCGAGATATGGCGACAGTTTTTTCTAAGATTTGTTTAATTTCTCTGTTTGAGACTTCGACTTGTCCACTTGTTTGTGGATGATATGGTGTAGCCACACGGTGTCTTACTCCATACTTAGATAGTAATTTGTCAAATATTTTTGAGATGAAGTGCGAGCCACCGTCACTTATGACGAGTCTAGGCACACCAAATCTGGGAAAGATTATATTTTTGAAAAGCTTTATTACTACTCGCGTATCGTTTGTAGGAGAAGCTATGGCTTCAATCCATTTCGAAACATAATCAACAGCTACGAGTATGTAATTATTACCGAAAGATGATGGGAATGGTCCCATGAAATCTATTCCCCAGACGTCAAAGATTTCTACTTCTAATATTCCTTTTTGAGGCATTTCATCTCTTCTTGAAATATTGCCAGTGCGTTGACACCGATCGCAATTTATAACAGCGATGTGGACATCCTTCCATAGATTAGGACAGAATAAGCCGGCTTGCAAGATTTTTGCACAAGTTTTGGAAGTGCTTGCATGTCCACCATAAGGAGATGAATGGCATTGAGCAATGACATTTTCTATTTCTTCTTCGGGAATACATCGGCGAAAGATTCCATCTGGTCCTCTTTTGAACAATAATGGTTCATCCCAATAGTAATGTTTCAGATTATGAAAGAATTTCTTTTTCTGCTGATAGGTTAGATCGGGTGGAAGAGCTCCTGCGGCTAGGTAGTTGACAATGTCAGCGTACCATGGCAGTCCTACAGTTGTCTGGATTGTTTCCACGGATTCTGGTTCATTTATGTCTAACTGAGCTAGGTCGCTTCCTATTTGTGCTATCAGCTGTTCATACGGAAAATCATCGTTAATCGGCACTTGTTCGGGTTTAATACCTTCTATTCTAGATAAATGGTCCGCTACGACGTTCTCAGTACCTTTCTTATCTTTTATTTCTAGATCAAATTCTTGTAAAAGTAAAATCCATCTTAAGAGTCTTGGTTTAGCATCTTTCTTAGTTAATAAATATCGGATAGCAGCATGGTCTGTGTAAATGATTATTTTCGCTCCAACTAAGTAAGAACGGAATTTGTCAAGCGCAAAGACAACTGCTAACAATTCTTTTTCGATAGTGGCGTAGTTCATCTGGGCAGAATCCAAGGTTCTACTGGCATAGTAAATCACATGAAGTTTCTTTTCCTTCCTCTGGCCTAGAACTGCGCCTACAGCATAGTCACTCGCATCGCACATGATTTCAAAAGGTAATCTCCAGTCAGGGGGTTGCATGATTTGTGCGGTGATGAGGGCTGTTTTTAGAGTTTCGAATGCTTTAAGACAATCTTCATTGAATATGAACTCAGCGTCTTTCATTAATAAACCAGTAAGAGGTTTAGTGATTTTCGAGAAATCTTTGATGAATCGTCGGTAAAAACCGGCGTGTCCTAAAAAGCTTCGTATTTCTCGAACGGTTTTAGGGGGTTGAAGATCTTTTATTACTTCAATCTTAGCTTTATCAACTTCAATTCCCTTGTCGGATATTACATGACCTAATACGATTCCTTCGTTGACCATAAAATGACATTTCTCCCAGTTAAGCACGAGGTTTACTTTTACACATCTTTCTAATACCATTTCTAAGTTTGATAAACATCCTTCAAAACTTTGCCCGCATACAGAGAAGTCGTCCATGAACACTTCCATGATATTGTCTATAAAATCTGCGAAGATTGACATCATACATCTTTGAAAGGTTGCAGGAGCGTTGCATAATCCAAAGGGCATTCGTCTATAGGCGAACATTCCATAAGGGCATGTGAATGTAGTCTTCTCTTGATCATCTGGATGGATAGGGATTTGGAAAAATCCTGAGTAACCGTCAAGATAACAGAAGTAAGAATGCTTGGCTAATCGTTCTAACATTTGATCTATAAAAGGTAGTGGGAAATGATCTTTTCGAGTGGCTTTGTTTAGTTTACGATAATTTATGCATACTCTATATCCCGTCACTACTCTTTGCGATATCGATTCGCCTTGAGCGTTCTTCACAACAGTGATACCTCCTTTCTTTGGCACTACATGTATTGGACTAACCCATTCACTATCAGAGATTGGATATATTATTCCGGCATCTAGTAATTTTTTAACTTCTTCTTTTACTACAGTGCTAAGGGTTGGGTTAATTCTTCTTTGAGATTCTCTGGAGGTTCTGCAATCTTCTTCTAGCAGAATACGATGCATACAAACTGAAGGACATATTCCTTTGAGATCAGATATGTTATATCCTAATGCAGTTGGATATTTCTTCAAGACATCTAAAAGTTTCTTTGTTTCTATAGTTCCTAAACTGGAATTTATTATAACTGGTCTTTTACATTCAACGTCTAAGAATTCGTACCTTAGGTTATGAGGTAAAGTTTTTAATCCTAATGTAGGTTTATCTTTACTTGGCATGGGATCCGGTGTAAGTGCTAAACTTTCGCTTAGACTATCATCCTGATATGGTTTACGCCAATTATCATCTTCGAAAATCGGAGGGATTTGAATTTTCATTATTTCAGAATAAGTGGTCTCTTTTAGTTCCATTTCTCTTACACATTCGTCAATTACGTCCAATAGATAGCATGTATCCTCTATAGCTGGTGATTGTAAGAATTGTGTTAAAATAAATTCAACTTTTTCTTCACCTACTTCAAAGGTTAGCTTTCCTCTTTTTACGTCTATTATAGCTCCGGCGGTAGCTAAGAATGGTCTTCCTAGTATGATAGGTGTAGTGGAGTCTTCAGAGATGTCCATGATTATAAAATCAGTAGGGATGTAGAATTGTCCTATACGTACTGGGACGTTCTCTAGTATGCCTACAGGATATTTAACAGAGCGATCGGCTAGTTGAACAGACATTTTAGTTGGTCTCAGGTCTCCCATGTCTAGCCTTTTGCAAATCGTTAAGGGCATAACACTGATACTGGCTCCTAAATCGCATAGAGCTTTGTCAATGACGAATTTTCCTATTACACAGGGTATAGAGAAACTTCCTGGATCTTTTAGCTTAGGAGGCATTTTATTCTGAATTATAGCGCTACACTCGGCAGTAAGTGTAACTGTTCCGTTATCCTCTATCTTTTTCTTATTGGATAAGATTTCTTTTAAAAACTTAGCATACGAGGGTATTTGGGTAATTGCTTCTGTAAACGGAATAGTAATATTCAACTGTTTCAGAAGTTCGACAAATTTCTTAAATTGACCCGTCGTCTTGGAATTTATTAATCTTTGAGGGTACGGAATTGGTGGTTTATAGGGTGGTGGAGGCACATAAGGTTGTTCTTTCTCCACTACCTCTTGATTGTCATCTTCCTCTTCTTCTGGATCATTCACCACTTCAGTCGGTTTATCCGGTTTTTGGTGCATGGCTGGATTGTCAAGTCTTGGATCGGTAGGTCCGTCAAGTTCCTTGCCACTTCTTAATATCACAGCGTTAGCATGTCCTTTCGGATTAGGTTGAGGTTGTCCAGGGAATACTCCAGCTGGTGCAGCAGTAGGTGCTTGTTGTTGAGCTACTTGTAAAATCTGAGTTTCTAGCATTTTGTTATGTGTAGCTAATGCATCTACTTTGCTCACTAATTGTTTGATCTGCTCACTAGTGTGAATGTTTTGGTTTAAGAAGTCCTTGTTTGTTTGAGATTGGTTAGCTATAAAGTTCTCCATCATCAACTCAAGGTTCGATTTTCTAGGGACATTAGGAGCAGTCTTTTGATATCCTGGTGATGTAGTTGGTGCTTGACCTGGTGCGTATAAAGCATTGTTATTCTTATAGGAGAAGTTCGGATGATTTTTCCAACCTGGGTTATATGTGTTTGAGTAAGGGTTTCCTTGAGCATAATTCACTTGATCAGTGGGAGTTCCTGTCAATAGTTGACAATCAGAAACTTTGTGTCCTGAAACTCCACATAACTCACTGTTAGGTGTTACTGCAGCCACGTTGGCTGTTGGTGTTATGGCCAAGTTGTCGATCTTTTGGCTTAGTTGGTCAAACTTCGCGTTGACTTGGTCCATACTACTTACTTCATACATACCTCCCTTTGTTGGTTTCTCAGTTGCGACTCTCTCGCTTCCCCAAAGGTAATGATTTTGAGCCATACTTTCGATAAGTGCATAGGCATCATTATATTCTTTATCCATCAATGCACCGCCCGCGGAAGCGTCAATTGTCATTCTTGTATTGTACAAGAGTCCATTATAGAAGGTATGGATGACCATCCATTCTATTAATCCATGATGTGGACAAAGTCTCAGCAGATCCTTATAGCGTTCCCAAGCTTCGAATAATGATTCACTTTCTCGTTGCTTAAATCCGTTGATCTGAGCTCTCAGCATAGCTGTCTTGCTAGGTGGAAAATATCTGTTCAAGAAAACTCTCTTTAGTTCCTCCCACGTAGTTACTGAGATTGAAGCCAAGCTCTTGCTCTGTCTCGAAGCGAAAAAGGAAATAAACGTAATCTAATAGCTTCTTGGGTAACTCCATTGGCTTTTACGGTATCGGCATATTGCACAAAGATCGAAAGATGAAGATTCGGATCCTCGGTAGGATTTCCGGCGAATTGATTTTGTTGCATGGCTGATATCAACGAAGGTTTTAGTTCGAAATCGTTTCGGTTGATAGCCGGCGCTGCAATGCTTGAATGCGGTTCAGCTTGCGAAGGACTGACGTAATACTTGAGTGGATGATTCTGTTCTTCAGCCATCTCTGCGTCCTTTGATGTTACGACTGGTTTAGGCGGATCTAATTGAAGATCTGGAATATTGTAATTATTTTCGTAATCGAATATACGTCTTCTTACGTGTAAGAAGCGTTCCGATTCAGGGATTAGAGGTTGCAAGTCTTCGCTTTTAGAGCGAGTACTTGGCATACACTCGGAAATTAAATTAAATTAAATAGTTGATACCTTAGTCTAGACAATGCTACCTAAATGCACTAGTAACTAAATTAAGGAATCCCCGGCAACGGCGCTAAAAACTTGATGGGCTAAAGACGTGTCTAATTATGCGTCTAGCGGTATCTTAACTGCAAGTGCACAGCCTATCGAAGTAATATTTAAGATTATCGATCCACAGGGATTCTATGGTTACTTAGTGCTAGATGAACTTCTAGTTTAGCTAAGGCGAATGGTTGTCACGATTTTTTTGTTGATTTTAGAATATTAAAGGCTAAATTAAATTTAAGTTTTAATGAAATGATACTAAGGCGGTCGGTATGTAATTATACTAACTTAGGTGGGTCAATCTAACCTAGGCTTATAAAGATGTTTACTTAATCTATTCGGTAGAGATTACCAGTTTAAATACCCTCAACTCACACTCTCGTGGTCTTATATCAGATCTTATCCCTAAAGCCCTATGCCTGCTCTCGCTAGCCCATAAGTGTTTAGAGGTAATTTTTGGAAACTAAGTAATTCTAATTTATTTTAAAGCGCTCTCGCTGTGTTTAATTTAAATGCCTAACTTTAGCTATCTGGTTAAAACCTCACACTCTCGTGGTCTTGACCTAACCTAATACTCTTTTCTTACTCTCGTAACGAAAAGGTCTATTTAATTAAAAAGTATCAGCCAGAATGATAAGTGATTAATTATTTTTAGCCTATGGTTATATTTTACCGGTTAAGTTTGTTCTAACTACATACCGCCCTAAGGTGTTTAGCTACTCATCGATGTTGAACCAGACAGAGACAGAAAATTAAATAATAAAATACTCATGGCAGGAAAATAAATAAACAATATAAATAATTAAATTGCAATATAATAAAAAAAAAACCTGGTTAACAATATTAGAGCAGACTCCTTCTTCCATAGACCAGAAAGCTCGGAGTTGGCGAAATCAAAAATAAACGAATGCTGAAGGTTTAGAAAAAATATAAATACATATAACAATTTCCTGATGTTGGAAATTGTTATATGGCGGGTTTGGATACAATAAGAACGAAACAGAAAATAATGCAGAAATAAGAAACGGGTCGTAAATCAGTTCGACAGAGCTTCCGCAGGAATTTGAATAAAAAATGCTCTGTCCATTCTTCATAAAACTGGTGCTATTTATAGAACTCTAAATGGGCTGGATTTTTGGATCTTTGTTGTTTGGGCCTTGCTGAATTTGTGGAGAGAATGCAGGAACGTGGCAAATATTTAGGAAACAGATTCTTCACGTAATGGCTTGACGTAGTCTTGGTCAAAAACCTAAAATAATCCTTGTCACAGTCGTGATAATGCTTTCACGTTCGTGTCCTGCAGTTTTTAAGTGTCACGGTCGTGACACTTCTCTTACGGTCGTGATGCTTCCTTTTGGGGTGTCACGGTCGTGACACCCTTGTAACGGTCGTGACTACTGCAAAATATGCAGTTTTGCAGGAAGCTTCATTTCTTCATCTTTTTATGATTGATTTTGTTCCTTTTTCTCTTAGTTCATTATTTAGCTCCACATAATGGTGTACCTGCAAAATGGTAAGAAAAACTCGAGAAATCGAGTGTTAAAACGATGATTATTCGATAAAACGCTAATGAAACCTAGCAATATAATCGATACGTTTTCTCGTTATCACCCATGCAAGGCAAATGGTAGCATTTTGTGCCAGTCTTTATAGGTGACTACCATCTTCTGCACAATCTTCTTGATATTCTTATTGGTTGCCTCAATAGCGCCGTTCATCTTCGGCCTGTAAGGAGAAGAGTTGTGATGTTGGATTTTGAAGTCCCGACAAAGTTCTGCCATCATCTTGTTGTTCAAATTGGAACCATTATTAGTAATGATTCGCTCGGGAACCCCATATCGACAGATGATATCCCTTTTCAGAAATCGAGCCACCACTTGCCTGGTGACATTTGCGTATGAAACTGCTTCAACCCATTTGGTGAAGTAATCAATGGCTACCAGGATGAATTTGTGACCATTTGAAGCAGTCAGTTCAATTTTTCCAATCATATCAATTCCCCACATGGCGAAGGGCCAAGGTGAAGACATTACATTCAAAGGATTCAGAGGCACATGCACTTTATCTGCGTAGATCTGGCATTTGTGGCATTTTCTGGCATATGCACAACAGTCAGCATCCATTGTGATCTAGTAGTAACCCGATCTTAATAGCTTATTTGCCATTGCATGTCCTCCGGCATGGGTACCGAAAGAACCTTCATGTACTTCGTGCATAAGTAGGTCTGCTTCCTTCTTGTCAGCACATCTGAGCAGGACCATGTCGAAGTTTCGCTTGTACAAAGAACCATCAGTATTGAGGAAGAAACTACCAAGCTAGCCTTCTTAATGTCTTCTTATCATTCACTGATGCCCCAGGTGGGTATGTCTGATTCTCCAAGAAGAATTTGATGTCATGGTACCAAGGCTTGTTATTGGTGACAGTGTCCACAGAGAATACATATGTCGGTCTGTCCAGTCTGCATACCAAAATCCGAGGCACATAATTGGCAGCTTGTACTTTGATCATGGATGAAATGGTAGCCAAAGCGTCTTCAAACTGATTCTCGTCTCGAGGGATGTATTCAAGCTTAACTATTATGAAGAAGGTCAACAATCTCCTCGTATAGTCACGGTAGGGAATCAAATGCTCCTGATGAGTGTACCACTTGCCGTTGGTCTGGTTGATTACCAAAGTTGAATCTCCGAATACATTCAAGGTTTTGATCCTGAGGTCAATGGCTTCCTCAAGTCCCATGATACAAGCTTCGTATTCTGCTTCTTTGTTAATGCAGGCAAAGGTGAGCCTTACTGAGAAAGGCATATGAACCCCTTTAGGTGTAATAAGCACTGCATCAACCCCACGACCGTTACAATTAACTGCCCCGTCAAACATCATAGTCCATGCTTCTTCTGGGTCAGGCCCTTCAGGGTGAATAGGCTCTTCACAATCTTTTGCTTTTAAGAACATGATGTCTTCATCAGGGAAATCAAACCTCATAGGCTGGTAATCATCAATGGGTTGCTCAGCCAGATAATCAGACAATACACTGCCTTTGATGGCCTTTTGAGAGGTGTACTGAATGTCATATTCTGTTAGAATCATTTGCCACCTGGAAACCCTTCTGGTAAGTGTTGGCTTCTCAAATATGTACTTGACTGGATCCATCTTTGAGATCAATAAGGTAGTATGAGTCAACATATATTGTCTTAGTCGGCGAGCAGCCCACGCTAAAGCGCAACAAGTTTTCTCGAGCAGTGAATAACGTTGTTCACAGTCGGTAAACGTTTTGCTTAGATAGTATATTGCATACTCTTTTCGACCAGACTCGTCATGCTGGCCCAACACACACCCCATTGATTCTTCTAATACTGTCAGATACATAATTAGAGGTCTTCCTTCGATTGGAGGCATGAGAATTGGAGGTTCTTGCAGATACTCTTTGATCTTGTCAAAAGCTCTCTGACAATCATCGTTCCACCTGACTGTTTGTTCTTTTCTTAACAGCTTGAACAAGGGTTCGCAGGTTGCAGTGAGATGAGATATGAACCTTGAGATGTAGTTCAATCTACCTAAGAACCCTCAAACTTCTTTCTCAGTCTTAGGTGCAGGCATTTCCTGAATTGCTTTGACTTTATCGGGATCACCCTCAATTCCTTTTTCACTTACAATAAAACCCAACAGCTTACCAGAACGTACCCCGAATGTGCACTTGTTGGGATTCAATTTCAACTGATACTTTCTCAAACGCTTGAAAAGTTTCAATAGAGTCACCAAATGATCTTCTTCTATAAGGGACTTGGAAATCATATCATCCATATAGCACTCGATTTCCTTATAGATCATATCATGGAATAACGTTACCATAGCCCGTTGATAAGTTGCACCGGCATTCTTCATACCAAACGGCATTACCTTATAGCAAAACGTTCCCCAAGGTGTGATGAAGGTTGTCTTCTCCATGTCTTCAGGTGACATCTTGATTTGATTGTATCCAGAAAATTCGTCCATGAAGGAAAATACCGAGAACTGAGTTGTGTTGTCTACAAATACATCAATGTGAGGTAATGGGAAATCATCTTTTGGGCTAGCTCTGTTCAGGTCCCAGTAATCCACACATATACGCACCTTGCCATCCTTCTTAGGCACGGGTACAATGTTAGCAACCCATGGCGGGTAACTAGTTACAGCAAGAAAACCGGCGTCCCACTGCTTTTGTACTTCTTATTTGATTTTCATGGCCATATCTGGGCGAGTACGGAGTAATTCTGTTTAACTGGCGGACAATCTTCTTTCAATGGCAACCTGTGCATGACGATGTCTGTATCTAAACACGACATATCCTGATAAGACCAAGCAAACACATCGACATACTCTCGAAGGATACTGATGAGTTGTTCTTTCACTGGAGCTTGCAGACTGGCCCCGATCTTCACCTCTTTCACATCTTCCTCGGTACCAAGATTGGCGGTTTCAACCTCCTCCTGATGAGGAGCAATCACCTTTTCCTCTTGTCTCAACAACCTGGCCAACTCTTCAGGCAAATCATAGTCTTCATCAACCCCTTCATTTGCTTGATTAATCGGATTGTCGAAGTCATACGAGGTCATAGCAGTGTCGTTGTCGGTGCAATCTGGAGGATTATCTCTGCAAGGGTTGAGATTTGTTCATTTTAATGATTGATTTTATCTTATTTAGAAAAAAAGTGAGTGAAGTTACTTATTTGAGAAAAAACATTGCCATTTATTTTTTTGTGCGAAAATAACAAAAATGAAAGACAGTGAGCGAAAAAAAGATCGTTTGCAAAAGATGTCCATTGTTCATTAATCATTCATTTGCACAAAATACAAATATGGCCCTATTACAAAATGATTCCTGACACCTTGGGCAAGAAGTAGGACTTGATGCATGCTTAAACAGGAAATAATAATTACTCTACAAAGATAATCCTTATAATTTCCTGGGAAGACCAGTTGAGGACTTGCTGGCCTGGGACCCTTGGACGAATCCAGCTTTCCAGGTTGAAGTCGCTTTCAGCCTCGTCTTCCACATTGTTGATTGCATCCGGGGTCAGCATGTCCCTACTGATAAACTTGGGAGCTTCAGCAACCTCCTCTTGGACCTGTCGAGATGGTTTGTAACCCAACCCGAACTTGTCTTCCTTGACCTGAACTTGCAGCAGCTTGCCCTAGCCCTGGGCATTCCCGTCTTCAACAACCTTCCGAGCTTGCTTGTAAGAAGAGATTGAAGTTCCAGATACTTCAGTTGTTGCTTCATTGACATTGAGGGCCTCAAACCCTTGGCTCATTGTCTCATGGATCTCTCCATCCATATCAATATACTTGTAAGTAGCTATATGACTGACAAAGATATCCTCCTCCCCACATATTGTGATAACTTGGCCCTCTCATTCATACTTTAACATCTGGTGAAGGGTCAACATTACAGCGCCAGCGGCATGAATCCAAGGCCGACCCAACAAAAACCTATAGGTAGGCTGAATGTCCATCACGTAGAAGATAGTTTTAAAGATATGTGGGCCAATCACCACAGGCAACTCAAATTCTACCAGAACTGATCTTTTAGAATCGTCAAAGGCTCTCACCACCAGGTTACTTGGGCGAAGTGCAAGACCATCATTTTCCATCTTGACCAAGTCTTTCTTTGGAAGAACATTGAGAGAAGACCCAGTGTCAACCAAGACATGAGAAAGTACAACACCTTTACACTCCAAGGTGATATGTAAAGCCTTATTATGGTTACGGCCCTTCGTAGTTAGATCAGCATCGGTGAACCCTAGTCCATGAACATTATTGACATTAGAAACCACTGTTTCTAGCTAATTAACTTTAATCTCTTATGGCACGTAAGCTGCGTGCAGTACTTTGAGAAGTGCATTCATGTGGGCTTCGAAACACATTAGCAGTGATAGAATATAGATTTTGGAGGGTGTCTGATGGAGCTGGTCCATAACCTTAAAGTCACTCTTCTTGATTATTCTCATGAACTCATCAACATCCTGGTCAAAGGATGTCTTCTGAGTTTCCTCGGCAATAGGTTCTTCAGGCACCACACTCTCGCCTTTAGCCTTGGCAGCAACTTCTGCTTCAGCATTATTCCTTGGGAAATGTGAGGCAAAGAGACGTCCGCTTCGAGTGAAGCCTCCGTCTCCCCCCACATTATCAATCTGTGGTGTAGAAGTGTCAAAAGTGACTTTCTTTTCGTCGCAATATAAATCTGAGCCATAGTGCCAAGGCACGACACTGCTGCTATCATATGGAACTGGTCCATGCACCGTGATGGTAACAAGACTGATTGTTGCGGAAGAAGGAGTTTAGACAGTCTGGGATTCATAATAGATTGTGACAGGAGGTCTGACGGGAGATGGTGTAGGTGATGAAGGTTGCTGATGTTGATGGAGATGTTGATGTGAGTTGTTGAAAGGATCTGCAACGTGGATTATTGCCGGATCATAGTAAATGGTAACTATGAAAATGTCTTCATTGATGGTTGCTGTAGTTGTAGAAGGATGTGTTGAACTGATATTTGTTGAAGTTGAAGAAGGGATGGTTGTTGATGTTGTAGAAGAATCTATTGGAATGATTGTTGCTGAAGTTGTAGGAGGAATGGTTGTTGATGTTGTAGGAGTTGGGATTGTTGAAGTGATCTGTAAAGTGCCTTCTTTGATAAGATTGTTGGTACCGGTCTTCAAATTTGCACAACCGTTGGTAGAAATCTTGCAAGCTTCGCAATGGGCCTCACAACCCGGGAACACTTGGCACTTCAAAAGCTGGGCTTTAACCTCGGCCAGAGGTGTTTGAATGCTTACAACACTATCAATTAGGCTTATTGGTTGATCCTCCTCAATGGCGTTTATCCTAGGCCCACCATGGCTAGACATAGAATTCTTGGTAACACTTGGAGGGGGTGCAAAGTTGACTGCCTTAGAATCAATCAAATCTTGAACCTTCATGTGTAAGGCTCTGCACTTCTCTGTTGTATGGCCAGGTGCATTGGAGTGGAAGGCACACCTGGCGTTGATATCATAGTTCCTTGGGAGATTCTAGGGATCTGATGGGGCCAGAGTCCTCAATTCGATCAGATTGAGCTTTAATAATTGTGGAAGTAAGGCAGCATAGGGCATCGGAATGGGATCAATAACCCTGTTGATTTGTGAAGTCCTTTGTTGAAACAGACGTTGTTGTTGATTATTGTTGCTGTTATAGGACCTCTGTTGCGTGGGAAACTATTGTTGTTGTGGAAAGTGTTGTGGTTGTGGAGGATACTATTGTTGAGGTGCTGGAGTTGGAATGGTGACAACAACCTCTAATCTTGGCTTGTATTGAGGCCTACCTCTGCACATGTGTACTGAGTTGGTCTCACCTGTCCTTCGAGGTCCCGAGAAGGGTTTCCTGGCATTGCTGGAACTAGCACTGTTGTCTGAAATTTTGCCCATCTTCAAAAGAATCTTAATTCTCTCACCAGCTATAACTACATCAGCAAAGCTAGTGGAAGAGAAAGCAACAAGTTTGTCGATGTATGTTCCTTGCAATGTGTTCATAAACATGTCAGCCATTTCTCTTTCCGACATCGGAGGCTGGACAGCAGCAGCGAGCTGTCTCCACCTTTGGGCATATTCCCTGAAGCTTTCTCTTGAAGACTAAGACATACCCATTAGGAGAGTCCTGTTGGGAGCCATGTCCAATTTATATTGATATTGGCGTATGAAAGCTTCGGCCAAATCCTTCCAGTTCCTGACTGTTGCTCTGGACAGGTGAGAATACCATTCACGGGATGCCCCGGTCAGACTGTCTTCGAAGTAGAACATCCACAACTTTTCATTCATGGTATAAGCTTTCAGTCTCCCCAGAAAGGACTGCAGGTGAGTACGTGGACAAGAGGTACCATTATATTTCTCAAAGCAAGGAGGCTTGAATTTGTGAGGAATCCTGACTCCCTCAACTAAACCCATGCCCATTACATCAAATCCCAAAGAGTTTTGGGACTCCAAAGATCTCAACTTCTCCGCTATTTCGTCCAGACGATGATCATAGACTTCATCCCCAACACCAATCATGGTAAACTGTTCTTCTTGAGGGTCTTCTTGCAAGGCACGACCTCTAGTGTTTCCTTGGGTATTTCTGATGACATTGACTTCAAGATTGAGGTGAGGCCCAAACTCTGGTGGGTCTGTTTGTGGCTGCCCGTGATCATTGTTACTAGTACCTCCTGTACCTGGATGATTCTCTTCTGGAGTTTGCCGCTCGACTAACTCTCTTAATCTTTCTTGGCTCTGAGCCAACCCAGTCATCACTGCCATGAAATGGTTCATCTGAGCCCTCATCTTAGTTCTCTCATTAGCCATCTGAGTTCTCACGTCAGTCAAATCTTTTTGAACTTGGTCCATCTGTAAGCTCGGAATGTTGTTTCTGGTCGGATACCGGTGAACTCAGTTGATGGGGAAAACCCTCCTACTAGCAATGTTTCCTGAAACACACAGCAAAGTGAGAAAACAACAACAAAAACACCTGCAAAACAAAGAATGAGGTTAGTATGCAATGCAGTATGTCTATTTGTCTTCCAAGGGTATCCGGTTTGGTTCTTTGTTTTTGACCTTCCAGACCTCTGGGAATGAAGATGTTTAAAGAGAAATGAGGCCCAAGAGAAAATCCAAGTAATACATAAACCATATATTACAAATGCAAAATATACATAGTTTATGATTACAACAAGTTCCCATGGTGGGTCAAAATACAATTAAGCCGAGAAACACAACAAAATCACCATGAGAAATAAAGTACAACCAAAGTAAAATACAAATACAAAGAAATCAAACATCCAGTCCAAAGTCATCCTCCTTGAATTTTTTCAGGAGAACATCAGTCACTGGTCCAACTGGATGCCCTGTGATTGTCCTGATAAGAAGGTTCCTGGTGGCAATGGCACTTGTCAACTTCTGGTGCTTGTCTTGGTCTTTTGATCTCTTCAACCGTGCCCGGAGTTTCAACTCGGAGATTTCCTTCTGTGCTGCTAACAAGGCTTTCTGACTCTTCTTCTCATTAGCTTCCAGCTACTCTATCCTAGCCTGTGTCTTCTGATCTTCTTTTAACCGAGCCTCAGTGATCCTGATCCATCTAGCCTGACTCTCCTCTAGGTAATGCTCAGCTCTGGCTTTCTGAATCTTAGCTTCTTTGCAAGCATTCTTCAATACCAACTCCCTTGCTCGGGCTTTTCTGATGGAGTCCTCTGTCTTTCCTATCTTGGTCATATGCTCGATCCGGAGCTTCTCTAACCTCTCAATATCCAGACAACCATAATTCCTTTCCCAAAGGGTCTTCTTCAAAGCTTCAGAAAGCTGGGTATTCCTCTCTTTCAGCTTATCAAATTCCTCCAGACTCACTATAGATATGGGCTCTACTGATGATGGCCCTGGCACATCTTCCAGGGTGAATGGCATGCGGGTGATCTGTCCTCTGATGTGAGACCAATCAATGTACTGAGCCGAAGCTATGTTGTTACACTTGCCAAGAATAGCAGTCCCTTTTGTCTGTATGTTATCCCAAGCCCAGGCTGCTTGTTGGATGATGGTATGATTATTCTAAACATCACAGTAAAGGGTCTCTGCTAAATCCTGCTCTCTTGGTGGATATACCAATGCATATCCCAACTATCTCTTGAACAACAAAGGATTGTAATTGATGCAACCCTTCACTCCAATAAGAGGTACATTGGGATACTGCCCACAGTTTGTGATTATGTCCCTGCCCTTGGTGCTCTGAGTACACCACCTGATGTCTTCTGAAGTGAGAGCAATCATTCTCTTAGCCCAATTTCTTGACTGATGAGGATTCAGGAAAGCTTCTGTCTTTGGCAGGTGTCTCAATAACCAATAGTAGAAGAGAGGTGCACAACATCTGACTAGTCTTCCCCTCTGTTTCTCATTTTTCTGATGCACTGAGTAGTAGAAATCTCCTAACAAGGTAGGAACTGGATTCTTCAGCAGGAATATGTGGATAGCATTCTTTCTTACAAACTTAGACTCGTCTGTAAACAAGATGATTTCATATATACTAAGAGCCAGGAGAGCACAAACAGATTCCCACTTCCTTGTTGCAGCATGGCTGGTGGCCTGAGTGATTAAGAAATCCAAATGGAGGCCTAGAATTCCAGCCTTGGTAGTCATATGCTGATCAATGATGGTGGTTTCCAAATACAGAGCCTTAGCTATATCTTTATTCCTAGGAGCAGTCATCTCAGGGTTGAAAGGGATTCCTCTTCTGATGGGGACACCCAACAACATGGAAAACTCTTCTAACAAAGGACCCATCTGAAAGTCTGGGAAAGTGAAACATCTGAGAGGAGGGTCATAGAACTGAAGGCAAGTGTGAATTATGCTCCTCTGTGATGCATCCAAGTCCATGATCATGTCCATAATACCACCATAATGCTCTCTGAATAAAGGGACATGATCAGGAGTGATAAGTGCCTGAATCTGCCTGATGCCTGCCAAAGGGTACTCAAAGAAATGATATGTGATGTTGCTCTTCCTGGTTGAGTCCATACTGACAATGGATGCTGATGAAGATAACTGAAGACAATTGGAGAAGATATCAGCTGAAGAAGATCTATGATGAAGATAACTGATGGAGATGGCTGAGCAGAAGAACAGTCAAAACCAAACCAAAGATGATGTGGATACCCTGTAAAACGAATAGACAAATGTTAAATGATGCAAAATGATGTATGCAGAATGATATGCAAGGGTTTGTGATCAGGTGCTGGATTTGTCATTTGCTTTGATAGGGTCCATGAGTGTTCATAAGTCCGGATGAAGGTTTGAGAACCAACAACCAGGTGGGGGACTCAAATAAAGAGTCACAAGTCTAGGGTTTCATAAGATCAGTCCAAAGTAGTGTAACCTTAAAACAATATTAGTAACAGGGTATGTTGAGGCCAAGGGTTCCTGCAAACCTGCAAACATCCCAACCCACTCAAAGGTATTGTTCTAGAACAAGGATCCTGAGACTTGGATCTATTATGAGAAGTGTAAACAATTCTAACCCGAAAGTACATTGTTTACATTAATCATAAAGGACCCTCCTCTAATTCACCTCAGATGCTGAAGGTCATCTAAAAGGTCATCCGGACTTAGCAGGCTTCCCAGATAGCCCTAGTACTACAGGAAATCTGTAGCACAGAGTTCTCAAGAAGAAACCCATGTCTGAACCGTGTTTCATATTCCCGCACCATACCGAATTGGAATGGGAAAGAATATTAAGCCACTCTAATCCTATGTGTCACTCAGGCTCCCGGTGTGGAACCTTTCTCACTGAAATACCCCTCCCACCAAGGTAAACCAACAAATCCAGCACATGATATGATGATAATAATATGAAATGCATAAAACAGTAACTGAAAGCGATAAATAAATGCAGTAAATAAAGTTGTACATAAAGCAATAAATAAAGCAAAAACAAAAGCACACATAACACATAACACCCCAAAAAACACAAATCAAACAAGCGCTAGGAAAAACCCACAAAAAGAACCAGAAGCCCTGGTTTCCAGATATTCCCCAGCAGAGTCGCCAAGCTGTCGCTCCCCGGATTTTCATCCTGGTGCAGACGCGAACGGACGAGGCGAAAGAGGTTGAGGTTGAATAGAGTCGCAAGCTAGGCATTTTTATCCCGAAGGAAAGGTAATGCTGCATAAACCTAGAAATAGATGGATAAGACGGTTGTGAACCAAAGAAACTGAGAAATGGGGTTGGTTACGACCTGGGAAGGTATTAGCACCCAGATCGTCTGTCGTACTCGACGGGATCCACGCTTACAAGATTGTGTTTAAAAAGGGGTAAGTGTATGTGCTATCTGTGTGCAAAAGCTAGGGAAAGAAAGTACAGGTGTCAGTGCAAAAGGTGTGAATTGCTCAGGAACTGAGGCTTAAAAAGAAGTCTGAAAGAGGGGGAAGACACAGAGACTTTTGTTCGATAACTGTTAAGTTATGCCTACGTATCATCTCGTGCAATGAAGAAGTCAGAACACCGTAGTTCGACTCAAATAGACTAATAATAAATTGAATGTGAACTGCTTACTTGTTTATGCTCAAGTGTATTACTCGTCTGGCTCGAGTGCTAACTGTCTTGCATTAGACAGAAGAAGCAAGTTCTCATTTGTGAATGACTGTGATGAGAAAAGAATACCGAAAGAGACGATTATTGTTTGTTTTTGTAATTTCAGTTTTTTATTGTTTTTGGTGTTTTGCATTGGATAATGAGCTTAAGCCTAAATCAAGGGTTGTAAACTCATTATATCCTCCCTAGTTAGGGGATAATGAGCCTACTTAAGTATGAGATAAGCATCTCAAGTTAATTACCTTAATGATGAAGCATTAAGATCATTAACCTATTGGTGATTATTAAGATGTTTTTTGGGTTGTTTTTAGTGTTAAGTAATGAGTTTAATCTCTAATCACAGATTAGTGAACTCATTACACCATCCTAATAGAAGGATGATAGATGAGAACACTTGAGCTGAGGAAGATACCTCAACTTAATCCATGGTTAGGGATTAAATTAATTATTTAACAAGCCTTTATTAAATGGATTTTAATTAAAGGATGAGATTAAGAAAGTGGATTTTAAGTTTGTAAGACAACTTGAGGGGAACTTGTCCATTAAACACTAGAGTTAGTCCCTCTTAACCATAAGGAAGAGATAGAACCCTAATGTAAGGCCCAAGTTACAAGATAAAGTCTTAGTGATTATTAATGTACTTTGATTAAGAGGTGTAAAAAAATTAAAGGTTTAACACTAAGGATTAAAGTTATACACTCCATCCTAAGATAAGGATGCAGGCATAACCCTAATTCAAAGTCCTAAAGCTTTAAGAGTTTAGCCTCTGATTATTGAGATGAGAAGAGAGACTCAAGGAGACTCAAAGGTAAAAAGTTAGAGGGGACTATATACAACCCTATAAGTTATCATGCTTGGATATCCTATGGTTTGTGAGGCTTAAGAGAAGAATCTTCAGGAAGGCCACCATGGAAGAAACAAATGAAAAGAGAAGGGGAAAAAGAATAAGTTACTTACTTCCTGAAGAAGATAAGTAATTAGGAGAAAAGAAAGGAGCAAAAGAAACACAAGTGAAGCAAGTTCACTCCAAAGACAAATAAAGGATTCAAATGCAAAGGAAAGAAGAGGTGGGAAGTGAAGACAAATCCACCTCCCAGATAACTTACCAAAGGTTCCTGAAATGTTAGTATGAATGCATAAGACATAAAGCACAAAGAAATTAGATGAGTAAAGATACAAAGAGCAAAACCATAAGTGATTATGCAATGAAAATGTGTTATGAGATGATGCAAAATCATACAAGATGCATATGAATGATCATACAAGGATGAGATGCAATGGAAGCATGTTTAGAAGCATGAAAACACATAGAAGTTCATGAAAACAAAATGAATGCAAAGCATGCCAAAATGATACAACAATGATCAATCAATGTTTCAAACATGTCCAAAGATGTCTAAGATGACATACAAAAGAATGGAATGGCATGGCAAGTTCATAAGTTCATGATAGGCAAAGAAGAATGCAAATGAAGATGCAAAATTAGGGTTTTAAGGCAACATGAGATGCATATGACCAAAACAGAAGCATTCACGATGATAAAAAATTGAAATTGAGCTCAAACAAACCCTAAACTTATATAAGATCACACCCCAAAGGAGAAGGTCAGAAGCCAATCCTAGTGAAAGTTATGAAATTTCTAAGTTAACTAGGGTTTTTGGGTGCTTCTAAAGGGAATATGCAAATCAAATTGAAAATGCAAGACAAAAATATGAGATAAATAACCTAGAAACTATATGCAATATATGAAACAATGAAAACAGAATCAAGTTCAAACTCATCATGGTTAGGCAAAAATGAAAATTTTCAAGTTAGGGTTAAAAAATGTGAAATTTAAGAACCCTAATTCAAAGAAAATTGTGCAAATGTGATCAAACCTAAAAAGAAATTTGTATGGTGAGTTTGAAAATGTTTCTAAATGTTTAAGAATGCTTCATGATTTTTTTTGGTGATTTTTAGAAACTTAAATGCATATTTAATTAATTAAAATCAATTAATTAATTAAATAAAACTTTTAAATATTTTAAAAATACCTTTTTAATGCAAAAATTAAAATAAAAAATGTTTTTAGGTTAAGAAAATTATTTGAAACAAAAATGCAGAAAATGATATTTTTTTTAATGGTTTTTGCTATTTTTAAAAATTATATGAAAGAAATGCAATAAAAATGAAATAAAAATGAATTAAATGAGAAGTCAATTGATCCTATGGTTGAGATTCAAACTGAGAGAGACTGGGTTGACTGCGCGCATGAATGGAGGGTCAGGATGGTTTCTGGCTAATTAATTATGATTTATTTAATTAATCCAGAATTAAAGTTAATGAGCTAATCTGAGCCGTTCGTACATTAATTAAGACATGATCCAAGGGACAAGATTCAATCTGGGCAACTAAACCCTAATTAGGGCTAATCACTTTCAGGTGATCGGAGCTAAGCTCCGGTCATCTTCTCCGGCAAGCCAAATTCCCCGAATCCACTACAAGCTTCTAATCTCTAAATTGCTTGCCCAGAAACACTCTCCTAACATTATACAACTCTAATCAACAATAAAAAAAATTCATTTATCATGCATCATCAGGCTGAATCGAAGCAATCAAGTTCTAGGTCAAAAATTTCAGAACATCATGAAATCCTCATTTCTAACCTATTTTCAATTCTAATGATATCAGTGTGATCAGGGAAGCATGTAGATTCATTCTAGAACTTAAAATCATGTTTCTGGAAAAAAGTTCATGGAGGTTACCTGAGATGGAGTTCTTTGAAATGGAGCTTTCTAGGCTCTCCTCTTGTGCAATCCACCTCCCTTTGATCTCTTGAGTCTATTGTGATGCTTGAATGGAGTTTATAATGGCTAGTTTATGAGTTTCAGTTCTGAATATGCAGAAATCGTGTTTGTGTTTGGGCTTGTTTCAGGCTATGGTGATGGGTGGGAAATGATCCTCACGCTATGAGGAGTTGAATGGTGAAAGAAATTTTGGTTTTTGTTGGCTGGATTGTGTGTTTCAAAGAGATAAAGTTTCAAGGCAATTTTTGGATTCTGCACTTGTATGTGTCGTACCCCAAAAAATACGACCTTACGTGATCCGAAAGGACGGAGTCACGCGCCGGACGGACTGAAGAGTCGCCACCTAATTCTATTTATTCCCAAGGAGGGAAAGGGAAGATATAGATACAACCCGGGAAGAGAAGAGGATGAGGACAAAGGTCAACGAAACCATTGCCTGGGTTCGGGAGTCGGTTATGCAGGGGAAAGGTATTAGCACCCCCTACATCCATCGTACTCGATGGGAACCATCTAAGTTATCACGCGTGAAAGGATGTCTATGCTTAAACGAATTGCTTGCTAGAGGGAATTGAGTTGAATTATAAGTTAGATTGATCCTAGGTGCTCGGCAAGGATGGAGATCCTCGTGCCTACGTACTCCCGTGTGCAATGGGAAAGTCAGAGCCTCGTAGTTCGGCCTACTAAGGGTATTGGTTGTTGATTTTATTACCTTTCGTCGATGAAAGGGTTTAGGAGTTGAAATGCACTAAAGACTATGGATAGTTTATCTCGCCCAACAAGAAGAGCGTCATGCGTCGAAATAATCGGAGCGAGTAACGAGAGCTCGTTATCCTCCTTTCTACCGCTTAAGGCTCGTGGCGTACAAATCTTCTCGTATTATTAGAATGATTTATTTCCTAAGACCGCTTGACGTTGGATCAAGGGTTTGGATCTGAAAAGAATCGTTTTGGTTTTTGAGGTTAAAGGGTAAATGCAAATGGAGTTTATTTTTTTGTAGTTTGTTAGCGAGGCACGAAGCGCTCGGCTCGCAAGGAGAGGTGGATCCTAATAAACGAAACAAAATAAAAGGTGCGAGTGTGCAAGTGCAATCACTTGGCGTTGGACCAAGGATTCATAAATAAATAAAATACAGAAAATAAAGTGCGTACAAAGTAATGGGAGAGGGGATACAAAATAAATACAGGGGATTGCGCGAAATAAATGGAATCATTGTAGTTTGCCCAATAAGAAGCGTGTGTGCAGTGTTTTTGAACAGTTCGAAGGCGTTCGGCCTTTTAATCGGGACACAACTATTCGAAGGCGTTGGACCTTTTAATCGAGCGCAACTATTCGAAGGCGTTGGACCTTTTTGGGACGCGTCGAAATTTAGTTTGTGAACTACCTTAGAATCGATTCAAAATCGGAATCATTCTATAAGGAGTCGAAACATAATTTTTTAAATGCGGTAATAAATGAATAAATTAAATTGAATTGCTAGAATTAAAAATAAAATAATAAATATAAATAATAAATAAAATGGTAATATAGACAGAATGAATAAAATTAATTAAATTACAAATTTTTGTTCAAAATAAAACAATAGGATAAAATAGGAAAAAAGAGGGCCTCATATCGACCGAACATCACTGATTTAATTAAATCGGGGGAAAATCGGCCTTTTATCAAGTCATTGCCCCCAAAAAAAAAGAGAAATATAATTGAGTAAATTATTGAATAGTTATCTAATATTCTCGTTTTAGGAAAATTTTCTAAGTAAGCCAAGAAATAATTTATACTAGAATATAATAAATAAAAAAAACAATAAGTCAACGAAAATAAGAATCTTAAATAATTTAAACAAAATTAAGACAAATGATATTAAGAGGGGTGAATTGTGAATGCAGCAGGTATTGCAGTAGCAGATCAGTTGGGTCCGAGAACTTAAGCCCATCAGCAAAAAAAAAACAAACCTAATTATTTATTATATTTTTTAAAAAACAACAACTCATGAGGAACACAGGAATCCCCATCGTGTAATTCCTTTTCAAAAAATTTTGAGGCTTTTCTTTTTATAAAACAAAAAAAATCCATCCTCTTTAACAAAAAGAAAGAAAACGCATGAGGAAACAAGCTTCAGAGCCAGAAAAAAGAAACCCACCCAGTACTGTTCACGGCGGCAGGTTCGTCGGCTTCTCTGGTTTTTGCACTCTCGTTCGTCGGCGCCGGCTTTTGCTCGGCGTTCTCAGTTCGTCGCAGGTTCGTCTCTCTCGGAAATCTTGCGATGTTTGTTCGTCAGTTTCAGTTTTACTCGCGGATCTCGTCGGATTTGAGTCGACGGCGGATGGTTTCCGGCGCTTTAGTGACGAGTTGTGTAGTGGATGGCGGCCGCGGCTTGGGGTTTGTGTTTGTTCTGTTTGAAACAGTTTCCTCACAAGTTGGGTTTTACGGTGTTTTGGTTCGTTTTGGAAGGATGGCTTGCGGTTCCTGCGTCTGCTCAATTTCGTCACTGTGTTTGTGGGTGTTATACGGTGGATTGGGTAGCGGTGGCGGTGGTTGAGTCGTGTGGTCTGGGTTGTGTGAAGGTGGAGGTTTAATGGAAGATTGCAGGTTTGTTAATGGTGTAGTGGTTCTGTTTCTCGCTGAGTTCGGTGGTGCTGGTTTTGAAATAGGTTTTATGTTGGTGGTTTAGCTGAGTCGCGTTTCCGCGGGTCGGTTGAAGGTTTTTTCTGGTTTTAACCGCGTTTCTGTTTAGCATTTTTGTGATTTGATGCGGTAATGATTTGTTGTGCAATATCAGTCTGTTTTATGGTGAGAAGAGGGCTGGTTTATGGTGGTGAAGGTAGCGGCTTACTGTTTGTTTCTTTTTGCAGCTTTTGGATTTTTTTATTTTTGAGTTTTGGTTAAAAGTTGGGTGGAGAAAGAAAAATCTTGGGTTGTTGAAAGGTGATGGTGTGCATTTCGGGTTTGTAACGGTTTTGGTGTTATAGTCTTTGCGACAGTGGTGATGGGTTCTGCAACATTTTTGTTTGTCGAAGCAGGGAAATAAAGGCAATGTGAAGATGGTATTTATGGTTTGTGTAGAGCAACAACGGCTATCCCTTTTTGAGAATGAGTGGCTTAAGTGGTTATTATATAGATGGGTGGAGAGAGTAGGGTATAAGGGATATTTTTTGGAGAGAATTGTGAGAGGGATTTTGAGGAAATATTTGGTTTCTGACAGGCTGTCCTATTGTGAGAATGTGCGTTGCGGAAAAAAAAAGGGCCTGCGTTTTTCCTTGGCTGTTGTGGGACAGGCTGGAGAATACCATTTGCTTAGGGATTTGAGAAAAGAAAAATGGATTGAAACAACAATACTAATAAAGTTCCTATTAATAAGAATAATAATAATGCAGAAAAATAATGATAACGGTAATAATAATAAAAAAGTATTAATAACAATAATAAAAAAAAGTATTAGAAAATAGTAATAAAAACTAATAATAATAACACTAGAAGAAATAATAAGTTGGTAAAAAATAAAAAATAATGGTAAGAATAATAATAAGATGGATTTTTTTGGTAAGAATAATAATAAGAATAAAAAATAAATTTTTTACGATGATATTTAGAGGGGAAATTAAGCCTCTCTTTTTTCAAATAAAATAAAATAAAAATGAAAACGCACTTTTTTTGGATTTTTTTGGAATATTCGCCAGACAGAAAAAATAAAATGGTGCGTTTTTTTGGATTTTTAAATAAGGGTTAGATAGTAAAATAAAATGGTACATGTAGGACAAATTTGGGGTATGACAGATGCCCCTATCGAATTAGCTTAGACCGAGTAAGATGAACCGGCTCGCGTTCAATCTTTCAAGGTATAAAATAATTAGATATTAACAGACCCCGAATTTGTCCGACAAAGCAAGAATTTGTAAAAATAGCAAATGAAATAAGCCGGAAATAATGGGTGACATAGCAAGAAAAAGATCGTCAAAATAAATCACTTATCACCAGAAGATAATAAGGCAAATAACTGAAAATAAAAATCACTTATCACCAGAGGATGATAAGGCAAAATCGGCACTCGAAATAGGTCGATATAGATGCCAAAAGACAGAAAAACAAAGAATCACTATCAACAGGGGATGATAGGCGAAAGACGGGAAAATAAAGATCACTATCAACAGAGGATGATAGGCGAAAGACAGAAATAAAAAGATCACTATCAACAGAGGATGATAGGCGAAAGACAGAAATAAAAAGATCACTATCAACAGAGGATGATAGGCGAATGACAGAAAAATAAAGATCACTATCAACAAAGGATGATAGGCTCAAGACAAAAAAAATAAAGGATCACTATCAACATAGGATGATAGGCGTAAAGACAAAAAATAAACTCACTTATCAACAGAGGATGATAAGGCAAAAGATTTGAAAAAATAAACTCACTTATCAACAGGGGAAGATAAGGCGAATGACTGAAAATAAAATCACTTATCAACAGAGGAAGATAAGTCGAATAGACTGAAAATAAAATCACTTATCAACAGAGGAAGATAAGGTGAATAGACTGAAAATAAAATCACTTATCAACAGAGGAAGATAAGGCGAATAGACTGAAAATAAAACCACTTATCAACAGAGGAAGATAAGGCGAATAGACTGAAAATAAAATCACTTATCAACAGAGGAAGATAAGGCGAAAGACAGAAAAATAAAGGATCGCTATCAACAGAGGATGATAGGCGAAAGACTGAAAAATAAAGGATCACTATCAACAGAGGATGATAGGCGAGAGACAGAAAAATAAAGGATCACTATCAACAGAGGATGATAGGCGAAAGACTGAAAAATAAAGGATCACTATCAACATAGGATGATAGGCGAGAGACTGAAAATAAACTCACTTATCACCAGAGGATAATAAGGCAACAGACTGAAAATAAAATCACTTATCACCAGAGGATGATAAGGCAAATAACTGAAAATAAAATCACTTATCAACAGAGGATGATAAGGCAACATACTGAAAATAAAATCACTTATCACCAGAGGATGATAAGGCAAAAGAAATTTAAACACGACTCCCGTTATTAAAGGGAAAACCGAGCAACTGAAAATTAAAATAGTTGAAGAGAAAAGATTCAATGGGGGACGGCCACTGAATCCGCCGAGGGGATGCCTGGAATTTTCAATTGATATGATCCCGACTTCCGCTTGGGGAAAGGAATGGAAACTTGGGTTGATCCTGAATCCTGAATTATGCAATTATGCTTAATTGTTTTGAAATGGTATTCCATAAAGATGGAAATACGATGCAAATGTTTATGCACTAAGATGTAAGTCGAAAAAAGTTGGGGAAAATAAAAGGGTCTGTTTTTGTTTAGGTATGCCCATGATGCACATGTTGTAAGTGATTGATGTAAATGATGCTTATGACATTGATGATGCATAATGATGCATATGAGCGATTGAAAGGTGCCAGCTTGGCGGACTTTTGGTCTGGTAGTTGCCAATAACGATTGGACTTTGGGTGTGTGGAAGGCTTGATTCCCCGACACTCGATCTTCGACGATGTATGGTCAGAAGATGGATCTGAACGCTCTAAGCTTGGTTATCTGCTGATGAGCGGAGCGACTTAATTGACACATGAAAACTGATTTTGCTTTGAATGATTGCCAACGTCTAGCAAGGACTGCTTGTCCAGCTGGGGGAAAGAGATAGGAAGATGTGCTCTTTGTTTGATTGCCCCTGCCTGCAAGGTATTTGAAATAAATCGGGTGGGGAAGCTTTGACAGTGACCATGACATGACCTGCCCCTGATTGAGCCTTTGAAGGTGATCTTGCCCCTGACTGAGCTGTATGAAGATAATTTGCCCCTGATTGGGCTGTTGAAGATAAAATGCCCCTGATTGGGTTGATTTTGAAGAAGTATTGAGTCAAATTCCTCTTTTGATTGCCCCTTGTTGGGATTGTACTGATATCAAGCACTGATTTGCAATTAAATTATTCATACATAAATGGTAGTGTTAATGTAAAGTTCATGTAAGTTTTGAAAAAGTCAATTTATTTGAATGATGTGATAGTGTGACGGGTGGACCGTTAGTCCACACGAGGTGCTGATTTAGAAAGTGCGTAAAGGATGCAACAAGAATAATGTGCAATCGAGATTGAAGATTAGCAAATATATGGGAGTCAATTTACGCAACCTTGTTGGTAGCATGCTTTCTGAATAAACCCTGCCTCAATTAGGTCTTTTGAGGGTTGTAACGTGGTCCGGTTAATGGTTTGAGAAATAAAGGTATAAGGCTCAAATGATTTGTACCCATCCCTTCTTCGTATTGTTCTCCTGTCCTATGTTCAGTTATCTCTACACATGCATTTGTTTTGAACTTGCAAGAGTGAAGATGAAGCTTTAAAGTTCGCTTGAAAATGACAGTCATCTTATTTTGCTTTGATGTTGGTGCCCCTTTGATTTTGATTTGGTGGTCACCTGGTCTTCGTTTTTTGCTTTTACTGAGGATTTGAGTTCCTCTTTTGATTTGCTCTTTTTTGACTAAGTCTCCCTTCGGGTGCTCAACTTAGTGGTTTTCTTTTCTATATTTTTTTTTTGTATTTTGTCGGATATTATGACTGCCAAGTCACTTGTTGATGGTCCTCCGATGGGATGTCTCATCTTGCGATTCGAATGTGTAGTTAGTTTAACTGAACAACTACCATGTCCCGGGTTAAATGTAAGTGTTGTATCCGAAAGAAATTTCTACTTCTAGGCTCGAAGTGGTTGACTAGGGATTAACTCCTTATATCTTCAGTGTTTGGGGATTTGAAAGAATGCATGTATATCGTTGACGAGGTTTTATCTGAAAGCATACCGCAACAGTTATGGGTATTTCGTTTTCATCATCCTCCCTCAAATATTTGCTAAAGTGAAGTGAGGAAATATTTTTGTGATAAATGATAAATATGAGCGAATGCGAATAAATTGATTCAAAACATGCATAAACATAACATTAACATAACCAAGTACAAATAACAATGTTCAGAACAAATAGTACTTAAACAAACATTACAAAATAATAGAAATGCGGAAATCATAAATGGCGATGGCTGCCTTGATTTGAGGAATTGAACTTCTCTTGATTGAATGCTTCAAAGTTTGAGACTACTCAGCTTGGTCTTCAACAACGCCTTCAAATGTCTTTACTTGTTGGCACCATGCGGCGACATTGGATCGTTCTGGACATTTGCATTCCTCGGAGTGAGAGTGAGGTCCTTAGAGTTAATCATATCCTGAATCAAGTGTTTGAAGGCATGACAATTCTCGATGGTGTGGCCTGGAGCGCATTTGTGATACTCACAGCGAGCATTGGCATCATAGTTCCGGGCGTTGCCAGTCTGAGGTGGCATATCTCTCAAAGTAAGAGGTCCTTTTGCTATCAGCTGTTTAAAGATTTCGGTGTATGACATAGGCAGGGGATCAATGTGCCTATCATATCCTCTTTGTTGATATGGTGGACGTTGTTGAGGAGCGCGTTGTTGTTGTTGACCAGGCCGTGGTGGATAAGCCGGTTGCTGGTACGGATTGGGCGCATACTGCGCAGCTGCAACCATAGGACGTGGTTGATGAGCCATCTGAGGCGGAAATAGAGCTTGAAAGGCCTGCTGATAAGGCATTGGAGGAACTGGTTGATATGGCATAGGAGCATATTGTGCAGCAGCAACATAGGGGTACTGGTAGTAGGGAACTGGCGTAGGTGCACTCTGTTGGAAATTCCCACTTGCAGCAGAAATGGAATTTGTGTTGCCCTTTTTATACCCGTTGAAAGGTTTCTTGGCATTGTTTTGGCTGCTAGAACCTCCTTGGATCTTTCCACTTTTCAGACCTTCTTCAATTCTTTCTCCTACCATCACCATGTCCGAAAATCCAGAAGATACACTCTTGATCAGTTTTTCGTAGTATTGCTCCTGTAGGGTACCCATGAAGATATCGATCAATTCACGGTCAACCAATGGCGGATGCACTCTGGCAGCTAACTCCCTCCAGCGTTGGGCGTACTCCTTAAAGGATTCGCTTTCCTTTTGAGACATACTCTGAAGTTGAGTACGGTTAGGAGCAAGGTCAGTGTTGTACTTGTACTGCTTTTTGAATGCATCAGATAGTTCAAGCCAAGTACGAACATTGTTGCGTTCGAGCTGAATGTACCATTCTAGAGACGCTCCAGACAGGATGTCTTGGAAGAAATGGATCATGAGCTTGTCATCTTTGGCATGAGCAGCCATTTTTCTGCAGTACATTCTCAAATGAAGCTCAGGACAGCTGAGGCCTTTGTATTTCTCGAATTCTGGCAGTTTGAATTTAGCAGGGATTACAACATCTGGAACTAAGCACATGTCTGAGGCACTCAGAGAAGTTGAGTTGTGTCCTTCTATAATTCGGAGTTTTTCAGCTAACTCGCGACACATCTTCATAGCTTCAGATTCTTGAACAGCATGAGGATTGGTGATTGGAACAGCAGTATGCATCTCATACTCAACTTGATGATTCTCTTCAGTTTGAGGAAACTGGACTTGAGTTGGAATAGGTTGAGCTTGAGGAATAGCACCAACAGTAACACCAGAAGCAGGTATTGGCTAGGAAGTGACCTCTTCAACAGCAGGAGTGAAACCTGGAGGCAAACCGTAGACCAAAGGATTTGGAACTGGAACTGAAGGCATTGCTCATGAGGTAGATCCTTGTACTTGAGCATTGTTCATTGCGGCAGCAGCTTCGCGACGTTCTTCCATTCTTGCCAAAGCTTGCAAAGTCTCATAAATCTGGTCAATCTTGCTCTTTACTGAGTCAATCTCTTCCCTCATAACAGCTTGTTCTTCTTGAATCACGTCCATCAGTCTTCTAGTGTTGGCTCGAGTTAAGTACGATCGTCTAGCTCGATACGGGCGTCGGGAAACCAACTTGATTTACTGAAGATGGAGGAACATGAAATGAGTTCTCGGATTTTGGAATGAAATGCAAGATGAATAAATGATGCAGATGAGATGATATGCAATGTCAGAATCCAGGATCACAAGATCAGGGTCTCATGAGTCCAAGGCATAGATGGAGGATACTCTGATCAGGAACTCACTGGGTGGACTCTAAGGTTTAGGGACCCCAAAGTTATCAATTCATATGGATGTTCATCACACGCGCCATAAGCATGACGGTTGATTGACTCCGCCATATGAATCTATTTTGGGTGAGATCTTCGTATCGACACCCACGAGAGCAAATTTTCTCGGGAGTCCATACTACGGGATCACCGACACGAGGTTTAAAATAAAGTCCTGGAGTTATGGAACTTTCTCAACTGTTTGATGCACGTGTCAATTTCATACATTCTTTGACATTCAATCAACTCCATTGAGTAAGTTTATTCCAAGTGAGGTTTTCGTATCGAGCCACGCGAGGGCGAACCCTGGTGCCCAATACTACGCAACCATCAACCGATGTTTTAACCAAAAGATTCTAAAGGCCCTCAAAGTTGATGACCTTAATGAAAACAACTGAGCACACACGCCGAAAGCTTGACGGTCGTCAGTATTCTCATTAAAATCTACTCCAAGTGAGGTTTTCGTATCGACAACCCACGAGAGAGGTTCCCTCGGGATCCCATACTACACAACCTCGCTAACTTATGTTTATACTCGCAAGCCCAGGTATAGAGCTTTTCCCTCAAGTTTCTTTCGATCAAGTATCGATCCAAATCATAGTACCAAGGAGCCACAAGATATATAAGATGGAATGCGATAAAGAAAGCGATAAAAATAAACAAGCAAAGCATAAAAGAAAACATCCGAACAAACACGAAAACCTAGACTAGGCTTGACTCGCATAGGGGTGAACCAGTCCCCAGCAGAGTCGCCAGCTGTCGTACCCCGAAAAATACGACCTTACGTGATCCGAAAGGACGGAGTCACGCGCCGGACGAACTGAAGAGTCGCCACCTAATTCTATTTATTCCCGAGGAGGGAAAGGGAAGATATAGATACAACCTGGGAAGAAAAGAGGATGAGGACAAAGGTCAACGAAACCATTGCCTGGGTTCGGGAGTCGGTTATGCAGGGGGAAGGTATTAGCACCCCCTACATCCATCGTACTCGATGGGAACCATCTAAGTTATCACGCGTGAAAGGATGTCTATGCTTAAACGAATTGCTTGCTAGAGGGAATTGAGTTGAATTATAAGTTAGATTGATCCTAGGTGCTCGGCAAGGATGGAGATCCTCGTGCCTACGTACTCCCGTGTGCAATGGGAAAGTTAGAGCCTCGTAGTTCGGCCTACTAAGGGTATTGGTTGTTGATTTTATTACCTTTCGTCGATGAAAGGGTTTAGGAGTTGAAATGCACTAAAGAATCTGGATAGTTTATCTCGCCCAACAAGACGAGCTTCCTGCGTCGAAATAATCGGAGCGAGTAACGAGAGCTCGTTATCCTCCTTTCTACCGCTTAAGGCTCGTGGCGTACAAATCTTCTCGTATTATTAGAATGCTTTATTTCCTAAGACCGCTTGACGTTGGATCAAGGGTTTGGATCTGAAAAGAATCGTTTTGGTTTTTGAGGTTAAATGGTAAATGCAAATGGAGTTTGTTTTTTTGTAGTTTGTTAGCGAGGCACGAAGCGCTCGGCTCGCAAGGAGAGGTGGATCCTAATAAACGAAACAAAATAAAAGGTGCGAGTGTGCAAGTGCAATCACTTGGCGTTGGACCAAGGATTCAGAAATAAATAAAATACAGAAAATAAAGTGCGTACAAAGTAATGGGAGAGGGGATACAAAATAAATACAGAGGATTGCGTGAAATAAATGGTATCATTGTAGTTTCCCCAAGAGGAAGCGTGTGTGCAGTGTTTTTGAACAGTTCGAAGGCGTTCGGCCTTTTAATCGGGACACAACTATTCGAAGGCGTTGGACCTTTTAATCGAGCGCAACTATTCGAAGGGGTTGGACCTTTTTGGGACGCGTCGAAATTTAGTTCGTGAACTACCTTAGAATCGATTCAAAATCGGAATCATTCTATAAGGAGTCGAAACGTAATTTTTTAAATGCGGTAATAAATGAATAAATTAAATTGAATTGCTAGAATTAAAAATAAAATAATGAATATAAATAATAAATAAAATGGTAATATAGGCATAATGAATAAAATTAATTAAATTACAAATTTTTGTTCAAAATAAAACAATAGGATAAAATAGAAAAAAAGAGGGCCTCATATTGACCGAACATCACCGATTTAATTAAATCAGGCGAAAATCGGCCTTTTATCAAGTCATTGGCCCAAAAAAAAAAGAGAGAGAAATATAATTGAATAAATTATTGAATAGTTATCTAATATTCTCTTTTTAGGAAAATTTTCTAAGTAAGCCAAGAAATAATTTATACTAGAATATAATAAATAAAAAAACAATAAGTCAACGAAAATAAGAATCTTAAATAATTTAAACAAAATTAAGACAGATGATATTAAGATGGGTGAATTGTGAATGCAGCAGGTATTGCAGTAGCTGATCAGTTGGGTCCGAGAACTTAAGCCTATCAGCAAAAAAAAACAAACCTAATTATTTATTATATTTTTTAAAAAACAACAACTCATGAGGAACACAGGAATCTCCATCGTGTAATTCCTTTTCAAAAAAATTTTGAGGCTTTTCTTTTTATAAAACAAAAAAAATCCATCCTCTTTAAACAAAAAGAAAGAAAACGCATGAGGAAACAAGCTTCAGAGCCAGAAAAAAGAAACCCACCCAGTACTATTCACGGCGGCGGGTTCGTCGGCTTCTCTGGTTTTTGCACACTCGTTCGTCGGCGCCGGCTTTTGCTCGGCGTTATCAGTTCGTCGCAGGTTCGTCTCTCTCGGAAATCTTGCGATGTTTGTTCGTCAGTTTCAGTTTTACTCGCGGATCTCGTCGGATTTGAGTCGACGGCGGATGGTTTCCGGCGCTTTGGTGACGAGTTGTGTAGTGGATGGCGGTCGCGGCTTGGGGTTTGTGTTTGTTCTGTTTGAAACAGTTTCGTCACAAGTTGGGTTTTACGGTGGTTTGGTTCGTTTTGGAAGGATGGCTTGCGGTTCCTGCGTCTGCTCAATTTTGTCACTGTGTTTGTGGGTGTTATACGGTGGATTGGGTAGCGGTGGCGGTGGTTGAGTCGTGTGGTCTGGGTTGTGTGAAGGTGGAGGTTTAATGGAAGATTGCAGGTTTGTTAATGGTGTAGTGGTTCTGTTTCTCGCTGAGTTCGGTGGTGCTGGTTTTGAAACAGGTTTTATGTTGGTGGTTTAGCTGAGTCACGTTTCTGCGGGTCGGTTGAAGGTTTTTTCTGGTTTTAACCACGTTTCTGTGTAGCATTTTTGTGATTTGATGCGGTAATGATTTGTTGTGCAATATCAGTTTGTTTTATGGTGAGAAGAGGGCTGGTTTATGGTGGTGAAGGTAGCGGCTTACTGTTTGTTTCTTTTTGCAGCTTTTGGTTTTTTTTTTATTTTTGAGTTTTGGTTAAAAGTTGGGTGGAGAAAGAGAAATCTTGGGTTGTTGAAAGGTGATGGTGTGCATTTCGGGTTTGTAACGGTTTTGGTGTTATAGTCTTTGCGACAGTGGTGATGGGTTCTGCAACATTTTTGTTTGTCGAAGCAGGGAAATAAAGGCAATGTGAAGATGGTATTTATGGTTTGTGTAGAGCAACAACGGCTATCCCTTTTTGAGAATGAGTGCCTTAAGTGGTTATTATATAGATGGGTGGAGAGAGTAGGGTATAAGGGATATTTTTTGGAGAGAATTGTGAGAGGGATTTTGAGGAAATATTTGGTTTCTGACAGGCTGTCCTATTGTGAGAATGTGCACTGCGGAAAAAAAAAAGGGCCTGTGTTTTTCCTTGGCTGTTGTGGGACAGGATGGAGAATACCATTTGCTTGGGGATTTGAGAAAAGAAAAATGGATTGAAACAACAATACTAATAAAGTTCCTATTAATAAGAATAATAATAATGCAGAAAAATAATGATAACGGTAATAATAAAAAAAAGTATTAATAACAATAATAAAAAAAAAGTATTAGAAAATAGTAATAACAACTAATAATAATAACACTAGAAGAAATAATAAGTTGGTAAAAAATAAAAAATAATGGTAAGAATAATAATAAGATGGATTTTTTTGTAAAATTTTTAAATGATAATGGATTTAAAAAACAAAAATAATGACTTTAATATAACTAATAATAACACTAATAGATTTTTTTTATTTTGTTGAATAATGATAAAAATAAAAGAACTTACGATGATATTTAGAGGGGAAATTAAGCCTCTCTTTTTTCAAATAAAATAAAATAAAAATGAAAACACACTTTTTTTGGATTTTTTTGGAATATTCGCCAGACAGAAAAAATAAAATGGTGCATTTTTTGGATTTTTAAATAAGGGTTAGATAGTAAAATAAAATGGTACATGTAGGACAAATTTGGGGTATGACAGTATGTTCTTTCAGGCCATGAAAGGTGTCCATTATAGTGCTTAGGGCTTGAATAAACAATTGTTATTGGCCAGAAGAGTTGTTGTGGCACTGTGGGATTGGTATGGCTTGAAATGCAAAAATGTCAACATATGTGTACTTGAGGTATGGGCTTGTGCAAAGGTGATTTATGTGGCTAGATTGCTTCAGCATGGTTCATGGTGAGCCTTTGGATCAATAGAATGCAACTGGATGGCCTTGATCAAGAGTCCTCATAGTTTATGCAATTTGGCAACTTTGAAGTTTCTTGAAGTGCAAGGCATAAAAACTTGTGATTTTTGGTGCAATCTTCAATTTTGTGAACTTCTAACCACTTCAATGATCAAATAAAGATCATAGAGACTCAAAATGATGATGATGACCCTTTGGTACCCTTGATGGAGGCCTCAGATGCCCTGATTTTGACTTTACTTGCTCAAGAAGTTACCCAATGATCAGATGACTTCCACAGTGAATTTCTTCATCAAATTTGGTACACATGATCCTTATAAAACATTAAGACCATTAGAATCAAGAATGACCAAAAAATTTGAGATTAAGGCCTCTGAAACCAAAACCCTAATTTTGGTCATCTGTGCAGGAAAACCCTAGCTCTGCCTGGACATCTGTGCAATCCTTTGACATTTTGTGACTTCAAAGACTTCTTGGAGATGTAAGATGATCATGGAACACTCATGGACCCTCTTGGCATGCTTCAAGGCCTCAGAGATTGCTCAGATCACTTCTAAGATTCACCTGATCACAAAACCCTAATTGTGCAGTCATGCAATGATTTGATGAAGTTGTTTATGCAATGTGAGATGCAATGAGATGTGTATGCAAAATGAGATCATAAGCCATGGTGTGAGGAAAACGTGAGGGCAAATTTGGGGTGTTTAAAACTGTGACCCCCACCGTAAATCCGTCGTCACCTCAGAACACTGAACCCTCATAAAAAAACGCACCAATCCCAAAAACCTTCTTTTCACTTTCAACGCCGAAACCACCAAAACACCGTCATCCCCAAACCTCTGAACCCAACGACACCACCGCCGGTCCACCTCCATAAACACGAACAAAAACAAAACAAAAAACAATCCACGAAAACCACCACGAAACCACTTCGTCGCCGCCACTGAAAACACAGAAGACCAAATCGCATGAACGCGAGCAACACCGCGACAAAATTGAGGGAAACCAGATCGAAACCGCAAGAGACTGACTCCACTGAGAGCGAGCAAAACTATTTGAACCAAAAACCAGAACAAAAATAGTGAGCGAGAGAACCGACAGAGAGGAGAATCAGATGAAACGCCGTTGAGAGACATATTTGGCGATGGATTTGCTATTGAAACGTGAACGACGTGTGTTAAAGGTTGATGGTAGGTTCTTCAACGTTTTTTTAAATCGTATAAAATGATGTGTTTTCCGCTGATGTTTCTTTACCCCATTTTATTTTTCCACTTTATTTCTTTGTTAGATCTAACACCTTTTGTTTGCTTTTAAATAAAAACCCTCTCACTAATTGTTTGTTTTAATCCTAACCCTACAAAACCCTTTTCTTTCATTTATTTTTAGGTTTTGAATTTTGTTGATTATTGTTTTTAATAGACTTAGTTATATTGGGCCAAGTCCGCCAGATCTGTTATGCATACCCACACCAGATCTACAACGCCTCTTTTTTATGTTTTATTCTTTAGTTTATGTTTTTTTACTATTATCGTAGTCGGACTTTGGAAGCCCATTTTGGTTTTCTATTCATACCACCACTGTTTTCAGTCACCACCTCTGTTCCTTTTCTTTTTTTATTTTATTCTCTACTATTATTTCATTTTGTTTTTTTAATTATTGGTGTTATTAGTTTTTTTTAGTTATTGTTTTTCTTTGCTTTCATTTCGAAAAATGTCTTTAAAAAAATTATTAATCGGTGAACCATTTGATTTTTATTTACTTTTATTTTTTGGGCCAATGATATAACAAAAAGTCACGATTAAGTCGATTCCAATAAGTCGATAAATTGTGACCAATATGAGGCCTATTTAGCCTAATTTATTTATTTCATTATTTCATAGTTTATTTTATCTAGTATATTTATTTTATTTATTTATTTTTCGCATTTTAATACAATATCAACGCTCTACTCCTCATAGAACCATTCTAACAATTGAATCGGTTCTAAGGTAGTAAAAGAGCCACATTTCAACGGCTCCAAATAGCTAATACACTGCACACGCACTTTCTCTTGGGCAAATTACAACGAGACCCTTTATTTCATCGCAATCCCGTGTAATTTATTTTGTATCCCTCTCCCGATTTTCCACTTGTACGCAATTTATTTTTCCGCTTTTATTTAATGTTTCGATCGCTAGGAGCACCCATAGGGACTAGTTAAGATCTTACCTTAGTTCGCGAACCCTTGGCCCAACACCAAGCGGTTTCACTTGCACACTTAAACATTCCATTTGGTTACGGTTTCATATTTCTAGGAGCACCCTTAGGGACTAGGAATCGAATCCACTTAATCAATCAAACAATTAACCTTTATTTGCATTTCACTTGTAAGTCGATTGCTTCGCGCATCGCCATATAACGTTTCTAACTTAACAAGCATTCAAACTAATAAAAACGAAAGAACTGAACTCTGGAGTCTAGCATTCCACATAGTTCTTGAAGGTATCATTACTGAGGCCAGCCCCACGGGACGTGATCCATTCACTCTTTCGTACTTAAAATACTTAAAATATTCAACTTCCTTCGAAAAGATGAGACATGATTCCTCTCCACAGGAAAGATGTACCTCCTATTCCCACAAATAAATCAATTTTCTGAAAAACATTCTCTCAAGGAAGAATGTGGCAATCACTTGTTGATCATATATCCAAGTTTGAAGCTTTTTCTTCCATCTTCTATTTTCTCCCTTAGATGTTTGTGGTGAAATAGGTGAGATATTTACCTTAAATATGACGACTTGTCTCTTTAATCCAACTTGAAACTTACCCAACAAATAATCAAATTATTTTTCATATTAATAAAATGGAGGAACTGAATTTTGGAGTCTAGCATTCCACATAATTCTTGAATGAATCATTCCTGAGGCCAGCCCCATGGGACGTGATTCATTCACCCTCTTGTTTCTCAAGACACTTAACTACATATCAAATAATGAAAGAACTGAATTATGGAGTCTAGCATTCCACGGGTTCTTGAGTGGATCATTCTTGAGGCCAACCCCATGGGACGTGATTCATTCTCCCTTTCATTCTTAAAATACTAAACAAGATCAAACCATTCTCTAAACGAACGTTGTTTAAACTCTTTCTATCTCGCAGATAAGCTAGCGTTTCATCCTCCTATCGCAAGAAGATAAGCGAATGCTTAGCAGTTAGAAAGCGGTTTAAACAATCATTTATTAAAAAACATCAACAAACTGTAGTCGTACGAACTACGAAGCTCTGACTTTCCCATTGCACAAGGGAATACGTAGGCACAAGGATTTTAATCCTTCGCGAGCACAATAATAAAAATTTAATCATTTCTCCGTCATAAAGTACACCCTAATAAAAAATTAACCATTTTCCCCGTAATAATAATAATAATAATAAATATTCATTTCCCTTAAAATAAACATCATAGCAATCTATTTAGAAGACAATAGACATAAATCAACATTTAATCGCATAGTTAGACTAAGAGGTTCATGTTGAGTACAACGGACGTGAGGGGTGTTAATACCTTCCCCTTGCGTAACCGACTCCCGAACTTAGAATTTGGTTTTCGTTGACCATGTCTTATCCTTATTAGGTTGTATTTATATCTTCCTTTTCTCTCTCGTTAGAATAAATAGAATTAGGTGGCGACTCTGTTGTATTTTTTCCGTGTTCCATTGCGAGGATCATATTTTTCGAGGTACGAAAGCTTGGCGACTCTGCTGGGGAGTAGCTCCATGCTAGAGAGAATCGAGCCTAACTTAGATAATCACGCGTTTCATTGTTGATTTTTGTATTACTTATCTTCTCTATGTTTGTTATCTTTATGTTTGTTTATTTGTTCTTTTATCGCTTTATCTTATTGATCATTATTATATTTTCCTGTGGGATCCTGGGATTATATCACAAGTAAAAGCTGAGCTTTGGAAAAAGAAGAGGGAACACCTAGGTTAGATTTGGTAGTTATTAGTGTTAGTATCCAAGAACTCACTTCTTGAGGGCCTAGCATGAAAGCTCCCCCAGATAGTAGACCTATTCGTAGATCTTGTCATAACCCAGCTAGCATGTCGCGTGACTTGATTCATGAAAGGGTTGTGACTCTGGGATCCACTGTTAAGAACCAGTTTCTATATTGGTCGTTGTGTAGTGTTAGTCTCCAAGGGCTCGCCCCTTGAGGGCCTAGCATGAGAACTCCACTCAAGGTAGACCTTATTGTCATTATCGTCATAATGCAGCTAGCTTGCAGCGGGGCGTTAGTACGATAAACGTCCATGACCTTGAGTATCCTAAAACCATCACCATAGAAACTATCCCGTGAGTGGGTTTTTATGAGTATAGAATATAGAACAAATCTCTTACGACCTACCTGTTAGGAAGGTTTTTGATTTACTTGTGATACCTTAGTTTCAAGCATCCATATATCATATTGTCGCTCCCCGGACTTACGTCCCGGTGCAAACGCGAACGGTCGGTGAAAGAGAAATGAGGTTGAATTGAATAGAGTCGCCAGCTAGGCATTTTTATCCCGAAGGAAAGGTAATGCTGCATAAACTTGGAAAGAAATGGATAAGACGGTTGTGAACTAGAGAAACTGAAAAAGGGGGTTGGTTACGACATGGGAAGGTATTAGCACCCAGATCGTCCATCGTACTCGACGAGATCCACGCTTACAAGATTGTGTTTAAAAAGGGGTAGATGTATGTGTTATCTATGTGCAAAAAGCTGAGGAAAGAAAGTACAGGTGTCAGTGCAAGAGGGTGAATTGCTCAGGAACTAAGGCTTAGAAAAGGATGCTGAAAGAGGGGGATGACAAAGAGACTTTTGTTCGATAACTGTTAAGTTATGCCTACGTATTCTCTCATGCAATGAGGAAGTCAGAACACCGTAATTCGACTCAAAGAGACTGAAGATAAATTGACTGTGAACTGCTTACTTGCCTATGCTCAAGTGTATGACTCGTCTGGCTCGAGTGCTAACTGTCTTGTATTAGATGGAAGAAGCGCGTTCTCGTTTGTGAATGAGTGTGATGAAAAAAGAATGCCGGGGGAGACGGTTATTGTTTGTTTTTGATGTTTTCAGTTTTTTATTGTTTTTGGTTTTTTGCATAAGTTAATGAGCTTAAGCTTAAATCAAGGGCTTGCAAACTCATTATATCCTCCTTGATTAGGGATAATGAGCCTACTTAAGTATGAGATAAGCATCTCAACTTAATTACCATGATGATGTAGGATTAAGATCATTAACCTACTTATGATTATTTAGATGTTTTTGGGTTTTTGTTTAGTGTTAAGTAATGAGTTTAATCTCTAATCATAGATTAGTGAGCTCATTACACCATCCTAATAGAAGGATAATAGATGAGAACACTTGAGCTGAGGAAGATACCTCAACTTAATCCATGGTTAGGGATTAAATTCATTATATAAAAAGCCTTTATTAGATGGATTTTAATTAAGGGATGAGATTAAGAAATGGATTTTAAGTTTGTAAGGCAACTTGAGGGGGACTTGTCCATTAAACACTAGGGTTAGTCCCTCTTAACCATGAGGAAGAGATAGAACCCTAATGTAAGGCCCAAGTTACAAGATAAAGTCTTAGTGATTATTAATGTGTTTTGATTAAGAGGTGTAAACAAATTAAAGGTTTAACACTAAGGATTAAAGTTATACACTCCATCCTAAGATAAGGATGCAGGCATAACCCTAATTCCAAAGCCCTAAAACTTTAAGAGTTTAGTCTCTGGTTATTGAGATGAGAAGAGAGACTCAAGGAGACTCATAGTTAAAAATCTAGGGGGACTATATACAACCCTAAAAGTCATCATGCTTGGATATCCTATGGTTTGTAAGGCTTAAGAGGAAAGATCTTCAAGGCCACCAATTGAAGAAGCAGATGAAAAGAGAAGGAGAAAGAAGAACAAGTTACTTACTTCCTGAAGAAGATAAGAAACTTTAAAGAAAGAAAGTGGGAAGGAGGAAGCATAAGTGAAGCAAGTTCACTTCAAAGACAAGTAAGAATTCATATGAAGAGATGAGAAGAGGTGGGAGGTAAAGGCAAATCCACCTCTCAGATAACTTACCCAAAAGTTCCTGAAATGTTAGTATGAATGCATAAGACATAAAGCAAAAGGAAATAAAGTGAAATGAGATGTAAAGACCAAAGTCAGAAGTGATTATGCAATTAAAATGTGTTATGAGATGATGCAAAGTTATACAAGATGCATATGAATGATCATACAAAGATGAGATTCAATGGAAGCATGTTTAGAAGCATGAAAACACATGGATGTTCATGAAATATAATGGATGCAAAACATAGCCAATGAATGAAGAAATGATCAAGCAATGTTTCAAACATGTCCTAAGATGTCTAAGATGACATACCAAAGAATGGAATGGCATGGTAAGTTCATAAGTTCATGAAATGCAAAGAATAATGCAAATGAAGATGCAAAGTTAGGGCTTTAAGACAACATGAGATGCATATGATCAAAACAGAAGCAATCACCATGATAAAAAATTGAAATTGAGCTCAAACAAACCCTAAACCTATACAAGATCACATCCCAAAGGAGAAGGTCAGAAGCTAAATTAGGGCTTTAATAAAATGAACAAAAGAAATGAAAAGAAAACGAATTAAAATGAATTTAAATGAAAGTAATTTAATCTGAAGGTCAGGATTTAAACAAGGGAAGACTGTGCGCGCGTTTGGATGGCTTGGATCAAACCTGGTTAATTAATTATAATTATTTTAATTAATAAGAAATTAACCCTAATGAACTAATCTGCCCCATCCATTCTCCTAAACTAATCAAGATCTAAAGGTCCATAACGGATCTGGAGATTAAACCCTAATTAAACCCTAATCCCTTTCAGGCGACTGGAACAGTGTTCCGGTCGTCTTCTCCGGCCAACCCCATGACCTAACTTCTCCCTCAGGCCACCATCAACCCTAAAAACTGCCCAGAAATGATCCCTAACTCACACACAATCAAAATCAAACATCAAAAATGATTTATAACACACAAATATGGAGAATCGAAGAACAAAAATCTAGACAAAATTTCAGAAGTTTGTAACATGCTCATTTCTTGACTATTTTCAATTCTAAAAGCATCAGTGTGATCCCCATAACATATATTTTCATTTTATAACAAGAAATTGAAGTTCTGAAAGATTTTTTTCTTGAGGTTACCTGAGCTGATGAACTGTAAATGTGGACTTTCAGAGCTCCTCCCTTGTGCAAAAAGTCACCTTTGGTCCTCCTGATGCTAGTGGAATGCTTGAGAGGCTTTGAGAGTGGCTAGTTTGTGTGGTCCAGCTCTGATATAGCATAAATGGAGGTTTTTGTGTGGGGTGTTTCAGACCATTTCAATGGTTGGTTTGTGTTCCATAGGCTATGTGGAGATGATTGGTGGCAAAAGATTTGAGTTTTGATGGTTGTGTTATGCAATTCAAAGAGAGGAAGTGTTATGGCAATATTTGGGATTTCTGAGTGTGTGTGGTTTCAGGCTCCAAGATTGTGTGAAATGAGGTCCATGGTGCTTGCATAAACAATGATGATTGGCCAGAGAGTTGGTAGTGGCATAGTTTGATTGGTATGGCCTCATTTGCAAAAAAGTCAAAAGTTATGGTACCATAAGCATGGCACGAGTTAGAGCTGGCTTGGGGGCTTTTCCTGGCTCAGCTTGCATCAAGGATGGCCCTTGGATGGTTTATGATGAACTGGATGGCTTGATGCAAGAGTTATCACATGTTTTGCAATTTTCCTTCTTTGAAATATCTTGGATCACAAGTCATGAATACCCTAGGTCAAATTCCCAATTCTGATCAAGGCAAGTTGTGTTGTCATGTAATGAAGTTTAGTAGTCAATTAGAGGTCATGAAATGGCTTGAAACTTGATTTTGCAAAAATCCCTCTTTGGCATGAACTTGAAAATTATAGGATTTTTGCCAACTTTGAAAGGCCATATCTTGAGTTCTAGGATGAATCAAGACATGTTCTTGTAAGTTTTTAAAATGGGAAGACATAATCTACAACTTTCATGCCCAAGAATTTTTCATTTGAAGCATTTTTGGTCATGAAAGAATGGGTTGAATATCTTTCCCAAAATGGAAAGTTTCCATTACAAGTCATTTCCAAAAATAGCAAGTTTGCATTTGGCTCAAAATTCTTCAATTTTATGAACTTCCAACCACTTATAAGATCAAATAAATATCATAGAGACTCAAAATGATTATGATGACCCTTTGGTACCCTTGATGGAGGCCTCATATGCCCTGATTTTGACTTTACTTGCTCAAGAAGTTACCCAATGATCAGATGACTTCCACAGTGAATTTCTTCATCAGATTTGGTACACATGATCCTTATAACATATTAATACCATTAGAAACAAGAATGACCAAAAAAATGGGATTAAGGCCTCTGAAACCAAAACCCTAATTTTAGGTCATTTGTGCAGGAAAACTTCAGTCTGCCTCTATGCCTTTGCCATTCTTTGTGATCTTTTGACTTTTGTGAACTTTGGGGAGCATACTATGATAATGGAACACACATGGACCTTCTTAGAAAGCTTCAAGACCATTGGGATGGCTCAGATCACTTCTTGGATTCTCCTGATCACAAACCCTAGATGCAATTTATGCAGATGAAATAAACTATGCAGTGTGAGATGGTATGCTTATGCAATGCTATATGAAAGATCACAAGCATGGTGTGAGAGAAAGTGAGGGAAAATTGGGGGTGTTTACAGCTGCCCCTATTCAAACATGAGTTAGTTGTGCAGGGTGTAAGCGCCTGACTTAACAGACAAACAAGATAACTTGTGGTTGAATACCAAAGACAGTCCAAAATTTGCACTCGCTAGGGAGAAGAAGAAAAGGGATATAAATTATAAAAGATAGTATAGTATGAGTATCAAATGAAAGCAATGGAGGACGACCATTGGGAAGAGGACGACTGCTGGGGGTAAAACTGTAAGCAAAGCAATGACGGGGACGACCATCACGCTGGGAAATAAAGAAACCGCGACGGGGACGGCCATCGAGTAAGGAAATATAATTCTCTAGGGATCAAAGGAAAGAAATGATGGGGGCGGCCATCAGGATTGGAAAGTAAAGTAAACAACGATGGGGATGGCCATCGGGCTACACTGATGAAGGACGATCATCAGGAAAAGGAAAAGGGACCACGACAGGGACAACCATCGGGTTAAAGAATAAAATGAAATATTTGATGAGGGACGGTCATCAAAGGTGAAGGACAGTCAACTAGCAGGGGACGGTTTCTCTTTATCTCGACATAGGACGGATGTCGAATAGAAAAGGTCAATGATGGGGACGGCCATCTGATAAGCATGATGAAGGACGATCATCAAGAGGTGAAAGACGATCACCTAGCAGGGGACGACTGCTCTTGGGGGATTATCTCGACATAGGACGAATGCCGGATAACAAGATCAATGATGGGGACGGCCATCGGATAAATGATGAGGGACAGTCATCAAAAGGGGAAGGACGATCACCTAGCAGGGGACGGCTGCTCTTTATCACGACATAGGACGAATGCCAGATAGAAGGTTCCATCAATGGGGATTCCATTGGGGAAAGGATGAGGGACGGTCATCCAAAGGTGAAGTACAATCACCTGGTAGGGGACGGCTGCCGAAAGTATCACGACATAGGATGAATGTCGGATAGAAAAGTTGTTTTGTTGGCAACTTACTAGGGAATGGTAAACACAGACGAGTGCTTACGTCTTAAAAAATAAAAGGTATAAGTGTCTGACAGTGTGTATAGACTAAAGATGCGGATGAGCATCCTTAGGACCACGATACGGACGAGTATCGGTAGAAACAATATGCTGACACGTGTTTAAGGGTGATGATACGGACGAGTATCAATCGGCTGAGCAAAGAACACGAATGAGAGTTGAATCTGCTGAGGGGTGATATATATAAGATACAAACGAGTATCGAAGACTTTTGTATAAGTATGTACAAGCATGAACTGCTGGTGAAGTATGTGCAAGATACAGACGAGTGCCGAAAGTTTGAGCAAGGGACACGGACGAGTGTTTTAACTTGCTGGGGAAGTATGACACAGACGAGTGCCAAAAAAAGAATATGTACAAGTATGAACAAATATCTGAGAATTCTGAAGGATTTATGGCAACTTTACTAGGGAAAGATGACACAGACGAGTGTCGAAAACAGCATGTATAAATATGAACAGGCATCTGTGTTTTGAGAGTGCAAAGGGGATGCTTTGACTTTTATCTACAGGGGATATGAGTTTTGTATATTGCTGGTGAAGTGATGATGGTATTTGCAGGTGACTGGCCCGAACCTGGCTCATAATCATGCAAATGTTTGATTTTTGCCGTAATGCTCCGTATTATACGGAATGCTACGCTTATTTGGGGAAAATGATGCGAATGTTATGATTATGTGTCGCTCCCGGGATTTTCATCCTAGTACAAACGCGAAAGTGGCGCGAAAAAGGTAGAGTCGCCAGCCATACATTTTTATCCCGAAGGAATGGGAAAGGTAATGTTGCACAAACCTAAGGAATAAGGAAAAGGACGAGGCCTTGCGAACCAAAGATCTGGATACGGGAGTCGGTTACGAATCGAGAAGGTATTAGCACCCCAATCCGTCCGCCGTACTCGACGGGATCCACGCTTAAAAGTCTATTTTCAAAGGGTGAAGAATAATATGCTGTTTAACTGAAAGAATAGCCATCTGGAATGAAATGGAATTAGAAAAGAAATGAAATTAACAACTGGGAATAAAATGGAAAAATGTAGGGAAAAAGAAAGATTGTGCTCGAATGGGCCCTACCCCACTGCCTACGTACCTCATCGGGATAAATGAGGATCAGAGACGCCGTAGTTCGTCTAACTAAGGCTTACACTCGTTTGTGTTTTTTAGGATGACGTTGCCATAGTTCTAGCTCAGGTGTTACCGGCTCTGACACGAGGGTGTTTACCGTATCGCTGTTTGAACTGTCGAGACAAGTCATGAAAGGTATGAGATGAAATGAGAAGACGTGACTTCTTGGTTTGTTGTTTTTTATAAGAAATGTTTTGAATTTGTGTTTATTGAATGTACAACACTAAAGACTATGACACAGGAGCGAATACTTTCTAAGATCGCCCCCAATGGAACGTTTGTAAAGCATCCTAGAAGAGTGAAGGAGACCTCCACTGATCATTTCCCGTGTAGCTTAAGGCTCGTGGCGCATTGTACACCTTTCCTTTATTAAGTGTTTTTTTTTTGGTTTTCTTTTAAGATGAGAAGAGACTCAAGTTATAAAAGGTAAACATTCTAAGGGAAACTAGACTTACCCTAAATTAGTTGAATTCATGGATAACCTATGGTTAGTGAGGTTTACAATTGAATCTACCTAAGAGATATAAGACTAAACACGCAAGTAAAATAAGTCAATAATGAGCAATAGGGTCCTCCTAGGTCATGGTAGGTAAAAACGTATGAAATGTAAACAGGATGGAACAATGAGGTGTGTGGGTCGGTTGCGTGGTACTAAGACACACGACTTATGGTATGAAACATACAAGGTTTGATATTGGTTAAATGGAATGGAACGAAGGTAATCGTGGAACCCTAAAATAATATGAACTTTATTTATTTATCGGAAAGTATATTCGACGTTGGATCGAACACTTTATTTGTTTTTTGAAGATTTGGTTTTCTAACGATTTGTTTTTATCTTTTCTAATCCTAATTATGGAAACTATAAAAGCATACAAGTTCTAAGCTATTACAATCACAAAATACACAAAGTATAAAACACAATTGAAGCATCAAATATCCAAGTCCATAAGCCAAACCTTGCAAAACACCTTGCACAAAGAAAAAGCAAATAGTTAGTAAATGATATGGATTATGTACATGCATCATGTGAAGGAATGAATAAAAATGACAAAAATATTAAGAGTCATGAAAAAAATATGAAATTAAATTTCTAAGGTCTTCAACCTGATTATATCACTATGCTACAAAATCTCTCAAAAATTCTAAGCCTAACTAAGGCAAATGGTCACCTAATCCTATGTAAAGTTTAATCACAAATTTACACAAATTATACTACCAAAACGGTAGAAAAATTGCCCTAAAAAAATAAACAAAAAATATTCTAGGTACTTTAGCTTGTCTTTTAACCATAGCAAAAAGAATGGGCAAAAAATATTATAGGAAGTGGCAGAAATAAATTGTACAAATTTATGTGTCCATGAAGGAATTTAATATGAATCAATTAAAATAAAAATTCGAAATTAAATTAAAAATAATTAAATTCAGAAAATAAAAATTGGTACAGGTTCAAAACTGAGTTAATATTCTATACTAATTTTTACAAAATTTTAATACGTATTTTACTATTTATTATGGAATTAAATAAAAAATGCATGAAATAAAAATAGAAAGAAATGGAAGTAGAGATGGAGGTGAGGACAGAAATGATTTTCAGTTAATAGTGAGAGCTGGGCCCAAAACAGGGGTGGGGATAGAAATTTGAGGCCCATTAAAACATACTTAATAATTTTTCTATTAATTCTCTTATAAAATTTTTTATGAGATTTTATTTTTTAAACTTATCAATTAATGGTCTTTAATTTTTCTTCATTATTCTGATTACTACTTTATTAATCCTAAACTTTATATTTAATCTAATATTCTAATTAACATTTTATTAACTAAATTTATCTAATAAAAATAAACAGAAATTAAAAAACATATAGTACATAAATTGAATAAAACTTAGGTCTTCTTCAACCTCGTCTCTTCCTCTCTCTCCCAAGAGCTTCACCCACAAACCCTAACCTAACACACCGACGGCGGCGCACCCCTCCATCAACTTTTCCGCTTCTTCACCTTTCCCGAAACCTAACGCCGTCACTCTCTCCCAACGCCAATCATCTTATTTCCCCAAATTGAAACCCTAGTTTCCATCTCCTCTTCTTCTTCCTTAACTCCCACCTAACCGCGGCTGTTCTTCTCCACACCAACCACCGCCGCTTCATGCTAATCCTCAGCTAACACCATTGCCGCCACGAAATCAATGTTCCTATTACTATCACTCTTATCACAAACCAACCTAACCTAGATTCTCTGTTAATCTCAAAATCGAAATCAATCCCTCAACTTCTTACACAGAAATTTCAACCTAAAACCTTTCGCAAGATCAGAGCAATCGAATCGTACCTTGCAAACAGACGGAGACGCAAGCTTAGTGATGATATGAACGAACTGGGACGCGGTGAGGGCGTTTCCGGGGTTGCGATGCCGTTGCGGAGTCGAACACGAATCCGATGGACGGATGATGAGGACGCTCAGATGGAGTCTTTTCGATGGTCCCTGTCGATGAGCAATGTGTTCAGGTAAGAATTTTGCCCTTGCTTCGTGTTCCCTTGCCTCTGATTTTCAGTTTTGCTTTAGTGAATCTTCGACTCGCGTAATACGATTCTTGGTCTGAATTTTTTCACAACAGGTTGGCCATTGACGCTGCATTTTTCCTTTGATGCAGGTGCGAATCTATTGACGTTTTGATGAAGTTCTTTACGTTCTCACGGTTCTTTGAAGATGTTGTTTGAAGGTGCGTAGAGTGGTGTTGTTGGAGCTTTCGACAAGCTTACGGAAAGAGGAAAAACCTTGCTGCTAAGGCGATAATTTGCGCCGAGATTGACGCCATTCCTGTCCAGTATTAGATTGAGAAAGATCAAAGCCTCAGCTGAGCTTTCACCGATCGGTTTCACAATATTTCACCCCTCTCAATCTGATTTTTCTTTCTGTTTTTATTGAGTTGATGATTGAGCTTGGTGTTGCGTTGCTTGTTCTTGTGATGCAGGTTGAGTCTAGGTTACGGAGGCGTGAGTCGAATGCGTGAAGAGGTCATGAGTTCTTGGTGATAGATGCCATTAGAATGATGAATTCGGCTTGGGATGATGAAGAAAAATGGGGCTGAAACATGGAAGATTGGTTATGGTTGTGAAGGTGGCAGCTGAGATTGGAGAAGATGGATCCTCATTGAAACCTTTCTTTGCCGCCAGTTCGAGGTTCAGGATAGCTGGAGATTTAGAAGAAGAGAAAAAAATGGGGCTGAAGGGGATGAAAAAGATGCAAGGGTGAATCCAAGGAGAGAAAAAAAATGGTGAAGCCCCTGATTTTATAGAAGTGAGCTCTCTCCTGAATTAGTTAATTTTCTGTTATAAAAACTGTTAAAGTTTGTTAGAAACGGTTAGGATTAGTTGGGACCTTTTTTAAAAGTTAGTTGATGATTCTGTTTAGAGCTCACAGTTAGAGATTTGCAACTGAAATCTTGGAATGGTTTTATAACTGAATTGGTATTGATTTCCTTCCAGCTCTCCCTTGTTAATCCTACTAACATTTATAATAGAACTTTGTTATTCTTTTGTATCCACTATTCAAATCGATGAACCTATTTTTATTGACAGGGCTGCTCATGCTTCGAAGAACCGTAATGGTATTGTTGAGAAAGCTACTGAGGACGGATTGACAGATGCTATGGCTCAAGCTGATTCGACCGGAATATTTACTTGTCCACTGCTTTGTTTAAGCTCAAGAATGGTGGCCTTATTAAGCCTACTGATAAGACTGTTATTGTGAGCATTGCACATGGGTGAAGTTTACTCAGTCCAAAATTAATTATCACTCAAAGAAACATCAAAGACTTGGCTTGCCAATTTTCCAATCCTCCAATGCAAGTCAAGGCTGATTTTGGATCTGTTATGTATGCTTTGTCCAAATATTACTGTCGGTTTTGCTCCTGTGTTTTAACAGCTTGTACACTTATTAGACATTGTATTAGCCTTTCTTGTTTCATGTTTCTGTAAAAACAATTGGTGTGCAATACTTATATGAATCTAGATTTCCTATTGGTTTTATCATTCTTCCCTTTATTTTAAATTTGGTTGTTATTCTGGAAGTTTATTCATCACCTTTGGTTGTGCACAAAGACTTCCCTATCCTTCTTAATAAAAATGAATTCGAACTTTCCACAAAAAAATCATGAAAACTGCTGATTTTGTAATGTTAAAGCATCCTCCTTTACATTCAAAATAAACAGTTGGGATAAGTATTCCAGGATCATCCATGAGATCCATTAAATCCTTTTCATAATCTGACTTCATAATGCAAACAATCCACTAGTGACCCAATTCTTAACATGTATAACCTTTTAACCCGTCTACAAATTAATATATTGGCTTAAAATATATTTGAGTTCTCTTGCACAGCTTCACAAGCGCTTATGAGTTATTTCAATTCATGAACTTTGATAAGATAATCCAAATGGACCCTTAGTCTTAGGCAAACCAACTCGAATAGAGGCCTTGAAACCAATATATTAATAATTCAGTTCGTTGAATTTCAATCACAGCAGGACCTTGAAATCACATATCGATTTGGAATTTTATTTGGAATGGTGCTGGTGCTTTGATTCAATAAACACATTAGAACTCAGTCGCTTGAATACTAATAACTCCAAAATTTCCCGTGAAACTCTTTGATCAAGCATCACGCCTTAAGATCAGAAAATTTATGTGCTGGGATATGAACTTCAATATATTGCGCAAATCCTGAATTGACCATGGTTTTCCCTTTCATGATCAAAATCAACTTCTAATAGCTCGCTCATGATCAGGCCAGATTCTCCACTCGAATCAGAACCAAACACTTATGTATAAGGTGATATCACTTCCATGCCATATGCTGCGACCACGAACGTCATATGCCATTCTTCCATGTCAAGCATGGAAATGGTATGCTAAATACTGTAAAAATGAGAGGGCAAATTTTTGGGTGTTACAGCTGCCCCTATTCAATCACTGCAGACTTGAATGGATGATAGCAGCTGCTTTCAGACATTTGAAGTATACAGGGATTGAATACTAGAAACAACCAGAAAATTTGCACCCTGTGGCAGAAGAAACAGGGAAATAAATTCAACTAAATGAACTCCGCTTGGATATAATTATGATGATAAGGTCATAAACGGGGGATGCCCTTTTGAGCGATGCCAGAAGGCTACTGGCCTGCCACACTGTGGGTGGACTTGTGGTATGATGCCACCCTGAGGATGGACTTTCGCCAATCTGCGGTTGGACTTCAAAATACATTGCCACACTGCGGGTGGACTTTTGGAAATGATGCCACCCTGAGGATGGACTTTCGCCAATCTGCGGTTGGACTTCAAAATACATTGCCACACTGCGGGTGGACTTTTGCTCACTACGGGAGACTTTGAAGATTTGCCACACTGCGGGTGGACTTTTGCTCACTACGGGAGACTTTTGCTCACTACGGGAGGCTTTCGAAACTTGCCACCCGAAGATGGACTTTTTCCAGTCTGCGGCTGGACCTTTGCTCACTACGGGAGACTTTGGCTCACTACGGGAGACTTTGGCTCACTACGGGAGACTTTTGCTCACTACGGGAGACTTTTGAAACTTGCCACCCGAAGATGGACTTTGGCCAGTCTGCGGCTGGACTTTTGCTCACTACGGGAGACTTTTGCTCACTACGGGAGACTTTTGCCCACTGCGGGGGACTTTAAAGATTTGCCACACTGCGGGTGGACTTTTGATAGCTTGCCACCCGAAGATGGACTTTGGCCAGTCTGCGGCTGGACTTTTGCTCACTACGGGAGACTTTTGCTCACTACGGGAGACTTTTGCTCACTACGGGAGACTTTTGCCCACTGCGGGGGACTTTAGAGATTTGCCACACTGCGGGTGGACTTGTGCTCACTACGGGAGACTTTTGCTCACTACGGGAGACTTTTGATAGCTTGCCACCCGAAGATGGACTTTGGCCAGTCTGCGGCTGGACTTTTGAAATTTGCCACCCGAAGATGGACTTTGGCCAGTCTGCGGCTGGACTTTCGCTCACTACGGGAGACTTTTGCTCACTACGGGAGACTTTTGCTCACTACGGGAGACTTTTGCTCACTACGGGAGACTTTTGAAACTTGCCACCCGAAGATGGACTTTGGCCAGTCTGCGGCTGGACTTTTGCTCACTACGGGAGACTTTTGCTCACTACGGGAGACTTTTGCTCACTACGGGAGACTTTTGCCCACTGCGGGGGACTTTAAAGATTTGCCACACTGCGGGTGGACTTTTGATAGCTTGCCACCCGAAGATGGACTTTGGCCAGTCTGCGGCTGGACTTTTGCTCACTACGGGAGACTTTTGCTCACTACGGGAGACTTTTGCTCACTACGGGAGACTTTTGCCCACTGCGGGGGACTTTTGCCCACTGCGGGGGACTTTAAAGATTTGCCACACTGCGGGTGGACTTTTGATAGCTTGCCACCCGAAGATGGACTTTGGCCAGTCTGCGGCTGGACTTTGAAATTTGCCACCCGAAGATGGACTTTGGCCAGTCTGCGGCTGGACTTTGAAATCTGCCACCCGAAGATGGACTTTGGCCAGTCTGCGGCTGGACTTTGCATATGCTGAATTTGCACGGCATGTTGCCCCATGACACTGGGGATATTATGTCTTGAGTATTGTTAATGAACTGGTGTGAATGTAAAAGAATTCCTGACGCGGAAGTGATAAGTCTCTGCTGACTCTGTGGGGAAACACAATGATCGCAAATTCGATATCAAGTAGTCCCGTGGGGATAACATATCTGTCTGAGAGGAGCGTGAATAATTCATCTGTCCGAATCATCACCTTTGCCAAAAATAAATTGGACTTTTAGATTTGAGGGCCGTGCCCCAGGATACCTTGATTATTGAGGAATATCCACTCTTATGGACCTGCTGGGGATGACTAGAAACCGTGACACATCCTGCTGAGGAGGAAAGATTTCAAGTTGTCTCGTGCTGGGGATTAGTTGCTTCGGTAGGGATTTTACCTCAAGAGGATTTTACAAAAGACTTGGCGTCTTTAAACTCTTAGGTATCATAACGACTACATGATTCAGTGTAACAACCTTGCTGAGGAGGTAACCATTGTCAATGCAGATGAGTTTGTACCTGTCAGAAGTGTTGAACGAGATAGTTGGCTTGTCACGTGACCACGGTATTCTAAACTCCGGGTAAATGTTTCCGATCGCCTGTCTTCAGGAAAGAATGAATCCTCGTACTATTAGGGTGACCTGCCCCAGTATGAGTACTTGAATAGTTTTGCTCTTGACTGACTAATCTTCGCTCTTGGAGAGATTTGAATCTCGAGGTGATTGCCCCAGTTTGACTGACATTTGAAGAGATTGCTCCACGTAACTGCCCCGGATTGGCTCAGTACTCTAATTTTGAAGAGATTTCTCGACGTGACTGCCCCGGATTGGCCGGGTACTCTGATTTTGAAGAGATTGCTCGACGTGACTGCCCCGGATTGGCTGGCTCTTACCATGACTAATTGGGAAAGTCCCTGCTTTATGAAGTTTTATTCGGAAAAGTGCACCTCGACGTGACAGTCTTTCAGAAGTTTTAGACTTCTCAACCTGGCAAGCTTGAGCTTCTGGATTGAATTTCCGCATGTGAACCGATTATGATGCTCAACAAATGTATGCAAGTGAGAAAATGTTTATTCTTAGAATGAAAATCCTAATTCAACAAGCATGTTAATCTTGAAGTTTTGAAAATGGATCGTTAACCTTCGTGAGTGAATCACTGGTTAAGATACGAACTTTATTTGAATGACAGTATGTACATACAATACCAATAAATGTCTTTTAGCACAACTCATAGGAGTCAGGAACGCGGTCTCGTGGTAGTATGCACCCAAATTAACCCTGTTTCAGTTAGGACTTTTAAGGGTTGTATCGTGGCCTGGTTCACGGTTATAGAAACAAAGGATATAGGCTCGAAATTTATTTGTGCCCACCCACTCTTCGTGATGTTCTTCATTCCTACATTCAGCTAGTTTTCACAAGCATTCACTTTTCATAAGGGTTTCGTGTTGATTGAGGAACCATTGCTACTATTAGTTCAAGCACCAATCAGGTTATTGTTGAGAGTCAGTCACTCCTCTATTTTTTGTGTTTGTGTCACACGACTTTGTTCTTATTTGAGGATCTTTCTTGTGTAATCCTTTTCCGTCTTTCGCTTTTGCATTATTTTGCTTATCCCTAACTTTTGCCTGGACTGATTCTTGTGAATCTTTGATTGTGAAGTCCAGCGGGATGCCCTAACTTTTGCCTAAGTCACTTGTTTTCAAGTTTCGACTTAGCGGGCCTTTTCTTTTCTTTTTCTTTTTGCATTTTGAACAAGTCGCGTGACATTGTTTGTCTTGATTGCTTCACGAGGGTTGTGACTGCCTCATTTTGTGGTCGACGAAGGATAACCATTGTGGTTGTCAATCTTTGGACCTTTTGACTTGGATAACCATTGTGGTTTCAGGTCTTTGGACCTCTTGATTAGCATAGTAGAATGCAACAGATCTTCAAATACACTTCTTTATGAAAGTCTGAACGCTTGGTCTGACTAGCTGACGTCTACCCTGCCCCTGGGTTACATGTGAGGGTTTTTTCATTTGAAAAGAAACTCCTACTTCAAGGCTCGAAGGGTTAGCAAGGGTTTATCTTCCTTATATCTCCAGTGTTTAGGATTTGAAATAATGCCTGTACATCATCAACAGGGCCTGACTCGAGAGCACACAATTCAGAGATATTGCGTTTTTGTTTCGTCATCCTCCTTTCATAGAATTTAAGCATGACAATTGGTATTGTGATGTACACATGCAAAATTATAAGGGAATGCAAATGAATTTACTTCAAGAAAAACATGTGAGTTTTATTATTGCTAACATTCAAAAGCAAACAAAATTCATACATGTAGACAAATGTTTAGCATATAAAAGAAACTACAAATGGAAATGCAGTAAAGAAACTGAATATTGCCATAGTTGAGGAGGCTTGGCTCCGTCTGAACTTGTCAGTCTTGGATACTTTCAACGATCAATCACAGACTTGTAATCTTCAATTTGCAGCCGCATACCTAACCATGGCAGTGATACTTCCTCTTCTAGCTATTCTGACTCTGACACAAGACATATGAAGGAAAAAAGTGAAGCTGGGGAGTAAAGTTGCCCCATAAGGTTGCTCGGAAAGACCTGACGATCTTCTGCCTACGTATCTCCATTGACTGGTGACCAATGAAGAATCAGAGCGACGTAGTTCCCCTCAATAGGGATGAAAAACGAACAATGAAGAAAGGCAAACACATAAACGCCATCACTGAGAGTATTTGAATACTGCTGGCTTTATTTGCTTCATGAATACCCTGGCGTCCTGGGTGATTAACTTGAAGACTTCAGCTTAACATGGACCATCTGGTAGAATAACTGTGATACTGGTTCCGTCGTGATTAGGCATCAAATTCTGGAGTACCTTTGGATGAGGAGAAAAAATGATTGTCTTGGACTCAATTAGGTCTTGTACCTTGTTCTGAAAAGCCCAACATTTCTCAATACTGTGCCCCTGGGCACCTGAATGGAATTCGCATATGGAGTTTGGATCAAAATTTGGTGGTAGATTATCAGCAGAAGGAGCTCTCATGGTACGGAGCTCGACCAGGTTCAACTTCAGAAGTTCCGGAAGCAATACAGCATATGGACATGGAATAGGATCAAGTCTGCGGTTCCTCGCTCTTGTTCTTTCCTGAAACAGTCTCTGTTCCTGTTGTTGCTGACCCTGTGGTCGTGATTGAAAACTTTGTTGTTGACATTGCGTTGGACGCTTGACATGTCTCTGTACTTTCTTACTCGTACTTGGCCGAGGAGTGAATGAAGATTGTTGATGCAGTCCCTTTGAAGACTTGGCCTGAGCAATGATTCTAGAAGAAGGAAAGTTGACCACTTCTTTTGTATTCTTGCATGCTGAAGGAGGAGTTATCTCATGACACTCAATAAATCCCATTTTGAGCAGTGGAGGACATACTTCAGAATAAGACATGGGTATCAGATCAATAACCCTCTCTCGAACCTGTTGGTGACGGGTTGCTAGCAAATGAGGAGCTATAGCCGAAATCGGTTGAAGTATTTCTTCTGGAAACCAAGGCGCAGCAGCTGAGGAGGATCCCTGATAAGGAAAGAAAGTGCTCACTTCTTTGGTAACGATTGGTGTAGGATCATTCAGTTCACATGTGGAGTTGATTCCTATCTGATGCTCTTCCTGACTAATGAGTAACGATTGCTGGTGAAGAGATTCAAACTGTAGAGGAAATCCATCTAAAGAACCCTGATTTATTGGACATCCCAAAGAGATGGGAGAAACATGACCTTCTGTTTGAAAAGTAGACACACAACTATTTTCCTTTTTCGACATAGCGTTCATGATTCCTGTAAGCAGCTTTATCTTAGTCTTCATCAAGTTGAATTCTTCTCTCAGCAATTTCTGATCCTGGGACAACGCTCGAATGTCCACTACAACATGCCCCAGTTGGGCCTTCATCTCAGTCATCTCCGCTCGGAGTTGTTCCATGTCTAAACTTTGACAGTCGTGATTCAAATTGACCATTCTGGAGAGAAACCAGGTCAGATTAAGAATTTGTCTCTGAACACCTGTAAAAAATGCAAGGATGTATGCAAATGTCATGTTCAGTTATTTCCACGGAATCCATCCGTTTCGATCCAAGTTTTAATGCAGAAGAAAATCCGACATAATCCAGATATGGGATCCTTAGAAGTAACCGAACATGTATGCTAAAATGCCATGATGTCATGTATGCAACTGGCATGCGGTCAGCGGACCGACGCTGGCGTGGATCAGATAACCAAGTGTTGGTGAAGATCATGATATCAGTATCTCTGTGCAGAAGTTCCAGAATTCTCAACCAAGTATCATATAGGACCGGATCATATCATTGAGTAACTCTGGCAAAAGCGGGTATGTTGGAAGTTTTAGGGTTCCTGCAAACCTGTAAACCCCTCCCAATCTCACGGGTGTTGCTACTACGGGTCAACATCACGGACTCTCAAAGCCGAATAGCAATAATACGTTCACCATTTCCGAGAAATGGCTCATGACCAAATCAGGGAATCGGTTTGGCATTATGTACTACTCAGGGAGGCCTCAGCTGAATTCCGGAAAAACAAGCATCCCTCATAAGTTCCCGGCTTCAAGCACTGAAGTCGAGAAACAATAGTAAATTCATCCCGAAGGGTACAATACTACCGTCATACGACCAGTTGCTTTAACCAGGTTCCTACGAGAGAACAAGGTCATCCTATGCGATTTCCTAGTGGGCCCTCGGGTGCGAATGGGTTTGCCACGAAATGTGGTCTGCCACTGTCACCACTGGAGAGGGTTGTTTCCACTAAGGTCCTCGATGATCGGTTCCCAGTGTTAGCAGCTCAGGTGGGAACATTCTATGGTCTGCCTAGGCAGTATAGAACATATCCCAAGAGAGCCTGATCTGGGTGTGGGACTCGTGAAAACTACACGTGCTCAAGACCACGCAAGCCACACGACTGCCCACTCTAAATCCTATGTGTATACTCAAGCCGGGTATTTGGCATATCTCACAATAATCCCATCCCGCCAAGGAAAACCAGAACAGCCAGTACAGTATATGCCAGTATATGTAACAGTAAAGTGCAGAAAGCTGTAAATAAAGCTGTAAAGGAAAGTGATAAACTGTACACAAAGCAGTAAAGCTAAACTAAAGCATAACAACAAACAAGTAAACACCCAAAGAAGACAGAAACAGACAAGCGCTAGGATTGACTCTCAAAGGGGAAATTAGAATTTCTAAAGTCCCCAGCAGAGTCGCCAGCTGTCGCTCCCGGGATTTTCATCCTAGTACAAACGCGAAAGTGGCGCGAAAAAGGTAGAGTCGCCAGCCATACATTTTTATCCCGAAGGAATGGGAAAGGTAATGTTGCACAAACCTAAGGAATAAGGAAAAGGACGAGGCCTTGCGAACCAAAGATCTGGATACGGGAGTCGGTTACGAATCGAGAAGGTATTAGCACCCCAATCCGTCCGCCGTACTCGACGGGATCCACGCTTAAAAGTCTATTTTCAAAGGGTGAAGAATAATATGCTGTTTAACTGAAAGAATAGCCATCTGGAATGAAATGGAATTAGAAAAGAAATGAAATTAACAACTGGGAATAAAATGGAAAAATGTAGGGAAAAAGAAAGATTGTGCTCGAATGGGCCCTACCCCACTGCCTACGTACCTCATCGGGATAAATGAGGATCAGAGACGCCGTAGTTCGTCTAACTAAGGCTTACACTCGTTTGTGTTTTTTAGGATGACGTTGCCATAGTTCTAGCTCAGGTGTTACCGGCTCTGACACGAGGGTGTTTACCGTATCGCTGTTTGAACTGTCGAGACAAGTCATGAAAGGTATGAGATGAAATGAGAAGACGTGACTTCTTGGTTTGTTGTTTTTTATAAGAAATGTTTTGAATTTGTGTTTATTGAATGTACAACACTAAAGACTATGACACAGGAGCGAATACTTTCTAAGATCGCCCCCAATGGAACGTTTGTAAAGCATCCTAGAAGAGTGAAGGAGACCTCCACTGATCATTTCCCGTGTAGCTTAAGGCTCGTGGCGCATTGTACACCTTTCCTTTATTAAGTGTTTTTTTTTTGGTTTTCTTTTAAGATGAGAAGAGACTCAAGTTATAAAAGGTAAACATTCTAAGGGAAACTAGACTTACCCTAAATTAGTTGAATTCATGGATAACCTATGGTTAGTGAGGTTTACAATTGAATCTACCTAAGAGATATAAGACTAAACACGCAAGTAAAATAAGTCAATAATGAGCAATAGGGTCCTCCTAGGTCATGGTAGGTAAAAACGTATGAAATGTAAACAGGATGGAACAATGAGGTGTGTGGGTCGGTTGCGTGGTACTAAGACACACGACTTATGGTATGAAACATACAAGGTTTGATATTGGTTAAATGGAATGGAACGAAGGTAATCGTGGAACCCTAAAATAATATGAACTTTATTTATTTATCGGAAAGTATATTCGACGTTGGATCGAACACTTTATTTGTTTTTTGAAGATTTGGTTTTCTAACGATTTGTTTTTATCTTTTCTAATCCTAATTATGGAAACTATAAAAGCATACAAGTTCTAAGCTATTACAATCACAAAATACACAAAGTATAAAACACAATTGAAGCATCAAATATCCAAGTCCATAAGCCAAACCTTGCAAAACACCTTGCACAAAGAAAAAGCAAATAGTTAGTAAATGATATGGATTATGTACATGCATCATGTGAAGGAATGAATAAAAATGACAAAAATATTAAGAGTCATGAAAAAAATATGAAATTAAATTTCTAAGGTCTTCAACCTGATTATATCACTATGCTACAAAATCTCTCAAAAATTCTAAGCCTAACTAAGGCAAATGGTCACCTAATCCTATGTAAAGTTTAATCACAAATTTACACAAATTATACTACCAAAACGGTAGAAAAATTGCCCTAAAAAAATAAACAAAAAATATTCTAGGTACTTTAGCTTGTCTTTTAACCATAGCAAAAAGAATGGGCAAAAAATATTATAGGAAGTGGCAGAAATAAATTGTACAAATTTATGTGTCCATGAAGGAATTTAATATGAATCAATTAAAATAAAAATTCGAAATTAAATTAAAAATAATTAAATTCAGAAAATAAAAATTGGTACAGGTTCAAAACTGAGTTAATATTCTATACTAATTTTTACAAAATTTTAATACGTATTTTACTATTTATTATGGAATTAAATAAAAAATGCATGAAATAAAAATAGAAAGAAATGGAAGTAGAGATGGAGGTGAGGACAGAAATGATTTTCAGTTAATAGTGAGAGCTGGGCCCAAAACAGGGGTGGGGATAGAAATTTGAGGCCCATTAAAACATACTTAATAATTTTTCTATTAATTCTCTTATAAAATTTTTTATGAGATTTTATTTTTTAAACTTATCAATTAATGGTCTTTAATTTTTCTTCATTATTCTGATTACTACTTTATTAATCCTAAACTTTATATTTAATCTAATATTCTAATTAACATTTTATTAACTAAATTTATCTAATAAAAATAAACAGAAATTAAAAAACATATAGTACATAAATTGAATAAAACTTAGGTCTTCTTCAACCTCGTCTCTTCCTCTCTCTCCCAAGAGCTTCACCCACAAACCCTAACCTAACACACCGACGGCGGCGCACCCCTCCATCAACTTTTCCGCTTCTTCACCTTTCCCGAAACCTAACGCCGTCACTCTCTCCCAACGCCAATCATCTTATTTCCCCAAATTGAAACCCTAGTTTCCATCTCCTCTTCTTCTTCCTTAACTCCCACCTAACCGCGGCTGTTCTTCTCCACACCAACCACCGCCGCTTCATGCTAATCCTCAGCTAACACCATTGCCGCCACGAAATCAATGTTCCTATTACTATCACTCTTATCACAAACCAACCTAACCTAGATTCTCTGTTAATCTCAAAATCGAAATCAATCCCTCAACTTCTTACACAGAAATTTCAACCTAAAACCTTTCGCAAGATCAGAGCAATCGAATCGTACCTTGCAAACAGACGGAGACGCAAGCTTAGTGATGATATGAACGAACTGGGACGCGGTGAGGGCGTTTCCGGGGTTGCGATGCCGTTGCGGAGTCGAACACGAATCCGATGGACGGATGATGAGGACGCTCAGATGGAGTCTTTTCGATGGTCCCTGTCGATGAGCAATGTGTTCAGGTAAGAATTTTGCCCTTGCTTCGTGTTCCCTTGCCTCTGATTTTCAGTTTTGCTTTAGTGAATCTTCGACTCGCGTAATACGATTCTTGGTCTGAATTTTTTCACAACAGGTTGGCCATTGACGCTGCATTTTTCCTTTGATGCAGGTGCGAATCTATTGACGTTTTGATGAAGTTCTTTACGTTCTCACGGTTCTTTGAAGATGTTGTTTGAAGGTGCGTAGAGTGGTGTTGTTGGAGCTTTCGACAAGCTTACGGAAAGAGGAAAAACCTTGCTGCTAAGGCGATAATTTGCGCCGAGATTGACGCCATTCCTGTCCAGTATTAGATTGAGAAAGATCAAAGCCTCAGCTGAGCTTTCACCGATCGGTTTCACAATATTTCACCCCTCTCAATCTGATTTTTCTTTCTGTTTTTATTGAGTTGATGATTGAGCTTGGTGTTGCGTTGCTTGTTCTTGTGATGCAGGTTGAGTCTAGGTTACGGAGGCGTGAGTCGAATGCGTGAAGAGGTCATGAGTTCTTGGTGATAGATGCCATTAGAATGATGAATTCGGCTTGGGATGATGAAGAAAAATGGGGCTGAAACATGGAAGATTGGTTATGGTTGTGAAGGTGGCAGCTGAGATTGGAGAAGATGGATCCTCATTGAAACCTTTCTTTGCCGCCAGTTCGAGGTTCAGGATAGCTGGAGATTTAGAAGAAGAGAAAAAAATGGGGCTGAAGGGGATGAAAAAGATGCAAGGGTGAATCCAAGGAGAGAAAAAAAATGGTGAAGCCCCTGATTTTATAGAAGTGAGCTCTCTCCTGAATTAGTTAATTTTCTGTTATAAAAACTGTTAAAGTTTGTTAGAAACGGTTAGGATTAGTTGGGACCTTTTTTAAAAGTTAGTTGATGATTCTGTTTAGAGCTCACAGTTAGAGATTTGCAACTGAAATCTTGGAATGGTTTTATAACTGAATTGGTATTGATTTCCTTCCAGCTCTCCCTTGTTAATCCTACTAACATTTATAATAGAACTTTGTTATTCTTTTGTATCCACTATTCAAATCGATGAACCTATTTTTATTGACAGGGCTGCTCATGCTTCGAAGAACCGTAATGGTATTGTTGAGAAAGCTACTGAGGACGGATTGACAGATGCTATGGCTCAAGCTGATTCGACCGGAATATTTACTTGTCCACTGCTTTGTTTAAGCTCAAGAATGGTGGCCTTATTAAGCCTACTGATAAGACTGTTATTGTGAGCATTGCACATGGGTGAAGTTTACTCAGTCCAAAATTAATTATCACTCAAAGAAACATCAAAGACTTGGCTTGCCAATTTTCCAATCCTCCAATGCAAGTCAAGGCTGATTTTGGATCTGTTATGTATGCTTTGTCCAAATATTACTGTCGGTTTTGCTCCTGTGTTTTAACAGCTTGTACACTTATTAGACATTGTATTAGCCTTTCTTGTTTCATGTTTCTGTAAAAACAATTGGTGTGCAATACTTATATGAATCTAGATTTCCTATTGGTTTTATCATTCTTCCCTTTATTTTAAATTTGGTTGTTATTCTGGAAGTTTATTCATCACCTTTGGTTGTGCACAAAGACTTCCCTATCCTTCTTAATAAAAATGAATTCGAACTTTCCACAAAAAAATCATGAAAACTGCTGATTTTGTAATGTTAAAGCATCCTCCTTTACATTCAAAATAAACAGTTGGGATAAGTATTCCAGGATCATCCATGAGATCCATTAAATCCTTTTCATAATCTGACTTCATAATGCAAACAATCCACTAGTGACCCAATTCTTAACATGTATAACCTTTTAACCCGTCTACAAATTAATATATTGGCTTAAAATATATTTGAGTTCTCTTGCACAGCTTCACAAGCGCTTATGAGTTATTTCAATTCATGAACTTTGATAAGATAATCCAAATGGACCCTTAGTCTTAGGCAAACCAACTCGAATAGAGGCCTTGAAACCAATATATTAATAATTCAGTTCGTTGAATTTCAATCACAGCAGGACCTTGAAATCACATATCGATTTGGAATTTTATTTGGAATGGTGCTGGTGCTTTGATTCAATAAACACATTAGAACTCAGTCGCTTGAATACTAATAACTCCAAAATTTCCCGTGAAACTCTTTGATCAAGCATCACGCCTTAAGATCAGAAAATTTATGTGCTGGGATATGAACTTCAATATATTGCGCAAATCCTGAATTGACCATGGTTTTCCCTTTCATGATCAAAATCAACTTCTAATAGCTCGCTCATGATCAGGCCAGATTCTCCACTCGAATCAGAACCAAACACTTATGTATAAGGTGATATCACTTCCATGCCATATGCTGCGACCACGAACGTCATATGCCATTCTTCCATGTCAAGCATGGAAATGGTATGCTAAATACTGTAAAAATGAGAGGGCAAATTTTTGGGTGTTACATTATGCAAATAAGAAACCCAATCCGAAATCCGGATCCTGCGGGGATAAAGATCTCTGGTTGATCTGTCTGGAGGGAGAACTTAGCTGGGGAAAGAGATTATTGGATGATCTGTCCGGAGGGAGAACTCTGTTGGGGATGAGGCAGTTTCAGCAACTCCGCAGGAGCAGTATTTCAGGCATTGCTCTACTGGGGAGAGAATGGCAACTCTGTGTGGAAGCAAATCCACCGACTCTGCTGAGGATGAGAGAAAATCCTGAAAACTCTGATGGGGAATAGAAAGTTCCTAACTACTTTGCTGGGGAAAAAGCCATCAGGCATTGCTCAGAAGGTCTTGCCTGGGGAGAGGATAACTTCTGGGAAGTAATACGCTGGGGATTGATGAATTCCTCTAGGGATCCTCTGGGGAGATAAAAACTTTGCGAGGAAATACTTCTTGTCAAGGAGTCTTGCTGATGATGTGATTGCTAGCTTGGCTGGGGAATAATGCTTGATATGCCCCATGCTGTATAATGGTCTGCCTTAAGTACCTGCAACCTGTTAAGACAAAGGAAAGCGCACAAGTGTCCCGAGGTATCCTCAACCGGATTTCGTCATGGGAGTTAGATTTATCTGAGAGCAACATATTTCCTGCAAGCATTTATTAAAATGGCTCATATGTTTTCATGCAAGTGTTGTATTATGAACTTTGGACATTTTGCAAACGAAACAAAAATGTACAAAACAAAGTGTGACTGAAAATTTTGATTTTATTGATGTGTGTGCCCTGAATAGGCAAGTACAGTCAAAGAAGAGAATCCCCTAAAAGGAGGAGATTGATGTAAATTGAGAGAATAAAAGTGTTGGCAATGTTTGAAGTTTACTCTTCAGTGAGCTCCCTTTGCTATGACCCGTATGACCCTGACGCTCTTCTTCTCTTGCTTTCTGAGGAAGGTTGATTTTGACTGACGCTTTATCCTTTCGAAGCTTTCCATGTTGTGAGTGATACAGACGAATTCAGAATGCAGTTGTTCTCTTATTCCCTGATTTTGCGTGGATCGCCCTTTCGGGTTTTTAATCCACCGAGATACCCATTTTTTCCTAAGCTATCTAATGTGGCTTTTCAACTCAGTGGGTGTACACATTTTTTAATTTTTCCTTTATTTTAGCCCAAGTCTTTTATTCTATTTTTGACTCGCCGGGATGCCCTATTTTTGCCTGGACTTACATTTTGTTTTTATGTCCAGCGGGTCTTTTATGTGAAGTATTTTTTAACTGCATCTGAATTCACAGGAGACGGGAAGTTTTCACCATCCATAGTAGTGAGCATCAGTGCCCCATCAGAGAAAACTTTCTTTACTATGAATGGCCCTTCGTAATTTGGCATCCATTTTCCCCTGTGGTCTGCATGAGGAGGAAGGATTCTTTTCAGAACAAGCTCTCCCACTTGGTATTCCCGAGGCCTGACTTTATGATTGAAGGCTTTCTTCATTCGCTTCTGATACAACTCCCATGACAGATAGCTGCTAATCATTTCTCTTCAATCAGATTCAGTTGATTGTATCGAGATCGGATCCATTCTGCTTCATCCAGTTTCACATCCATCATTACCCATAAGGAGGGTAGTTCAACTTCAACAGGTAGGACACCTTCCATACCATATACAAGCTGATAAGGTGTTGCCCCAGTAGATGTTTTGATAGAGGTTCGGTACCCATGCAAGGCAAATGGTAGCATCTTATGCCAGTCTTTGTAGGTGACTACCATCTTCTGCACAATCTTCTTTATGTTTTTGTTAGCTGCCTCAACAACGCCATTCATCTTTGTCCTATAAGGAGAAGAGTTGTGATGTTGAATTTTGAAGTCCCGGCAAAGTTTTGCCATTATCTTGTTGTTCAAATTGGAACCATTATCAGTAATGATTCGCTCGGGAACTCCATATCTACAAATGATATCCCTTTTCAGAAATCGAGCTACCACTTGTCTGGTGACGTTTGCGTATGAAGCTGCTTCAACCCATTTGGTGAAGTAATCAATGGCTACCAGGATGAATCTGTGACCATTTGAAGCAGTCGGTTCAATCTTTCCAATCATATCAATGCCCCACATGGCGAAAGGCCAAGGTGAAGATATTACATTCAAAGGATTCAGAGGCACATGCACTTTGTCTGCGTAGATCTGGCACTTGTGGCATTTTTTGGCATAGGCACAACAGTCTGCATCCATTGTGATCCAGTAGTAACCTGATATTAATAGCTTCTTTGCCATTGCATGTCCTCCGGCATGGGTACCAAAAGAACCTTCATGTACTTCGTGCATTAGTAGGTCTGCTTCCTTCTTGTCAACACATCTGAGCAAGACCATGTCGAAGTTTCGCTTGTACAAAGAGCCATCAGTATTGAGGAAGAAGCTACCAGCTAGTCTTCTTAATGTCTTCTTATCATTTGACGATGCCCCAGGTGGGTACGTCTGAGTTTCTAAGAAGCATTTGATGTCATGATACCAAGGTTTGTTGTCAGTGACAGTGTCCAATGAGAATACATATGTCGGTCTGTCCAGTCTAGATACCAAAATCCGAGGCACATAATTAGCAGTTTGTACTTTGATCATGGATGAAATGGTAGCCAAAGCGTCTGCAAACTGATTCTCATCTCGAGGGATGTATTCAAGCTTAATTGTTGTGAAGAAGGTCTACAATCTCCTCGTATAGTCACGGTAGGGAATCAGATGCTCCTGATGGGTGTACCACTTGTCGTTGGTATGGTTGATTACTAAAGCTGAATCTCTGAATACATTCAATGTTTTGATCGTGAGGTCAACGGCTTCCTCAAGACCCATAATACAAGCTTCGTATTCTGCTTCATTGTTAGTGCAGGAAAAGGTGATTTTTGCTGAGAAAGGAAAATGGACTCCTTTAGGTATGATAAGTACTGCACTAACCCCACGACCATTGCAATTAACTGCCCCGTCGAACATCATATTCCATGCTTATTCTAGGCCAGTCCCTTCAGTGTGAACTGGCTCTTCAAAATCTTTTTCTTTCAAGAACATGATGTCTTCATCAGGGAAGTCAAATCTCATTGGCTGGTAATCATCAATGGGTTGCTCAGCCAGATAGTCAGACAATACACTGCCCTTGATGGCTTTTTGAGAGGTGTATTGAATGTCATATTCTGTTAGAATCATTTGCCATCTTGCAACCCTTTCGGTAAGTGTTGGCTTCTCAAATATGTACTTGACTGGATCCATCTTTGAGATCAATAAGGTAGTATGAGTCAACATATACTGTCTTAGTCGGCGAGCAGTCCACGCTAAAGCACGGCAGGTTTTCTCGAGCAGTGAATAACATTGTTCACAGTCGGTAAACGTTTTGCTTAGGTAGTATATTGCATACACGTTTCGACCAGACTTGTCATGTTGGCCCAACACAAACCCCATTGACTCTTCTAAAACTGTCAGATACATGATTAGAGGTCTTCCTTCGATTGGAGGCATGAGAATTGGAGGTTCTTGCAGATATTCTTTGATCTTGTCAAAAGCTCTCTGACAATCATCGTTCCACCTAATTGTTTGTTCTTTTCTTAACAGCTTGAACAAGGGTTCACAGGTTGCAGTGAGATGAGATATGAACCTTGAGATGTAGTTCAATCTACCTAGGAACCCTTGAACTTCTTTCTCAGTCTTAGGTGCAGGCATCTCCTGAATGGCCTTCACTTTATCGGGATCAACCTCAATTCCTTTTTCACTTACAATAAAACCCAGCAGTTTACCGGAACGCACCCCGAATGTGCATTTGTTGGGGTTCAACTTCAACTGATACTTCCTCAGACGCTTGAACAATTTCAACAGATTTACCAAATGCTCTTCCTCTGTAAGGGACTTGGCAATCATATCATCCACATAGCACTCGATTTCTTTGTGGATCATATCATGGAATAATGTTACCATAGCCCGTTGATAAGTTGCATCGGCGTTCTTCAGACCAAACGGCATTACCTTGTGACAAAACGTGCCCCAAGGTGTGATGAAAGTTGTCTTCTCCATGTCTTCAGGTGACATCTTAATCTGATTATATCCCGAAAATACGTCCATGAAAGAAAATACCGAGAATTGAGCCGTGTTATCCACCAATACATCAATGTGAGGTAATGGGAAATCATCTTTCGGGCTAGCTCTATTCAGGTCCCGGTAATCCACACACATACGCACCTTTCCATCCTTCTTAGGTACGGGTACAATGTTAGCGACCTACGGAGGGTAACTAGTTACAGCAAGAAAATCGGCGTCCCACTGTTTTTGTACTTCTTCTTTGATTTTCATGGCCATATCTAGGCGAGTACGGCGCAACTTCTGTTTGACTGGCGGACATCTTCTTTCAATGGCAGCCTGTGTATGACAATATTTGTATCTAGCCCCGGCATATCCTGATAGGACCAAGAAAAGACGTCGACATATTCCTGAAGCATACTGATGAGTTGTTCTTTCACTAGAGCTTGCAGACTAGCCCCGATCTTCACTTCCTTTACATCTTCCTCGGTACCAAGATTGATAGTCTCGACCTCCTCCTAATGAGGAGAAATCACTTTTTCCTCTTGTCTCAACAACCTAGCCAACTCTTCGGGCAAATCATAGTCTTCATCAACCCCTTCATCTGCTTGATTAATTGGATTGTCGAAGTCATACAAGGTCATAGCAGTGTTGTTGTCGGTGCAATCTGGAGGATTATCTCTGCAAGGGTTGAGATTTGTTCATTTTAGTGATTTATTTTATTCTTATTTAGGAAAAAGTGTGAATGGGGTTATTTATTAAAAACAATATTGCCATTTATTGCTTTGTGCGAAAATAACAAAAATGAAAGACAGTGAGCGAAAAAAGACCGTTTGCAAAAGATGTCCATTTGTTCACTAATCATTCATTTGCACAAAATACAAATATGGCCCTATTACAAAATGAGTCCTAACACCTTGGGCAAAATGCAGGACTTGATGCATGCTTAAACAGGAAATAATAATTACTCTACAGAAGTAATCCTTATAATTTCCTGGAAAGACCAGTTAAGGACTAGCTGGCCTGGGACCCTTGGAAGAATCCAGCTTTCCAGGTTGAAGTCGCTTTCAGCCTCATCTTCCACATTGTTGATTGCATCCGGGGTTAACATTCCACCACTGATAAACTTGGGAGCTTCAACAGCCTCCTCTTGACCTGTCGGGATGGTTTGTAACCCAACCCGAACTTGTCTCCCTTGACCTGAACTTGCAGAAGCTTGCCCCAGCCTTGGGCATTCCCGTCTTCAACAACCTTCCAAGCTTTCTTATAAGAAGAGATTGAAGTACCAGACACTCCAGCTATTGCTTCATTGACATTGAGGGCCTCAAACCCTTGGCTCATTGTCTAATGGATTTCTATGTCCATCTCAATATACTTGTAAGTAGCTAGATGACTGACGAAGATATCCTCTTCCCCACAGATTGTGATGACTTGGCCCTCCCATTCATATTTCAACTTCTGGTGAAGGGTCGCCATTACAGCGCCAGCGGCATGAATCCATGGCCGGCCCAACAAACAGCTATATGCAGGCTGAATGTCCATCATGTAGAAGATAGTTTTGAAGATTTGTGGGCCAATCACCACAGGCAGCTCGATTTCCCCAAGAACCGATCTTTTAGAACCGTCAAAGGCTCTCACTACCAGGTTACTTGGACGTAGTGCAAGACCGTCATATTCCATCTTGACCAAGGATTTCTTTGGAAGAACATTGAAAGAGGACCCAGTGTCAACCAAGACATGAGAGAGAACAGCACCCTTACACTCCAAGGTGATGTGTAAAGTCGTATTATGGTTACGGCCCTCCGTAGTTAGATCAGCATCAGTAAAACTAGCCCATGGCTAGTATTGACATTTGAAACCACCGTTTCTAGCTGATTAACTGTAATCTATTATGGCACGTAAGTTGCGTGCAGGACTTTGAGAAGTGCATTCATATGAGCTTCGGAACACATTAGCAGTGATAGAATAGAGATTTTGGAGGGGGTCTGATAGAGCTGGTCCACAACCTTATAGTCACTCTTGATTACTCTCATGAACCCGTCTACATCCTGGTTGTCGCTCCCGGGATTTTCATCCTAGTACAAACGCGAAAGTGGCACGGAAAAGGTAGAGTCGCCAGCCATACATTTTTATCCCGAATGGAACGGGAAAGGTAATGTTGCACAAACCTGAGGAAGAAGGAAAGTACAAGGTCCTGTGAACCAAAGATCTGGGTTCGGGAGTCGGTTACGACCTGGGAAGTTATTAGCACCCAGATCGACTGTCGTACCCGACTGGATCCACGCTTGCTTGTTTGTTTCAAAAGGTGAGAAAATACGAGTGTTGCTGAATAAATGAACTGCTAACTGGAACAGGAACTGAAATGAGAAAATGGAACAAAAAGAGAACAAAAAGAAAGAATGGGGAAAGTGTAGGGAAAATAAAGAATGTGCTCGAACGGACCCTACCCCTCTGCCTACGTACCTCACCGGGATAATGAGGATCAGAGTCGACGTAGTTCTCCTAACCAGGCGAGAACTATTTGTTTGTGTTTTTTATGGCTGGAACTGTGTATGTCTATGCTCAGGTGCTGCAGGCTCGTCTGGTACGAGTGCGTTTACTGTCTTGCATGTGAGACAAGTCGTCGCAAGTTCGCGTTCAGAATGAATGAGGCGAGAAAAGAAGTTCCCGCAGGATAGTCGCTTATTGTTTGTTTTTTTTTTGTCTTTTATGAGAAATGTTTTGAATTTGTTTGTGAACATTCTTATACTAAGACCTATCCATCGCGGGAAGTACTTACACCTCGCCCCGAAACAGGACGCGTATAAGCACTCCGTAACAAAGTCTCGTGGCGTATAAGAACGTTCAACCTTTATTAGGTGTTTTATTGTTTTTCTTTATGAGATGAGAAATAATGAATCAAGTTGAAAAAAGGGAAAAAACTAAGGGACTAAGACTCAATCCTAATTTTAGTTGTTATTCAAGAGTGGTCCTAATGGTTTGTGAGGTTTTCTAATCCTAATAAGAAAAGAATAGAATGCAACTTACTTCCTAGAGAAGTTAAATTGATTCTACAAAAGTGGGAGAAATCCTACCAAACACAAGAATGAAAAGAAGGAAATTAAATGCAAATTAAATGCATAAAGAAAATGCATAAAAATAAAATAAAGGATAAGGTAAAAAAACTTACCTCAATCTTCCCCTCTACAAAACAAAGGTTAATATGCATTTTTTTTATTTAAAATAACAAGGCAAACATACCCTAATAAAGTCCTAATGACTCTAGGACCCTATCTAAATTCTATTTTAATTCCAAGGAACTGAAAAAAAGCTAAGACAAAAATACAACACCTACTACAGCCCCTATTACCCAAACAGCTATGGAAACAAAGCATAATACAAAGCAGCTTTTTACAGCCAACATGCAGCATGAAAAGGTAGGTGTAGAAAGTCACATACAGCATACAAACATAACAAACAGCATACATTTTACAACACCTATATGTAAAAACAGCTATGAAATGCAAAATCCAGATTTGGTTATTTTCATTTTTTTTGCACAAAGTGAATGATAAACAACACATTAATGTCACTTGTCATGAATCTACATACACCACAAAATGAACTCAAATATATGCATTTATTTACATCATTTATTTGATTAAAAATGACAATGATCAATCAAGAACAAACATACTTTTTCATGTTGCACAAATGAGCATTTTATCATGAGATTGAACAAGTATCACTACAAGCATCAATTGTTACACATGCATGGCATACAAATCAGAATTGAACTCATGTTAAGATATGATCAATTAAGCATAAGAAACTTGCATGAACATGTGAAGCATTTAATCACTTTTGGCAAAAATCAACATGGTATTTAATCACTTTATCAATCAAGCAAGCAATGACAATAATCATGATGCATATGTTGAATTTAAGCAAGCACTTAACATGTGAAACAAATGATTAAAGTGTAGCAAAACAACATCAAGAATCACTTACATCACATTTGCACATTTAACACAAAACATAGAAAAGTGAACGGAATCATGTCGAAACGACTCGAAACAAATGAATTGGCTACTGGAAATAGACTCAAAAATTCCCTAAAATCAATACCTAAACATATATGAACCATAGAAGCACTAGGAAGCAAGATTGAGCAAGAAAATAAGCTAAAAATACAAAAATGAACAGCGTTAACCGGTTAACGAACCCTGGACAGCACTAAAAATGGCCAAAAACACATGCGTTAACCGGTTAACCAAATGCGTTAACCGGTTAACGCTGAACAGAAAGTGAAAAATGCTTTTGAAATAAGTGCTTTTGGCCACAATCTTCCTTCTAAACAACCCTAACCCCCACCTAATCATGCTAACACGAATTTCTACTCAATTAGGGCTTATTAACACATGCTAGAATCTATAACAAGCTACAATCCTAACTTCTAATCCGTCAAAAACCACAAATCGCATGCAAAACTTAACGAAAACATAATCAAACATAAGCAATACGAAAAGCACTTAAAGAATGCCGAAATGGAGAGATGAAGAGAATAACTTAAAGGAAAAGTGATTTAGATCACCAACCTACGAAGCGGAGAAGTGCTTCGGTAATTGTTGCAAGAATCGGAGCTTGATCGAAGAGAAAACCAAGAAAACCGTGAAACCGCAAAATAAATGCGTTCTTGATGCTTGAACCGTCGTGTGCTTCCGATACGTCGAAACCTTCACCAAAATTCAGTAGCTTCTTCTTCCACAATCCACAAAATCAATGGAAGTTGGGGCTAAGCTTCAAGATTTTCAAGTTTCAATGTGAAACTTGAAGAGCTTATTCCAAAAGCTTTAGTGAAAGGAGGGAAAAAGTAGGAAAAGTGAGAGAGAAAAAGTGATTGTGAGAGAATGAAAATTTGGAAATGAAAATTGTGTGTGTGTCCTTTGGTTTGGATGAAAATGGATTAAATATGGCTTAGGTTTGGGGCCCAAAAATTAGGCTTGGGATCCAAAATTATGGTTTGGTAATGAGGTTAGGATTTAGCAATGGAGCTAGGTTAGGAGAAGGAACATTCTAGAAGATGGTAGAACATGGTAGAAGTTTCCAAGGGAAATGGAGTGGAATTGAAATGGAAAAACAAGAGGGAAAGAATGAAAGGAAGTGTGGAAGGAAAGTGGAAGGAAACGTTGAGGGAAACGTGAAATCAACCACTTTTCAAATGATTTTCTCCTTTGATTTTTTTATGATTCCTCCATCATTTCTTGACCAAATTTGAACCATAGGATAATTGTAACCCTAATTTCATGATCTTGATCTTAAAAGTCCGGAGTCGACCTTTCTTACCTAGCTCGGTTGCCTTTTCCCTGATTCCTCGGTTTCCGTCGTCTGGCCAGTCGAACCCTTTCCAAAATGAATTTGTGGACAGGATTTGAACCCTAGGCCTTTGACATCATATATAATACACAGGAATCCTCTTTGAATCGAAACTTCATGCCGAAGCCCCGTAGAAATAAAACCCTAATTTGTCCCTTTTCATCAGGAAATATTGTAGTGCTCGCCTCCTTTGATCAACTCACATCTTTCCATGGCTTGCGGCTTCAAATGAAGACTTGTGGGATATTGTGAACCCTTTGCACAGGGTTGAGAAGCTTAGTGGCCCTGTGATTGCCTTTGTATAGCCTTCAGTTGCTCCATCCTTGATCACATACCTATGCCTCAGCTATGCTACACATGATGCAATGTTTTTGGTTATTTTATGAATTTATGAATGCAAAATGTTGAGGAAATGAGAGGGCAAATTTTGAGGTACTACAGCTGCCCCTATTCAATCATCTGCAGGCCTGAACGAATAATTGCGAGAGCTTTTAGACGTTCAAGGTATTGAGTGATTGAATACTTGAATAAAACTTGGAAATTTGAACTCGGTGGATAGTAGAAATGCCATCTGCTTTTGATTTGTTTTTTGCGCTTTTTTTTCTCTTTTCTTTTTTTTTTGACCTCTGAATAGGTAGCGCAAATAGAACTTGACAATGTGACTGTTGGGTAGGACCAAGCCACAAAGAAAACACGCGACTGCTGGGCAGGACCAAGCCACGGAAGGTGCCTGTTGGCGAAACAGGACTTAACGAGACCATTAGCGGAATGGAACTCAATCAATATGACTGCTGGGCAGGACCAAGCCATAAAGAAAACACGCGACTGCTGGGCAGACCAAGCCACGGAAGGTGCTTGTTGGCGAAACAGGACTTAACGAGAGCATTAGCGGAATGTAACTCAATCAATATGACTGCTGGGCAGGACCAACCCATAAAGAAAACACAGGCGACTGTTGGGCAGGACCAAGCCACGGAAAGTGCCTGTTGGCGAAACAGGACTTAACGAGACCATTAGCGGAATAGAACTCAATCAATATGACTGCTGGGTAGGACCAAGCCATAAAGAAAACACGCGACTGTTGGGCAGGACCAAGCCACGGAAGGTGCCTGTTAGCGAAACAGGACTTAACGAGACCATTAGCAGAATGGAACTCAATCAATATGACTGTTGGGCAGGACCAAGCCATAAAGAAAACATGCGACTGCTGGGCAGGACCAAGCCACGGAAGGTGCCTGTTGGCGAAACAAGACTTAACGAGACCATTAGCGGAATGGAACTCAATCAATATGACTGCTGGGCAGGACCAAGCCATAAAGAAAACACGCGACTGCTGGGCAGGACCAAGCCACGGAAGGTGCCTGTTGGCGAAATAGGACTTAACGCAACATCAATCAATTTGCGACTCAAATAAGATCAATCGATCTATCATGGAGATGGTATCAACCGATCCACCCAGGAAAGAGAGAATGTAATATCATCTGATTTACAACTCGAAGAGAAATGATATCAACCGATTCATAACTCAAATAAGATCAACCGATCCAACCAGGAAACGGTATCAACCGATCCATAACCCGGAAAACGAGAACGTAATATCATCCGATTTACGGCTCGAAGAGAAGTAATATCAACCGATTTACAACTCAAATAAGATCAACCGATCCAACTAGGAGATGGTATCAACCGATCCATAACCAGGAAATGCGAGAATGTAATATCATCTGATTTACAACTCGAAGAGAAATGATATCAACCGATTCATAACTCAGATAAGATCAACCGATCTAACATGGAGATGGTATCAACCGATCCATAACCAGGAAATGCGATAATGTAATATCATCCGATTTACAGCTCGAAGAGAAATGATATCAACCGATTCATAACTCAAATAAGATCAACCGATCCATAACCAGGAAATGCGAGAATATAATATCATCTGATTTACAGCTCGAAGAGAGATGATATCAACCGATTCATAACTCAAATAAGATCAATCGATCCAACCAGGAAATGGTATCAACTGATCTATAACCCGGAAAACGAGAACGTAATATCATCTGATTTACGACTCGAAGAGAAGTAATATCAACCGATTTACAACTCAAATAAGATCAACCAATCTAACTAGGAAATGGTATCAACCGATCCATTATCATCGTACTGATACGAGATCAAAAAGAACGGGATCATTGTACTTAAATGATAACCCGACATGAAACCGCTGTACTGAAACGGGGACGCAAAAAAATGAGACTGTTGTACTGAAACAAGACCCAAAGACGAGACCATTGTACTTAAATGGAGACTTGAAAGGGACGGGGTCGTTGTACTTAAACGAGAGCCCGAGACGCTACCATTGTACTTAAACAGAGACGCGAAAAAATGAGATTGTTGTACTGAAACAAGACTCAACTGGGGATAACAACAAGACTTGGTAGAAATAACCACTCTGGGAAACGAAGTTGCATTTTGTGGGGAATACTTCAGTCTGATTGGAGATGTAACGGGTCTTATGTAATATACCTCAAAACTGGCCCATGCTGGTATGCATATGTTTGGATTTATGGCGTAATGCTCCATGACAATGTAAATGCTACGCTTTGGAGGATGCAAATGTAATGATGATTACTAAATGCAAATGCAAATGCAAAAGGGGTCTCCTGACAAGGAGACTGCAAGTATCCCAGGTGGCTTGACTGGAGAGAAATGATGATCACTGCATTGATCTGGTTAGTCCTTGTGAGGAGAAGACAACTTTGCGGGGAATGTTATTGATGATACACAAGCTCTGAACTTCCATTATTGCCAAAAATAAATTGGACTTTGAGATTGGAACGCTAAGACCATGTTGGAGACGAACTCTTCTTGCTAGGTACGCTACCCGTTGAACTCCGGTGGGGAAGTGAAACCTTCTAACTTGGCTGGGGAAACAGATGTATGATGCTGCTGGAGTAGCAACCTGCTGGGGAGGAAAGAAACTCCTTGCACTGCTGGGGATTGCCCCTGTATTGAAAGGAAGTCTCTGCTTAGGGAGGACACCAGCCTTCTGCTGCCTTGCTGGGGGAGATTTCATCTTCCAACTCTACTGGGGATTATGGATGATGTCAATGATAAAGCTTCCCGCTGAAGATAAGAGCTCAAGTTGCCACTCGCTGGGGATAAGAGATAAATCCTCTCATGTTGAGAATGAGAGATATAAGGCGTCTCATACTAGGGATGAGAGACGATGATACCCTTCTGCTCGAGAATTATCTTTCCCTTTGCTGCTCTGCTTGAGAAGGGATTGTCTAATGAGACTTGCTAAGGAATTTTGATCGATAAAGTTCGCAGATGAAGCAACTCTTGAAGTACTATGCTGACAATGGCTTTGCTTCTAGCCTCTGGGTTGATAGATTGCCAACTAATCATGAGTGAACAATGGTTCTTTGCAATTTTCAACTTGCCTCCGATTAAGGTCCATCGGAAGAAAATGTCTCAAGAGGATTTTACAGAAAACATGACATACGAAATGCCTCAGTGTCTTCAAACTCTTGGAGAGATTCGTCGAATCTCGAAATAACTGCCCCAGACTGCATGGTCTATGAAATAAATTTGCCTCGCGAGGATTCATGAAGAACCTCATATCACTGTGAGATATTCTGCCCCAGTATATTGAACTCTAGATAGGTGCCTCTGATTTACTATCTTTGAGAGAAAGTAACTTCTAGTGCTTTTGGGGTGGCCTGCCCCAGTACGAGCCTTGAAGTGATCACTTCTGACTAACTATGCTTTGAAGAAAATATCCATACTACATACTCCTGGAGAAATTTGAATCTCGAAGTGATTGCCCTAGTTTGGCTGAACTTTGAAGAGACTGCTCGACGTGATTGCCCCAGATTAGTTGGCTTTTACCACGGCTGTTTAGAAAGTCCCTACTCAATGGAGTTTCTTAGAAAAGTGCATCTCAACAGATTGTCCTTCGGAAGTTTCAGACTTCTCAACTTTGGCAAGATTAAACTTCTGGACTGAGGTTCCATATATGAACTTTTATAATGCTAAACAAATGTATGCAAGCAGAAAATGTTTATTTTGAGAATGAAAATTCTAATGCAACACACATGTTAATCTTGAAGTTTTACTGTAAAAGATGTCGCAAACCTTTGTGAGCAAATCACTGGTTAAGATACGACATTAATTTTTGATAGAAGAAACATGCATATGTAACACCAACCCATATCGTTTAGCACAACTCATAGGAGTCAGGAACGCGGTCTCGTGGTAGTACGCTCTCAAAAATAACCCTGTTTCAGTTAGGACTTTTGAGGGTTGTATCGTGGCCTGGTTCACGGTTATAGAAACAAAGGATATAGACTCGAAGTTTATATGTGCCCACCCCTCTTCGTGATGTTCTCCATTCCTATGTTCAGCTAGCTTTCACAAGCGCTCACCTCTCAAAAAAGGTTTTGTGATGGTTGAGGAACCAATTACACTAACGGTTAAGCACCAATCAGGTTGTTGTTGGGAGTCAGTCACGCCTTTTCCTTTCGTGTCTGTGCCACACGACTTTGTTCTTGCTTAAGGATATTTCTTGTGCAATCCTTTTCTTTTTTCGCTTTTGCATTATTTTGCTTATCCCTAACTTTTTCCTGGACTGATTCTTGTGAATCTTTGATTGCGATGTCCAGCGGGATGCCCTAATTTTTGCCTAAGTCGCTTGTTTTCAACTTTCGACTTAGCGGGCTTTTTTCATTTCTTCTTTTTTTCTAACTCTTTTTTTTTTTAACAAATCGTGTGACACTGGTTGTCTTGATTGCTTTGAAAGGGTCGTGACTGTCTCACTTCTCAGTTGATGAGGGATAACCATTTGTTTTCGGTCTTTGTACCTCTTGATTGGGATAACCAATGTGGTTTCTGGTCATTGGACCTCTTGATTTCGATAACCATTGTGGTTTCTGGTCATTGGACCTCTTGATTTGGTACAACGAAAGGTAATGGATCCTCAGATGTGCACTCCTTTTTGGAATTTGAACGCTCGGTAACACTAACTGACGCCTACCCTGCCCCTGGGTTAAATGCAAGGTTTTTTTTTTTTTGCGAAAAGAAACTCCTACTTCAAGGCTCAAACGGGTTGGCGAAGGTCTATCTCCCATATATCTCTGGTGTTTAGGATTTGAAACAAAGCATGTACATCGTCACCAGGGTCTTTCTCAAAAGCGCACAATTAGAGATTTTTGCGTTTTCATTTCATCATCCTCCCTGATAGAGTTTAAGCACAACAGTCGGTATTGAAATGCACATACACAAAATTATGAGTGAATACGAATGGATTACTTCAAGAAAAACATGTGCATTTTATTATGGTCATCATTCAAAAACAAGTAAATTTCATGCATGCATACAAATGTTTAAACAAACAATAGAAACTACAAATTAAAATGCAGTAAAGAAACTGAGCATCACCATCATTGAGGAGACTTGACTCCTTCTGGATTAAATTATTATTGAGCGCTTCCTATGATCAATAAATCTTCATGGACTTGTAGTATTCAGGTAAGTGGTCGCATGTCCGACACGGCAATCATTTCTCATCTTCTAGTTATTCTGTCCTTGTAGAAAGTAACGCTGAGAAGTAAAGTTGACACCTAAGGTTGCTCAGAAAGACCTGACGATCTTCGGCCTACGTATCTCCATTGACCCCAGACCAATGAAGAATCAGAGCGACATAGTTCCCCTCAATAGGGATGAAAATGCCTTGAGAAAAACAATGCCATTACTGGGAGTATTGGGATGTCCTTTCCATTATCTGTTTGGTGCAAGGTTGACAGCTTTCGAGTCGATTAAGTCCTGCACCGTGTGGTGAAAAGCTTTACACCTATCAATATGATGCCCTAGCGCCCCAGAATGAAAATCACATAGGGCGTTGGCATCCCATCCATCCAGTAGTGGAAAAGGCGGTGGGGACAGCTTGCGAAGCCCAACCAGCTTCAACTGAAGCAAATGCTGAAGAAGATCAGTGTGAGACATTGGAAAATGGTCAAAAAATCTTTCTCTCCTTTGCTGACGACCCTGTTGAGGATTACGTTGGCGACGATTTTGCTGTTGTGAACGTGTGGCACTTGGGATGATCACGGTTGCTGTCCGGTAACGTGAACCTTGATTTCTCCTCTTTCGCTGAACACAAACTGCCCCTGCTTCTTCGTACTGTCTCTTTTGCTCATTTGAAAACGGCTTCTCGGTCCAAGAAGTAAAGGCAACGTTGCCCTAGATCTTTCCTTGCTTCATCCAGTTTTCAATTCTTTCACCAGTCAAGACGATATCAGGAAAACTGTTAGCTGAACAGCCTGCTAAACGTTCTATGAAGTGCCCCGGGAGGGTATCCATGAATAGGTCTACCATTTTTCTCTCCTGCAATGATGGTTGTACTCTGGCTGCGACCTCGCGCCACCTCTACGCGTACTCCTTAAAGCTCTCGGAGTTCTTTTGTGACATGCTCTGAAGTTGGTTTCGAATGGGAGCCACGTCAATGTTGTACTGGTACTGCTTGAGAAAGGCTTCCCCAAGTTCTTTCCAGTTATAGACAGAGTTCTTTTCCAGTTTCGTGTACCACTCCAGTGAAACCCCGGACAGGCTGTCCTGGAAGTGGTACATCCAAAGCTTCTCATCTTTGGTATATGCAGCGATTTTGCGATAGAAGGCCTGGAAGTGAGTTTTCGGGTAAGATCTGCCACTGTACTTGTCGAAAACAGGAGGTCTGAATTTTGGAGGGATGACCACCTCTGAAACTAGCCCCATATCAGCAACATCAATGCCAAGGGTATCTTTGCATTCTAGAGCCTTTACCTTCTCGGCTAGCATCTGGAAGTCTTGGTTATTGGCCCCAGAACCAAATCTCATATCTTCATTGAGATAAGTAAATTGATCCTCCTGTCAGTCTGCTACACGAACATGAATTGGACCAACGCCTTAAGGAGTAGGAGGCCTATTCTCCGTAGGTGGAATGACAGTGTTGTTGATCGGATTGCCTTGGGCATCCAAGGTAATCATTGGAGGATCAGCCTGTGGGCGATTAAGCCTCTGCATGGCGGTTCTCATTTCTTGTTGTCCCTGCATTATACCCTGCATTTCTGCCATGAACTCCCCATCTGAGTGCGAAACTCGTTCAACTCAGTCTGCACTGTATTCATGATTTGACTCGGGTAGCGTACTGGTATGGCCGATACTTCTCCTGAAATGGTCAAATAAATTAGGAAATCCGGATAACTCGTTAGTATGCAAAAATGATATGCATGAAAATTCCATGTCATTGATCCCACTTCATTCAAATCAGGGGACAGATACCCCACGGAGTGCCACATCTTAAATAAATTATGCGAGTGTGTGCGGAGAAAGTGCTGAGCATCGGGAATTCAATATCAAAATAAAATTTCCAGGATAGAAAAGTTGAAACAATGGCACCTGAAAACTTCCATAAAGCAAAAAATACGCAAACGTGCGAAAACTTATACAATCACTTGCCAATAATAATGAAATGCAGGAAAATGTCACAATCCACAACAGAAAAACAAGAGATTCCTGGAACAGCTCTGAAGGTAATCTCGAAATACAATAAAGCAAATCACATGCATCAAAGAAATCTACGTCTCCTGACTTGAGCTTCGTGCAGTCTGCATGACCAGTTGGATCAAGAGGCTTCAGCTCCTGAGGTACCCCTCTGGTGTAATGATCCCTGAATCAATTAGATATTGGACATTGTGCCTGAAGGCTTTGCACTCGTCAATGGTATGTCCGAATGTTCCGGAGTGGAATTCACACGTAACATCCATATTGTAATCTGGGGGAATAGGGTAGGGCATTGGCAAGGAATTCCTTGGCTGAATCAAAGAACTCTAGAGCAAACGGACAAACACTTGACTAGGAGTAAACACTTCTTCAGCCTGCTTGAGCTTGAGTCTCCCCTGTTGTTGATAGTTCTGATGCTGAGATGAATTCGAACACCCAAATTTCTTCTGCACTTTCTTCTTTATGTTGGATCGGTGAATGGGTAGAGGTGACTGGCGCGATGTCTTTATGACCCAGAGTGGAGGCACACATCCCTGATTGGGGATAATTCTTGTGGTAAGGAAAGGGGAAGTACCTTCCAGTGATATGAAATCCTTTGACACATCCCCACTAATCGGTGCAAACTCGATCACCTTTGAACCAATGAGCTCTTGAACTTGATATTTGAACCTCTTATAGTTTTCTACATGATGACCAGGTGCCCCAGAATGGAAAACACACCTGGCACTGGCATCAAAATCTAGAGGAAGCGTTTTGGGTGCGGCTGTCACAGTGACAAGTTCAACCAGATTAAGCTCGAGCAAACAAAGAAGCAATTGCGCAGATGACACCGGAATCAAATCAAACTCGGCTTCAGACGTCTTTGGCATTTGTCCACAGCTTTTGCCTTTACCTTCCCTTTGATGAACTGGAAGAGTCTGCAAATTGAGAGGCCTAGGATCCCAAAGTTGAGGAGAGTTTCCGCGAAACGCTTCCTGATCTTGGAACAAAACCACTGAACTGGGAGGACCAACAACTTCTGCAGCAATAAAGGGGACATGGTTCCCTTCTTGGAGCTTTGGGGCTTCCCTGGTCTGGTTCTCTTGTTTCTTTAGTTGGTAAACTTTCTCTATCAATAGCATGTGGCCATGGCACAAGGTCTGCATATCCTCCGAGAGTTGTCCCATTCGGATTTTCATTTCAGCTATTTCTGCTCAGCATTGTTCCATGTCCATCTCTTGATGACTGTGATTCAAATTGGCCATTCTGGAAAGTAACCAAATCAGGATGAGAATCTGTCCCCGGACACCTGTAATGAGAGTAAGGATGCATGCAGATGCCATGTTCGATTATTTCCAAGGGGTCCATCTGCTTTGATTCCAGTTTGGATATAGGAACATATAATGACATGGTTCAAACATGGGAACTTTGGAAATAATCGAACATGAATGATAAAATTCCATGATGTTATGTATGCAACAGGCATGTGATCAAGGATCTGATACTGGTGTTGGGCGGTGAACTAAATATGGATAGTCACTTTTTGTCTTTGTAGAGATACTTCAGAACTCAGAATCAATGCAACATAGAACCAGATCATGCTACTGACCAATACTGGCAAATCGGGTATGTTGAAGTTTTAGGGTTCCTGCAAACCTGTAAACCCTCCCAATCTCACGGGTGTGCTACTCGGGTCAACATCATGGACTCTCAAAGCCGAATAGCAATAATACGTTCACCATTTCCAAGAAATGGCTCATGACCAAATCAGGGAATCGGTTTGGCATTATGTACTACTCAGGGAGGCCTCAGTTGAGTCCGGAAAAACAAGCATTTGTCACAAGTCCCCAGCTTCAAGCACTGAATCGAGAAACAATAGTACATTTATCCCTAAGGGTACAATACTACCGTCATACGAACAGTTTGCTCTAACCAAATTCCTATGAGAGAACTAGGCCATCTTATGCGAGTTCCCAATGGACCCTCGGATGCGAGTGGGTTTGCCAACAAATGTGGTCTGCCACTGTCATCACTGGAGATGGGTGTTCCTATTAAGGTCCTCGAAGATCGGTCACCAGATGCACATAAATATCAAGGTCGTACCCTGAAGTGGGGTAATCCCCACACAAAATAGTTCCAAGACGGTCGCAATCTGGGTGTGGAACACATCGCCACTCATCATGGTGAGATACCATGGGAGTACAATGTTTGTCCATGTTAATCCTATAGTGCACTCAAGTCGGGTATTTGGCTTATCTCACAGTAACTCCCATCCCACAGAAAAAATGAAAACCAGCACAGCCAGACAATCCAGTATAATATGATGCATGGAAAATAAATACTAAAAGCGGTAAATAAATGTGGTAAAGTAAAGCTGTAAAGTAAAAACTGTAAATAAAAACAGCAAAGCTAAACTAAAGCACACAGCAACAAACAGATAAACACCCAAAGAAACAAAACCAAACAGGCGCTAGGATTGACTCTACAAGGGAAACCAGAGATTCTGGGTTCGATCCCCAGCAGAGTCACCAGATGTCGCTCCCGGGATTTTCATCCTAGTACAAACGCGAAAGTGGCGCGGAAAAGGTAGAGTCGCCAGCCAGACATTTTTATCCTGAATGGAACGGGAAAGGTAATGTTGCACAAACCTGAGGAAGAAGGAAAGGACAAGGTCCTGCGAACAAAAGATCTGGGTTCGGGAGTCGGTTACGACCTGGGAAGGTATTAGCACCCAGATCGCCTGTCGTACCCGACGGGATCCACGCTTGCTTGTTTGTTTCAAAGGGTGAGAAAATATGAGTGCTGCTGAATAAATGAACTGCTAACTAGAATAGGAACTGAAATGAGAAAATGGAACAAAAAGAGAACAAAAATAAAGAATGGGGAAAATGTAGAGAAAATAAAGAATGTGCTCGAACGGGCCCTACCCCGCTGCCTACGTACCTCATCGGGATAATGAGAATCAGAGTCGACATAGTTCGCCTAACCAGGCGGGAACTATTTGTTTGTGTTTTTTATGGCTGGAACTACATATGTCTATGCTCAGGTGTTGCAGGCTCGTCTGGTACGAGTGCGTTGACCGTCTTGCATGCGAGACAAGTCGTCGCAAGTTCGTGTTCAGATTGAATGAGATGAGAAAAGAAGTTCCTGCAGGATAGTCGCTTATTGTTTGTTTTTTTTTGTCTTTTATGAGAAATGTTTTGAATTTGTTTGTGAACATTATCATACTAAGACCTATCCATCACGGGAAGTACTTACACCTCGCCCCAAAACAGGACGCGTATAAGCACTCCGCAACAAAGTCTCGTGGCATATAAGAACATTCAACCTTTATTAGGTGTTTTATTATTTTTCTTTATGAGATGAGAAAGAATGACTCAAGTTGAAAAAATGGAAAAAGCTAAGGGACTAAGACTCAATCCTAATTTTAGTTGTTATTCAAGAGTGGTCCTAATGGTTTGTGAGGTTTTCTAATCCTAATAAGAAAAGAATAGAATGCAAGTTACTTCCTAGAGAAGTTAAGTTGATTCTACAAAAGAGGGAGAAATCCTACCAAACACAAGTATGAAAAGAAGGAAATTAAATGCAAATTAAATGCATAAAGAAAATGCATAAAAATAAAATAAAGGATAAGGTAAGGAAACTTACCTCAATCTTCCCCTCTACAAAACAAAGGTTAATGTGCATTTTTTATTTAAAATAACAAGGCAAACATACCCTAATAAAGTCCTAATGACTCTAGGACCCTATCTAAATTCTATTTTAATTCCAAGGAACTAAAAAAAAGCTAAGAGAAAAATACAGCATCTACTACAGCCCCTATTACCCAAACAGCTATGGAAACAAAGCATAATACAAAACAGCTTTTTACAGCCAACATGCAGCATGAAAAGGTAGGTGTAGAAAGTCACATACAACATACAAACATAACAAACAGCATACATTTTACAGCACCTATATTTAAAATCAGCTATGAAATGCAAAATCCAGATTTGGTTATTTTCATTTTTTTGCACAAAGTGAATGATAAACAACACATTAATGTCACTTGTCATGAATCTACATACACCACAAAATGAACTCAAACATGTGAATTTATTTACATCATTTATTTGATTAAAAATGAAAATGATCAATCAAGAACAAACATACTTTTTTATGTTGCACAAATGAGCATTTTATCATGAGATTGAACAAGTATCACTACAAGCATCAATTGTTACACATGCATGGCATAAAAATCAGAATTGAACTCATGTTAAGATATGATCAATTAAGCACAAGAAACTTGCATGAACATGTGAAGCATTTAATCACTTTTGGCAAAAATCAACATGGTAATTAATCACTTTTAGCTAAAAATCCAAAAATGAACAACGTTAACCGGTTAACCAAATTGGTTAACCCGTTAACGAACCCTGGACAGCACTAAAAATGGCCAAAAACGCATGCGTTAACCGGTTAACCAAATGCGTTAACCGGTTAACGCTGAACAGAAAGTGAAAAATGCTTTTGAAATAAGTGCTTTTGGCCACAATCTTCCTTCTAAACAACCATAACCCCCACCTAATCATGCTAACACGAATTTCTACTCAATTAGGGCTTATTAACACATGCTAGAATCTATAACAAGCTACAATCCTAACTTCTAATCCGTCAAAAACCACAAATCGCATGCAAAACTTAACGAAAACATAATCAAACATAAGCAATACGAAAAGCACTTAAAGAATGCCGAAATGGATAGATGAAGAGAATAACTTAAAGGAAAAGTGATTTAGATCACCAACCTACGAAGCGAAGAAGTGCTTCGGTAATTGTTGCAAGAATCGGAGCTTGATCGAAGAGAAAACCAAGAAAACCGCGAAACCGCAAAATAAATGCGTTCTTGATGCTTGAACCTCGTGTGCTTCTGATACGTCGAAACCTTCACCAAAATTCAGTAGCTTCTTCTTCCACCTCGTGTGCTTTAGTGAAAGGAGGGAAAAAGTAGGAAAAGTGAGAGAGAGAAAAAGTGATTGTGAGAGAATTAAAATTTGGAAATGAAAATTGTGTGTGTGTCCTTTGGTTTGGATGAAAATGGATTAAATATGGCTTAGGTTTGGGGCCCAAAAATTAGGCTTGGGATCCAAAATTATGGTTTGGTAATGAGGTTAGGATTTAGCAATGGAGCTAGGTTAGGAGAAGGAACATTCTAGAAGATGGTAGAACATGGTAGAAGTTTCCAAGGGAAATGGAGTGGAATTGAAATGGAAAAACAAGAGGGAAAGAATGAAAGGAAGTGTGAAAGGAAAGTGGAAGGAAAAGTTGAGGGAAACGTGAAATCAACCACTTTTCAAATGATTTTCTCCTTTGATTTTTTTATGATTCCTCCATCATTTCTTGACCAAATTTGAACCATAAGATCATTGTAATCCTAATTTCATGATCTCGATCTTAAAAGTCCGGAGTCGACCTTTTTTACCTAGCTCGGTTGCCTTTTCCCCGATTCCTCAATTTCCGTCGTCTGGCTCAGTCGAACCCCTTCCAAAATGAATTTGTGGACGAGATTTGAACCCTAGGCCTTTGAAATCATATATAATACAATGGAATCCTATTTGAATCGAAACTTCATGCCGAAGCCCCGTAGAAATGAAACCCTAATTTGGCCCTTTTCATCAGGAAATATTGCACTGCTCGCCTCCTTTGATCAACTCACATCTTTCCATGGCTTGCGGCTTCAAATGAAGACTTGTGGGATATTGTGAACCCTTTGCACAAGGTTGAGAAGCTTAGTGGCCCTGTGATTGCCTTTGTATAGCCTTCAGTTGCTCCATCCTTGATCACATACCTATGCCTCAGCTATGCTACACATGATGCAATGTTTTTGGTAATTTTATGAATTTATGAATGCAAAATGCTATGCAAAATGTTGAGGAAATGAGAGGGAAAATTTTGAGGTATTACACTAGTCAAAGGATGCCTTCTGAGTTTCCTTGGCAATAGGTTCTTCAGGCACCACACTTTTTCCCTTAGCCTTGGCAACAGCTTCTGCTTCAGCGTTAGTTCTTTGGAATTGTGAGGAAAAAAGACGTCCGCTTCGAGTGAAGCCTCCGCCTCCCTCCACATTATCAATTTGTGGTGTAGAAGTGTCAAGATTGACTTTCTTTCCCCTGCAATACAAATCTGAGCCATAGTGTCAAGGCACGGCACTACTGATGTCATATGGAACTGGTCCAGGCACTGTGATAGTAACTGGACTGATTGCTGCGGAAGAAGGAATTGAGACAGTCTGAGGTTCATAATAAATTGTAACAGGAGGTCTGACCGAAGATGGTGCTGGTGATGATGGTTGCTGATGTTGATGTTGATGTTGTTGTGAGTTGCTGAAAGAATCTGGATGTGTTGAACTGATATCTGTTGATGTTGAAGAAGGGATGGTTGTTGATGTTGTAGAAGAATCCGTTGGAATGATTGTTGTTGAAGCTGTAGGAGTGGTGTCTGTTACATCTGATGAAATGATGTGTGCTGGAGTTGTAGGAGGAATGGTTGTTGATGTTGTAGGAGCTTGAACTGTTGAAGTGATCTGTAAAGTGCCCTCTTTGATAAGATTATTAATACCGGTCTTCAAATCTGCACAACCGTTGATAGAGTTCTTGCAAGCTTCGCAGTGGGCCTCACAACCCGGGAACACTTGGCACTTTAAAAGCTAGACTTTAACCTCGGCCAGAGGTGTCTGAACGCTTGTAACATTGTCAATTAGGTTCATTGGTTGATCCTCCTCAACGACATTTATCCTAGGCCCACCATGGCTAGGCATAGGATTCTTGGTAACACTTGGAGGAGGTGCAAAGTTGACTGCCTTAGAATCAATCAAATCCTAAACCTTCATGTGTAAGGCTATGCACTTTTCTGTTGTATGGCCAGGTGCATTTAAGTGGAAGGCACACCGGGCATTAACATCATAGTTTCTTGGAAGGTTCTGGGGATCTGGGGGAGCCAGAGTCCTCAATTCAATCAAGTTGAGCTTTAATAATTGTGGAAGTAAGGCAGCATAGGGCATCGGAATGGGATCGATAACCCTGTTGATTTGTGAAGGCCTTGGTTGAAACGGTCGTTGTTGCTGATTGTTATTGTTGTAAGATCTCTGTTGAGGAAATTGTTGTTGTGGAAGTGTTGTGGTTGTGGAGGATATTGTTGTTGAGGTGTTGGAGCTGGAATGGTGACAGAAGCTACTGATCTTGGCATGTATTGAGGCCTTCCCCTACCCATATGTATTGAGTTGGTCTCACCTGTCCTACGAGGTCCTGCAAAAGGTTTCCTTGTATTGCTAGAACTAGCACTGTTGTCTGAAATTTTGCCCATCTTCAAAAGACTCTCAATTCTCTCCCCAACTATAACTACATCCGCAAAGCTGGTGGACGCGAAAGCAGCAAGTCTGTCAATATAAGTCCCTTGTAGGGTGTTCATAAACATGTCGGCCATTTCTCTCTCAGACATCGGAGGCTGGACAAAAGCAGCAAGTTGTCTCCATCTTTGGGCATATTCCCTGAAGCTTTCTCTTGATGATTGAGACATACCCATCAGGAGGGTCATGTTGGGAGCCATGTCCAAGTTATATTGATACTGGAGTATGGAAGTTTCGGTCAAATCCATCCAATTTATGATTGTTGCTCTGGATAGGTGAGAATACCATTCACGGGATGCCCCGGCCAGACTATCTTCGAAGTAGAACATCCACAACTTTTCGTCCATGGTATAAGCTTTTAGTCTCCTCAGAAAGGACTGCAGGTGAGTACGTGGACAGGAGGTACCGTTATATTTCTCAAAGCATGGAGGCTTGAATTTGTGAGGAATCCTGACTCCCTCAACTAGACCCATGTCCATTACATCAAACCCTAGAGAGTTTTGGGACTCCAGAGATCTCAGCTTCTCCACTATTTCGTCCAGAAGATGATCATAGGCTTCATCCCCAGCACAAATTACTATAAACTGTTCTTCTTGAGGGTCCTCTTGCAAGGCACGACCTCCAGTGTTTCCTTGGGTATTTTTGATAGCATTGATCTCAGGATCAAGGTGAGAACCAAACTCTGGCGCGTCTGTTCGTGGTTGTCCGTGATCATTGTTACTAGTACCTCCCGTACTTGGATGATTCTCTTCAGGAGTTTGCCGCTCGACCAACTCTCTTAATCTTTCTTGACTTTGGGCCAACCTAGTCATTACTGCCATGAACTGGTTCATCTGAGCCCTCATCTCAGTTCTCTCATTAGCCATCTGAGTTCTCACGTCAGTCAAATCTTGCTGAACTTGGTCCATCTGTAAGCTCGGAAGGTTGTTTCTGGTTGGATACCGGTGAACTCTGTTGATGGGGAAAACCCTCCTACGAGCAATGTTTCCTGAAACCACAACAAAGTGAGAAAACAACAACAAAAATACCTACAAAACAAAGAATGAGGTTAGTCTTCAATGCAGTATGTCTATTTGTCTTTCAAGGGTATCCAGTTTTGGTTCTTTGGTTTTGACCTTCCAGACCTCTAGGAATGATGATGTTGAAGAGAGATGAAACCCAAAAGATAGTCCAAGTAACACATAAACCATATATTACAAATGCAAAAGATACATAGCTTATGATTACAACAAGTTCCCATGGTGAGTCAAAATACAACAAAATCATCAAAAAGTACAATTAAAAATAAAGTACAAGTACACAGAAATCAAACATCCAGCCCAAAGTCATCCTCCTTGACTTCCTTCAGGAGAGCATCAGTCACTGGCCCAACCGGATGCTCTGTGATGGTCCTGATAAGAAGGTTCCTTGTGGCAATAGCACTTGTTAACTTCTGGAACTTGTCTTGGTCTTTTGATCTCTTCAACCCCGCCCGGAGTTTCAACTTGGAGATTTCCTTATATGCTGCTAACAAGGCTTCCTGAATCTTCTTCTTATTAGCTTCCAGCTGCTCTATCCTAGCCTGTGTTTTCTGATCCTCTTGCACACGAGCATCAGTGATACTGATCCACCTAGTCTGACTCTCTTCTAAGTAGTGCTCAGCTCTGGCCTTCTGAATCTTGGCTTCTTTGCAAGCATTCTTCAATACCAAATCCCATGCTCGGGCTTTTCTGATGTAATCATCTGTCTTCTCAATCTTGGTCATATGCTCGGTCTGGAGCTTCTATAACCTCTCATTGTCCAGAAGACTATCAATCCTCTCCCAGAGGGTCTTCTTTAGAGCTTTAGAAAGCTTAGCATTCCTCTCTTTCAGCTTCTCAAACTCCTCTAAACTGACTGTAGCTACAGGATCTACTGCTGATGGCCCTGGCACATCTTCCAGGGTGAATGGCATGCGAGTGATCTATCCTCTGATGCGAGACCAATCAATGTATTGAGCTGAAGCTATGTTGTTGAACTTGCCAAGAATAGCAGTCCCTTTTGTCTGAATGTTATCCCAAGCCCAAGTTGCTTGTCGGATGATGGCATGATTATTCTGAACATCATAGTAAGGGGTCTCTTCTAAATCCTGGTCTCTGGGTGGATGTACTAAGGCATACCCTAGATGCCTTTTGAAAAGCAAAGGATTGTAGTTGATGCAACCCTTCACTCCAATAAGAGGTACATTGGGATACTACCGACAGCTCGTAATTATGTCCCTGCACTTGGTGCTCTAAGTACACCACCTGATGTCTTCTGAAGTGAGAGCAATCATTCTCTTAGCCCAGTTTCTTGACTGGTGAGGATTTAGGAAAGCTTTTGTCTTTGGCAGGTGTCTCAATAACCAACAGTAGAAGAGAGGTGCACAACATCTGACTAATCTTCCCCTCTGCTTCTCATTTCTCTGATGCACTGAGTAATAGAAATCCCCTAGCAAGGTAGGAACTGGATTCTTCAGCAGGAAGAGGTGGATGGAACTCTTGCTTACAAACTTAGGCTCGTCTGCAAACAAGATGATTCTGTATATACTAAGAGCCAGGAGAGCACAAATACTTTCCCACTTCCCTACTGCAGCATGACTGGTGGCCTGAGTGATCAAAAAGTCCAAATGGAGGCCTAGGATTCTAGCCTTGGTGGTTATATGCTGATCAATGATGGTGGTTTCCAAATATAGAGCCTTAGCTATGTCTTCATTCCTAGGAGCAGTCATCTCAGGGTTGAAAGGGATCCCTCTCCTGATGGGGACACCCAACAACATGGAAAATGCTTCTAACAAAGGACCCAACTGAAAGTCTGGGAAAGTAAAGCATCTGAGAGGAGGGTCATAGAACTGAAGGAAAGTGTGAATCGTGATCCTCTGTGATGCATCCAAGTCCATGATCATGTCCATAATACCACCATAATGTTCCCTGAATAAAGGGACATGATCAGGAGTGATAAGTGCCTGAATCTGCATGATGCCTCCTAGGGAGGGTGATCGGAAAATAGCAAGTGTACTATTTTTACCGATGTAGTAATAGAAGGGATTAACCCCAAATATCGATCTCAAGGACTGCGTACTAAAATAGGTTCTTAGTGATTAATTTCAATTGGACAAAATTCATGGTTTAAAGGTTTGGAATTAAATTAAATAAACTGAAGAAAATAAAACGTATACTAAAACAAATAAGTTCACTAATATGAAAGTAATGCCAGGGACGGTGTATGATTCGCAGTGCAATGACTCAAATGTTCCTTAATTTTAGAGGTATGCTTTAAAAAGTGTCTTTCCTAAGTTTATAATGTTTTTCCAAAATTCCTTCAAAGAAAAACCTTTGGTATTCTTCATTGACCGTGATTCCTCAATAGTCAAAGAAGGATATCAAGCAATAATTCTGACATAAAAAGGTTTTCACAAAAATATCCCAATTCCTCAGTAATATTTATCGCGATAAAATTTATGCAACAAGGTTAGGATGGTTGGTCAGACCAAATCCTAACCACGATCAATTATCCTATTTTCCAACAAAGATAAAGCTTTAAGGACGTTGCAATAAAATAAAGAAACGAAATTTAAAACATAATCCCAAATTGAAGAATTCAAATAGTCATTACATAAAGAAAATCAGGGACACCCCCCTGGCATTGGGGGGTTTAGCCACTCATGTTCATACTGGAAATAAAAACAGAGCAAAAAATTGAGACATTATAATTAACGTCGGATTCGTTGGATCGTCAATCGCTTCCGCTCTTGATCAATCCTTATTCTCCCGTATTCGTTCAATCCCAAAATCCCTAAATCAAAAAGTGTTTCTAACCGTAATAATTGTCAAATATAAATCAGTCTTCAAAAGCACCGCGAAATGTCAGGAATACCCTTGAAGCAGCAAAACATAAGATTTTTCTCTGGTCTTCACAACACGGTCCGTGTTGTGTAACACGGGCACCCGTGTTGTGCCTCTGGATCACCACAAAACTTCTTCTTCACCAGCTGCCATGACACGGGCCGTGTTGCACAACACGGGCACCCGTGTCACAACTCTGACTTCTTCTTTTTCTTTGCAAAACTCAGTTTCTTCTGGTATTCACAACACGGGCCGTGTTGTGTAACACTGGCACCCGTGTTGTGCCTCTGAAATCCCATTTTTCTGTCGTTTTTTCATGCTTGGATCATCTCTCGGACGCCTCGAACAACTGATTACATATTTACCTGAAACACAACAAAGAAAACGACCACATAACCCATTCCACGGATAAAAACAAAGTAAAACGATTAAAACTAACTTGCACGCAATAATGAGAAAACTATGACAAAACATGAACGAGATACTACAAACAAACCAAATTAGACTCAAAAGACACTGAAAATCGGCTTGAACATTACCACTAAATATCACTGATCAAACTCCCCCAAACTTGACTTCTTGCTTGCCCTCAAGCAAAAATCCTGTATTTATACCTTAAAAACTAGCAAGATGAATTATGATACTCATACGTGGATCCTTCATTTCAAGTCACCCAATGAGTTCTTTTTGGTACTTTTCTCTCAGTATAGATATCACACAAACACTACACCGTGGAATACCACGGATCTGAATCTCCTTTTCGGTAACCTCTCCGACTATGCTTCGGGCTTAGGTCTTATTTTTTTCGATTTTCAACCCTTTTCATTCGGACAATCACTTTTAAGGCTTTTAATGATTTTCACTATGTGTACAAGATTGATCCCCTTTTTTAATTGTTGGCACCAATTTTTCTTTGTCCCTTAGGGAAACATTTATGTTCAACCGCCGTTAGGTTGAATAACCTTGTGAGGGTTACCCAACTTAGAAGGATCGATCGTTCTAATGTTTTTATTCTTTTTTTTTTCGGTGCCTTCAAGCCTTTTTCTCTTTTGGATCAACTTTGTACACACAATTATTATAGATAAAGCCAGATATATCAATAGAAACTACTTCGGGTTTACTTCTCAGATCAAAGTACCATGGCACGAATCTACATGTCGAACTCGTTCCTAATTCCGAAGACTCAGTGTGTTCATGTGGTACCTATACATCAAAATTTTCCATATTTTCTCATCGGGTTTCTTTTCACTCACATCCTATATACTTTCTCATAATTCACTTGCTACACACAACAGGTTAACTCAGGGGTGTTTTTTTCAGATAACACATAGCTATAATCTTCAAGCCGACACTATGATACTATTAAAAATAAACAAAGATTAAAATAAAAACAAACTAAAACATGAAAACTAAACCCCCCCACACTTGAACTCAACAGTGTCCTCACTGTTGAAGAACCAATGTCGGAGGGGACTCACAACTATCACTGCTCGGGAGGAAATCCATGAAGCTTCATCTGCTGCATCCATGCATGCAGCTCATCGATGAGGTCCCCTTGCCGGGTCTGCTCTCTGATCATTTCGTCCCACTGTTCCTTGGACACATTCCACTGACTAGTTGCTTGGTTTGATGATCCACCAGCAGTTTGCACCGGGACCTCTTCAGCTTGGTTCCCTTCATCCTCCTCATCTGAAAAATACTCATCAAACTGATCGGAACCACCCTGCATAGGGTCCTCATACAGCCAGTTAGCTCTATTGTCTATAGTAATCATATTAGGCGCAGGTAAAGAAATCAAATGCTTGTTACGAGTCATCACAGCATAATAATTATGACCGGTTTTTATCATACCTTGGTTGATCAATGTTTCAAGATCAATTTTGGTCTTACCTGCCACTGCAGGCACTTCAAGCAACCTCTCATTATACCGAAGATGCTCAGCAATTTGCGTAATCATCCCTCCAACAGAAATCTCACCCGAGGCAGCATTGGCTACCCGCTTCAGGTGGTCTGCTGCGAAGGCCGCAACGTTGATCAGCTCATTGTTTGCCATTCCATACAGGAAGTACAACTCTCGCAGTGTTGCGACTCCTGTGCTATCGCCTCGGCAGAAAAGGGTATAAGCTAACCCTTTTTGAGCATACCGGAAGCACGGGTTATGGATGCATGAGGCTTTTGCTGCCGACGCGGCATACTCGGTATTGCCGGTGATATCCTTCCAGAATGATCCTGCCACGAATGTACTCGGCGGTGCACCAGGCCCGTAAACTGGGAGATCTAAAATCTTCCCCAGATCAGCCACCGACATCACATGATCATTGTCAAATAGGCGGAACTTCAAAGTACCGAAGTACTCTGTGTCGGATCCGGTCCATGTATGCTTGAGCTGAAACTGTAAAGAACTCAAAAATTCCAAGGTTATGCGCTCAAAAGTTGACGCTTCTTACTGCATAAAATTTAACATACCGATACTGTGAAACATTCTATGAACTTCAAATTTAAGCCCTAGATTTTCAAGAGTTTCATTACACATGTATCGGGCCGGTATCAACTTACGCCTTACCAACTTTGCATACTTGGCTTGATGCTCCGGGTCCTCAAACAAAATGCCATGAGCATTCGGCATTCGGTGTGTTCTCTTACGAGGACGAGAAGATTCAGCAACATTCTTACCGGTATCCCTTCGAGGAGGCATTGTTCTCACCTGCACAAATGAAGCACAGGAAAAAAATTTGAAAGATTAGAGAAATCGGTCACCGTAGAAGTGACAATAGAGGGATGGGGAACAATTTTTGTGAACGGGGTAGTTGGTTTCGGTGAGTGGGTGCTTGAGAAAATGGAGGTTTTGTGAAGGATAAAAATGGGGTTAGGGTTTTTTGAGAGAAAATGGAGGTTGGAGAAGATGAAGGGTAATGATAATTGAGTGGTTAATGAGCACTAATTAGAAGTTATGAAAATAAACACGCGGGGCCCACAGAATAAAGTTGGGAAACTAAAAAAAAATTTGAATTTTCAGCTTCCCGCATGCGCAACACGGGCCGTGTTGTCCAACACGGGCACCCGTGTTGCCTCCCTGGTTGTTCCAACTATTTCAATTCATAATGACTCTCCTTCAGTACTTGCAACACGGGCCATGTTGCACAACACGGGCACCCGTGTTGCACCCCTGGTTTCCTTCTTAAACTTCCTTGAAAAAGACAAACTTCCAGACATTGCAACACGGGCCGTGTTGCACAACACGGGCACCCGTGTTGCATCCCTGGATACTCTTCAAATCCTCACAAAAACACATTCTTCTGCACTATGCAACACGGGCCGTGTTGCACAACACGGGCACCCGTGTTGCACAACACGGGCACCCGTGTTGCACCCCTGATTTTCACTTTTTCTTGATTTTCTGATCTTCCTTGCCCGACTTCAACCTCGTTCTTTCCTTCTTATAACCAGTGATATACAAAACCTACAAAACAGAAACAAACAAAAGTAAGAATGAAAAACTCGTGGGTTGCCTCCCACGTAGCGCTGCGTTTAACGTCGCATGGCTCGACGGTCCGTCGTACTACTGAGTAAGACGAGTGACATGCACATCACCAGTGGTCTGGCCTTTGAAATAATGCTTTAATCTCTGCCCGTTCACTTTGAAAATATCTCCATTGGTCTGATTTTTAATCTCAACGGTTCCGTGAGGAAATACCTTGTGAACTACAAAAGGTCCCGACCATTTAGACCTTAATTTGCCTGGGAATAGCTTCAGCCTTGAATTGTACAGAAGGACCATTTTTCCTTTCCAAAACTCTTTTCTTTGAATCCTTTTATCATGCCATTTTTTCGTTTGCTCTTTGTAAACTTTGGCATTCTCATACGCCCGATTTCTGAATTCTTCTAACTCATGAAGTTGAAGAATCCTCGAACTTCCAGCTTTTGACAAATCCATATTAAGATACTTAGACGCCCAAAAAGCTTTATGTTCAAGTTCCAAAGGTAGGTGACATGCCTTTCCGTAAACTAGTTGATATGGTGACATACCAATGGGTGTTTTAAAAGCCGTTCGGTACGCCCATAAAGCGTCATCCAACTTAATAGACCAATCCTTCCTAGATGAATTCACTGTCTTTTCCAAGATTTGTTTCAGTTGTCTATTTGACACCTCAACTTGGCCGCTCGTTTGGGGTGGTATGGAGTAGCTATCCGGTGTTTAACATTGTACTTTTGCAGCAGCTTCTCCATAAGGTAATTCAAGAAATGTGTCCCTTCGTCGCTTATTAATGCTCTCGGGACACCGAACCTTGCGAATATGTTCTCTTTTAAGAATCTCACCACAACCTTAGCATCATTGGTGGGTAATGCAACAGCCTCCACCCATTTGGACACATAATCCACTGCCACCAAAATATAGTTTTTCCCGAACGACGGTGGAAACGGCCCCATGAAGTCTATCCCCCATACATCGAATAACTCAACCTCGAGCATAGAGTTTTGGGGCATCTGGTTTCTTTTTGATATATTTCCAATCCTCTGACATCTGTCACACTCTTTCACTACCTCTTGAGCATCCTTAAATAAAGATGGCCAGTAAAGTCCTGATTGTAGGACTTTAGCTGTTGTTCGATCACCACTGAAATGTCCACCATACTCAGAGTCGTGACATGCTTTTAGCACATCTTTTTGTTCTTCGTCAGGTACACATCTTCTCACAAGGCCATCCACCCCTCTTTTGTAGAGAAACGGATCGTCCCATAAATAAAAACTGCAGTCATGAACAAACTTTTTTCTCTTGTTAGAATCAAAATCGTCGGGTATAATACCGCCAACAAGGTAGTTTGCATAATCTGCAAACCAAGGCACCCCAATAACATCTAGGATGTGTTCGTCAGCGAACTCATCCTTTATAGGGCGTTGCTCTTCCGTCTCCTCAATTGGTGACATCCGAGAAAGATGATCTGCAACAGTGTTTTCACACCCTTTCTTGTCACGGATCTCCACATCAAATTCCTGGAGGAGTAAAATCCACCTCAACAGCCTGGGCTTTGAATCCTGCTTAGCAAAAAGATACTTCAAAGCAGCATGGTCAGTGTAAACAATCACTTTTGAACCCAACAGATATTGCCTGAATTTATCGAAGTCATACACAACCGCTAGCAACTCCTTCTCGTTAGTTGCATAGTTTATCTGTGCAGGGTTCAAAACATGACTAGCATAGTAAATCACATGAAGAAATTTTCCTCTTCGCTGTCCAAGAACAGCCCCTACCGCAATGTCACTAGCATCGCACATAATCTCAAAGGGTAGGGACCAATCAGGAGCAATGACAATAGGTGCAGACACTAATTCTTTTTTTAGTGTTTCAAAAGCGTCGTTGCATTCCTTATTGAAAACAAAAGCCTTATCTTTAACCAACAGAGTAGTTAAAGGTTTGGCTATCTTCGAGAAGTCTCTTATGAACCTGCGGTAAAACCCCGCATGTCCCAAGAAGCTTCTTATGCCCTTCTCGTTGATTGGCGGAGGTAACTTAGAGATCACTTCCACTTTGGCTTGATCAACTTCGATCCCTTTTTGTGAGATCTTGTGACCAAGAACAATGCCTTCTCGCACCATGAAATGGCATTTTTCCCAGTTCAATATTAAGTTGCTTTCTTGAAATTGCTGCAAAACAAGTGAAAGGTTAGATAAACAATGATCAAATGAGGATCCGAACACGGAGAAATTGTCCATGAACACTTCCATGTGTTTTTCTAGCATATCCGCAAAAATGGATGTCATGCATCTTTGGAATGTAGCGGGGGCATTACATAGCCCAAATGGCATCCTTCTATAAGCAAAAATACCATAGGGGCATGTAAATGCCGTTTTCTCTTGGTCTTCCGGTGCAACAGCAATTTGATTGTACCCGGAATAACCATCAAGAAAACAATAGTAATCATGTCCCGCTAGTCTTTCCAACATTTGGTCAATGAATGGCAATGGAAAATGGTCCTTTCTTGTAGCCAAATTCAATCTTCTATAATCAATGCACACTCTCCACCCAGTAACAGTTCTAGTAGGAATCAACTCATTCTTTTCATTTGTTATAACAGTTGTTCCCCCCTTTTTGGGCACCACATGCACCGGACTAACCCAAGCACTATCGGATATAGGATAAATTAATCCTGCATCCAATAGCTTAACAACTTCTTTTCGCACTACTTCCTTCATCACCGGATTCAATCTCCTTTGTGGTTGCACAACCGGTTTGTGATCTTCTTCCATAAGTATTTTATGCATACACACCGTGGGACTTATACCTTTAAGGTCTTCAATCTTCCACCCAATTGCTCCCTTGAATTTTTTAAGAACTTCAATTAACTTGCCTTCTTGCATGTCTTTCAAATTAGCGCTAATAATAGCGGGACATTTTTCTTCCGTGTCAAGAAAGACATATTTGAGATTCTCGGGAAGTTGCTTCAATTCAGATATTTTCGGCTTGTCTTTGCCTTCATCAACCGTTATAGGCTGTCGCAACTCTTCCCACCGGTGCATTCTAACTCTTTTAAAGATAGGTTGAGTTTCAAGCATAGCTACCACTTCCATATCATTATCTCCAACTTCCTTATCACCTTCAAAAATGGACCTACTCAGCACCCTCTCTAAAGTTAATTTGGATACACTTTCTAAATGCTCACTAGCTTCCATTTGTTCTAACACTTGTATGTTACTACTAGTTCCCACATCATCTTTATACTTCAAAGTGTTCCTAACATCAATTTTCAACTCTTCATCATACACCTTCAACGTTAGTGTTCCACCTTCCATGTCTATCATTACTCTCCCGGTTTCTAGGAAAGGTCTTCCCAAAATCAAGGGGATTTCTTCATCTTCTGGCATTTCAAGGATCACAAAGTCAACCGGGAACACAAATTTGTCCACTCTAACCAAGACATCATGGACAACTCCATACGGCCGCTTCACAGAATGGTCCGCGAATTGGAGAGTCATCCTAGTGTCTTGAACAGCACCAATACCCAACTTTTTGTAGATGGATAAAGGCATTAAACTGATGCTCGCTCCCAAGTCAATGAGAGCTCTCTTGAACGATCGGTCACCGATTGTGCAAGGAATGGTGACAACTCCTCAATCTTTTTTCTTCACCGGAATCTTTAGTCCCTGCAAAATAGCACTACAAGTTTCGGTTAGAATAATAGGTTCAGCTCCCATAGTCCTCTTTTTAGCAATTATATCTTTCATGAACTTGGAATAAGTGGGCATTTGTTCAAGAGCTTCAAGCAATGGGATATTCAACTCCAGCTTTTTGAACAAGTCAAGAAATTTCTCAAAATTCTTCTCTTGCTGCCCTTTATTCTTGTTTCTTGTAGGATATGGAAGTTTGACCACCGGTTTCAGTTCAACCGCTTTTTCTTTGATGACCGGTGCTGGGGTAACTTCTTTGTCGTTACCAACCTCTTCATTTTCTTTGATTTCTAGCTCAACCTCAATCAATTGACTTTCACCTTCAGAATTTTCTTGAACCTCTTCACTAACTTTACCTCTCGCGTTGTGACTGCATTTACTTTGTGATTATCTCTAGGATTTGTTACAGTAGCACTAGGAAGAGTCCCTGGAGTTTGTGGAATGGCAAGGTGTTGGGAAATTTGGCTCATTTGCACTTCAAGATTCTTTATAGAGGCTCCAGTGTTCTTGAAGTTACTTCTTATTTCTTCTTGAAATTGACAATTGTGAGCTGCCATCTTTTCAATGGCAATCTCTCAATCAGCTTTTCTTGACACTGGAGGCTGATAAGGTTGTTGCTGGGGCTAATACTGTTGTTGGCCTTGAACCGGTTTTTGGATGTTCCCTTGATGATCTTTCCAAGAGAAATTTGGGTGATTTTTCCACCCCACATTATATGTGTTGGCATAAGGATTGTTCTGCCTCAACATATTAATCTGCTCAACCTGCTCTTGAGTTTCCAAACAGTGCATGGCAAAGTGAGGACCACAACATATCTCGCAAATCACCGCTTGAACGGGTTCAACCTGAGCAACTGTGTGAGTTCCCAGATTCATCTTCTTTAACCTTCTTTCAACTTCTGCGGCAATTTGATCTTCCATTTTTACAACCTGCTCTGTCAGCTTAAGATCGATTTTCCCGTCTGGTTGATTCACGGTGCGATCATATAACTCTAGGTGTTCATTAGCAGCAATAGCTTCTATGATTCTTTTAATACCTGTGGTTGTTGAAAAGTTTGTTGAGCCACCTGCAGCAGTATTAATAAGTTGCTTTGTCTTGAGTCGCAACCCATTCACAAAGTTTTGCATCTGCTCTGTTGCGTCCATGTTATGAGTAGGACACGAAGTCAAACACCTTTTGAATCTTTTATAAGCATCTCCAAGTGATTCACCCTCTTTTTGTTTAAAATTGACTATATCATATCTTTTCCGGATGAACACTCAAGCAGGAAAGTATTCGTTTAGGAAAGCTATTTCCATCTCTTGCCATGTTGTGATACTTGTTGCGGGAAGAGAATAGAACCACTCTTCAGCATCGTCAGTAAGTGTGAATGGAAACATCACCAGTCGTTTTGCCTCCTCTGAATGACCTTCGATCTTCAAAGAAGTTGTGGTAGTAAGAAATCTCTGCAGATGCTTATTTGCATCCTCATTAATTCTTCCGGAGAAAGGCTTGCTCTCTAACTAGCGGATAGTAGATGGATGCAACTGGAAGTGTGCTAAATTCACCGGTTGATTAACAATCGTCATCCTGTTAGGTTGAGCATTTGCCCCTCCGTAATCACCTAAGAGTCTCTCTGCAGCAGGTTGATTTCCTGCCATGTCGTTGAATTCAGGGTCAGTTTCTCTGTCTGAATCAGAGTCACTGTGCTCCGAGTGAACGGAAATATAGTCCTCAGTTTCCTGATATGGGACACTTGGACCAGTCTTAGCCAGACTATCAATTCTTGCCTTGCGGCGTCTCTCGTGCAAAGCTCTTTCTGGTTCTGTGTCAAAAGAAAATTTAGCTGAGGCCTGACCTCGCATAAACAGTTAGACACGAGTTAGAAAACAAAATTTCAATAACACTAAAATGATATACAGAGAGAAAAGTAAAATTTTAGTCGCAGAGCAACAAAATTCCAATTGATATAACACAAACAACTTAATTCTTTGGCAGTCCTCGGCAACGGCGCCAAAAACTTGATCGGAAAATAGCAAGTGTACTATTTTTACCGATGTAGTAATAGAAGGGATTAACCTCAAATATCGATCTCAAGGACTGCGTACTAAAATAGGTTCTTAGTGATTAATTTCAATTGGACAAAATTCATGGTTTAAAGGTTTGGAATTAAATTAAATAAACTGAAGAAAATAAAACGTATACTAAAACAAATAAGTTCACTAATATGAAAGTAATGCCAGGGACGGTGTATGATTCGCAGTGCAATGACTCAAATGTTCCTTAATTTTAGAGGTATGCTTTAAAAAGTGTCTTTCCTAAGTTTATAATGTTTTTCCAAAATTCCTTCAAAGAAAAACCTTTGGTATTCTTCATTGACCGTGATTCCTCAATAGTCAAAGAAGGATATCAAGCAATAATTCTGACATAAAAAGTTTTTCACAAAAATATCCCAATTCCTCAGTAATATTTATCGCGATAAAATTTATGCAACAAGGTTAGGATGGTTGGTCAGACCAAATCCTAACCACGATCAATTATCCTATTTTCCAACAAAGATAAAGCTTTAAGGACGTTGCAATAAAATAAAGAAACGAAATTTAAAACATAATCCCAAATTGAAGAATTCAAATATTCATTACATAAAGCAAATCAGGGACACCCCCTGGCATTGGGGGGTTTAGCCACTCATGTTCATACTGGAAATAAAAACAGAGCAAGAAAATTGAGACATTACAATTAACGTCGGATTCGTTGGATCGTCAATCGCTTCCATTCTTGATCAATCCTTCTTCTCCCGTATTCGTTCAATCCCAAAATCCCCAAATCAAAAAGTGTTTCTAACCGTAATAATTGTCAAATATAAATCAGTCTTCAAAAGCACCGCGAAATGTCAGGAATACCCTTGAAGCAGCAAAACATAAGATTTTTCTCTGGTCTTCACAACACGGGCCGTGTTGTGTAACACGGGCACCCGTGTTGTGCCTCTGGATCACCACAAAACTTCTTCTTCACCAGCTGCCATGACACGGGCCGTGTTGCACAACACGGGCACCCGTGTCACAACTCTGACTTCTTCTTTTTCTTTGCAAAACTCAGTTTCTTCTGGTATTCACAACACGGGCCGTGTTGTGTAACACTGGCACCCGTGTTGTGCCTCTGAAATCCCATTTTTCTGTCGTTTTTTCATGCTTGGATCATCTCTCGGACGACTCGAACAACTGATTACATATTTACCTGAAACACAACAAAGAAAACGACCACATAACCCATTCCACGGATAAAAACAAAGTAAAACGATTAAAACTAACTTGCACGCAATAATGAGAAAACTATGACAAAACATGAACGAGATACTACAAACAAACCAAATTAGACTCAAAAGACACTGAAAACCGGCTTGAACATTACCACTAAATATCACTGATCAAACTCCCCCAAACTTGACTTCTTGCTTGCCCTCAAGCAAAAATCCTGTATTTATACCTTAAAAACTAGCAAGATGAATTATGATACTCATACGTGGATCCTTCATTTCAAGTCACCCAATGAGTTCTTTTTGGTACTTTTCTCTCAGTATAGATATCACACAAACACTACACCGTGGAAAACCACGGATCTGAATCTCCTTTTCGGTAACCTCTCCGACTATGCTTCGGGCTTAGGTCTTATTTTTTTCGATTTTCAACCCTTTTCATTCGGACAATCACTTTTAAGGCTTTTAATGATTTTCACTATGTAAACGCGAACGGTCGGCGAAAGAGAAATGAGGTTGAATTGAATAGAGTCGCCAGCTAGGCATTTTTATCCCGAAGGAAAGGTAATGTTGCATAAACCTGGAAAGAAATGGATAAGACGGTTGCGAACCAGAGAAACTGAGAAAAGGGGTTGGTTACGACCTGGGAAGGTATTAGCACCCAGATCGTCCGTGGTACTGGACGGGATCCACGCTTACAAGATTGTTTTTAAAAAGGGGTAGGTGTATGTGTTGTCTGTGTGCAAAAAGTTGAGGAAAGAAAGTACAGGTGTCAGTGCAATAGGGTGAATTGCTCAGGAACTGAGGCTTAGAAAAGGATGTTGAAAGAGGGGGATGAAAAAGAGACTTTTGTTCGATAACTGTTAAGTTATTCATACGTATCCTCTCGTGCAATAAGGAAGTCAGAACACCGTAGTTCGACTCAAAGAGACTGAAGATAAATTGACTGTGAACCGCTTACTTGTCTATGCTCAAGTGTATGGCTCGTCTGGCTCGAGTGCTAACTATCTTGCATTAGACAGAAGAAGCGCGTTCTCGTTTGTGAATGAGTGTGATGAGAAAAGAATCTCGGGGGAGACGGTTATTGTTTGTTTTTGATGTTTTCAGTTTTTTGTTGTTTTTGGTGTTTTGCATAGGATAATGAGCTTAAGCCTAAATGAGAGTTGTAAACTCATTATATCTTCCCTGATTAGGGATAATGAACCTACTTAAGAATGAGATGAAGATCCCAACTTAATTACCATGATGTTAAGTAATGAGTTTAATCTCTAATCACAGATTAGTGAACTCATTACACCATCCTAATAGAAGGATAATAGATGAGAACACTTAAGCTGAGGAAGATACCTCAACTTAATCCATGGTTTGGGATTAAATTCATTATATAACAAGCCTTTATTAGATGGATTTTAATTAAGGGATGAGATTAAGAAATGGATTTTAAGTTTGTAAGGAAACTTGAGGGGGACTTGTCCATTAAACACTAGGGTTAGTCCCTCTTAACCATGAGGAAGAGATAGAACCCTAATGTAAGGCCCAAGTTACAAGATAAAGTCTTAGTGATTATTAATGTGTTTTGATTAAGAGGTGTAAACAAATTAAAGGTTTAACATTAAGGATTAAAGTTATACACTCCATCCTAAGATAAGGATGCAGGCATAACCCTAATTCCAAAGCCCTAAAACTTTAAGAGTTTAGTCTCTGATTATTGAGATGAGATGAGAGACTCAAGGAGACTCAAAGGTAAAAAGCTAGGGGGGACTATATACAACCCTAAAAGTCATTATGCTTGGATATCCTATGATTTGTAAGGCTTAATAGGAAAGATCTTCAAGGCCACCAATGGAAGAAGCAGATGAAAAGAGAAGGAGAAAGAAGAACAAGTTACTTACTTCCTGAAGAAGATAAGTAACTTGAAAGAAAGAAAGTGGGAAGGAGGAAGCATAAGTGAAGCAAGTGCACTTCAAAGACAAGTAAGAATGCATATGAAGAGATGAGAAGAGGTGGGAGGTAAAGGCAAATCCACCTCCCAGATAACTTACCCAAAAGTTCCTGAAATGTTAGTATGAATGCATAAGACATAAAGCAAAAGGAAATAAAGTGAAATGAGATGTAAATACCAAAGTCAGAAGTGATTATGCAATGTAAATGTGTTATGAGATGATGCAAAGTCATACAAGATGCATATGAATGATCATACAAAGATGAGATGCAATGGAAGCATGTTTAGAAGCATGAAAACACATGGATGTTCATGAAATGTAATGGATGCAAAACATAGCCAGTGAATGAAGAAATGGTCAAGGAATGTTTCAAACATGTCCTAAGATGTCTAAGATGACATACCAAAGAATTGAAATTGAGCTCAAACAAACCCTAAACCTATACAAGATCACATCCCAAAGGAGAAGGTCAGAAGCTTAACCAAGTGGAAGTTATGAAATTTCTAAGTTAACTAGGGTTTTTAGGTGCTTCTAAAGGGAAAATGCAAATCAAATTGAATTTGCAAGATAAAATCATGAGATAAATAACCTAGAAACTATATGAAATATGTGAAATAATGCAAGAAGAACCAAGTTCAAGCTCATCATGGTTAGGCAGAAATGAATTTTTCAAGTTAGGGTTAAAAAATGTGATTTTTAAGAACCCTAATTCAAAGAAAATTGTGAAAATGTAATCAAACCTAAAAAGAAATTTGTATGGTGAGTTTGAAAATGTTTCTAAATGTATTGGGATGCTTCATGAATTTTTTGGTGATTTTTAGAAACCAAAATGCATATTTAATTAATTAAAATCAATTAATTAATTAAATAAAACATTTAAATATTTTAAAAATACTTTTTTAATGCAAAAAATAAAATAAAAAAAGTTTTTAGGTTAAGAAAGATATTTAAAACAGAAATGCAAGAAATGATATTTTTTTTGATGATTTTTGCTATTTTTAATAAAATAAACAAAAGAAATGAAAATAAAATGAATTAAAATGAAAGTAATCTAATCTGAAGGTCAGAATTTAAACAAGGGAAGACTGCGCGCGCGTTTGGATGGCTTGGATCAAACTTGGCTAATTAATTATATTTATTTTAATTAATCAGAAATTAACCCTAATGAACTAATATGGTCCATCCATTCTCTTAAACTAATCAAGATCTAAATGTCCATAACGCATCTGGAGATTAAACCCTAATCCCTTTCAGTCGACCGGAACAGTGTTCCAGTCGTCTTCTCCGGCCAACCCCATGACCTAACTTCTCCCTCAGGCCACCACCAACCCTAAAAACTTCCCAGAAACGATCCCCAACTCACACACAATCAAAATCAAACATCAAAAATGATTTATAACACACAAATATGGAGAATCGAAGAAGAATAAAAATCTGGACAAAATTTCATAAGTTCGTAGCATGCTCATTTCTTGACTATTTTCAATTCTAAAAGCATCAGTGTGATCCCCATAACATATATTTTCATTTTATAACAAGAAATTGAAGCTCTGAAAGATTTTGTTCTTGAGGTTACCTGAGCTGATGAACTGCAAATGTGGACTTTCAGAGCTCCTCCCTTGTGCAAAAAATCACCTTTGGTCCTCCTGATGCTAGTGGAATGCTTGAGAGGCTTAGAGAGAGGCTAGTTTGTGTGGTCCAGCTCTGATATAGCAGAAATTAAGGTTTGTGTGTGGGGTGTTTCAGGCCATTTCAATGGTTGGTTTGTGTTCTATAGGCTATGTGTAGATGATTGGTGGCAAAAGATTTGAGTTTTGATGGTTGTGTTGTGCAATTCGAAGAGAGGAAGTGTTATGGCAATTTTTGGGATTTCTGAGTGTGTGTGGTTTCAGGCTCCAAGATTGTGTGAAATGAGGTCCATGATGCTTGCATAAACAATGCTGATTGGCCAGAGAGTTGGTAGTGGCATAGTTTGATTGGTATGGCCTCATTTGCAAAAAGTCAAAAGTTATGGTACCATAAGCATGGCACGAGTCAGAGCTGGCTTGGGGGCTTGTCCTGCCTCAGCTTGCATCAAGGATGGTCCTTGGATGGTTTATGATGAGCTGGATGGCTTGATGCAAGAGTTACCACATGTTTTGCAATTTTCCTTCTTTGAAATTTCTTGGATCACAAGTCTTGAAAACCCTAGGTCAAATGCCCAATTCTGATCAAGGCAATTTGTGTTATCATGTGTTGAAGTTTAGAAGTCAATTAGAGGTCATGAAATGGCTTGAAACTTGATTTTGCAAAAATCCCTCTTTGGCATGAACTTGAAAATTATAGGATTTTTGCCAACTTTGAAAGGCCATATCTTGAGTTCTAGGATGAATCAAGACATGTTCTTGTACTTTTTGAAAATGGGAAGACATAATCTACAACTTTCATGCCCAAGAATTTTTCATTTGAAGCATTTTTTGTCATGAAAGAATGGGTTGAATATCTTTCCCAAAATGGAAAGTTTCCATTACAAGTCATTTCCAAAAATAGCAAGTTTGCATTTGGCTCAAAATTCTTCAATTTTATGAAATTCCAACCACTTATAAGATCAAATAAAGATCATAGAGACTCAAAATGATGATGATGACCCTTTGGTACCCTTGATGGAGGCCTCAAATGCCCTGATTTTGACTTTACTTGCTCAAGAAGTTACCCAATGATCAGATGACTTCCATAGTGAATTTCTTCATCAAATTTGGTACACATGATCCTTATAACATATTAAGACCATTAGAAACAAGAATGACCAAAAAAATTGGATTAAGGCCTCTGAAACCAAATCCCTAAATTTAGGTCATCTGTGTAGGAAAACTTCAGTCTGCCTCTATGCCTTTGCCATTCTTTGTGATCTTTTGACTTTTGTGAACTTTGGGGAGCATACTATGATCATGGAACACACATGGACCTTCTTGTAAAGCTTCAAGGCCATTGGGATGGCTCATATCACTTTTTGGATTCTCCTGATCACAAACCCTAGATGCAACTTATGCAGATGAAATAAACTATGCAGTGTGAGATGGTATGCTTATGCAATGCTATATGAAAGATCACAAGCCATGGTGTGAGAGAAAGTGAGGGCAAATTTGGGGTGTTTACACATATGCATCATTTTAATAAGGTCTTCAAGGAACAAAGAGACGTCTATTGCAAGCATCACAAGTTTTACCATAGATGAACTTCAGTTTGTAATTCCTCTTGGAAAAAGTTTTTCTCATTTTGATGTTTGCAATTGCTTTTTGAGTTCCTTGAAACCATCCTTGCATTGCGTTCATTTGCATACAATTGCATCTGCATTGCATATCATATGTCATTCCAAAAAAGTAAACTCATTCCATCCTTTGTCTTGGGTCACCAATTTGATTCTCGGCACGTGTCCAGAACTAAGAACCACATCTCAAGGAACAGTGGATGAACTAAGGAGAGGTCAAGAATTGTTGAAAGAAGAGATTAATTCCTTGAAAAGATAGATGTAATGGGTCTTGGAAACTTTGCAAGCTCTGTTTAAGAAGGAAGGTCACCTTGTGCCCATTGTCGTAACAGAGGGAGCTAATGTCCTATCTCTATCTGATGCTACCTTGAATCAAGAGTGTTTCCCTTGGGCAACTCCTCATCTGCCAGCCCATGGCCCTCCCCCACTAAGTCGAGTCAACCTCTGATTGCCAAATCAAAACATCAATCACCTTTGGATGTTTTCCCTCAACCAAGTCAGAGTCAAAATGGTTTGAGCAGAAATCACTTCATTACAATCCATGGTATACGACTAGTAGTACCTAGAGTACCGATAGTGCCAGCTTATCATTAATAGAAATCTCAGGCTTCTCACCCGCAAGGTGTCTTAAATCAGAATAAAAGACAAGGGGGAAGACCTCCAATCCCTCGGATCCATATGACCTACACTGAATTATATCCTTCATTGTTGAAGAAAGGATTGGTTGTTCCAAGGCCTTTGGGTCCTCCACCAGATACACTCCCAGAAAACTACAACCCAAATGTTCACTGTTTGTTTCATGCAGGTGCCCCAGGGCATGATTTGGAAGGCTGTTATGCCTTAAAGCACATTGTGAAAGATTTAATTGAGAAGAACATTCTTTCACTTGGAAACACTGCTCCGATTGTCAGGCACAATCCTTGTCCAGTACATGGAGCATGAAGCATGAATCAAGTTCCAGAAGTCACTTCCCTAAAGTCTGAATATCAGGACCTGAAGTTCAAATTCCCTAAAGCTAACAATCCTCTGTTTGTTTCAGCATTGTTGTATTTTCTTTGCATATTGATTTTGTATTTGCTTGTAAGCATTTTTGTTTTTGAATTAGTAAGATTAATGAAATATTTATGCATCTTTTGAATTAATCCATTTGTATTCACTTGTTTCTTTCATTGTTATAAAAAAACAAAAACATATTCCTCTTCTTTTATTTATCAAACTTTTGTTTTAGAAAATATTGGAGGGAGGATGATGAAAACCAGATACTTGAATTTTCCATTTGTATGCTCTTAATTAAAACCTTGCCAATGATGCACAGACATAGTTTCAAATTTCCAAACACTGGTGAAATAAGGAAGATAATCCCTTGCTAACCCCTTTGAGCCTCGAAGTAGGAGTTTTTCTTTTTTCCAAAAAAAGTGAAAAACCCCTCAATTTTACACTTGTCGTAGGGTAGTTGGTTCAGTTAATCTAATTGCGTTTGATCTTTAAGATATTCAGTCCATCATTCAAGAAGGATCAGCTACATACTTTTCTTCACACGCCAAAGAAGTCGTGAAGGGTCAAAAGTTTGTAGTATTTGTTCTTTATCCTCCAACAAAATGGCAGTCGCAACCGTTCAACAACAAAAAAAAGAGAAGAATACAAATAAAAGCCCGCTAAGTCAAAAACCAGAAAAGATGACTTAGGCAAAAAAATTAGGGCATCTCAATAAAATCAAGTCAAGAAAAAGAAGTCATCAAGTCCTCAACAAAGCAGAAGTGAAACAAGGTGGCTGCCATCTCATTTTAAATCATGATCCTTATCATACACCATCAAGGACTTTTGAGATATGAATGCGTATGTCAATTTAACTGAACGTAGGATTGGAATTCATCATGAAGATGAGTGGGTATAAATAAATTTTGAGCCTTTTACCCTTTATTTCAAAAACCGTGAACCAAGCCACGTTACAACCCTTAAAAGACCTAATTGAGGCAGGGTTTGTTTTGAAAGCATACTACAACAAGGTTGTGTTAACCTGACTCCATAAATGGCTGGATCCACTTCGTGTTTTGATCATTGATTTTTTCCATTGTATATCACCATCATACCAATAAATTGTGATTTCAAAAACTTGCATAAATGTTACATTCAAATTGCCAATTTTTTAAATGAATAATGTTTATTTGTAAGTCAATTCAGCATCAAGGGAATCCCAATAAATTCATCCAGTTGGAGAATTTAACTTGGTAAAAGAAGCCCAGTCAAGGACGACTACTTCAAGAGAAGCCCAACCAGGGGCAACCCCTTCAAGGATAAGTTAATCTGAATCAATCTCTTCAAGAGTCAGCTACTCAAAGGTTGAACCTAATTATCAAGACTCGGACTAGAATAAGCTATCACAAACAGTTCAAGAGTTCAATGGCCAGTCAATTCAGGAGTTTCCCATCCCAAGGATCAGATAACCAGGGGAAGATCCAGATAGTCAAGCACTTGGGCAGCCATTTCAAGGCCATGTAACGGAAAGTTGTTTCCAAACCTTTTTGTAAAAAGGAAAATTGCAAAGAACCAATTGATTTAGGGCAAGATGAATCATACAGGGGCAAGTCCTCTCCATGCCTTCAAGCTTTTCAAGCAGGCCTTATGCAACAACAAACTTCGAGTTCAAGACGGATGTCGGGAATCATGTTGTCATCTTTGTCTCCTTCTAAAGAGTCTTCTGCAAAAAGAACCATTTTATCCAATACCTATACAGAGCCATATTTGGAAACCATGAGTAAGTGTATAAATTTATTCTCATGTGTTAATTACGGCGCTTCGCTCTTAGCGTTAAGCCCTGCTACCGTCTTATTCATCAAGATCTACCCACAGTAGAAAAGAGTCATACCTTGCAAAACAAGCCTCTTCTGACATGCAATCTTTTGTCTCCCCAAACTCTTTGAAGTCCAATTGTCATTGGCACGAATCCGTTAAGCTGTCATGAAACCCCTTTGCTTGCAGTATAAGTCCATTTGATTTGGTATATACCTGTATTTTTTTTCCTGATGGTTCCTGAAGGTCTTTTTTTACTCTCCGTTTAAGGAATTTATAGAGGATGGATGTTTTATCCTGTTGAAAATTCCAACATTTCTTCCTAGTGTCAGCCGGTCTCTTAGAGCCGTTGATTCATCTTTGAATACTTTACATTCTACTTCCAGTGTCAGTTGGTCGCATAGAGTCGCTTCCTAATCAGTGTGTTTGTCTTCTTTATCCTCACTGTCAACAGTTACACTTAAACCTGTTGATTTATCACTTTGGATACTTTGAATATTTCTTGTTATCTTTACTCTTAGTATCGACCGGTTTGAAACCCGTTGTGTATTCACTTTGAGTGTATTGTATTATTTCCATTCGTAGTGTCAGTTGGTCGCATGGAGTCGCTGTGCATTCACTTCGAATATTTTATTGGTATTTATTCATGGTGTCAGCTGGTCGCATCAAGCCGTTGCGCATTCACTTTGAATATTATGTCGTTTTCCTTCGTAGTGTCAGCTGGTCGCATCGAGCCACTGCACATTCACTTCGAATATCTTGTTGATATTTATTTCTGGTGTCAGTTGGTCGTATATATGCATTCACTTCGAATATTTTGGTGTTATTCATAGTGTCAGCTGGTCGCATTGAGTCGCTGCTGTAACACGGTGGGAGAACTGACTTTCTATAAATGTTGCGGATAGCAAGAGTCGCCACCGACTTTTATTTTTATCCAAATGGAAAGGACATAAAAGAACAGGAAAGACCTATTTTAAAAGACTCGGGTTCGGAGGGTAAGTTATATAAAGGGAAGGTGTTAGCACCCTTTATATCCAAGGTTATCCATGGGCTCTTAGTTACTTAGCTCACTTAAATTGTTTTTGAAGAGTGTAGTGTGTGATTAGAAATTTTCTAAGTACTTTGTAATGATCCTCGTATGGATGTATACAAAGACTTGTTTTTGAAAATTTGTTTGAAAAGTGTGATGTGAAGAGTATTTTGAAAGGTGGGCAAGTACTTAAGAGGAACCTACCCTATATAAAGTCTTTACTGTTCTTATGTTCTTTCAATGGTAAGACTATCCCTATTATTAAGGAATAGGTAGTCATTACCTTGGATGTGATAAGGGACATGTGTAGGGACATCTGAACTTAGGCAACTGCAAGGTGTCTTTAGCAATTCGTAGGGACTTATCATCTTTTATTCGGAGGGACGAGATCATTTATCGTAGGCAACCTCGAAGGGACTTGATCTTATAAACTGATGGGACTTGATGATATTTGTGAAGGGACTTTTCTTAAGACACCTTACTTGACCTTTTGAAATAGGCAACATGAGAGGTAACCTTAGAAAGTGCAAGATGGCGATCAAAGATCGACTTACGTGTGTGAGTGTTCATATTCAAATATTTATCTTTTAAAGTTAATTATTCTAAGTTAATTTTAATTACAAGTATGTTATCCACACCCTAGAATTACTAACCACACAGTAAATACATTCATAACAAAAATAAAGCAAAAATTCAAACCTAAACTATTACAAAGCTTCGGGACAATTACAATATAATCGAGAAATATGATAACGATAAATAATAATAAATAAGCAATAATTAGTAATAATAATAATTAAAATAAAAGGTTAGAAAAATAGGAAATTAGCAAAAATAAATTAATATTAGAAAAGATTTTAAATTTTTAATAAAGAAAATATGTTTTGATATTAATAAATAAATACTAAATTATTTACATATTTAACAAATGATTAATGATTAATTATAATTTATAAAAATATTAAGTTAAATTCTAAAGTTAAGAAAAATTAGGGTTAGGGTTAGGGTTAGAAAAATTAGGGTTAGGGTTGTAATCATGTGAACTAGGGTTTTTAATTATTAATTTAAATATAATTAATTTATTTACAAAATATATATAATATTAATAATAAACATAAATATAATAAAATACATATGAACAATTTGATTTTTTTGAGAAAAATTATGAATTTTTTAAAATATAAGTATTTTATACAAGAAAATAATATATACATTTGTTTTAGGAATTATTATTTAGAAATTAATTAAGTTAAATAAATATAATATAAAACAAAACAAAAAAATTGAAAAAAAAAGACATACTTGGGGCTGGGATTCGAACCCAGGCCCTAGGCTTCCCTCACTTTGGACCAACAACATCACCACCAGGCCAAGCATGTCTTGGTGTTAGCATCAGGGGTAGCAACCCTTTTGTTGTAATCCTGTAAAAATCAAAAATATAGCAAAACAAAATGGCTTGGGGGGGAATCGAACCCAGGACCATCACATTCACAAGCAAACACACAAACCAGCTGAGCCACATGGGGCGCGTTCAACATAGATTCAGCAATAAATCCTTTTATTTTAAAACAAATTTTTGAATATGAATTTGGCGCCAGGCTGCTTCATCTTCAACCTATTACCTGCGAAATTTCCTTTGAATCTTCCTGCGAATTTACCTACATTTGAAACCTGCAAATCTCATATCATCATCAATATGTATTGATTCATCAAACTGATCACATGGTCATGATCCACAAACATCATACAGTTCATTTACAGCTTTAAAATTAATTTATAATGGCTAAATTGAAGAACCCTAAATTTTGTCCAAGAACCCTAACAATGGCAACTTTCGGTTTAGGTCATGATTCTCCAATCTTTTGGCCCAGAAATCATCTAAACATCACAACTAACACAAATATATGGTTAGAATTCATTATCATTACACAAATAATCATAATCGAAAAAAATAAGAACAAGAACAATATTGATTCGGTTTATGCTATATGTCATGATTTGAATGATGTAAATTATTCAAATAGGTTCAGTGATCATCAAGGAATGTGTTGCAACCTTCAAAACCTCTTGGTATGGTCTCTAGGTCAAAAACCGAATCTCACTTTTTGGATGAAAATTTGAAGTTTGATGAATGTTCTTGGAGGCAGGATTTCGTCCCCTTGCACTTGTGATCAGTTTGTGTATATGTAGGGAGTTGAATTAGGTCAAAAAGTCATGAGTTTATGGGCCTTGTAAAGATTACTTGATCATGAAGATACAACTTGCTATTTTAGTCAAAAAAATCACACAAATCCTTTCCTCTTTGGTCTAGCACGAATTTCAGTCTTCCAATCAACTTTAAATCATGTTTATGAGTTTCTAGAATGAAAATCATATCAAATATTGAGCTTTTCATATTTTATTTTGATTTTAAAGGATTTTAAATGAATAAAATAAAAATAAATAAAATAAAATAAATAAAAATATGAATAAATGATTTTTGGTTCGTGCATGATGTCATGGTAATGATTGGGTCATAAAAATGCAAGCCCATGTGGAAAGAACTGGTTCTAAGATCCCATTTGCTCAATAAACCTCTCAAAATTTTCCCAACTTTGCAAAGAGACAAGTCCCTTAATTTTAAGGCTATGGAGGTGTTCATGGACATTTTGGAAAGCTTAAAGAGTCCTCTAACAAACCTCTTTGGTCTCATGTCCATATCTTTTTTCATTTTCAAGTTATGCCCTTTGGAAGATGTTGACTTTTTGTTGACTTTTGAAATGACCTATAATGTCTTAGCTCATACCTTCCAAATGAAGCTTTTTTGGGCTTGGCTTGTGAGACACAAAGTTGTAGAGAATTCAATTTCCTTCAAAATGAGCTTTGGATGGAAAATTTGTGATGAAGCATGTGAAAGTTATGGCTGGTCAAAGTTCAGTTGACTTTTCCTGTGAAAACCCTAATTTAGAAACTCCTGATTCTTGATGATCTGAAATCTCCTTGATGAATCATGATCAACACTTGATCAAATGATGAATTTTACTTCATAAAATTGATGTTGGAAAAACAATCATGAAGTTTGACTTTGGTTTGACCATAGTTGACCTCAGTTTGACTTTTTGACTGCTTTGACTGATTTTAGCCCGTCTGATCATTTGACTGAGCAAACCTTTTGGTAAAGCCTTGAAACTTGACATAGGGATTCTTGAAGACATGTAGGATGTTATGAAGCTCACTTGAGGCATTGAAAGTTCATTTAGCCTGATGAAACTCAAAACCCTAGTTTAGGATGCATTGCTTAGGAGGAGACTTTGTCTGAGGGAATTGTCAAACTTTCTGACTAATTGTGAACCTTGTGAATCTTATGAACCTCATGAACCTCATGGGATACCTTAGTACACATTGTCTTGCCTATGTGAGGGCAAATGTTTGGGTGCAACAGCTGCCCCTGTTCAATTTTTTGAAACCTGAGGGGTTAGATTGGCATGTGTGCCATTCGTGACTTGGAAGGTTGAAGGGGATTGAACACAAAAGCCCAAAAATTTGCACTTGTCGGTGCGTAAAGTAACACTACTGATTGGTTGTATATGCTTGAGTGGGCTTGAAGATTCCACTTGGAAGAACTGGAGATGGGCTTACAGATGCCATCCATAATATCATGAGGTGATAATATCAATAGGTTGTCACTGGATATCAGTACTAGGTCTTCGTATAGGCCGTCTCTGAATCATTCCTTAATTTAAGTATCAGAATCGAATCTTCGTGGCGATCTTTTCTGAATTGCTTTTGGTGATATCTTGGGCTAAGTACAAAATCTTTGTATAGATCATTTATGTACCATCCTATAGATAAACTGTTGCATAGACCATTAGAAACAAATCTTCGTAACGGTTATCTCTTCTGGTAATATCCCGAATTAGGTAATAGATCTTCGTATAGACCATTTATATACCTTCCCAGGGATAGAAAGAATATCAGGATTAAATCTTCGTGGCGATCATCCCTGAACTTCTTCTGGAAGAATCTTTTGGATTAAATGCTAGATCTTCGTATAGATCATTTACACACCATCCCAAAGATAGTTGACCATCAGAAATAAATATTTGTAACGATTATCTCCTCTAGAAATATCCTGGATTAAGCACTAGATCTTCGTATAGATCATTTACGTACTCTTCTGAGGACAACTTGAGCATTAATTATCAGAAATGAATCTTCGTAGTGATTATCTATGAATTAAGTATCAGTACTAGATCTTCGTATAGATCGTCTCTGAACTGTTTTGAGTTGTTGATAGTGTTTATCTGCCTGCAACTATCCTGAAAAGAAAAGGTTAGTTTATGCAATATGCATGCATGTAAGGTATGAGGTACCTAAGTAACTGTATTATGGATGCGTATGCTATGATATGATGTAAATGATGTATGTATGAATCATGTAACTATCAGCGTCTGGGTATCTCTGTATAATAACTGCTGGCTAGGGACAATCAATCCCGGTTCGCTGCTAAGGAATATGAGGACTTCGTTCCCGTCATGCTTGATAATATGGTACTTATAACCTCCCGTTTTCGTTTGTCGTGCTTATTATTGAAGGAATAAGTTCCCGAGTATCCTGACTGGGGATAAAAGAGATGGATATAAATCCGAGGGGAGATGTCACAAGAAATATCTATAAAGATAAATTTACTCTGCTGGGGATTTGTGATTATTCTGTGGGGATGAACCGGCGAAGCTTCGTTGAATTCCTACCCTCGTTCGTCCTTAGTAAATACTATTACTGCATTTTATGCATTTCTGGTAAACATCAATCATATTCAAAAGCATACATACATTCAAACACAACCAATGGACGTCTTCGTTTAGGTAAACAGGGTAAAAGTAAATCTGGATTCAAAGACGAGATTTTAGTTATTTTAGAAAATAGCCTATACACAGGCAAGTTTGTACAAGGAGACAGAAATCCTAGTAAGAGGAATTTGTCGTAAAATTTTTACAATAACAAAGAAACACAGCTATGTGAGAAATGATCCTATTGAGTTTCAATTCTACTATTGCCATTATCTTCGAGTATCTCATCCTCTGCTATCGGGATGGAAATGATTGGATTGATCTTTATCTGTTCGAACTTGAGTCAGATAACACAACTGGTTGGAGTTACATGGGTGATCCAACGAGACATAGTTATACTCTTTAATCCCTAACTTTGGCCTGGATTGCCTTTTCAGGTTTTCAATCCACTGGGATACCCTTTTTTACCCAAGCCTCCCTTTCAGGTTTTCGACTTGCCGGGTGTACATTTTTTATATATATATATCCCTAATTTTTGCCCAAACCTTTTTGGTTTGCTGGGATGCCCTTATTTTTGCCTAGCCCAGTCAACCTATCGGGTCTCTTTTTATGCGTAATATTTTTTAACTATGTCTGCGTTTACGGGTTGTGGGAAGTCTTCACCATCCATAGTAGTAAGCATCATGGCACCTCCTGAGAACACCCTCTTGACTACAAATGGTCCTTCATATGTAGGAGTACATTTTCCCATAGGATCACCCTGTGGTAATATGATACGCTTGATTACCAAGTCACCAGTCTGATATACCTTTTGCTTAACCTTCTTATTAAAAGCTTTGATCATCCATTTCTGGTACATCTGACCATGACAAACAGCTGCCAGCCTTTTCTCATCAATCAAATTTATCTGGTCAAGTCGAGTCTGAATCCACTCATCTTCATCCAAGCCTGCATCCTTCATGATTCTTAAGGAGGGGATTTGAACTTCAATGGGCAGAACTGCTTCCATACCATAGACTAAGGAGAATAGGGTTGCCCCTTTTGAGGTACGTATTGTAGTACGATAACCATGAAGAGCAAATGGTAACATCTCATGCCAATCCTTATACATGACAGTCATTTTTTGTAGAATCTTCTTGATGTTCTTATTGGCAGCTTCTACTGCCCCATTCATCTTTGGACGATACGGAGAAGAGTTGTAATGCTTAATCTTGAACTGCGTGCAGAGATCAGTAATCATGGTGTTATTCAGATTAGAGCCATTATCTGTGATAATCCTATCAGGGATGACATACCTACATATGAGATTATTCTTAATGAATCGAGCCACAACATTCTTCGTAACAGATGCAAATGAGGCTGCCTCCACCCATTTTGTAAAGTAATCAATGGCAAACAGGATGAAACGATGCCCATTGGAAGCAGTTGGCTTGATCTCACCAATCATATCAATGCCCCACATGGCAAAAGGCCAAGGAGCTGTCAACACATTCAATGGACTTGGAGGTATATGCACTTTATCAGCATAAATCTGACACTTGTGACATGTTTTGGAATTTTGATAGCAGTCAGTTTCCATGGTAGACCAATAGTAACCTGCTCTCAATATCTTCTTTGCCATGGTATTACCACTAGATTGAGTGCCAAAGATCCCATCATGCATGTCTTCCATAATCTCTGTTGCTTCCTTCTTATCCACACAACGAAGCAGAGTCGAATCATGATTGCGCTTGTACAAAATTCCATTACTCAAGAAGAACTTAGCAGAAAACCTCCTCAAAAACTTCTTATCCTTGACAGATGCCCCTTCAGGGAACTCCTGAGTCTCAAGATATCTTTTCACTTCATAGAACCAAGGATTTCCTTCTACTTCTTCAGTATCAATCTCATTGTAGTATGCAGGCTTCTCAAATCTATCAATAGTGATCTTGGGAGCTTCATCATCCCAGCTAATCTCAAACATAGATGCCATGGTGGCTAATGCATCTGCCAACTGATTCTCTCCTCGTGGAATATGCCCAAAAGTAATATCTTCAAAATATGGGATCAAAGACAACACATGCTCTCTGTAGGGAATGATATTTTCATGCTTGGTATCCCAATCTCCTTTAATCTGACTAACTACCAGGGCTGAATCTCCATATACGTCGAGGAACTGAATCTTCATCTCAATGGCAGTTTTGATACCCATGATACATGCCTCAAATTCAGCCATGTTGTTGGTACAATAGAAACAAAGTCTTGTAGTAATTAGGGTATGAAAACCTTCAGGGGAAATGATCACAACACCAACACCATTACCAAGCGCATTAGAAGCTCCATCAAAAACCATAGTCCATCGAGATCCTTGTTCAGGTCCGTCATATTGTCCAGGTTCTTTGGTAATAATCATAATGTCTTCATCAGGGAACTCAAAACTCATTGACTGATAATCATCCACTGCTTGATGAGCCAAATGATCAGCTACCACACTCCCTTTAATGGCCTTCTGAGTAGTGTACTGTATATCATATTCTGTTAAGATCATTTTCCATCTCGCTATTCGTCCAGAGAGAGCAGGTTTCTCGAATATGTACTTGATTGGATCCATTTTTGAAATCAACAGGGTAGTATGAGTCAACATATACTGTCTTAGTCGGCGAGCAGCCCATGCCAAAGCGCAACAAGTTTTCTCGAGCAGTGAGTATCTTGTTTCACAGTCGGTAAACTTTTTGCTAAGGTATTATATTGCCTGCTCTTATCGACCAGACTCGTCATGTTGCCCCAACACACACCCCATTGAGTTGTCTAATACTGTTAAGTACATAATCAAGGGTCTTCCATCAACTGGTGGCATCAAAATTGGTGGTTCTAGGAGATATCTCTTGATTTCATCAAAGGTTGTCTGGCACTCGTCATTCCATTCCATTACCTGATCTTTTTTCAACAACTTGAAGATTGGTTCACAGGTAGCAGTTAGCTGGGAAATAAACCTTGTAATGTAATTCAGTCGTCCCAAGAAGCCTCTTACTTCCTTTTCAGTACGGGGAGCTGGCATCTCTTGTATTGCTTTCACTTTTGCAGGATCCACTTCAATACCTTTTCCACTGACAATGAAACCCAGGAGTTTACCAGACCTAACTCCAAAAGTACACTTGTTTGGATTCAATCTTAGCTTGTATTTCTTCAACCTCTCAAACAACTTGTGCAGATGATCAAGGTGTTGTTCTTCATTCTGGGACCTGGTTATCATATCATCCACATATACCTCTATCTCATGATGAATCATATCGTGAAACAAAGCCACCATAGCACGCTGATATGTTGCCCCGGCGTTCTTTAAACCAAATGGCATTACTTTATAACAAAAAGTGCCCCACTGTGTAACAAATGTAGTCTTCTCCATATCTTCAGGGGCCATCTTGATCTAATTGTAACCAGAAAAACCATCCATGAAAGAGAATACCTTATGCTGAGCAGTGTTGTCTACCAAAACATCAATATGTGGAAGTGGAAAGTCATCTTTAGGGCTGGCTTTATTCAGATCTCTGTAGTCTACACACATACGTACCTTACCATCCTTCTTAGGTATTGGTACCACATTTGCAACCCATTGAGGATAAGAAGTTACAGCTAAGAACCCTGCATCAAACTACTTCATCACTTCTGCTTTAATCTTTTCTGACATTTCAGGACGCATGCGACGAACCTTCTGCTTCTTCGGAAGACAGTCTTCTTTTACCGGTAAACGGTGAACCACAATATCTGCATCCAATCCTGGCATATCTTCATAAGACCAAGCAAAGATCTCCACATAGTCACGTAACATCTGGATCAATCTGTTCTTAACACCATCTTCTAATTCAGCCCCTATCTTGACCGCTTTCCTGTTTTCTTCAGTTCCCAGATTCACAACTTCGATTGGCTCTTCATGAGGCTGTATAGCTTTCTCTTCTTGTTGTAACAACCTAGCAAGCTCTACAGGTACTTCACAATTTTCCTCCTTTCCATCTTCATCTTGATAGATCGGATTCTCGAAGTTATAATTGGCAATAGTAAAACTGTTATCAACAGGATCCAGAGTGGATGAGGATCTGCATTTTAGTGATGTGGGTGTGTGTAAGAACACATAGCTGATAAAACAAAAATAAAAAATAAAAGAAAGACAAGGAGCACAATATTTACGAAAACGAAACGTCCATTGATTTTTATTGAATGAAGTATGCAAATGAAATGACATCCCGAAACAAGCATACCATTGTGCCCCAGGTAAGACACAAGGCTTAAAAGTTTAATTGTTCGAAATTACAAAAATAAAAAAACAGTAATAGTATTTACTCATGACTAAAGGAGATAGGAATAACGTCTTCGGTCTTCCAATTGTTGATCCCATCACCCATGGTAGGAAAGATCCAATCATCCAGGTTGTAGTCTTCATTACAGTCACCCACAACATTGATTTGATCTCTTATGACTCCTTGATTGGTGATACGAACAGCACGAGCACGACGAACAGCCTTTTGAGATTCTGCAGTGAAACCCAAACCAAACTTGTCAGACTTGTAAGGGGTGTTGCGAAGCTGACCCCAAATAGCAGAACCACCTTTTGCAACCACAGCCTTAGCATCTTTGAGGGAGGCCATTGTAGGAGGTATGTTAGTAACCATAGGAATTCTTTTAGAAGCAGGAACAGACTGAGGGATAGGATCAGAGCAAGGAACAACTTCAAATGTTTGACATGGAGTTTCAATCATTTCACCCTCCATTTCTACATACTTGAAAGTATTCACGTGGCTAACCATATACTCCTCTTCACCATAGACAGTAACAATTTTGTTCTTCACCGGGTATTTCAGCTTCTGATGCAAGGTGGAAGTCACAGCACCTGCCCCATGGATCCAGGGGCGCCCAAGTAAACATGAATACGCCGGACGGATATCCATCACATAGAAAGTAGAATTGAAGACTTGAGAGCCTACTTTGATCGGGAGGTCTACTTCTCCATGTACCACTCTTCTTGAACCATCAAAGGCCCTCACCACTACATCACTTGGTCTTAACACAACATCTTCAGGACTGAGCTTGTCCAGAACCTCTTTAGGGAGCACATTTAATGAAGAACCATTGTCCACAAGTACATGAGACAAGGTAGTGCCTTTACATTCAATGGAGATATGCAGAGCTCTGTTATGGTTTCTCTTGGCAGGAGTCAAATCAGCGTCAGAAAAACCCAGTCCATTATCACAAGTCAGATGTGCCACACAATTCTCAAATTGGTCCACAGAGATCTCATTTGGCACATGAGCAGTCTTCAAGAACTTGATTAAGGCTTTAGCATGAGCCTCAGAACACAGCAACAAAGATAACATGGATAATTTGGAGGGAGTATGCCCCAACTGGTCAACAATATCATAATCACTCTTGCGAATGATCTTTAATACTTCTTCCATCTGTTTAGAAATATTTTCAGCAGTCGGTGTCTCAGCTTGTACAGGTTCAATCACAGGACCCTTGCCCCGGGCATCAGTACTTGGCCCAACATTAGAGGTAGTAGTTGGAGTTGCTGCACTTTTGGAGGTAGCTTGATGGGAGAAAACTCTTCCACTTCTATTAATCTTACTAGATCCAGCAATATTATCAACATCAAGATTAACATCAATAACAGGTGCATCAGTCACAGGTTCTTGTTTGACACCATGGATGTAAACATCAGAACCATAATTCCAGGGTATAGCTTTATCAGAAGTATAAGGAACAGGGCCAGGAGTGGTAATGATCATGGGAACCACTCTTGCTTCAGCGACAGTCTTCACAAGGCCTTCAGCAGTAATCCTGACAGGACCTTTAGAGGTGATCCTGACAGGGCCTTTGGCGGTAATCTTCACTGGAACTTTATCAACCATAGCTACGTCTTCAAGCTTCGTACTTCGAGTTAGATGTTCACACATACTTTCCACAGAAGGAGTCTTCTCGAACAATATGGTGTAATTGTCCATGAGGCGTTGAATACCATCTTTCAACTTCCAGCAGCTATCAGGTTTGTAAGCACAATAAAAACAGTCTTCATTACAACCTGGAAAGAACCCAGCCTGCACCAGCTTCTTCTTGATAATGGATAAGGGAGTAGTCACATCTGCTACTGAGGAAACATATGAAACTTCATCAACAGCATTAACAGTCTTCTCATGGTTGGACATAGGAGCAGTGATCACATTTGGAGTCCCAGGAGGGTCAAATTCAATTTCTCCAGCTTCAATCATGTCTTGAATCTTGTTTTTCAACACCCAACAGTTGTTGGTGTCATGTCCCGGACTATTAGAATGATATGCACATCTTGCATTAGGATTGTATCGAGGAGTGGAAGTATTAGGATTCTGAGGAGGGTCCCTCAAAGTAATAAGTTCCCCTTTCAACATGTGTTGCAAGGCTTGGGCCAGTGACATGTTGATCTTGGTGAACTGTCTTCTAGGCTTCTGTTGGTTGTTTTGTTGTGGCTCTAGTGCTGCAGGAGTAGGATTAGAGATGTGAACTGCTCCCACGGATTGGTGACTCCTGTTACGACTATGTTGACCATACACAGCATTAAACTCTTTCTTCCCACTAGGTGGCTTCTTAGCAGTGCTTGAGGAAGAGGCTCCCACCTGTATCTTACCACTTTCCACACGTTCTCCAGTCATTATCAGCTCAGTGAAACCAGATGATGAGCTTCTAATGAGGTGACTGTAGAAAGGACCATTCAGCGTACTCATAAACATATCCACCAACTCCCTGTCAGTCAGAGGAGGTTGAACTCTGCCAACCAGGTCTCTCCATTTTTGGGAATACTCCTTGAAATTCTCCTTAGCACCCATAGACATGCTTTGGAGCTGCATGTGAGTAGGTGCTAAATCAGCATTATATTGGTATTGCCTATAGAAGGCCTCAGCAAGATCATTCCAATCACGAATATTAACACTTTCCAGTTGATAGTACCATTCCAATTGAGCTCCAGACAAGATCTCTTGGAAGAAATGAATCCATAACTTCTTATCAGCGGTATGTGCTTGAATCCTCCGGACATAGGACCTTAGGTGTAGCTTAGGACATGAGACACCATCATATATCACAAAAACAGGAACCTTGAAACCAATAGGTATAACCACTCCAGAAACCAAACTCAGGTCTTCAAAATCAAGCCCAGAAGATTTTTGCAATTCCATGGCATTCATTTTGTCTACTAGCATCTTGTACTTCTCCTCACCAGTAGGATCATGATAATAATTTGCCTCAGAATCAGAATCTCCCATAGTATCATGAAGACTACCTCCCTCTTTCTCAGAATTTTCTGACTCAGAATCCTCAACTTGTTCCTTAGTCTTGATAGGACCTCTGAACCTTCTTCCCAGATTGATAAGGCCTCCTGATTTCCTAGTTTTCTTCTTCTTCTTAGCCAGCATTGTTTTCAGCTCATATTGTCCCTTGGACAAGTTCAGGATCAGCTCTTGGAATTGTGCATTCTGAGCCTGGAGATCTTTGACAGTCTGTTCAAGAGCCATTTCTGCTGAAATAAACAGCGAGAAAATAAGATACTTGTTCATAAGAAACCTGTGATGCAAAGGTATGTAAATGCGTATGCAATGTTTTCAAGGACCGCGGGATTTAAATTTGTTTAAACAACCAGAAAGTAAACTTTTATTAGTAATCAATAAACTTGTTTGCCTCTTGGGCTTACAACAAAAATGAACTGAATACAAAGATGGGGTTTTAAGTCTCCCATGGATGTTTCCTCTTTGTGTTGAGGTATGAGTTGAGATTCCGCTCCTCGTGAAGTTTCTTGGTCAGCTCCAACACTTTTTCTTGGCTAATCCTGAATTGAGCTTCGAAGGTATTTCTTTGTTCCTTTAGTTGGATCCAGGATTTCTGCAATTCTTCCAGGTTAGTGGGCATGTCTGGATGAAGGATGGTATAAGGAACATCTCCTTCAACAACGGGCTCCATAGTGAATGGTAGAACAACAGGATATGGCACCATAAGAGTCTGAGCACGAGATCACACCCATCTGAGATAAGGCTCCATATGAATAGAATACTTTGGCTCTAGAGTCTTTCTATCAATCTTATTCAACTTGTTTCAAGTTTGTATAAACCTTTGATGGTAACCCTGAAGATTGTTATCGTAGTCAAATACAATACCCTGAATAAGCATGTCATGAGGACCATTACTCCGAGCATAACAAAACTGACGTAGAGCTAAAGAAGGGTTGTAAGTAATGCCCCCTCTTATGCCAAGGAGTGGCACATTAAGAAAATCCCCACAACGGTCAATGATAGTAACATTCTCCATATATCAAGTGCACCAATGAATATCTGAATAAGAAAGTGACATAATCCTCTTAGACCACCTTAACCCTTGTTCATTCTTTATCACTGATCGAGGAAGGTGAGAAATAAACCGCCTAGCCAATAAAGGTATGCAACACATCAAAGTTCCCCTCGCCTTCGTAGTACGAGTGTGAAGAGAATGTAAGATGTCTCCAAGTAATGTATGAACTAGGTTGTGAGTCAGAAATATGTTAATGGTGTGTACGTCTATGAACTGGTCTGGATTAGGGAACAACACTAAGCCATATATTAATAAGGCTAAGATCCCCTCAAAAGCATCATAACTCATAGCATCCAAGAACACCTGAGCCTTCTCCATCAATACCTTAGCAATAATACCCTTAACTCCGCTTCTTGTTTCTATGACAATGTCTTATTTCTTCAGATGTAGGGCTGCAACAATGACTTCAGGTTTAGGCTCTTTCTCTAAGCCCGTGAAGGGTCTCTAATCAAGGATAAGTACACCCAAAAATTTGGAGAACTCTTTCATTGTAGGAACCAGCTGATAGTCGGGGAACGTGAAGCAATGTTGTTTAGGATCAAAGAACTGAAATAGGACACTCATCATATCTTCATTGAACCCTGAAGTGAATAGATCCAGTAGGTGACCATGCCTTTTGATGAATTGGGAGTTTTCAGAAACTTGAGAGACCAATTCCTTAAGCTTAGGAGGTATTCCTACAAAGTTGATCCGGATAGTATTTCTACGAGCAGAAGCCATGACCCAAAACAAAGAACAAAGATAAATCCTTTGGTCCTTGAAATGGTTAGTGAAAATGTTATGCTTATGATGCATGATGATGCTATGATGTTATGCTCAATCACAAACATGTGGCACACACAAACAAGTCACACAATGGCCCTAGGTTTGAAGGCTTGCATGAGGTTTAAAGGTAAGTACCCTCCCCTGAAGTTTAGATGGTTCATCTTGTCCTATAAAAGTAACCAGGTTCTAAAGGATCTCAATATCATTGATCCTTCCCAAGGGGGGGTTGTTCAGTAGGCAACTTACTTGCCAACCAAAACCCTCCAAGTTTAGGATCTCAATGAATGTAGCATCGAGTATCAACCAACTTCAGTCTTCACCAAAGTTGGCTATCTCACTACTTTCTAAAGGCCAAGATGGGATGACTAAGGTTCTAAAAGTCAGTTAGTGTATTGACAACATATGGCAGCCTCATATTATCCTCAACTTTACTTAAGGAACATAAGCACCAACCAAGAAGTCACACTAACTATGGCCACCAGATCAACCATATCGGTATACGCCGTACAGTTTCCTTGGTCTATTGCCATTTACCTAAGGTACACTAGATCCGGGTTAGGATCTTTCACACATAAAGCCCAACAGATAAATATAAAGCAAACAAAACAAACAATTTAAAGTGATCTAATTCCTAAGGGTACCCCTCTTTTATTAGTCACCAGCAAAGTCGCCAGTTCTGTAACACGGTGGGAGAACTGACTTTCTATAAATGTTGCGGATAGCAAGAGTCGCCACCAACTTTTATTTTATCCAAATGGAAAGGACATAAAAGAACAGGTAAAACCTATTTTAAAAGACTCGAGTTCGGGGGGTAAGTTATATAAAGGTAAGGTGTTAGCACCCTTTATATCCATGGTTATCCATGGGCTCTTAGTTACTTAGCTCACTTAAATTGTTTTTGAAGAGTGTAGTGTGTGATTAGAAACTTTCTAAGTACTTTGTAATGATCCTCGTATGGATGTATACAAAGAGTTGTTTTTGAAATTTTGTTTGAAAAGTGTGATGTGAAGAGTATTTTGAAAGGTGAGCAAGTACTTAAGAGGAATCTACCCTATATAAAGTCTTTAATATTCTTATGTTCTTTCAATGGTAAGACTATCCCTATTATTAAGGAATAGGTAGTCATTACCTTGGATGTGATAAGGGACATGTGTAGGGACATCTGAACTTAGGCAACTGCAAGGTGTCTTTAGCAATTCGTAGGGACTTATCATCTTTTATTCGGAGGGACAAGATCATTTATCGTAGGCAACCTCGAAGGGACTTGATCTTATAAACTGAAGGGACTTGATGATATTTGTGAAGGGACTTTGCTTAAGACACTTTACTTGACCTTTTGAAATAGGCAACATGAGAGGTAACCTTAGAAAGTGAAAGATGGCGATCAAAGATCGACTTACGTGTGTGAGTGTTCATATTCAAATATTTATCTTTAAAGTTAATTATTCTAAGTTAATTTTAATTACAAGTATGTTATCCACACCCTAGAATTACTAACCACACAGTAAGTACATTCATAGCAAAAATAAAGCAAAAATTCAAACCTAAACTATTACAAAGCTTCGGGACAATTACAATATAATCGAGAAATATGATAACGATAAATAATAATAAATAAGCAATAATTAGTAATAATAAGAGTTAAAATAAAAGGTTAGAAAAATAGGAAATTAGCAAAAATAAATTAATATTAGAAAAGATTTTAAATTTTTAATAAAGAAAATAGGTTTTGATAATAATAAATAAATACTAAATTATTTACATATTTAACAAATGATTAATGATTAATTATAATTTATAAAAATATTAAGTTAAATTCTAAAGTTAAGAAAAATTAGGGTTAGGGTTAGGGTTAGAAAAATTAGGGTTAGGGTTGTAATCATGTGAACTAGGGATTTTAATTATTAATTTAAATATAATTAATTTATTTACAAAATATATATAATATTAATAATAAACATAAATATAATAAAATACATATGAACAATTTGATTTTTTTGAGAAAAATTATGAATTTTTTAAAATATAAGTTTTGTATACAAGAAAATAATATATACATTTGTTTTAGGAATTATTATTTAGAAATTAATTAAGTTAAATAAATATAATATAAAACAAAACAAAAAAATTGAAAAAAAAGACATACCTGGGGCTGGGATTCGAACCCAGGCCCTAGGCTTCCCTCACTTTGGACCAACAACATCACCACCAGGTCAAGCGTGTATTGGTGTTAGCATCAGGGGTAGCAACCCTTTTGTTGTAATCCTGTAAAAATCAAAAATATAGCAAAACAAAATGGCCTGGGGGGAATCGAACCCAGGACCATCACATTCACAAGCAAACACACAAACCAGCTGAGCCACATGGGGCGCGTTCAACATAGATTCAACAATAAATCATTTTATTTTAAAACAAATTTTTGAATATGAATTTGGCGCCAGGGTGCTTCATCTTCAACCTATTACCTGCGAAATTTCCTTTGAATCTTCCTGCGAGTTTACCTACATTTGAAACCTGCAAATCTCATATCATCATCAATACGTATTGACTCATCAAATTGATCACATGGTCATGATCCACAAACATCATACAGTTCATTTACAGCTTTAAAATTAATTTATAATGGCTAAATCGAAGAACCCTAAATTTTGTCCAAGAACCCTAACAATGGCAACTTTCGGTTTAGGTCATGATTCTCCAATCTTTTGGCCCAGAAATCATCTAAACATCACAACTAACACAAATATATGGTTAGAATTCATTATCATTACACAAATAATCATAATCGAAAAAAATAAGAACAAGAACAATATTGATTTGGTTTATGCTATATGTCATGATTTGAATGTTGTAAATGATTCAAATAGGTTCAGTGATCATCAAGGAATGTGTTGCAACCTTCAAACCCTCTTGGTATGGTCTCTAGGTCAAAAACCGAATCTCACTTTTTGGATGAAAATTTGAAGTTTGATGAATGTTCTTGGAGGCAGGATTTCGTCCCCTTGCACTTGTGATCAGTTTGTGTATATGTAGGGAGTTGAATTAGGTCAAAAAGTCATGAGTTTATGGGCCTTGTAAAGATTACTTGATCACGAAGATACAACTTGCTATTTTAGTCAAAAATCACACAAATCCTTTCCTCTTTGGTCTAGCACGAATTTCAGTCATCCAATCAACTTTAAATCAAGTTTATGAGTTTCTAGAATGAAAATCAAATCGAATATTGAGCTTTTCATATTTTATTTTGATTTAAAATGATTTTAAATGAATAAAATCAAAATAAATAAAATTAAATTATTAAAAATCTGAATAAATGATTTTTGGTTCATGCATGATGTCATGGTAATGATTGGGTCATAAAAATGCAAGCCCATGTGGAAAGAATTGGTTCTAAGACCCCATTTGCTCAATAAACCTCTTAAAACTTTCCCAACTTTGCAAAGACACAAGTCCCTCAATTTTAAGGCTATGGAGGTGTTCGTGGACATTTTGGAAAGCTTAAAGAGTCCTATAACAAGCCTCTTTGGTCTCATATCCATATCTTTTACCATTTTCAAGTTATGCCCTTTGGAAGATGTTGACTTTTTGTTGACTTTTGAAATGACCTATAATGTCTTAGCTCATACCTTCCTAATGAAGCTTTTTTGGGCTTGGCTTGTGAGACACAAAGTTGTAGAGAATTCAATTTCCTTCAAAATGAGCTTTAGATGGAAAATGTTTGATGAATCATGTGAAAGTTATGGCTGGTCAAAGTTCAGTTGACTTTTCCTATGAAAACCCTAATTTAGAAACTCCTGATTCTTGATGATCTGAAATCTCCTTGATGAATCATGATCAACCCTTGATCAAATGATGAATTTTACTTCATAAAATTGATGTTGGCAAAAAAATCATGAAGTTTGACTTTGGTTTGACCATAGTTGACCTCAGTTTGACTTTTTGACTGTTTTGACTGATTTTAGCCTGTCTGATCATTTGACTGAGCAAACCTTTTGGGAAAGCCTTGAAACTTGACATAGGGATTCTTGAAGACATGTAGGATGTTATGAAGCTCACTTGAGGCATTGAAAGTTCATTTAGCCTGATGAAACTCAAAACCCTAGTTTAGGATGCATTGCTTAGGAGGAGACTTTGTCTGAGGGAATTGTCAAACTTTCTGACTAATTGTGAACCTTGTGAATCTTGTGAACCTCATGAACCTAATGGGATACCTTAGTACATATTGTATTTCCTAGGTGAGGGCAAATTTTGGGGTGCAACAGTTGTGCAATCACTGTGAATTATTTTTCTTCTCCTCAGTGTCAGTTGGTCGCATCGAGCCTACTGCGTGTTCACTTGGAATATGTTGTTTGTTTTTCTCAATGTCAATCGGTCGCATCGAGCCACTTCTCAATCGGTTTTAATATTTTCACTTGTTGTTGATTCTTAGTGTCAACTGGTTTCGAACTTGTTGTGCATTCACTTTGAATATTTCCTTGATTTTTCTCGACCCCCGAGTCGATGTCGTTTTAGTTACTTCCTCAACCCCCGAGTTGATTTGTTTTTGACCCCCGAGTCATTGTCATATTTGTTCTTGACCCCCTAGTCAATTTTGTTGCCTTTAGTTTCTCAACCCCGAGTTGATTTGCATTCTTGACCCCCGAGTCAATGTAGTTATCATTTCCTCAACCCCCGAGTTAATTTGTTCTTGACCCCCCGAGTCAATGTTGCCTTTTTCTCAACCCCCGAGTTGATATTTGTTTCAGTTTGACCCCCCGAGTCATGTTTTCTTTTATGTTTCGACCCCCGAGTCAATGTTGTTTCCTCAACCCCCGAGTTGACTTTTTTCTCGACCCCCAAGTCGATGTCGTTTTAGTTATTTCCTCAACCCCGAGTTGGTGTTTTTCTTGACCCCCGAGTCAATGTTTATGTATTATGTTTGACCCCCGAGTCAATGATACTGTCTTTTTTTTCTACAACCCCCGAGTTGATTTGTTTTTGACCCCCGAGTCAGTATTTTTATTTTTTCTTTGACCCCCGAGTCAATATTGTTATCATTTTCCTCAACCCCAGAGTTGATATTTGTTTCAGTTGGACCCCCGAGTCACTGTTTTTGCCTTTATGTTTCGACCCCCGAGTCGAAGTCGTTTTTATTTCCTCAACCCCCTAGTTGATTTATTTTTGTTGACCCCCGAGTCATTTGTTGTCTTTATGTTTTTGATCCCTGAGTCGATGTTGTCTTTATCTCTTCATCCTCCGAGTTGACATGTATCTTTACTTTCTCAACCTCAGAGTTGACATATTGTTATCCCTGGTGAGTCTTTACCCTCAGTTTTGTTTTTGTGGATCACCATTAACATATATCTTCATCATTTCGCTAAGCATATTTATCATTAAAAAAAATCAGCATGTTAGGGTTCATTGCATCTCGTACATCATATCCCCAGCAAAAAGAATTTTTTGAAAATAGTCTCTCATGAATTCATAACATTGCATATCATTACATTTCATCTGCATTCGGTCAAAATTTTAGGTATTTTAATATTTAATCCTCTTCTATCTTGAATGTCCAAAAAACATTGTTATTCATACATTCGAGTTCAAGATGATTAAATAGGGGCAACTGTCATACCATAAATTTTGACCATGTTTTTTTTTATATTTTTATTCATTTGACGCATTTTCATCGCATGTCCATTAGTCAGTCATATTTTTACATTTTTAATTAAATATCCAATTATTAATTAGATCAGGTATTTTTAGCCAATTGTATTATTCAAAGTCATTTTTAACTTTTATTCCCGATTGTAGGATTTATTTTCTTTTTCTTTACTTACTAGATAAATAATTCGTCTTAGATTAATTTTCAAATTAGTTTGTTTTTATTTATTTATTAGTATCAATTTATATTTTAATATAGTTTAATTTAATTTAGTCTAATTTTAATTTATTTATTTTGATAGTCGGTTTTATTAGGTTTCTTTATTAGTTTATTAATTTTATTAACTTTTTTAGTTAGTTTATATCTTTTTATTTTATTACTTATTTTCTTTTTTCTTATTTTTAAGTGATCCAAAAATAATATATATTTGTCTTCATCCCACATGAAACTAACCTAGTATCATACCTGCTTTTCCAAGACACACTTCTCCAAATTTTCACCAAAATATCCATATTATCAAAAGCAATACACAAGCTTAGACCTGCTACAAAGACCTCCTCCAAGACTTTGACCATAACATGCTCCCAAACACAAATTTGGCCAAAACTATTTATTTTCATCAAAAAGCATACTTCAACCAAACCTGCATAAATAAACATAAACATGCCACTGAAAATGACAGGACAAAAATAACAAGTTTGAATTTTGTTTTAAGAGGGGGGAGGCAACGCAAAGGAGGGGGCCTTTACACTCTCACAAGAGAACCTTCAGTTCATAAACTTTGAAACTTTCATTATTTTCAAGTGATAAACCTTCCCTACCATCAACCAAAACAACATCAAACCATACCAAATCACCCCACTCATGAAAAGCACCGCTAAAAATCTTGAGATCAAAAATATCAACACAACATCAAACCTTTCTCTTCAACATGTTTTTTGGAATCCTCCTACACCATAACTTTCCTGCTTCTTGAGATACAGGCAGAAAAAAGATAAAAAGAAAAATATAAAAAAGCTTCAATCGACCCCTGCTCCCACAAGCAGAACACAAAAAAACCAATCCCCAAATTTGAACTCTGACCCCCACCGTAAATCCGCCGTCACCGCAGAACACTGAACCCTCATAAAAAATGCACCAATCCCAAAAACCTTCTTTTCACTTTCAACACCCAAACCACTAAAACACCGTCATCCCTAATTCTCTGAACCCAGCGACACCACCGCCGCTCCACCTCCATAAACACGAACAAAAACAAAAAAAAATAGATCCGCGAAAACCACCATGAAAGCACTCCGCCGCCGCCACTGAAAACACAGAAGACCAAATCGCATGAACGCGAGCAACACCGTGACAAAACCGAGCGAAACCAGATCGAAACCGCAAGAGACCGACTCCACTGAGAGCGAGCAAAACGATTTGAACCAAAAAACAAAACAAAAATAGTGAGCGAGAGAACCAACAGAGAGGAGAATAAGATGAAACACCGTTGAGAGACATATTTGGCGGTGGGTTTGCTACTGAAACGTGAATGACGTGTGTTAAAGGTTGAGGGTTGGTTCTTCAACATTTTTTTAAATCGTATAAAATGATGTGTTGTCCGCTGATGTTTTTTTACCCCATTTTAATTTTCCACTTTTGTTAGATCTGACACCTTTTGTTTTATTTTAAATAAAAACCCTCTCACTAATTGTTTATTTTAATCCTAACCCTACATAACCCTTTTCTTTCATTTATTTTTAGTTTTTGAATTTTGTTGATTATTTTTTTTAATAGACTTAGTTATATTGGGCCAAGTCCGCCAGATCTGTTATGCATACCCACACCAGATCTACAACGCCTCTTTTTTTTATGTTTTATTATTTAGTTTATGTTTTTTTACTATTATCGTAGTCGGGCTCTGGAAGCCCGTTTTGGTTTTCTGTTCATACCACCACTATTTTCAGTCACCACCTCTGTTCCTTTTCTTTTTTTATTTTATTCTCTACTTTTATTTCATTTTGTTTTTTTAACTATTGGTGTTATTATCCTCCTAGGCTCTTGTTGGACGGGGATTTCTACATGAGGTTGTTGGACTACTTCCTCTTGGTTTCTAAGGTTTGCCTGAGGAATGTCTAAAGGTCTCTGATTTATTGTTGGTTCCTCTTCGACGCCCACCCTAGGGTTTTAAACTATTTGTTCTCCCTGTCGAGTTTGAGGGACGCCGAAAAAATTAGCAATGTGCGTCATTTGTTCTGCCAACAATTGATTTGTTTGGGTGGTGTTTTGTATTAGAGGATTAAATATTGTCCCCATTTGTTGTGTCAGCATTTGGACCATATCATGATTGCTCTCGTCCATTTGTTGTCTAATTATTTGCGCAGAGTTATTTGTGATCATTGGCGTATAAGTTTGATATCCTGGTGGAGGTTGATATATTCTACCTATGTTTCCACCAGATCCTGACCCGTGTAATGGAGAAGACATATTTACCATGGAGTCAGAATACAATGATGACGCATTCTGCAAATTTTCCATCGTCGAAGTTGGCATTCCAAAGGGTTGTTCCCTATTATATGGAGGCATGATAAAAGTTGTCGCAAAAGGCCTATGAGCGTTTCCTATGGGAGGAGGTGTCCCTATGGGCCTTTGGTGTCCCAAGGTGGAGAAACTAGGCACATTTTGAGATACTGAAAACGCTGGTGTAGACCCTGCTGATGAAGGCACGGCCTCTGATACAGAGATTGACCCCGTATTTCTCCCTGTCAAAGGGGTTGGGCTAGACACTAGAATGTTTTCAATTGAATTATTTGGCGCACTCGCCATTCTTCTTACTCTTGTTCGTTTAGGTCTTTCTACGTCAGTTACGACTAATTTACCGTTTCTTAGAATCATACAATGAAGTACGACCTTTTTTATTAAGAGTGATTATGATATCTTTTAAATTTGCACTAAAGTCCCACCGGGTGTGCCAATTTGTTCGCAGTTGATTTTGACGAATAACCTCTGGTTTTCTAATTAACACTAAATTGGTTTACTTGCAGGATCAACCATACAAATCCTAGGACATAAGTGCAATTTTGTCAAAATTATAACTCTAATAATCTTGTGATTTCACTTTTTATTTGGTCATTTATGTATGATTCTTATGGTTAAGAACAAAAGTAAAATTCTTGGCGAAAACTTAAAGAAAATAGATTCTAACAATGCATAAAGTAAATGGCAAAGAACAAGTAAATGACTTGTAAATATAAATGAATGGTAAGTAACTTGGAATTTTATTAAACTTGATAAGGTAAATTGGTGTTGCACACGTACATTTTCCAGAACAAGACTATTTTCTCACACACGGGTACTTTGAGTATTTTACAGGAAGTTTGTACAAGATTTTCACACACCCGATTTCTGACAAGAACTACTCTATTTATACATAAATAAAATAATTGTCACTAACGGACAAATCCTAAAACTATGACACTTGGCCTTCAGCATGTCTTCTTTCCACCAAACGCTTTCGTGCTTCTTTCTGCCAAACGTCTTAATTTTTAAATTTTGAATCTCTTATTTGTGTCGAAACGACGCACCCTTTTAAGGTTGTCGAACTTGTCGGAAAAAAAACAGCACAGTTATTTGATTCTGTCGAAATGTCAAAAAAAACATTTTTCATCTGGCTTGGTCGAAAGCGTCGAAAACACATTCTTCTTTGTCTGACTCGGTCGAAATTAATTTCTGAAACATCTTCTATTTTCTAGTCGAAGTACATCACTTTGAGCTTTATTTTCATGGCGTCGAAAATCCCTGTCTACAATGCCTAACCTCGTAGTCATATTCACCTGCACGCCTATAATATTCAGCATAACAAGGTAACATTCAGTGTTACCTCACAATCCAATGGTTGGTTTTTTGTGATTACTTTTCCATTCTATTTTTTATGTTTGGTAGTATTGTGCCTTCATATTTTCCAATATTTTGCTTATTTGATTCTCATATTTGCATTAAATACATTATAATTTCTTCATGCATTATCACAATTGACTTGGCTTTAGCAGCTACAAATGTCACAGTTTGTCCCCTCATCACCCACATTCTCCTCAATTTCACAGTTTATCCCATCATCCTTCACATATGTTCCCACATTTGTACTCCCTTGCACCACTGTGGGCCCCACATCAATTTCATTCACTACAAACTCAGCTCCCACATTTGTACTATCTTACACCATATGGTTCCCACATTAGTTTCATTAACTTCAAACTCAGCTCCCACATCCACAACAACTTCATCATCTAATCCTAATGAAAAAATTGGTTCATCAATAATATCAGGCTGGGAAACTGGATGAGTAACATATAAATGACATTCCCCAGTCAATACTGCAATTGTATGCATGCTCTTAGTTCCCTTATCATCCTCTAACAACATAATATTATAAGCATTCATTTCATCGTAATACCAAAGTCTATCTATAGTTGGATAACCTAAATCTTTTAATATGCCTAAAATTTTAAAGTAACTACAATAATCCAGATCAACGTCAATAATGGTCTTTAACCCTTAATACCCTGACTTAGTGAAGTTAGCAAACTCCCTAGAAAACTCACAAGAATGATGAAAAACACACTTAAACTTCTTCTTCGTTACCTATTCAACCTACATAAAATAGCAAAACTACTAAGAAAGATGGTCAAAAGGAAAAGTTTACATTTTTAGTAGGTTACATGTGAGAAACCATACCATAGTTGTAATCATAGAAACATTGTTATCGTTTTCAATGACGTTGGTGCCATCTTCAATGGCGTTGTTATGTGCAAACGTCTTCAATGGAGTTTGCCCTATTCAGAGAGATGTTTTGGTTTGTCCTAATGTTTGAGCTTCATGACTTTCAAGTTCATCCCTTTCTTATTTAACTTCAATAAATTACAGTATGACATTTTTTAACCATTTTCCATAAATATTTAAATTCCACGTCAGATGTAAGTAGTTCATCCTGGCATTTTTTAATGTTTTTCAAATACAAACTAATGGAAAGGACCATATACTTTAATGGATGTGAAGTTAAAGGACAACCATGTAACGTTTTATTCTTAAGGGACCAAAGTGAAACAATGCATATAGTTAAGGGACTAAATGATGCATTAAGCCTAACATTTACACTAGAATGACCTACCATGAGAATACTATATAGTGTGTTATGTAAGTTTCATAAGTTATTCTCATAACGATAGTAATGTATAACACCATTCGACATGAAATCACTATGGACCCTATATGTAGAGTCGATTGATTTATCTTCAATCAAACATTAATCATAATAGGATGATCATAAAGATAGTTGATGGATATTCTACAAATCATGTTGAGGGACATGAGTGACCTAGATAGAATTTCTCTTTCCTACATATACGGGAATAACATCTATAGAACATTGATCGAGTATGACTATAAAATGTATGATCATGCTCAAATAAGTCCATATTAGACATTTGGCTTATTTATTGTTATCAAGTATACTCAAGTGCCAATGAATATAGTATTGGATCATACAATGGTGATATATTTTATGTCTTGTGTTAAATATAGATATAATATCAAAATAATAATTCTACACATGATTATTATCATAAAATGTTATGTCATATCACATGACTTTATCGTTACTTAGGTAGATGGTGTGTTGCTAGATATAAATCATTGTTTATAATATTAAATAAGTAATTTAATATTACTATCAATGTTAAGAGAATTTATTGTTATCAAGTATACTCCGGTATCAATGAATATAGTATTGGATCATACAATGGTGATATATTTTATGTCTTTATTAAATATAGATATAAAATCAAAATAATAATTATACACATAATTATTATCATAAAATGTTATGTCATATCACATGACTTTATCGTTACTTGGATAGATGGTGTGTTGCTAGAAATGGATAATTGTTTAATATATTAAATAGATAATTTAATATTACTATCAATGTTTAAGAGAATTTACATGGTCACACAAATATAGTATCGAGAATTGAATGTATGATTAAATTAAATAAGATTTAATTTAATTAGATATTAATTATATTATTTAATACATTCACATAAATATATTTATTTAATTAAAATCTTTGAATGACATGTTTCACTCATCAATAAACTATATACTTGCATAAGAAACTTTGTTTAATATGAAAACATTGATGACAGAAAGATGATAACAGTTATATAAAGAAAGGTTTTCACTCTTGTTACATCAAATGATTTAGAAATTCGAGACATAAGGCTCATCAACAAAGTTGGACTCCTATATCATGTTATATCTTGTTTGGCAACTGCTCACCTCCTCAAATCAATGTGCATAAACCTTGAAGAACAAATACTTTAGGGACATATAACAAATAAAACATCATATCTCATCCTCAATGTGGCTTGGAAAATTAGGAATAGAATGAAGATTGATCTATGGTCTGATAAATATTTACCTTATAAAATTAAATACATGCACCTGACTCTCCCAGCAAAATCTATAATATCTACAATAATACTCATATGTAAGTAATATAATGCAGAATCACAACCGGAACATTCTTACCATGTTGCAAGCTTATGCACTTGAAATTGAAATTGCAAATGAAGTCTTAGAAATGCAATTGTCCTATATAAAGATATGGAGAAAATATTTGTAATGAAACAGCCAAAATCTTAAACCAAACAGTTCTCTATTATTGTTGAACAAACATCAAATACTATGCTTGGAAAGACATTTGATCAGATTTTAAGTATCAAGATGTGTATATTTAGATAACAACAAAGTATTTTCAGATTGGTATCAGTGTGATTGAGAGCTCAATTTTGTTTTTACCTGTCACCCTCTTTATTCATTGCTCATGACATGTTTGAATTCATTGCAAATAATTTTGTTTGGAAAAGGAGTTTTGGGAACCATAAACTCACCTAGTAATTTTTGTCGGATAATGAATATCTTTCAATGAGGGGCAATTGTACAAACATCAATGTCAATAATTGATGGGAAAAATATTTAGTGGTTGTCATAAGTTTCAATAGCTGTCTTTTCTTTAGTCCTCTTTATTCTTGAAAATTAGTAACAAAAAAAAAAATATGTATTAAAACTTCTCCATTTCCACACATAGGGATACAACAATTGAACAATATACAAGCATCTATAGTATTTTATTGATCTTAAATATGAATGTTCATGTTCAATCATATACAAAAAATAGCCAAAAAGTGTTTCAGCATTAAGCTGAAGATATAAGGGGACTGCTAAGACTATCTGTGTTTGATGAGTATTGAACTGGAACCAAAGCAGGATCTTTATAAGCATCTATCAAATTGTTGTAAAACTCGGCCATTGTAGGATCATTCTGGTCTTCCCTGTCCTTCTTTATCAAACTCTGAAAAACAAACATGATTTGTATCAATAGATAAGTTCAAATAAATCAATTCAAATAGGCCGTTTAACATTCAGGTTATATAGTTGATTTTGTGATTTGAAATGTACCTCTGCAGAGTATCCAACAAATATTGGAAAGAATCGTTTTCGGCAGTACTCGTTAAATAAGAGAGTGAGGACTGGTAGAGGAAGCATCATGGTAGATGCTCTAGAGAGTTTTTTTAATGCAAAGATTCCAACTGCAATGATGTGCATGAGTACTAGAGAGAATATCATTGAGTTGTGCACAGTAGGCCAAAATTTTCCTGCAGTTTCATACCTAGGTGCATATACATTCATAAACTGCATAATACATAGGCAGAGTATCAGTTCAGCTCATATCAAAAGTACATAAAGTGTCTCTCATTTTCATGGATAAAATTACTGCCATATGATACTTCATTAAAGTTTGGAATTTCCACAAAGCAATCAAGATTTATTACTTTTTGCACTTTGTTTATCCTAGACACAGCGATGGTGGTTCCTGAAAAATATTGCATTTACACAAAGTTTATATCCAATTTTCGATCTTGGACATCTCACATTTATCTTGAATCAAATCCACATTCAATTTTTGAGGGAAAATGAGGTCTTCTACCTTTCCTCTTGATTTTTATTTATTTATGTACTTCATTATCAAATTTCTTCACTCATACATGAGTCCTGATTTAGTTTCAATAACTAGTATCCTGCAATCTATGGAGAGCATGCTTAAAACACCTTACAACCATTGCCTTGGTACATGAATTATATCTCATGTGATTTGTAATTCTTCAAATTTGAATGGGCCTAACTCAAGTAACTCAACCCTACAAATTTGAGGGATGTCTCCTGCCAATAAACACATTTGCAGGTCCTATTTCATCAAAAATAGGACTCATAACACACCCTCCACATGCCTAAAGACCGGACATGTGAAGAATGACTCAAGTAGCCCAACGAATCTAGGATAGGCTACAATACTATCATAAAATTTAGATTGGCCTAATTCAAACCCTACAAAACCAACTTGTAAGTTGAGAGAGTTATATATCACTTATAAACACATTTTCAAATTATATTTCATCCGGTATGAAACTCTTAAATAACCAAGAGTTTTTGTTTATCACTAAGCCAAACCACATTGCTGGCTTTTTGTCAAACCATCAAGATGATCTCGTTTCCTACATAATCATATAATTTTCCATTATTTGGCATCTCCGAAATCACTGCTTGGATATTTAAAACATAACTCTATAAATACTTTGCCAGACTTAAAAGACCTAATTTCATATTAACTTTTGGAAATGACTTACCATTTATCACCACTAAAATACCCCTCAACATTTTCCAAACATCTTAGTTCCATTATTTGTTTAAAAATATTCTTCAGCTGCTTTTTTTTCATATAAATATTTGTTGAAATAAGAGACAACGAGAGACATTTGAATAAATGGTGTGTTTTAAATAGTAATGCAGAGGTTGTTTTATATAGAAAAGGATTTACACTAATTCTATGTTATAGTCGATGTGGGATTTTTCTATATACAAATATTCTTAAAATATACAAATATCAACACTCCCCCTCATACTTGAGGATATAAGTTAAATGCACCAAACTTGTCACATACACCCTCCGTATTTTATTGTATGTTATTTTAGAAAGAAAAAAATTGTGACGAAATATAAATCGTTTTGTAATTTCAATGTAGAATTAATTTTTCTCTTCCTAAAATGCCCTTAATCCCTCTCTTTTTCTACAATTTTCATATTTCTATGAATATTGTATTCCAATGCATAGTGACACTTTCAATTTTGTGTTTTACTCCCTCTGTTTTTTATTATAAGTCGTTTTAGCTTTTTTACACATACCAAGAAATTATTAATTTTTGCTAATTTTGTAAACATATTATATGATCTTCCAATATTGAAAATGTCATTATGATTTGATGATGGAATATCTAAAATTTATTTTATTATTTTCTCCCTCTTAAATAAAATAATCATCGGTAGGGGTGGCAAAGTGGTGGCCCGTCCCGTTTAGACCCATCCAAAAGGGGGCGGGGTTGGCCAACTTAGGCGTTCGAACTCAAAAGTCAAATTTGTCCCGTTTACTAACGAGTTGGCGGACCCTACCGGTCAATTTTTTTTACAATTTGATTTACTATATATATAGTTTACAAAATTGTTATTCATTACCAAAGAGGCCGATAAATTTTAACAATGCATAGTAAAATTTTAACAAATCTTAATGTAAATGCCGTATTCTTCAACATAAAAACAATGTAAATATAATACCAAAAAATTAAAACAAACAGAATAAAATCCAAAAATCAAAATGTTTTCATCATAATGAGAAACAAACCCCTCTGTGCAAAAATTACCTTATTGCTTTAGAACCCGACTCCAATGACAACGAGTAATAGAAAATAGAAAAGAATGTATTGTCTATATTTTACAATAAAGATTTTTCCTACTATGAGTGAAAATAAAGAACAAAGTAGAGACAAATTAATGTCTTCAATATGAGGTGTTTGTGGTTATGTGAAAAATGAATATTAGGGTTTGAAGAAATGCGGATTATTTTAAAAGTATGTCTACTACATACCACATAAATATTGTTTTAATTCCAAGTAAAAAATAATCTTTTTAAACAAAAAGCTTGTGGAAAACCCGGTCCGTCTTAAAAGTGGGTTAGGCGGGGCAGGCCAACTTAAGACAATGGGCAGAAAACTTCGTCCCAACCCGCCAAAATGGTGAGATAAACGGACGGACCCAACCCGTTTTGTCACCCCTAATCATTAGTGTCTTTTTTTATCCTTTTTTATTTTTCTCCCTCTCAAACTAAAATTCATACCTTATCAGAATATTGGATCTTCATCATTTTCATTATCGGTAACCTTATCAGAATCTAAAGAACCTTCTACTATTTCTATGGATGAATTTTTGGGATTTTTCATTGTCAAAAATGTTTAAGGTTTTCTGTATGAGAAGAATAAGGATATAAAAAAAATGCAGAATACATAAAACCTGAGAAAATTCACGTTGAAGAGAGAAAAAAATTTAGTTTTAATTAGGAGTTACACTTTTATGAGAGAAATTTTTGGAAAATTCACAATTTAATAGGAGTTTTACGTGATATTGACTTTTTCTCTACAAAGTTTGACTAATGCATTATTCCCTCTGTTTTTTATTATATGTCGTTTTGGAAAATCAATGTAGAATTAATTTTTCTCTTCCTAAAATGCCCATAATCCCTTTTTTTTTACAATTTTCATATTTCAATGAATTGTATTCTAATGCAGAGTAACATTTTCAATGTTGTGTTTTAATGCATTAGTCCAACTTTGTAGAGAAAAAGTCGATCTCACGGAAAACTCCCATTAAAGTGTGAATTTTCCAAAAATTTATTGCTCATAACTCCTAATTAAAACTCTAAAAAATTTCTCTCTTTAACGTGAATTTTCTCATTTTTTATCCTTTTTCCTCTCATAAAAAAACCTTTAACATTTTTAACAATGGGAAATCCCAAAAGTTCTTCCATAGAAATAATAGAAGATTCTTTGGATTCTAATAAGGATATCGATAATGAAAATGATGAAGATTCAATATTCTGATAAGGTATGGACTTTAGTTTGAGAGGGAGAAAAATAAAGAAAAAATGATTAAAAAAAAGACATCCCTACCAATGATTACTTTATTTAAGAGGGAGGAAATAATAAAATGAATTTTAGATATTCCATCATCAAATCATAATGATTAATTAGTATATTTTGAAAGAAGAGATTTTAAGTATTTTTAAAAAGGATAATATTAGAAGATCATATAATATGTTTACTTAGCAAAAATTAATAACTTATTGGTATGTGTAAAAAAATTAAAACAGCTTATAATAAAAAAAACAGAAGAAGTATATAATTAGTTCTAAGACTTTGTAGAGATTTTGTAAACACATCTGTCAATTGATCATTAGAGTTGACAAAATTTGTGCAATGTCGCCTGATTCAATCTTCTCTCTGACAAAATGACAGTCTATCTCAATATGTTTAGTCCTCCCATAGAAGACTGGATTTGAAACAATGTACAATACAACTTGATTATCGCATATAAGTGTCATTGGTCTTGCTTCTTCAATTTTAAGTTCCTTGAGCAACTACTTTAACCAAATGAGTTTACATGTTGTCATTGTCATGGTCATATACTCTGCACTGGCACTTGATCTTGCAACTACATTTTGCTTCTTACTTTTTTGGATATAAGATTTCCTCCAACAAGTACACAATACCCAGAGGTGAATCGTCTATCAATTGGTGACCCTGCCCAATCAACATCAGAGTATCCAACTATCCGAGTATGTCATTTATCTTCATACACGATACTTTTTCCTGGAGCAGGAGAATTTAAGAACTGGCTTACCACACTAACTACAAAAGAAATGCTCGGGCAAGAGACTGTGAGATAATTCAACTTTCCAATCAATCTCCTATAAGTTCCTGAGTCAGATAGAGACTCCCCCTGATTGGGTAGGAGTTTGACACTTGAATCTATAGGAGTATTAGTTGGTTTAGCGTTCAACAAGCTTGTTTTTTCCAAAATATCCATAACATATTTCCACTGAGAAATCACCAAACCATCTTTAGATTGACCACCTCAATACCCAAAAAATAACGGAGTTTACCAAGGTCTTTTGTCTAAAATTGATTCGAGAGATGTTTTAACTCTGTTGATCACTACCAGTTATGACAATATCATCTACATACACAATAAGGTAAATACACCATTGGATTGAATGACGATAAAACATAGAATGGTCAGTTTCACTACGGACCATACCAAATTGTTGTACTACAGTGTTGAATTTGCCAAACCAAACTCGCGAAGATTGCTTAAGACTATAAAGAGACATGTGTAGTCTACAAACCATAGTCGATGACTCCCCCTGAACGATAAACCCAAATGGTTACTCTATATATACTTCCTCTTCAAGATCACCATATAAAAATGCCTTTTTGATGTCAAGTTGATGAAGAGGCCTGTTTCGAATGACTGCAATGGCAAGAAAAAGTTTAATTGATGACATCTTGGCTACAGGCGAGAAAATATCACTATAATCCAACCCAAAAATCCGAGTGTATCCTTTGGCTACCAAACGGACTTCAAATCGATTAATCTTACCATTTGAACTGACCTTCACAATATAAAGCCAACGACAACCGACTAAAGACTTCCCAAGGGATAGAGGAAGCAATTCGCAAGTAGCACTGCTTTGGAGAGCACACATCTCGTCAATCATTGCTTGTCTCCACTCAGGATGAGATAATGCTTCACCTGGAGTGTTAGGAATAGGAATAGAAAACAAAGAAGACAGACAGGTTTAATGTAAAGGGGAAAGACGGTGATAACATAAATCAATATAATGTGGAGAGGGATTCGTGTTTGACGTATACCATTTCGAAAGATAGTCGGAAGATTAGACTCAGGCTACAGGATCGGATCCGATGACGAAGACAACATTGGAGGAGAGTCTGCAATGACCTCAAGGACATGTATGATACACGTTGGGTGACGACGGTGATATGTTTGTAGAAGGGTCAGACTCCCTAGATCGATTGGGAATAATGGTACAAGGGACATTAATAACTTTCGGAAGAGGTATGGGAGTAATTTCTTGAAGGGGTTCCAGAGTTACTTGGTTGGACTCAAAATAAGAAACAGACTCGAAGAAGATAACATCAGCAGATATAAGGTATCATTGTAGAGTAGAAGAAATGCAACGATAACCTTTTTGTGATCGATGAAAACCAAGAAAGACACACTAGAGTGATCGAACTGATAGTTTATCAAGTCCAAGAGAGAGATTGTGAACAAATCATGTAGACCCGAAGACACGGGGAAGAATTTGGTGAAGGCGGAATAAGGAAAAAGAATTGAGTGAGATATTTTGTCGTTAAGGATACATGAGGGCGTGTGGTTTATATGGTAACATGTTGTTAGCACAACATCTCCCAAGAATCGGAGTAGAGCATTACCATGGAGAAGTAGGGTCTGAGTGGTTTCTACGAGATGCCTATTTTTGCATTCGGTTACACATTTTGTTGAGGTGTATGAGGGCAAGATGTTTGAGGAAGTATATCATTGTTCGACAAAAATTTGAAATTGTTGAGATAAATATTCACGAGCATTACCACTTCTTAAGATACGAATAAACACATCAAAACTAAGTTTTTATTTCTTTATAAAATTGTTCAAAAGTAGAAAAAAATTCAGATCTATTTTCATTAAAAATAACCACGTGCAACATGAAAAATCATTAATAAAGGTGACAAAATACCTAGACTCCAGAGTAGAGACAGTGCGCGATGGACCCCAAACATCGGAGTGAACTATAACAAAAGGGGACGAAACTTGTTTATTGACTTGATTGGGAAATTGACTACGAGTGTATTCCTTAACTGACACGACTTACAATGTAAATTAAATACCTTCGATAAACTTGGCACCAACTTCTATAGTTTGGGAAGACCGGGACGACCTAACTGAGCATAGATAGTGAGTGAAGAATCTTTGGCTGAGCATATCTAGATGACACTGAGAGGTAATAAAAGTTTCGAGACACTCCGACGTCACTCGTCTTACCCGAACTTCGATCCTACAGGATAACATTACTAATAGTGAATGTAATAATACAATCAAGAGAACGAGTAAAATGACTAATTTAGAGTAAATTAAATGGACGGTTTACATAGGGAATAGAAGTAACAAAGGGAGAAGGTAGAACTTAAACAGTATCAATTCCTTCGGATCGATTTTGAAAACTATTGGCAGAAGTTTTAGAAGGTAAGAAAACAAAGGTCGAGAAGGAAGAGAAAATACTTTTATTATCGATAACAAAATCAAATGCACCATAATCAAGGATCCAAGGTCCAAGAGAAGATGATTGAGAGAGACAAATAGATGACTTACTAGTGTGTGCAACCGAAGCAGTAGAATCTGAGTTCTGATAATTTTGATATCACCGGAGGAAATCATCGTAGTTTGGCATAGTTTTAAGGAGTATCCATGAGTATTTAAAGAGATAAAAGACGAGTGAGGTGGTGGAAAATTTGTCGGAATCGGCTGCCGGACGCGCAGTGAAAGGAAGGCAAACCGATGTTGGGACACAGTTTACCGGAAAAAAATTATCTTAGAAAGACAGTGGGTCAACTGGGTAAAACAGTGGATCAACTGGGTAAAGCACGGTGAATTGTTTTATACATAGAGATTTTCAACTAAATACATACTATAGTCGATGTGGAATTTTCTATATACAAATATTTTTAACATATAGAAATATCAACAACTTCCAACTAATACCACAAAATGTCTTGGAATATGAGGAGTCAAGATTAACTATATACTCCTACATACAAAATAATATTTCAGGTAATAGGTGGAAGCTCAGAAATGATTCTATATCTTGAACACTTTCTATATCAGAAATAAATGGTCAAGGATTTCCAACATAACTCTCCCTTCTCTTTATTGGCAGAATCAACATTGGCATAAAATAAGCTCATCAAAATCACAGACCCTTCAAGAAATAAATAGATATAAAAAAATAAAACAAATAAATGCTTACCTGGTTTCTGTAAATGACGTATGCAAGACAAAAGTAGGACAAGACGAACGGTAAAATTAGTGGAGCTTGGAAAAAATATGTAATACCAAGAAGTCCAAAGAAAAGGACCCTTGGAATATCCTTGTGGTATGGCATATATGGAAGCTCAAATTCATCATCTGGAGTTGTGAATAGCCTTGTTATCAAATTAAGAATATAAGGAATTATACGGAAGAGTTCTGATGACACACTTGTCCATCCTGACGTGACAACATAAGTAATAAAGAATGATGCCTACAATCAAACACAATTTAAATGCATCAAAAAGATAGAAATTGGAAAAAAAATATATATTATTTTGAATTGGCATGTGGATTTTACTTGAGTTGTTAGATTGATCGGATTATGTATTTACAATGGAGAGGAACATTATCTAACCTGTGCTGGAACCACAATTGCTAAAGTCCCAGGAATGACCTTAGGATCAAGGATGGTAGACATCATAGATAGAATTGACCCAGAAAATGCAGTCGCGAAAAAAACATTCCATATTGTGAACCACAACACTTTAGTAGTTGCACTCCTCTCTATTTCACTACGTGAGATGTATCCTTGAATAGTGGAAAGGAACTCCATGGCAGGCGGCACCAGTAGCAGAAACAATTGAAGAACCAGACTGGGAAGATATCCAGTAATTATCTGACTGACAAATTTTCTGTAAGCATATTCACAAAAGTGTCAGATATCCAGTAATTATCAATTATTTCTAGCTGGAACTAACAGATATTCCAATTCACATAATGAATTGAACATACAATCATTGAAATATAAAACCTACAATCACCAACTTGTCACCTAATCAATGATTGACCTAATTCTCATGCAACTCTAAAAGTTTTTCTTATTGCGAATAAACTTCCAATCTAGAGAGAGGAGATATGAATTAACAAATATCATCAAATAAACAAACCAAGTTAACTTACATGGTTAGAAGACTTGTCAAGAAGGGCAACAAAGCTTTCAATTGACTCAAGTTGGTAAGCCCTTGTACGAATACTACAGGTACAAGGAATAAAATAGTGAAAACAATTGATATAACTACAACCACCAACTTAGAAATCCATCTTCGTATGAACGATTCAGAGAAGAAAGGCCAGTAAACATCACGAGGTTCTGGTGCCAACTCAGTAATCCACTGTGTTGGATTGACTGATTGTTGCAGATGGAAAGCAGCTTCAGCAGCAAAACGGGTCCTGAAGAATACAAATGCAGCTCGAGCCTACTGTATATTAGTAGCATGCACTTCATGGCAACATAGACGTGAAAAATTCAAATAGTTAAAAGAAGGCCAGTATACTAATAAAATGTTTCTTTTAAAATTCATAAGATTACCACATACTTCTCCTGCCAGTGAAGCCTCTGTCTGCTTCAATCTTAAATTCTCCTCGATTTCCTCTAACTTCTTTTCGTAACGCTCTATGTGATTACTTCTTTTGCCAAAAAGTCGAGAAAGGGCTCCATGCCTGATCTTTTTTTTAGTGGGATCTGGTCGTAATTGTGCAACCCTTTTATACATATTGTTTGCATCATTCTAGATTGAGGAATTCAAAAGATAGGGAAATGAGCTGGATAATTCTTCAAATTAACATAAACAGTATACCAAAGCACTTAAATTTGATCAACATAGCAACTACCTTATACATATCACTGAAAAGATGATTGAACTCAAATAGAAGATGTTAAAGTTATTATATGTTCTTGAGTGGCGGATACTGGATAGACTTTGATTATTATAATTGTCTCAAGGAATTTTCATTTACGAACAAAATTTTCCATGAAATATCACAATCATACTTCATATCCTCTTCAAAAGGAAATCCTTAATCAAACATTAACAACACGATGGTGCTTTACCCAGTTTGTATAATCAGCTTAATTAAACGTTTATCATATAAGTATCTATGTATAAGCTATTTCTATAATAAAAGATAAAATAAAGCTAAATTGTTTTCATAAGCTTATCCTAGAGAGCTTATGAAAAGCAACTTATGGACATGTCATAAGCAAGCACTCCCAAACAATCTCAGAGGTGCTTATGCCAGGAGATAAGCTCAAACAAATCAATCCAACCTTACTCTAAATATCAGAATTGATTGAGAAGGAAAAACAAAAAATATTAACATTAGGTGGGAAACAAATAGCTAGATGTTTTACAACAATTCAGATCAATTAGTCCCTGCTTATTAAATCTAAGTTGTGTACAGTCAAAAGAACTATAAATGAAATTACTGCATATTAATCAAGAAGGTGCGAACAAAAATAGTCATCCTCACTTTCTCGAAACTTAGATGGTGTAGACTTAATCTTGTATGTTGTGTCAAAGCAAAATTCAAAACTTGCAATACCAAAAACATTTTAGCATATGAAAAATCATGAAATTTTATTCTAGAGACACAAAAAAGACACTTAATATCTCAATCGGAAACTTTTTACTTTTACTAAACTAGACACCTAAGGTAGGAGAATGACTGATGCAAGAAATAAAGCAAATCGTGCGATAGGCTAGCTGCGTTAAAACGAGATCTACGAATAGGTCTCTTCTTAGGGAAAGTTTTCATGCAGGCGCACAAGGAGCGAGTCCTCAGAGATTAACACTAATTACTTCAAAATCTAAAGTTAGGTGTTCCCTCTTCTTTTTCCAAAGCTCGGGTGTAGAGCTTTACTCGTGATGTAATCCCAAAATTCAGCTGACAAATATGATAATGAACATATAAAAGGGAAAAGCAAATAAAAGAACAAATAAACATTCATAATAAAGATAACAAACATAAAGAAGACGAACTAGACAAGTCAACAAACAAGTGCAGGGTTAACTAAATTAGGCTCGACTCTCTCTCTCGCATGGAGCGATTCCCCAGCAGAGTCGCCAGTTGTCGTACCTCGAAAAATATGATCCTCGCGAATGACGCGGAAAAACAAACAAGAGTTGCCACCTAATTTTAATCTATTCCAATAAAGGAAAAGGGAAATATAGATAAAACCTTAAAGGAAAAAACATGGTCGTTGGAACCAAATTCTAGGTTCGGGAGTCAGTTACGCAAGAGGAAGGTATTAGCACCCCTCACGTCCGTTGTACTCAATGGGAACCTCTTAGTCTAATATGCGATCGAATGCTAACTTTTGTTAATGTCTTCTTCTTATGGATAAACGATATTAGGAGAACGAGTGGTTTTGTTCCTATGGTGTCAAATCAAAGTCTCTAAAACCAAGACCATGTTTGGCATTCACATTGGATACCACCCCTTCCAATTGGTTTACAGTGATCTCGTGTGGTACAAAAGCATTATTCATGATTTTCAAAAGGGCATTCTTACGTGCCTCTGAGCACAAAAGAAGTGATAGTATTGAAATCTTAGAAGGTGTCTGATTGAGCTGATCTACCACTTTATAATCACTCTTTTTGATCAATCTCATCAATTCCTCCGCATCTTTAGAAAAAGACGCTTCGGGTGTCAGACTTTATTCCAACTCATCACCAACCACCTGTTTTCCTTTGGCCTTCGCCAAAGCATCTGCTTTATCGTTCGTGACCACATTAGGGGAGCAAAAAGTAGGTTTTTTGCTCCTCCTAATATGGCCCCGAACGATAAAGCAGATGCTTTGGCAAAGATTAAAGGAAAGCAGGTGGTTGGTGATGAGGTTGAACAAAGTCTGACACACAAAGCGTTTTTTTCTAAAGATGCGGAGGAATTGATGAGATTGATCAAAAAGAGTGATTATAAAGTGGTAGATCAGCTCAATCAGACCCTTCTAAGATTTCAATACTATCACTTCTTTTGTGCTCAGAGGCACATAGGAATGCCCTTTTGAAAATCCTAAATAATGCTTTTGTACCACACGAGATCACAGTAAACCAATTGGAAGGGGTGGTATCCAATGTGAATGCCAAACATGGTCTTGGTTTTACAGACTTTGATTTGACACTCTAGGAACAAAGCCACTCATTCTCCTCATATTGTTTATCCTTAAGAAGAAGACATTAACATAAGTTAGCATTCGATCGTGTTAAGAGTCCCACATCGGACAATATATGGCCTGAACTTGTGTATATAAGTGGGGGCAATCCTCACTTTACCAACCGGTTTCTCGTTCCGTACAACGGATGTGAGGGGTGCTAATACCTTCCTCTTGCATCATGATTGGAAATCAAACATTAATTATGTTATAATATCGATGAAACAGGATGAGTTAAATGCACACATTAAATGTCACATGGACGGATGAATTTATAAAGAAGCTGACACATTTTGGGACTGATATTTGCACATGGACGGGCACTTTTAGGACCAAAACAACAAAATTTGTCGCTTCTTGAGAAAACAACATTAGATCAGTAGATACTACCTTTGTCCTTAAATTCTTTCTAAGTATATACCTTATTAATATTACTTGAGAGATGAAAAGTCAAAATGAAACACATCTATATACAAAGAGCAATTTAGTAATATTCATATACAAAATATACACATTAATTACACTACCAACTTTTCTTAATATATGTTAAAAACATACAAAAGAACTTATAAAAAGGGACAGAGGTAGTGGTAATTTTCTTATTTGTTCCTGAGAAATACCACAGATTTTGTTGGATTACAAAACTGTCTTTTCATTTGAAGTATGGCAATTAAATATATCCAACCAATCCCCGCTCAGTGCTCATTGGCACACTGCAACTTGGATCCTCAAACATAAAGGAGAGCCAAGAACCTTCTTTACGAAGACAAAGTCCATAACCAAGCCATTGATTTCTAAATTCAGATTGGGCCATTTTCCCACAAGATATGCATTCTAGTTCAGGTTACTATATTCTAAATGGTGGTGTTGAATATGGCTCGTAGTCACAGAAAAGGTGTGGGCTGTACGTTTCAGGGTTATTTTTGAATTACAAACCATAGTATTATATATACTACTTTTAACATTGAAACCCTAATTCATTCAAATAATAAGATGGAACTATAGCTGTCCTATAGTCGCAGAGTAGGCACACTTTGCCGAACTGCGGAAACAAACATTGTATTGTGTCCATTATTTGCGATTTGCGTTTCTCTTTTCTCTTTTGTAACTAGTTGTTCTAAAAGGTGGTAACTTAGTATCTTGTTGTATAAGTACAAAAAAGAAAAATATAGAGAAGGGGTACCAGAAGAAGATCAAAAGAAAAAATACTTTGCCTGAATGTGTAAACAAAATGGCCTTATGTATCTTTCATTCTATTAGAGAAGATGGAGTATTATGAACTCACCTAGTTGAAAGTTGAAACATCTATAGTACAGTTTTATAATATTGTAGTACTAGCTTATTCACAACCAAGGTTTGTAACCTATAATATTGTAGTACGATGATAATAGCTTATTCACAACCAACGTTTGTAGCTTATATTCTACATGTTCAGATAAAAGTAACATCAGTTTAAAGTGTAGTCAGTTCCATGGTTAAGATGAAAAAGGAGATTCATATTTTTTTTTGGAATTCACTTGAAGCTCCAATTCGACAACTTTGTTAACCATAAATGACATATCTGTGATTAGGCTTTGAAATTAAAAGCAAAAATATGTGAAACAATACATAAATCCACAAAATTATGCTGCCTTAGAAGACCAAAAGTAGTTTCCAAGAAAATGTAAAATATAGATGAGAAAATCGACTATCAAGAAAGTAAATTAAAATTCAACATAATCCTTACCAGGAGACTTTGGATTTTGTTTGTACGACGAACAACCACATGTGAAAGATAAGCAGAAGGGTAAAGTTCTTTAAAGAAGTTGTCAACGCTGTCACTGATACTGCCAGAAGAAGCGGGAATGCTGTTAACTAAAATGGTGAACTGATGAGGCTGTGGTTTGGATGAATAAAAGTAAGAAATTCTTCTAGAAGATATGTGTTTATACTCCTGAAGAAGTTACAAAAAAGTTTCATAATTAAGTCTAATGTAAAAGACATGAAATATGGGGATAGATGAAATAGTTGGGCAAAATGTTCAGATAAGCTAAGAGCCTGTGTACTTACATAAAAAAGTAGAAAGCATACGAATCCAGTGACAACATATACAGCACAGAAGTGTACCCATAGCCTGAAAAGGAAATAAAAAAGGATAACAATTTCATACGGATTATGATCCCATAATAAGCCGAAAACAAAAGATTCCCAAAGCACGGTTCAATTTGAACAATAAAATCTTGAGGTAATATTTACCAGTTAGATCCGCTGTTTACATTTGATATAGTGAACACGTCCAACGAGCTATTGGTAAAGTTAGAACCATTAAAATCTTGTAGCTGATTTCCCCAGCAGTTGACCGGAAGAAGCACAAAGATCCCAATAACCCCAGCAAAAGTAAATATTTTCACGCTGCATCCAAAAACATAACTTATAAGAACTCAATCTAAATAAGAGAATCCTAAACAACTTAATTACCCCTTTTTATGTTTTAAACAAGTGCATATTGAAACAGACCATGCAGAAATTGGAAAACCATGAAAGTCATGGTAGTATGGTTGTCAATTGATGTAATGGTTACGATTGCACCTACTCTGCAAATCTAGACGACGACGACGACGACAACAACAACAACAACCAAGCCTTATCCCACTAAGTGGGGTCGGCTATATGGATCAACTTTCGCCATAATATTCTATCCAAGACCATGCTTCTATCTAAATCGTTAATCTCAAGATCATTCTTAATAACTTCTCTTATAGTCTTTCTAGATCCTTTTCTTACTCTAGTTGTTTGACTTCTCTTCATCTGATATACTCTCTTCACCACAAAATCTACAAATTTTCTCTCTACATGAGAACCTAGACATTGCAACAAAAGTGGCCCATCCAACCGCAATTGAGGTTGTAATACCGTTTACGCAATTTAAAACTACTATCCCAAGAAAGCGGGAAATATATATATACCTGAAGGTTATAATACGCATAAAGACTAAACCATCTAATCCGGCTAACGAATACAGCTCCTCCTCAGAGAGATTCCATGCTTTGGCAACCCAACCTGGAGATGGTATAAGCCTTTCCAAATTGAAATGACTTCTCCTCTTAGAAATCCCCTCAACTAACAATCTAGGCAAATAAACTTCATAATTGCTCGGTTGTTTCCTCAATACAGAATACAATGTCAAAAACAACACACACAAAGCCGTGTTGATCCCAACAGATGTCAAAAGAGCTGACACAATCATATTCCCAAAAAAATCTCAGAAAGTCTCAGAGGAACTGCATCAAACACAAGCAGTGCATGAAAACACAATCAAATATTCTTCTTCAATATGCAACCAATTGAATTAATGGAAAAACCTAGATTGAGAAACTTACAAAGTATGAAAAAATCTCCAATTGTTGCATTTACTCAAAACCTAAATTTGAATACAGTTGAAGAGTTTTTGCTATGTTGAGTAGCTTTGACAAAGAAGAGAAGAATAAAGAGAAAACTTGAAGAATGTGTTGTATCTACGTGAGACAAAATAGAATCGTAACACGTATTTATTATGATAAATAATATTTATATAAAAATAATAATTCTATTTTTAAAAAACAAAGATATTTATTTTTTGGAATACGAAACAATTCTAAAATATAACAACTAAACGTAAATCAAACGAGTAACGGAGGGAATATAAAGTTTGATGGCGACAGAGATAAACAAATAGTATGTCTTAAATTTCATGTCGGCACTCTTTTTTTTTTTGGTCTGGTTTTTTATTTATTTTATTTATTGAAGAATATGGATTTTAAGATTTATTTTTTATTTTTTGGGATTTGGAGTAGAAAGGCTGTTAGCGCTCAACCAATAACTTCTATAATGACTTCTATGTCGAATCGTTGACAGTTAGTTGCTGCACAAGCCGACGTCAAGATTTTTTGGTCCACCCAATTTCTCTAATAAAAACTAAGTTTAATATGTAAGAAAATTAAAGTCCTTAGAAAAATAATTTAGAATTATTTATTTTCATTTTATGTTACAATGAAAAATTAGGTTCCGTGAGTACTTTTTTATTTTCTATTACGGAATTTTTTGAAAAAAAGTACAGTTATGAATTTCAATTAATTTTTATATTAATTTGAATTACTTTATTTACTAATAAAAATACTAAAAGATGAATAATAAATCTATTATTACTCTATGTTTTAAAAAATCATTTATATATATATATATATATATATATATATATATATATATATATATATATATATATATATATATATATATATATATATATATATATATATATATATGATTGGTCTCTTAGTTTAAAATTTTTAAATTATTGATTTCCTATTACAAAACTTGATAAAAAATAATTTTTATTGACATGGCATTGATGACTAAATAATTAATTTATTAATATTTTATAATTAAATTAAAGGTTAATAGTCATTTAACCTCATGTAATATAGACAGTATTTTGATTTGCCTCCTTTAAAATAAAAAATTGGAGTATCCCCTATAAGTCTTTTGCCCCCTAGGTACAAAATTATCCCCTGTAAAATATATTTTTTTTATTTATCCCCTGATTTTTACATGTTACCTATCTAAAAAATTTATGGGGTAATCCAAAATTATTTTTTTAAAGGGATAAATCAAAACTCGTCTATATTGCAGGGAAATAAATGACTATTAACCCTTAAATTAATTATGTCTTTTAAATAATGACAATTTATTTATTAATATTTATTTCAAATTTATTTAATTATTATTATTATTCTAAAATGGATTTATTGGGAAACATATTAAAAAGTGGCTTACAATTCATGTTTCTACAAGGCATGTGTGAAGTCTTTATAACTTTAGTTTTATTTGTTGAAAAATCGATATGTGACATCATAACAAGAGTAAGAAACCACCATTTTGTAAATGTTATTACAAACCGTCAATGAATGTTGCTATCAGTTCCAGAAATTTTCCAACTTGTTTTCTCAAACACAAAATTTAACCTTCGTTCAGTAAAATTAAATTCAAACTATCTAACCTTTTACACCAAAATCATAATCTACATACATCTCCAAAATGCACACATTTTCACCCATGGCATCTTGAATTAGAATAGTATCACCGAACATTCTTCCTACAACTTCTCTCGTGTTTGTTTCTTTATCAAAGAAAACAATATCTTGTCTTAGTATTGTTTTCAAATATAATTCACTAATTCTCGTTGTTTGTCTTTTTCCGTAACCATCCAACAACTCACCTCTGAAAAGACAAAAACAATTCACAAGTTTAGTTTCTTTTCTTATTACATCTAAAAAAACATTCATCATCTTAATTACAATATATATATATATATATATATATATATATATATATATATATATATATATATATATATATATATATATATATATATATATATACTTGATAATTTGCAATGTGTGCTTCTTAATGCTTCCAAAATAGGATTAGTTCACACATCAATCTTATGAACATGTATTCAGGTTTACACTTGCAATTATCCGAAAAAGCAACATGTGTGAACAAGAAGTTTTCATCAAAATAAAAGAGAAAACAAAAATAGGTGTTTCATGTTTGAATCAACGGATCTAGCCAAGAAAGTTAGAGTTAATAACATGTTATTTGTAACAATAAATTAGGTTACTATAAGTTTTGTATGGACAAGTATGTGAGGTCTTGATTGGTCAGAAGGTTGGTGGTGGCATAGTGTGATTGGTATGGGCAAGTTGCAAAAAAGTCAAAAGTTTTGTACTACAAGCATGGGCCATGGAAAAAGTTGTTTCAAGGGGTGTCTGGCCTCCGCTTGATTCATGGATGGCCCTAGGATGAAGTTTATGCAGCTAGCACAAGTGGATGAAGAGTTTCAATAGGTTTTGCAAATTTCCCACTTTGAGAATTTTGTGAAAATTGCTTGATGAAACTTGCAATCCAAGACACAATTCTGGTCCAAATGCATTGCACTATGTTTGTATGATGTTTAGAAATCAATTAGAGGTCATGAAATGACTTGAAACATGAATTTGCAAAAATCCCTCTTTGGTGCACACTTGAAAATTATAGGATTTTTGCCAACTTTGAAAGGCCATATCTTGAGTTCTAGGATGAATCAAGAAATGTTCTTGTACTTTTTGAAAATGGGAAGACATAATATACAACTTTCATGCCCAAGAATTTTTCATTTGAAGCATTTTTGGTCATGAAAGAATAGGTTGAAAATCTTTCCAAAAATGGAAAGTTTCCATTACAAGTCATTTCCAAAAATAGCAAGTTTGCATTTGGCTCAAAATTCTCCAATATTGTGAACTTCCAACCACTTCTAAGATCAAATAAAGATCATAGAGACTCAAAATGATGATGATGACCCTCTAGTACCCTTGATGAAGGCCTTAGATGCCCTGATTTTGACTTTACTTGCTCAAGAAGTTACCCAATGATCAGATGACTTCCACAGTGAATTTCTTCATCAAATTTGGTACACATGATCCTTATAACATATTAAGACCATTAGAAATAAGAATGACCAAACAATTTTGGATTAAGGCCTCTGAAACCAAAACCCTAATTTTAGGTCATCTGTGCAGGAAATCTTCAGTCTGCCTCTATGCCTTTGCCATTCTTTGTGATCTCTTGACTTTTATGAACTTTGGGGAGCATATTATGATCATGGAACACACATGGACCCTCTTGGGAAGCTTCAAGACCATTGGGATGACTCAGATCACTTCTTGGATTGCTCAGATCACAAATCCTAGATGCAAATGAAATGAACTATGCAGTGGGATATAATATGCTTATGCTAATGCAAAAATGAAAGATCACAAGCCATGGTGTGAGAGAAAAAGTGAGGGAAAATTTAGGGTGTTTACAGTCGTACGCTTTAATCCCTAACTTTTGCCTAGATTTCCTTTTCAGGTTTTCAATCCACCGGGATACTCTTTTTTGCCCAAGCCTCCCTTTCGGGTTTTCGACTTATCGGGTGTACAATTATATATATATATATATATATATATATATATAATATCCCTAATTTTTGCCCGAACCCTATTAGTTCGCCGGGATGCCCTTATTTTTGCCTAGGCCAGTCAACCTAGCGAGTCTCTTTTTATGCGTGGTATTTTTTAACTATGTATGCGTTCACGGGCTACGGGAAATCTTCACCATCCATAATAGTAAGCATCATGGCACCTCCATAAAATACCCTTTTGACTACAAATGGCCCTTCATATGTGGGAGTCCATTTGCCCCTAGGATCACCCTGTGGTAATATGATATGCTTGATTACCAAGTCTCCAGCCTGATATACTTGTTGCTTGACTTTCTTATTAAAGGATTTGATCATACGCTTCTGATACATCTGACCATGACAAACAGTTGCCAACCTCTTCTCATCAATCAAGTTTATCTGGTCAAGTCGAGTATGAACCCATTCATCTTCATCCAAGTCTGCATCCTTTATAATTCTCAGGGAAGGAATCTGGACTTCAATGGGTAAAATTGCTTCCATACCATAGACAAGAGAGAATGGGGTTGCCCTAGTTGAAGTACGTATTGTGGTACAATAACCATGAAGAGCAAATGGTAACATCTCATGCCAATCTTTATATGTAATTGTCATCTTCTGCAAGATCTTCTTAATATTCTTGTTGGCGGCTTCTACTGCGCCATTCATCTTCGGACGATATGGAGAAGAATTGTGATGTTTAATCTTGAAATGCATGCAGAGGTCAGTAATCATAGTATTATTCAGATTAGTACCATTGTCTGTAATAATCTTTTTGGGGATGCCATACCTACATATAAGATTATGCTTGATGAATCGAGCCACAAAATTCTTGGCAACAGACGCAAACGAAGCTGCCTCTACCCACTTCGTGAAGTAATCAATAGCAACAAGGATGAAACGATGTCCATTGGAAGCAGTAGGTTTAATCTCACCGATCATATCAATTTCCCACATGGAAAAAGGCCAAGGAGCAATCAAAATATTCAATGGAACTGGAGGTATATGTACTTTATCAGTATAGATCTGGCACTTATGACAAGTCTTGGAGTGCTGATAACAATCAGCTTCCATGGTAGATCAATAGTAACCTGCTTTCAAAATCTTCTTAGCCATTGTATGGCCACTAGAATGAGTACCAAAGATCCCATCATACATGTCTTCCATAATCTCTACTGCTTCCTTCTTATCCACACAACGAAGCAAAGTTGAATCATGAACGTGCTTATACAAAATTCCATTACTCAGGAAAAACTTGGCAAACAATTTCCTCAGAAACTTCTTGTCATTGATAGATGCCCCTTCAGGATATTCCTGAGCTTCGAGATATCTTTTCACTTTATGGAACCAAGGTTTCTCTTCCACCCTTTCAGTATCAACCTCATAACAGTAAGTTGGTTCGTCTAACCGATCAATAGTAATTATGGGTGATTCATCATCCCAACTGATTTCAAGAATAGATGACATAGTGGCTAAAGCATTTGCCAATTGATTCTCTTCTCGTGGAATATATCCAAAAGTAATCGCTTAAAAGTATGGAATTAAAGACAACACATGCTCTCTGTAAGGAACGAGATTCGGATGTTTCGTATCCCATTCACCTTTAACATGAATAACTACCAAGGTTGAATCTCTATACACATTCAAAACCTGAATCTTCATCCCAATGGCTGCCTTGATACCCATAATACACGTATCATATTCAGCCATATTGTTGTTACAATCAAAACAAAGTCTAGCAGTAAATGGTGTATAATAACCCTCTGGAGAGATAATCACAACACCAACACCATTACCAAGCGCATTAGAAGCTCCATCAAAAACCATAGTCCATCGGGATCCATGTTCAGGTCCTTCATATTGTTCAGGTTCTTTAACAACAAGCATAATATCTTCATCTGGAAACTCAAAATTCATAGACTGATAGTCATCCACTGCTTGATGAGCCAAATGATCTGCTACCACACTTCCTTTAATTGCTTTCTGATTAGTATATTGTATCTCATATTCTGTCAAAATCATTTGCCATCTCGCTATCCGTCCGAAGAGAGCAGGTTTCTCAAATATGTATTTAATAGGATCCATTTTTGAAATCAATAAGGTGGTATGACTTAGCATATATTGTCTTAGTCGGCGAGCAGCCCAAGCCAAAGCGCAACAAGTTTTCTCGAGCAGTGAGTATCTTGTTTCAAAGTCGGTAAACTTTTTGCTAAGGTAGTATATTGCTTTCTCTTTTCGACCAGACTCGTCATGTTGCCCCAACACACACCCCATTGAGTTGTATAATACTATCAGGTACATAATCAAAGGTCTTCCTTTAACTGGTGGCATCAATATTGGAGGTTCCTAGAGATACTTCTTGATCTCATCAAAAGCTTCCTGGCATTCGTCTTTCCATTCCAATACTTGATCTTTCTTCAACAACTTGAAGATTGGCTCACAAGTAACGGTCAATTGGAAAATAAATCTTGCAATATAATTCAGTCGTCCTAAGAAACCTCTGACTTCTTTCTCAGTACGGGGAGCGGGCATTTCTTGTATAGCTTTTACCTTTGCAGGGTCAACTTCAATACCTTTACCACTGACAATGAAACCCAAAAGTTTACCAGATCTAACTCCAAAGGTGCATTTGTTTGGATTCAATCTCAATTTGTACTTATTTAACCTTTCATACAACTTGTGCAGATGATCAAGATGTTCTTCTTCAGTCTAAGATCTGGCTATCATATCATCAACATATACTTCTATCTCACGGTGAATCATATCATGGAACAAATCTACCATAACACGCTAATATGTTGCCCCAACGTTCTTCAAACTAAATGGCATTATCTTATAACAGAAGGTGCCCCACTGTGTAACAAACGTAGTCTTCTCCATATCTTCAGGTGCCATCTTAATTTGATTGTAACCAGAGAAACCATCCATAAAAGATAATATCTTATGTTGAGCAGTGTTATCTACCAGAACATCAATATGTGGAAGTGGAAAATCATCTTTGGGGATGGATTTGTTCAAATCCCTGTAATCTACACACATGCGTACTTTACCATCTTTCTTAGGCATCGGTACCACATTTGCAACACACTGAGGATAAGAAGTAACAGCTAGAAATCCTGCATTAAACTGTTTCATTACTTCTGCTTTAATATTTTCGACATCTCAGGACGCATATGATGAACTTTCTTCTTTATTGGACGACAACCCTCTTTCATTGGCAGACAGTGAACCACAATATCAGTATCAAGTCCTGGCATATCCTCATAAGACCAAGCAAAAATCTCCACATAGTCATGTAACATCTGAACCGATCTGTTCTTAACATTGTCTTCTAATTAAGCTCCTATCTTGACCTCTTTTCTGTCTTTCTCAGTTCCCAGATACACAACTTCAATTGCTTCTTCGTGTGGCTGTATAACTTTCTCTTCTTGCTATAGCAACCTAGCAAGCTCTACAGGCACTTCACAATCTTCCTCGTTCCCACCTCGGCTTGATAGATCGAATTCTAGAAGTTATAATTGGTAATAGCAGAATTGTTATCAACAGAATCCATAGTGGATGAGGATATGTATTTTAGTGACGTGGGTGTGTGTAAGAACACATAACTTCGATAAAGGAAAAAATAAAAGAAAGATAAAGAGCGCAATATTTAAGAAAGCAAAAACGTCCATTGATTTTATTGAATGAAGATATGCAAATTAAATGACATCCCTAACAAGCATACCATTGTGCCCCGAGTAAGGTACAAGGCTTAAAAGTTTAATTGTTCGAAATTACAAACTTAAAAATAAGAAACACAATAATAGTATTTACTCTTGACTAAAGGAGATAGAAATAACATCTTCAACTTTCCAATTATTGAGCCCATTGCCAATGGTAGGAAATATCCATCTATCCAAGTTGTAGTCTTCATCAGAATCCTCCACAACATTGACTTGATTCCTCTGAATTCCCTTGTTGGTGATACGAATAGCACGAGCACGGCGAACAGCCTTTTGAGACTCTGCAGTAAAACCCAAAGCAAACTTGTCAGACTTGTAAGGAATGTCAGAAAGCTGACCCCAAATAGTACAACCACTTTCTTTGACTACAACTCTGGCATCCTTCAGAGAAGCCATTATAGGAGGTACTCTAGTAACAGCAGGAACTGGTTTAGCAGCAGGGATGAACTCAGCAGCAGGAGCAACTTGAGGAACTACTTCAAATGTTTGTTAAGGAGTCTCAATAAATTCACCCTCCATCTCAACGTACTTTAAATTGTTTACATGACTGACCATATACTCTTCCTCACCATAAACAGTGACAATCTTGCTTTTCACTGGATATTTCAACTTCTGGTGCAAAGTGGAAGTCGCATCACCTGCCCCATATATCCAGGGACGCCCAAGCAGACATGAATATGAGGGACGAATATCCATCACATAAAATGTAGAACTAAAGACTTGTGAACCCACTTTTATTGGGAGGTCAACTTCTCCGTGTACCATTCTTCTTGATCCATCAAAGGCTTTCACCACCACGTTACTGGGTCTTAACACTATATCTTCAAAGTTGAGTTTGTTCAGAACATCATTTGGTAACACATTCAAAGAGGAACCATTATCCACCAAAACATGAGGCAGAGTTGTGCCCCTGCACTCAATGGAGATGTGCAGAGCTCTATTGTGGTTTCTTTTGGCAGGAGTTAGATCAGTATCAGAAAAGCCCAAGCTATTACCAGTAGTCAGGTCGGCAACACAATTCTCAAACTGGTCCACATGGATTTCATGTGGTACATGAGCAGCCTTCAGGAACTTTACTAAAGCCTTGGCATGGGCTTCAGAACATAGCAACAAAGATAAAATAGAGATCTTATAGGGGGTATGCCCCAATTGTTCAACAATATTATAATCACTCTTGCAGATGATCTTCAATACTTCATCCATCTGCTTAGATAGGTCTTTAGTAACTGGTGTTTCAACCTGAACATGCTCAATCAATGGTCCTTTTCCTCGAGCTTCAGTACTTGGCCCGGGGTTGGAGATATGAACTGGAGCAGTAACAGTCTTTGAAGTGTCTTCTGGAGAGAAAATTCTTCCACTCCTAGTAACCTTAATAGTCCCAGCAATATTGTCGACATCAGGATTAGTATCTGCAGCAGGTATATTAGTTAGAGGCTCTTGCTTAATACCATGGATATAAACATCAGACCCATAATTCAAGGAATAGCATTGTCAGAAGAAAATAGAATCAAACCAGGAGTAGTAATAATTAGGGGATCCACCTTTGGCTCAGCAGTAATCTTCACAAGACTTTTAGAGGTGATCCTCACAAGACCCTTAGATTTGATCTTCACAGGAGTACTAGTAATCACAGACACATCTTCCAACTTCAGATCTTGGGACAGGCCTTCACATAAGGGGTCTTCTCAAACAATATAGTACGATTGTCCATTAAATGTTGAATACCTTCTTTCAATTTCCAACAATCATTAGGTTGAGAGGCACAATAAAAACAATCTTCATTGCAACCCGGAAATAAACCAGCTTGCTGCAGCTTCTTCTTAATGATGGATATAAGAGTAGTCAAATCAGTCACCGTAGAAAGATAAGAAACATCATCAATAGCATTAACAGTCTTCTCATGCTTGGGCATAGGAGCAGTAATCACATTAGGAGTCTTAGGAGGGTCAAACTCAATTTCTCCAGCATCAATCATATTTTGGATCTTATTCTTCAATGCCCAATAGTTATTAGTAGCATGGCTTGGGAAATTGGAGTGATATGCACATTGCATTAGGATTGAAACGAGGAAAGGTAGTATTGAGATTCTGAGGAGGATCCATCAAATTAATCATTTCTCTCTTCAACATATGTTGTAGAGCCTGGGCCAACGACATATTGATCTTCGTAAATTTCCTCCTAGGCTTAGACTGACTATTATGTTGCTGATCTTGTGGTGTAAGTGCAGGATTAGAGATGATGAATGCTCCTACATATTGATTATTCCTATTACGACCCTGTTGGCCATACACAACATTAGACTCTTTCTTCCCATTAGAGGGCTTCTTGGTAGTACTTAAAGAGGCAACCACTTGTATCTTACCATTTCGTATTCCACTTTCCACACGTTCTCTAGTCATTATCAACTCAGTGAAACCAGATGATGAACTTCCAATGAGATGACTGTAGAAAGGAGCAGTCAATGTACTCATAAACATATCAAATAATTCCCTGTCAGTCAAAGGAGGTTGAACTCTGCTTGCAAGATCTCTCCATTTATGGTCATACTCCTTGAAACTTTCTTTAGAACCCATAGACATGCTTTGGAGTTGCATTCGAGTTGGTGCTAAATCAGATTTATATTGATATTTCCTATATAAGGCCTCAACAAGATCATTCCAAGTACGAATATTGATACTCTCCAGTTGATAGTACCATTCCAATTGATCCCTAGACAAACTCTCTTGAAAGAAGTGAATCCACAACTTCCTGTCAGCAGTATGTGGCTGGATCCTCTGGACATAAGACCTCAGATGCAGCTTAGGACATGACACACCATCATACATCACAAAAGTAGGAACCTTGAAACCAATAGGAATGACAACTCTAGAAATCAAACTTAGATCTTCAAAATCCAACCCAGAAGTCTTTTGTAATTCCATGCATTCACAAGATCCTCCAGCAACTTATACTTCTCATCACCAGTTGAATCATGATAATAATTCTCCTCATAATCAGAATTCACAATAGTACCATGTGGACTTCCCTCCTCTTCTTTAGAATCTTTATCTCCAGGGTTTTCAACCTCATCATCTGTCTTGATTGGAGCTTTGAATCTTCTCCCCAAACTGATGAAGCTAACTGGTTTCTTGGTCTTCTTCTTCTTCTTCTTGGTCAGGAGTGCTTTCAGCTCTTCTTGTCCCTTGGACAAGTTCAGGATCATCTCTTGAAACTGGGCATTCTGAATCTGAAGATCTTTGACAGATTGTTCGAGAGCCATTTCTGCTGAAATAAACAACGAGAAGATGAGAAACCTGTCGTGAAAACTTGTCATGCAATGATATGGTATGTAGATGCATATGCAATGTTTTCAAGGACTGCAGGGTTTAAATTTGTTAAAACAAACAAAAACAAAAATATTATTAGTAGGTTTGAAATAATATTGCCCCTTGGGCTTAAAAATAAAAATAGACAAAATTTATGAAGAAAATAAAACATCTGAGAACTAAGTCTCCCATGGACGCTTCCTCTTGGTGTTGAGATATGTGTTGAGATTTCGTTCTTCGTGAAGTTGTTGTGTCAGCTCCAACACTTTTTCTTGTCTAATCCTGAATTGGGCTTCAAATGTATCTCTTTGCTCCTTCAGTTAAATCCAGGACTTCTGTAACTCTTCCAAATCAGTGGGCATATCTAGATGAAGGATGGTATAAGGAACATCTCCTTCAGCAACAGGCTCCATAGTAACTGATAGAACAACAAGATATGGCATCATAAGAGTCTGAGCACGAGACCGCACCCATCTGAGGTAAGGTTCCAGAGGAATGGAGTAATTTAGTTCTAGAGTCTTACTATTAACCTTGTTCACTTTACTCCAAGCTCGTATAAACCTTTGACGACAACCTTGAAGATCTTTGTCGTAATCAAATACAATACCCTGAATAAGCATGTCATGAGGACCATTACTCCGAGCATAACCAAACTGACGTAGAGCTAAAGAATGGTTGTAAGTAATGCCTTCAGGTTTAGGCTCTTTCTCTAAGCCTGTGAAGGGTTTTTGATCAAGGATAGGTACCCTAAGTAGCTTGAAGAATTCTTCCATTGTAGAAATTAACTGATAATCGGGGAATGTGAAACAATGATTTTTAGGATCAAAGAACTGGAATAGGACACTCATCATATCTTCATTAAACCCTGGAGTAACCAAGTCAAGTAGATAACCATGCTTCTTGATGAATTGAGAGCTTTCAGGAAGTTTTGAGACCAAATCCTTAAGCTTGGGAGGTATCCCTACAAAGTTGATTCGGATAGTGTTCCTATGAGTGGAAGCCATAAACTGCAACAAAGAACAAAGATAAATCCTTTGGTCCTTGAAATGGTGTGTGAAAATGATATACTTATGATGTCATAATGTTATGATGTTATGTTCAATCATAAACATGTGGCACACTGTAAACACCCCAAATTTGCCCTCACCCATTCACACCATGGCTTGTGATCTTTTCATATGCATAAGTTCAATCATAGCATCTCATATTACATATTTGCTTCACTGCATTGTTTCAAAGTCATCTGCATCTAGGGTTTGTGATCTGAGCAATCCAAGAGCTTCTTGAGCCACTCCAAAGGTCATCAATCACTTCAAAGGGGTCCATGTATGTTCAAGCATCATATTATATCCCCAAAAAGTCAAGAATGTCAAAAATCACAAGAGCTGAGAATGGCATGGAAGCAGAGTCAGGTTTAACTGCACAGATGACCTAGAATTAGGGTTTTGGTTTCAAAGGCCATAACTCCAAATTTTTTTGTTCATTCTTGTTTCTATTGGTCTCTATATGGTATAGGGATCATGCATACCAATTTTCATGAAGAAATTCAATGGGGAAGGCATCTGATCAAGAGTTGACTTTTTGAGCAAGTCAGTGTAAAATCAGGGCATCTGAGGCCCCCAATGACCCAACCAAAGGGTGTTCTTCATCATTTTGATTGTGTATGATCTTTATTTGATCTTAGAAGATGTTAAAAGTTCACAAGATTGAAGAATTTCAAGCCATTTGCAAAGTTGACTTTTTGGGAAAGTTGACTTGTAATGAAAATTGCCATTTTGGGAAACTTTTTCAACCCTTGCTTTTTGATTCAAAAATGTTTCAAATGGGAAAACTTTGGTCATGAAAGTTGTAGAATGGATCATTCCCTTTTCAAAAAGTATAAGAACTCATTCTAATTCATTTTGGATCAAAAGTTATGGCTTGTCAAAGTTGGGGAAAATCACATAATTTGAAGTTTTCTACCAAAGAGGCATTTTGCAAAATGGTATGATCAAGTGTTCTAAAAGCTTCAAAAGTGTACAAACTCATTACAACATACTCACATGACCTCTAAAGATCAGAATGGGCCAAAGAATATTGCATTTTGATGCCTTGAATCTCAAGAATTTCCAAAGGGGCCAAACTTTGTGAAAATTGCAAAACACCTCATAAGCCTTGATCCACTTGCTGATTTATCTCATAAACAATTCCATGGTTCTCCCTAAACTCAGCTGAGCCAAGACAAGCCAAAAGGCTAGCTATACCATTGCCCATACCTCAAGTACAAGTCAAGTTGACATTTTGGCAACTTGCCCATACCAATCAGCATAGGCCAGCACCCACTCCTTGACCTATCACACTTCTTTATGTGGATCATTTGTGAAATTCTGTGATCAGGTATGAGATGTCCTAAGAGATGTCCCAACACTTGACAGATTTAACCAAAACTTAAATAGCAAGAAAAGTAAACAACACAGAAGTTTGTTAACCCAGTTCAGTGTATAACCACACTTACATCTGGAGGCTACCAAGCCAGGAGGAAATCCACTATAAGTAATATTAATTCTAGACTTAAACCTCTCTGTTTAATCTATCACTTAATAACTACCCAATGCAATTTCTACCTAAGTCACAACTTAGATAAGAGTACCCTACTCACTCCCCCTCAATCACACAGTGATCAAGTTTACAAGTTTAATAAAATTGAAGACATTCTTCAAACAATACAGCTTGATCTTACTTCACAGTTTCAATCAAGTCACAAATGCACTTATGCTTAAAAGCTCATCAAGTGGTACAATTAAAAACAACCTGCTATTAAAAACACTAGACACCCTATTTGGTCTTCTGATATTCGTACTCAATTCTATGAGTTTCTGTTGCTTAAATAGGTATCTGTAATTTGGGCTTTCTGTAGGATGATCCAGCCCTAATGCACATGCAGCTTCCACCTTGAATTTAGGGTTTGTTACTTCCTAGATTCTAGGTGATTTAGGTCTTCTGTTTTAATCTGAATCTTCAATATAAAACTCCCTACAGATGCGCCTTGTTCTCTTTTTATCCATCATTAATTAATTCCAGATAACTCTCCTTAAATATCTCTGATTAGTTAGTCAATAATTAAATCTGGAAGCAGGTTTGAGATGTCTCAACATCTGTTGGGACATCCTGAAAAACTGAACTTAGTCATTTACACAATGTCCCAACATCTGGTAAGACATCCTGAAATAAGTTCATATACTCTGTTTGATAATGTCCCAACATTTGATAGGACATTCTGAACTGAATTCAATAATTCTTGTTGGTCAAAAATTCTGCCAATTCAAGACATCTACAAACTCCCCCTTTGGCTAATTTTTGGCTAACATCTTTTCTGGTTTTCAGAGTGCAGCAGAAGTTCTTTTTATCAGAGTATAGCATTACTTTTCTGTTGATTCTTATTTGAGATTACTCCCCCTCAAACATATATGTATCCAATCTTGTTGCAACAGAAAAACACTATTCAGTTCAGAAGCAAACAAACAGATTTTTTCATTCATACTTAAACAGCAATTACAATTTGATGTTGTTCTCCCCCTTGGTAGACACAAAATTAGGGCCAAAGACACTAGTCCAGAAATACATTGCTGTCATTACATTTGCCTCACATACATTGATCACTCAGATTCATCACTCTCAGTTTCTTCCTCAGCTTCTGTTTCTTCATCAGCTTCACTTTCTTCATCAGAGGCAGCTTTCTGATCTTCTCCACTCTCCAGCCTTTGGATGATTTCTTCAAGCTTCAGCTTCCTTGCTTCAAGTTCTTTGCATGTGCTTTTAAGCTCAGCAATTAGAGCCTTCTTGGAGATTGGAGTCTTAGCAGTTGAAGGACCTGCAGATGTCCCAGAAGGTGCTTCAACATCTGCTGCATGATGACTGAGGAATAACTTGTAGTGAAAAGCCAGGGGGCTTTCTCTTTTGCAGGCTGTATCCTTGTCAGTGAGTATTCCAGGGTATTGATTGAGCACTATACCACACAGCAATGATGGAAAAGCTATTGGCAGCTTTGTAGCAGAAGAGCTTGCATGCTTCAAGGTTTGATCAAAAATGTAAGCTCCATAGTCCATATTGGTTTGAGTTCCCACTGCATATATAAACCTAGCCAGACCAGTGGAGATTGAAGAAGTGTGGTTGGTAGGCACCCAGTTAACTGTACCAATCCTGTTCAGCATGGCATATTTTCTGGTAAGCATGCTCACAGAGAGTTTTCCCTTCACAGGCCATGCCTTGACCTGGTTTGCAGTGATAACCTTGCAGATTTGGTTATCTGTCTTACCTAGCTCATTGGGTCCATCTGTTTCTCTTCCTAAGTACTGATTGATGATTTGAGGAGAAAACTCTACACATTTACCTCTAACAAAAACTTTTTGAAACTCAGAGGACTTACCATTTGAACAATCTTCCTGAAGATTCACAATGAACTCTTTGACAAGAAGTTCATAGCAGGGAGAGAGATCTGAGACTGTCTTGAACAGTCCTGCAGCAGAGATGAGGTCAATCAGTTCAGTGCACTCAAGTGCATTGCTGCTCAGTTCTCTTTCTAAGGCAACCCTTCTTTGGTACACAAACGTCCATTTGTTGACACTAGAGACATGGTGGAAAGATATGTTGTCTAATGGAGCTTCTGGAACTGCTGTTGAAGCCCTAGATGGGGCTGGTTTCTTCTTGGGAGGAGATGTTGGGACATCTGATTCAACATCTGAGTCAGATGGGGTGACAACTTTCCTTTTCTGAGTTTGGACCTTACTCCATTGTTTTGATGGCCCAAAAGTAGCTTTAGCTTTGCCTTTCTTTGGGGAGGCTTTCTTCTTCTCAGGAATTGCTGCTTCAGCTTGCATCTTTCCTTTCCTGGACCTGAGCCTTTTGGCTATGCTTGGTTTAACAGAGGCTATGATCTCTGTATCAGAATCCTGCTCCAGGTTGACCACTGGAGGAGATTGAGCAGTCTCCTCTTCAGCTGGTTGATCAGCAGGGATTTGATCTTCATTTGAGGCTTTAGTCTGATCCTCAGAGACTTCTTCATCATTTTCATTTGAGGCCTTATGCTGGTCCTCAGTTTGTTCCAAATCATCATCAGATGAGTTCTTTTTCTCATCTTCAGATGTTCCAACATCTATTGGGACATCTTGTTCTGCAGGAGTGTCCTCTGCATCTTGAGCTTGTTCTTCTTGAGGTGCAGGCATTGTGTTCAGAGGAACAGAGATCCCACTCACCACTCTCTGTTCAAAAAGTATTTGGTTGACAATCTCCTTGATGGAATCATCTACATATTTTGAGGATTTTGGGGGCATGTTAGCAGGAGAAGGAATGCCTCCTTTGGCTTTGCTGCAGACTTGATCTTTAGCTCTCTTTGGAGTTCTTGGCTTTTTAGTGTGAGAAGCACTTCCTCTGATTTCGTCCAATGGAGTTGATTTCATTGGTACCACAGAGATGGGAGTGGCATGAACTACGTCTTCTTTGTTGAGAACTTCTTCAGTTGTGTTAGGGTTTTGAGACATTGTTGAGGAAGATGGAAGAAAAGCTTTAGGGTTTATGATTTCTGGAGAATAGCTGGTTAATGTGATTCGCTTGTGATAGTATGATGAGAATCTTGATAGCTGATTATAAACAGTTACTAAATAAGTAGCCGTTACAGTGCAAATGATGAGAGATGGAATTCCCAAGGATCTTGTCCAGACTGGTTTTGCCATCTGGAACTTATGCCATACAACGTCATATGACATGTTGGCACATCTCATTAACTGCTAAATATCACATAAACAGATTCCAAGTTTGCCCCTTAAGTTCTCAAATTGTGTAGCATCCAATGCTTTGGTAAAGATATCAGCTAACTGCAGATTTGTAGCTACATGTTCCAATGAAATCACCTTTTCTTCTACAAGATCTCTGATGAAATGATGTCTGATATCAATATGCTTGGTCCTGCTATGTTGGATAGGATTCTTTGATATGTTGATTGCACTTATTGTCACAGTACAATGTCATGACATCCTGTGGGAAATTGTACTCAGTGAGCATTTGCTTCATCCAAACCAACTGAGAACAACTGCTTCCAGCTGCTATATATTCAGCTTCAGCTGTAGACAAGGATACACAATTTTGTTTCTTACTGAACCAAGAAATCAAATTGTTTCCTAGAAAGAAGCATCCTCCTGAAGTGCTTTTTCTGTCATCTGCACTTCCAGCCCAATCAGCATCACAGAAGCCAGTGAGAATTGGTTTACATCCATGAAGGTACAATATGCCATAGTCACAAGTACCATTAACATATTTAAGAATTCTCTTGACTTGATTGAGATGACTGACTTTTGGATCAGCTTGATATCTTGCACATACACCTACTGCAAATGCTATGTCAGGTCTGCTAGCAGTTAAGTATAACAAGCTTCCAATCATGCTTCTGTATAAGCTTTGATCTACATTCTCACCCTTTTCATCTTTAGTCAGCTTCAAATGTGTGGGGGCAGGAGTTCTCTTATGAGTAGCATTTTCCATTCCAAATTTCTTGACTATGTTCTTGGTATACTTGCTTTGTGAGATGAACATTGAGTCTTCCATTTGCTTTATTTGCAGACCAAGAAAGAAGGTTAACTCTCCTACTAGGCTCATTTCAAATTCAGATTCCATCTGCTTGACAAAATGTTTGACCATCCTTTCAGACATCCCACCAAATACAATATCATCAACATATATTTGAGCAATCATGACATTCCCTTCTTCATCTTTAACAAACAGGGTTTTGTCAATTCCACCTTTTCTGTATCCTTGCTTGATAAGAAATGTGGTCAGTCTTTCATACCATGCCCTTGGAGCTTGCTTCAAACCATAAAGTGCCTTCTTTAGTTTGTATACATGATTTGGACAGCTTGGATCAACAAATCCTTTAGGCTGTTCTACATATACCTCTTCATTAAGATAGCCATTTAAAAAGGCACTTTTCACATCCATTTGAAATAGCTTGAACTTCAAGATACAAGCAATTCCCAAAAGTAGTCTAATTGATTCAAGCCTTGCTACTGGTGCAAAGGTTTCATCAAAGTCTACTCCTTCAATTTGAGTGTATCCTTGAGCTACAAGTCTAGCTTTGTTCTTTGTAACAACTCCTTGTTCATTTGACTTGTTCTTATACACCCATTTTGTTCCAATCACATTTATGTCATCAGGTCTAGGAACAAGATTCCACACTTCATTCCTTGTGAATTGACCTAATTCCTCTTGCATAGCACAAATCCAGTATTCATCAGTAAGAGCTTCCTTGATGTTTTTAGGTTCTATTTTGGAAACAAAACAAGAACCTGAAATCACTTCTCTAGATCTAGTGCTCACTCCTCTGTTGGGATCACCAATTATCAGATCTTTGGGATGATCCTTCTGTATTCTGATGGAGGGAGGTTTGCTGGATTCTTCTGTTCTTGTATCAGTTTGAGTGAAGTTATAATGATCATTCTTTTCTTCAGCTTCAATCTTGATATCAGCAGATGTTCCAACATCTTCTGGGACATCTGTAGGGGCATCATCAATTATCACATTTATGGATTCCATGATAACCTTGGTTCTAGAATTAAATACTCTATATGCTCTGCTGTTTATGGAGTATCCAAGGAAAATCCCTTCATCACTTTTAGGATCCATTTTTCTTCTTTGCTCCCTATCTGCCAGAATATAACAAATACTTCCAAAAACATGGAAGTACTTAACTGTGGGTTTTCTGCCCTTCCAGACTTCATATATTGTGGACAAAGTTCCTTTCCTTAAAGTAACTCTGTTATGGATGTAACAGGCAGTGTTCATAGCTTCAGCCCAAAAGTACAGAGGTAACTTTTTAGCATGGATCATAGCTCTTGCTGATTCTTGAAGAGCAGAAATCTAAGAACTTTTGGTTCTCAAATTCTTTTCCATGATCACTTCTTATTCTGATCACACAGCTGGATTTTTCCCTTTGCAATCTTTGACATAATTCTTTGAATACATCAAATACATCTGACTTTTCTTTGATGAAATTTATCCATGTATATCTTGAAAAATCATCAACCACAACATAGGCATACCTCTTACCACCAAGACTTTCAACCTGCATAGGTCTCATCAGATCCATATGTAAAAGTTCCAAAACTTTGGAAGTTGTCAGATGTTGGAGCTTTGGATGGGACATCTTGGTTTGCTTGCCTATTTGACATTCACCACATATTTTGCCATCATCAATCTTCAGTTTAGGAATACCTCTTACAGCATCCATAGATATTATCTTCTTTATGCCTCTGAAATGAAGATGACCTAGTCTTTGGTGCCATAGTTTCACTTCTTCTTCTTTAGCTAAAGAGCAAGTTGAAGTGAGACTGAGATTTTGGGATTCCCACATGTAACAGTTGTCTTTAGATCTGGCTCCTTTCATGACAACCTCTTGTTCTTTGTTAGTCACTATGCATTCAGTTTTGGTAAAGTTTACATTGTACCCTTGATCACATAATTGACTTATGCTGATCAGGTTAGCAGTTAAACCTTTAACTAGTAGCACATCATCTAGTCTTGGAACATCTTGACAATCCAAGGTTCCAACTCCCTTGATTTCTCCTTTAGCTCCATCTCCAAATGTCACATACCTGGATGAATGTGATTTTAAATTTACTAGCAGATTCTTTAATCCAGTCATGTGTCTTGAACATCCACTGTCAAAGTACCAGTCTTCTTTAGCTGATACTCTTAGTGATGTATGTGCTATGAATGCAGTACTTTTCTTTAACCAGATGAGTTGAGATTTCTTTTGATGCCTCAGCCCTGTGTGTTGTTTATCAGCTGATCTCCAAGCTTGATTGTTGATCTTGTTCTTGTAGCTTTGATCAGCTTTAGGGCTAGCTTTTGGTTTCCATACCTTCTTGATGTTTTCTGTCTTCTGCTTAGGAGGTTGCTGATTTCTTTGATGTTTATGCAGCACTTTCTTGGTAACTTCTATTTTCTCTTTGGAAGGTTGCTGATACATCTGATTTGGATATCCATGCAACTTATAACAATGAGGTTTGATATGTCCAAATCTTCCACAGTGATGACATCTCCATCTTTGATACTTCTTCTTCATTTTGTTCTTTTCAGAATGTTGAGACATCTGTTGGAACATTATGTTTGTGTTCTTTTCCTGATGTTGAAGCATCTGTTGGGACATCTTGTTAGACTGTATGGATTTTGAAGTTGTTTTGCTGGAGCTAGCTTCATCTTTATTTACTCTGTTAAATCCTAGTCCACTTTTATCCCCTGAGTGCTTATTGTTGTTGAGAATCACATCCAGTGTATTTGAGCTGCTGTTCAACATTCTAACAGATTTGGACATATGTTCCAACTTGGAGTTGAGAAGACTTACTTCACTTTTTAAGGTGTCAATGATCTCCTGATCATTTGCTTTGTCATCTTCTAATGCCTTATTCTGCTTCTTTAGCTTTATAACCTCACTGCATATTTCAGAGCTTCTTTTGTATAGATCTTTGAATGCTTGCTCAAGTTCTTCATAAGTAAGTTCTCCATCACTGGATTCACTTTCAAAGTCACATAATCCAGCTAAAGCAGTGATATGCTTAGCTAATTCCTCTTCTGAATCACCTCCTGAGTCTTCATCATACCAGGTTACAGAGAGTCCTTTCTTTTGCCTTTTTAAGTAGGTAGGACATTCATTCCTGAGGTGTCCATATCCTTCACATCCATGGCATTTGACTCCTTTTTCTTGACTGGTTTTTTCAGCATAATTTGACCTTCTGTTAGCATCATAAGATCTCCTGTTCTCAGAGGAGTTTGTGTATCTTCCACTGGGTTTGGATTTGCCTTCCATTCCTCTGAGAATCTGTTTGAATTGTCTTCCAAGCATAGCAAGGTTGTCTGATAAGCTTTTATCATTTTCTGATTCATCATCTTCTTCTTCATCAGTATTTGACACCAAGGCTATGCTTTTGTTCTTTTTAACATTTGTGTCATTCATTCCCATCTCAAAAGTTTGAAGGGAACCAATGAGTTCTTCAACTTTCATAGAGCATATGTCTTGAGCTTCTTCTATTGCTGTGACTTTCATGTCAAATCTTTTTGGCAAAGATCTGAGGATTTTTCTTACAAGCTTTTCATCAGTCATTTTTTCTCCCAAGGCTCCAGAAGTATTAGCTACTTCTAAAATGTTCATGTAGAATTCATGAACTGTCTCATCTTCCTTCATTCTCAAGTTTTCAAATTTTGTAGTGAGGAGTTGAAGTCTTGACATCTTTACTTTTGATGTTCCTTCATGAGTTGTTTTGAGAGTATCCCATACATCTTTGGCTAGCTCACAATGATGTACAAGTCTGAAGATGTTCCTATCAATGCCATTGAATAAAGCATTTAAGGCCTTTGAGTTGCCTAGTGCTGAATCTTCTTCTTCCTTACTCCATTCTTCTTCAGGTTTCAGCACTTTTGATCCATCTTTGGTATCTTGGACAGGATAATCCCATCCAATGTTGACTGCTCTCCATGCCCTGTTGTCAAGTGATCTTAAGAATGCAATCATTCTTGGCTTCCAGTAGTCATAATTAGATCCATCCAGAATAGGTGGTCTATTTACTGACCCTATATCTCTGTCCATGTTACAGAATTTGTATTCCCTAGATCTCACCCAGTATAAACAGGCAGGGTGCCTGCTCTGATGCCAATTGAAATTCTGTGATCAGGTATGAGATGTCCTAAGAGATGTCCCAACACTTGACAGATTTAACCAAAACTTAAATAGCAAGAAAAGTAAACAACACAGAAGTTTGTTAACCCAGTTCAGTGTATAACCACACTTACATCTGGAGGCTACCAAGCCAGGAGGAAATCCACTATAAGTAATATTAATTCTAGACTTAAACCTCTCTGTTTAATCTATCACTTAATAACTACCCAATGCAATTTCTACCTAAGTCACAACTTAGATAAGAGTACCCTACTCACTCCCCCTCAATCACACAGTGATCAAGTTTACAAGTTTAATAAAATTGAAGACATTCTTCAAACAATACAGCTTGATCTTACTTCACAGTTTCAATCAAGTCACAAATGCACTTATGCTTAAAAGCTCATCAAGTGGTACAATTAAAAACAACCTGCTATTAAAAACACTAGACACCCTATTTGGTCTTCTGAAATTCGTACTCAATTCTATGAGTTTTTGTTGCTTAAATAGGTATCTGTAATTTGGGCTTTCTGTAGGATGATCCAGCCCTAATGCACATGCAGCTTCCACCTTGAATTTAGGGTTTGTTACTTCCTAGATTCTAGGTGATTTAGGTCTTCTGTTTTAATCTGAATCTTCAATATAAAACTCCCTACAGATGCGCCTTGTTCTGTTTTTATCCATCATTAATTAATTCCAGATAACTCTCCTTAAATATCTCTGATTAGTTAGTCAATAATTAAATCTGGAAGCAGGTTTGAGATGTCTCAACATCTGTTGGGACATCCTGAAAAACTGAACTTAGTCATTTACACAATGTCCCAACATCTGGTAAGACATCCTGAAATAAGTTCATATACTCTGTTTGATAATGTCCCAACATTTGATAGGACATTCTGAACTGAATTCAATAATTCTTGTTGGTCAAAAATTCTGCCAATTCAAGACATCTACAATTTGCAAGCAAAAGCATAAGACACACAAGCCTGAAAACACCAAGAACACAGCATTCTCATTTTTCACCTCATATGCAAAACCATTCGAAACACACAGCACAAGCTTCAAACACACAAACAAACTTCACCATTGATCTCAACATGATTCACTGATCACAAACCAACCATTGAAACAGCCTGAAACCTCACATAAACCAAATACGATTTCTGCCTCTCCTTGAACAGAACTCAAGCAATCTCTCAAACCAGCCCAAATAAACTTCAAGCAAGCTTTGCAAACACTTAAGGGAGGTCAGTGGAGTTGATTGGAAGCAAGGAACTGGTCCAGAAGCTCTTGGGTTGAAAGCTTCGAATCAGGTAGCCATGGAAATTCATTTTTCCAGAACTCTTATCTCTTGTTTCTAAAATGATCTACATGCTTCCCTGAGTTCACTGAACCTTTTATTTTTGGAAATGATTGAGAAATGAGCTTGTATCGTGTTTCTGAAATTTTTGCAGGTTTTTATGTTTGATTCGTATCTTGATTTTGAGATGAAATAAATGAGATTTGTTGTTGGATTATGCTTTATTGTTGATCATTGATTGTTTCTGGAGATTTTGGCACATTTTTATGGAGTTTTGAGAGAGTTAGGTCAGAGGTCTCGCCGGAGAAGACGACCGGAAGTCTTCTCCGGCCACCTGAAGTTGATTAGGGTTAATCTGTGTCATTAATTTGAGTTTGAATGTGGAGCATTGGATGGCTTGACCAGGGTTGACCCGCGCGTGTTTGAATGGACAGGATGCATCATTAGAAACCCTAATCCTCATTAACTTAATTTAATTCAGTTTAATTAATTTAAAATGGAAATTAGCTCAGTTTGAATTGTGGCCATCAGATTGCGCGCGTAGTCAAACAAAACATCCCCAGAATCAATCTTGTCCCTTGGATGCGCATACTTCTGTTTTTATTCATTTTTATTTTCATTTTATTTCATTTGTTTTGTTCATTTATTTAAAAATAGCAAAATACATTGAAAAATTCTGAAAATTTTTATCAAACCTTTTATTAATTTTCAGAAACCAAAAATATTTTTATTTTTATTTTTTGCATAAAAAATTATTTTTAAATCATTTAAAATTTTATTTTTAATTAATTAATGAAAATTAATTAATTAAAAATACTTTTAGGTATATAAAAATCACAAAAAAATTCATGTAACATTTAAAAACATTTAGAAACATTGTCCAACTCTCAAACCAAATTTATTTTTTGTTCTTGATGCCTTTTGACAATTTTCAATGGAATTAAAATCATTTCAAGGCATTATTTTGGTTCAATCTTCAAAAATTCATTTCTGCCTAACCATTGAGAGTTGGACAATGATTCTTTTTGCATTGCATCTTGTATAGCATGTAGTTTATAGGATTAAATTGGCATGGATTGATCTTGCATTTTCAATTTGTTTGGCATTTTTCTTGACAAGGTACCCCAAAACCCTAGCAATCTTAGGAAATTCATAACTCCCATTAAGTTTAGATTTAGGTCTCCTCCTTTGGGCAGTGAGTTTGTATAGGTTTAGGGTTCCTTTGATTGAATTTTCAAATTTTTATCATGATGTTTGCTTCTGGTTTTGAATTTTGTTTTGTGCATTGATCATAAACCCTAATTTGGGCTTTCCTTTGCATCCATCTCTCATTTGCTTGCATACCATGACTTGCCATGATATTTTGTGCATTCATTTGATTCATAACACATATTAGGACATATTAGAATCATGTTTGATCATTGCATCTTTCATTTGCCATGTTGTATGTCATTTGCATTCCATAACTTTTCATGAACATTTATGGTTCTAAGCATGCTTCCCTTGCATCCATATGTTTGTATGATCATTCTAATGCCTTGCCTCATGTTTTCATCATCTCTTAGCATCATTAACATCATACTCATGCTTCTGTTTTTGATTTGCATCATCACATTTCATCTCATTTGCATTGCATTTCATTTCTTTACTAACTTTTCAGGTGGTAAGTTGTATTGAGAAGTGAATTTGCCTTCACTTCTCACAATTTCTTTTCATCTCCTTTATGCATCATTGATGCATTTTTGTATGTGTATGGGATTGAGCTTGCTCATTCTTGTTCATCTCACTTTCTTTCTTCAAGCAACTTGTCTTCTTAAGTGAAGCAAGTTGTTTTGCTTCTCTTTGCTTCATTCTCCTTTCATCTGCTTCTCACCTTGGTGGTTCCTTGAAGATTTCTTTCTTAAACCCCACAAACCCTAGGAATAACCAAGCATGATAATAATTAGGGTTTGATTAGTCCCCCACTTAGCTTTTACCTTTGTGTCTCTTTGAGTCTTCTCTTCTCATCTCATAATCAGGGACTAAACCCTAAAGGCTTTAAGGCTTTGTAATTAAGCTGATGCCTGCATCCTTCTATTAGGATGAGGTGTATAACTTTAATCCTAAGTGTTAAACCTTAATGTGTTTAAATCCCTTAATCAATTCACTTAATAACCATAAAGACATCAAGCTTGTAACTTGGGCCTTGCATTAGGGTTCTAATTCTTCCTTAATTGCTTAAGAAAGACTAACCCTAGTGTTAATGGACAAGTCCCCCTCAAGCTGTCTTACAAACCATAAAAATCACTTCTTCACCTTATCATTAACTAAAATCCACTTAATAAAGGCTTTGTTTTGTCATGAGTTTAATCCTTAATCATGGATTAAGTTGAGGAGCTTTCCTCAGCTTAAACATTCTCATCTATTATCCTTCTATTGGGATGGTGTAATGAGTCTGTTTAATCCCTGATTATGGCTTAATCTCATTACTCAACACTAAACAAAAACACCAAAAACATCTAAATAATCACAAGTAGGTTAATGATCTTAATCCTACACCATGGTGATTAAGTGTGAGATGCTGACTTCACACTTAAGGTATTCTCATTACCCCTAATCAGAGGGAAGATGTGATGAGTTTACTAACCCTTGGTTTAGGCTTAAGCTCATTAACTTATGACAAACTTTCAAAAGCAATAAAAGGCTGAAAACTCAAAAACAAACAATAATCATCTCCTTCGGGATTCTTTTCTCATCTCATTCACTCACAAACGAGAACTTGCTTCTTCCGTCTAATGCAAGACAGTTCGCACCTGAGCCAGACAGGTCATACACTTGAGCATAGACAAGCAAGCAGTTCACAAGTCAATTTACCTTTCAGTCTCTTTGGGCCGAACTACGGTGTTCTGACTTCCTCATTGCACGAGAGGATACGTAGGCATAACTTAACAGTTATCGAACAAAAGTCTCTGTATATTCCCCCTCTTTCCAGCATCATTCTTTTAGCCTCATGATCTTGAGCATTTCATTCTTGTTCTTACACTGACACTTCTCTTATATACACTACACTTCTTTTACACTGACACTTGCATTCTTTCCAGCTTTGATACACAAATTGCACTGACATTACCCCTTTTAAACACAAATATTTTGAGCGTGGATCCCGTCGAGTACGACGGACAATCTGGGTGCTAATACCTTCCTAGGTTGTAACCAACCCCCTTTCTCAGTCTCTCTGGTCCGCAACCGTCTTATCCATATCTTTCTAGGTTTTTGCAGCATTACCTTTCCTCCGGGATAAAAATGCCTAGCTGGCGACTCTATTCATTCCTTCCTCTTTCGCCGACCATTCGCGTCTGTACCCCTTCTGGCCTGAGGTGTCATTTGGTGGGAGCGACACACACACAAGTAAATCACACAATAGTCCTAGGTTTAGAGGCTTGCATGAAGTTTAAAGGAAAGTACCCTTCCCCTGAAGTTTAGTTGGTTCATCCTGTCCTACAAAAGTAACCAGGTTCTAAGGGATCTCAATATCATTGATCCTTCTCAAGGTTTGTTGTTCAGTAGGCAACTTACTTGCCAACCAAAATCCCCCAAGATTAGGATCTCAATGAGTGTAGCATCGAGTATCAACCAACTTTAGACTTCTCCAAAGCCGGCTATCTCACTATCTTCTAAAGGCCAAGATGGGTCAATTAAGATTCTAAAGGGTAGTAGTGTTAATGACAACGTATGGCAACCCCATATTATCCTTAACTTACTTAAGGAACATAAGCACCAACCAAGAAGTCACACTAACTATGGCCACTAGATCAACCATATCGGTATACGCTGTACAATTTCCTTGGTCTATTGCCATTTACCTAAGGTACACTAGATCCGGGTTAGGATCTTTCACACAGTAACCCCACAACAATCCCTTAAATATAAAGCAAGCAAAGCAAACAAGTAAGTGATCCTAATTCCTAAGGTAACCCCTCTTTAAGTACTCCCCAGCAGAGTCTCCAGTTCTGTAACACGGTGGGAGAACTGACTTTTTATTTATGTTGCGGATAGCAAGAGTCGCCACCGACTTTTATTTTATCTAATAGGAAAGGGTATAAAAGAACAGGAAATACCTTTTAAAAAAAATTCTAAGTTCGGGGGGTAGGTTATATAAAGGGAAGGTGTAAGCACCTTTTATATCCATGGTTATCCATGGGCTCTTAGTTACTTAGCTCACTTATTTGTTTGAAAAATGTGTAGTGTGTGTTTAGAAATTTTCATAAGTCCTTGTAATGATCCTCGTATGGATGTATACAAAGCTTTTAAGTTTGAAAATTGTTTTAAAAGTGGGGTGTGAATAAGAATTTTGAAATTTTGAGCAAATAACTAAGAACTACCTACCCTATATTGGTCTTTCATATTCTTTTATTTCCTTTCAAGGGTAAGACTGTCCCTACTATTAAGGAGTAGGTAGTCATTACCTTGTATTTTGTTAAGGGACAGGCATAGGGTCATCGTATGGTCAATGACGACAACTTATAGGGGTATCTTTAGCAATTCGTAGGGACTGTCATCATTTTTATCGAAGGGACAAGATCATTATATCGTAGGCAACCTCGGAGGGACTATGATCTTTTAATCTGGAAGGGACTATGATGATTTATTTGTTAAGGGACTTTGCTTTTAAAGACACCCCCACTTTCGAGGGACATGATAATTTGTTTTAAGGCAACTGAGAGGGGTAACCCTAGGAGGTGCAGATGGCGATCATAGAACGATCAACTTACGTGTGTGAATTATTATTTTCAGATATTTATCTTGAATTTAATTTTCTAAGTCATTTTATTTCAATTATTTCTTTTCACATCCTAGGTTTACTAACCACGCAATTATAGAAATTTAAAAGCGGAAAGAAAGATCCTACGTTATTACATTAGGGGAGGGGTACATTAGTCCTTTTAAAGGGATTGCGGAAAAATTAAAATACGGAAAATTAAACCTAATTAACTATTACATAGGAGGAACAATTACATAATCGAAAATAAAAGAGAAAATATAAGTTATCAATACTATAAGAAAATAACTAAATAAAATCAAACTTAAGAAAAATAATTAATCGTTTTTTAGAAAAATCGGGGTTCATTTAGAAAAATAGGGTTTTTTATAGAAAAATTAGGATTTTTAAGAGAATTAGGGTTTATTTAGCAAAATCTTAACCTAATTACTAATTAATTTAAAAATTAATAAAAACTAATTTATATAAGAAAACTATTATTATTAGTATTTATTAATATAAAAAATCAAATAATTCATATATATATATATATATATATATATATATATATATATATATATATATATATATATATATAAAGAAAAAAGAAATAGTGAAATTGTATTTCTTAAGAAAATATTTGTGGAGAATTAATCTAGTAGTTAATTGTTAATTGATTTTAATTCATTGTTGTTTAAGAAATTAATTAAAGAAATAATAAACAAAGAAACTAAGAAAAAAGAAAACAAACACACAAAACAAAGGGACCTGGGAATTGAACCCAGACCCTGAAGATCCAAGGAATAAGCGCTCAACCAGCTGAGCTATGTCAAACGCGTGTTAATCTTGTGAAACAAAAACAACATAAGCGATATCAAATATTTAAAATCCTGAACGCGCCAAACACCTTCTTCAACCTTCACTCGTTCGTTTAGCTTTTAGTGACACTTTGTCCATCACAAAAGGCTATAGTGACAGATCTTCTTCATCATAATAAGTCCTGCAAGGTTGAACATCAAAAATACAAGCAATAAATAAATTCTAATGACCCATATCGATCAAGGTTAGTCCATTAAGTCCAAATATCTCATTAATTTGATCTGAAATAGCTTTTTTAGGGAGTCCCCAATTCACGATTTCAAGAACCCTAAACATGGCAGTTTATGCATTTGGCCATGGAGCTTCATAAAAATCATAGAAAGTATCTAAGCTTCAAGTCAAACACAAATCAATGGTTAGAATTAGCTTATAACACACAAAAACATGAAATCGAAAAAAATCACAAAGACATGAAAAAAACGGTTCAGGTTATGCATTTTGGAATGATGTTGGTGCTGTTGATGATTGGGACATATTCAATGATCATCATATAATGAATTCAAACCTTTAAAATGCCTTGCAATTGCCTCCAACTCCAAAACCGAATGTGGCTTTTCTTTGAAGATTTTTGGTTTGAAAATGTGCCTCTTGCTCTGAAAAGTTCGTGTCCCTTGCTTGCATTAGGTTTGTGTATGTATATTGAAGGGAATTAGGTCAAATTATGGGTCTTGGAAGCATGGATTTGTGTTGCTTGGAACTGAAGAAATCTCATCACCATAATTGTTCAAAAATCAAATATCCCCCTTCTATATTGATCTTGCACGAATTTGGATGATTGCAATCATCTTAAATATCATATATTTGATCCTAAAATAAGTTATGAGATCAAATATTTGATTTTCATATTCGATTTCTATTAACATTGAATTTTAACAATTAAAATCCAAAATAATATAAAATAAATTATAAAAATCAAAATGAATGGTCATTGGGTCGTGCATGACTTCATCTTCAAGTTTGGGTTGCAACTTTATAGGCCCATTTGGAAAAAATTGAAGTTATGGTCTTTTATGCTTCATACACCACTTAAAAATCATCCAACTTTGACAATGCATAACTTCCTCAACTTTGATGATATGAAGGTGTTTTAGGAATTTTTAGAAATCTTATAGTGTCCTCTAACTAACATTTTTGGTCCCATGTCCATATCTTTTACCATTTTCAAATTATGAGCTTTGGAAAAAGTTGACTTTTTGTTGACTTTCAAAAGGACCTATAATGTTTTAGCTCAAACCTTCCAAATGAAGCTTTTTTAGGCTTGGCATGTGAGACACAAAGTTGCATAGAATTAAATTTCCTTCAAAATGAGCTTTGGATGGGAAATGTTTGATGAAGTATGTGAAAGTTATGGCTGGTCAAAGTTCAATTGACTTTTACTATGAAACCCTAATTTAGAAACTTCTTGATTCTTGATGATCTGAGGTTTCTTTTATGAATCATGATAAACCCTTGATCAAATGATGAATTTCACCTTATAATCTTGATGTTGACCTCAGTTGACTTTTTTTACTAAGTTAACTGATTTTCAGGTATCTAAACATCTAACTTACCAAACTTGTTGGGAAAGCTTTGTGATTGACATGGGGATTCTTTAAGGTATATGGGATGTCATGAAGTCCACTTGAGGTCTTGGAAGTCCACTTTTATTGGTGAAATTAAAACCCTAGTTCTAAGATCCATTGTTTAGGATGAGGCTTTGTTTGATGAAACCTTCAATCCTTTTGACCAGTTGTAAATCTTGTGACCATTGAGAGACCTCTTTGTATATTTTTGCCTAGAAATTATCCATCTAAACTTTTGTTGTATTTTACAGTGGACACTGGTTGTTGGTTTTCATTAATCCTACAAAAGAAGTGGTCTATTATATGAATTCATTGGAGCAAGATTGGTCAACATATCCGAGTATGAAGGAAGTGGTTGATACGTAAGTGAGATTGTTCAAAATATTCGTGTGTATTTGTATATTTAATTATTTCTGTGAGATTGTTCTAAATTTACGTTTTTCTTTTATAGATCTATACTAGTATATCAAGCACAAAGAGATGCTCAAGTAGCACGGGCTAAAGCAAGCACTATTCCATGGGTACAAGTGCAGGTATATTAATTTTTACAATGTTTCTTATTAGTGATGCTACTTGATAACACAAAACAACTATATATTAATTCTTATTTGTTTGTCTATGTGTAGTGTCCTCAAATGAAAAATGGCATAAACCGCGGGTATTACATTTTGAGGTTTATGAGAGAAATCCTTCAATTGGATCGATTAGAGATTCCTATTCAGATATGCATGGATTTATAACTTAGGATTTATTTTAATATTTATCGGATATGTCATAATTTATTATTTTAAACTAACTAATGTATATTTTGTTTTGTTATGTAGTACTTTGATGAATACGCGTGTTCTCATTACACACCCTCAAAAGTGGGTGAAATTATGGAGGAATTGTGCGAATATCCAATTAATAAAAAATAAATTAAGGTATAGGATTATGAGATTATGTGAATGTTATTGACTTCTGGTTTATGTAAATGACTTGAATTGTATAGTTTTAGATTGAAATGGTATTAGTGGTATTAGTGAAATGGTATTAGTTTTGAGATGTAAATGACTTGAATTGTATAGTTTTGGATTGAAATGATTTATAATGGTATTTATGGTTATACAAGTTTATTGAAATGTGAATTATACAGGTTTATTGAAATGGATTGAATTATATAGGTTTCTGCATAAAAAAATGGTTAAAATGGGATTTTTTTTAAAAATCATTAAAATTATATGTATAGAAAAGACAACTCTTTTGAGAAAAAGTGTTGCCTATAGTCCACAAAAGAAAGCGTTTTTTCTAAAAAGCGCTCTCTAAGGTATAGAAAAAAATTCATTAAAATTATAGGTATACGTTAGAGAGCGCTTTCAAAAGTGTTGTCTAAAGGGGGACAAAAGAAAGCGCTTTATCCTCAAAAAGCGCTCTCTAAAGGTATATAAAAAAATTCATTAAAATTTTATATGTATACATTAGACATCGCTTTTAAAATCGTTGTCTAAGGGCCCATTTTAGAGAACACCTTTTCAGAAAAAAGTGCTACTAAAGGCAAACTTTAGAAAGCTGTAACACCCAAATTCAACCCGATAATTATTAACGAAAATCAGAGTATAAAATTTCCCAACATACATGGGATATCACATTTTCAACTTAAACCAAATAACATAAACTTCTTTAATAATAAAGCTTCGAAAACAACGCAGCGAATTCATCAAAATTATAACTTTAAAACAATTTCTAAGTATTTTTTCAACATCAAATACTTTAACATGGTTTTCAAATAGAAACAACTGAAACAAGTTTATCAATAAAATCCAACATAAAACAAGACATGCGTTCATCCTCCCGAAGTGCTTCGTCTCAGAGTGACAAACATCAACTCAAAGGTACTAAGTACTCGACTCTTTGTTATCTGCATGTTACCAACAAAAGGAAACATTCAAACAGAATGGGTGAGATATCTAATATTATAATAAAGCATATGATAAGTAACATATTAAATTAGATCACCAAAACCACCACTTCAAAACGTCACAAACAACTTAAAAACGAACAAAAATTTCAACGCAACAACATAACATACGATTTGATATGCAACTTAAACTAATGCGATGCATGTGGTACCAATGGAGCAAAACTCCCAAATTAGAATCATGCCAATTAATAGAGGCGTAAATACAAGGCATAAGCCTTCAACTTTATATTGCCAAATCCAGGCCAACTTACCGAGCAATCAGCTCCAACTTGAATTATGATATGTTATGCGACTCAACATGATTATCAACCGACAACAACTACAACAACATAACAATATAAGAAAATAACAACATTCAACTTTGACCAAATCCTTACAACTCATAAACTTTTCCACTTATAAGGCACTGCAACATTAACAATGAACAACAACTTTCAACTTATAACCAACAACACAACACAACTGCAACAAAGTATACCACACTCCTATCTAACAATCCTGACTAAACTGATTAATTGCACTAATTAATTCATTATGTTATTACTACTTGTTATTAATTTGTTAACATGCTTCCATTAACTCATTGCATCATTGTACTATGGAATTTATCAACACCTGCTACTAATACGACCTCACTGTTATTTAATTTTCTTCCTCCCAATCATCACAAAATTATTTATTAATTATATGTCACTTAATCAACATTCCTACTGCTACTTCAATTGGTATTTTTTAGCTTAATTATACTATTGTATTACTTAAGGCTAAACTAACATGACAAACATAGCAGACAACACAACACAGAACCCAAAATAACACTTTTTGCCTCCCAGACCCGTGTAACCATCATCACATCTGGGTGCCACTGTCACACACGTGAGATCGTCCTAGGGAGGTGACGATCGTCACACATCCCTGACGGACGTCAAGCAAATGGGACGGTCGTCCCACATCCAAAACCTACAGCTTCTTCTTTGTTTCGCTCGTTCTCGATCTGCAACCTATTCACGATTTCATCTCAGACCAAATTCCAGTTACTCCATCACACGATTCACAACAACTCAACTCAGTCACAACCCTCTTAATCATCTACACAACTTATTCATCACAAACAACTTACTATTCAAACAATTTACTAACCAAAAACAACTTAATTATCAGAATAACCTATTTCTCCACTCAAAACACCAATTCACAGGAATCACAACAATTAACATAAATGATTTCTAATGCCCAATTCCATACATATTTATCATATAAACCCGATTATACGATTAGAACCCCACCCTTACCTTTGAATTGAAGACGACTCTAACACTTTTCGATCGGAACCTAGCTTTTGCCTCTCCTATGCACTTCACATAACTTCCTCTTTTCCAACATCTGGTCCTTGTTACTGCTAACCTAATTTGCCTAATACCACTTAATTTATGGTTTTAGTTTAATTAGACTTAATCATTCTAATTCAATTGGTCCTAAAATAGCACCCCCGCCTTTTCTACTCTCACACCACAACTAAGCCTACTTACTAATATTGTTATCTCAATAATAATTCTATTATTAGTTCGACTTAATTAACTCGACCAACCCAACCACGACTTAACCGTCAACGTAGTTAATCCAACTTAATCCAAATAATAACAATGCAACTTAAATCAACTTAATTCAAATCAACATATAAACTTCAATGAAAACCCAAACCAAACATACCACAATATTTGATTATACAAATAATTAAATAATCAGGGCGTTAAAACTCTCCCCCACTTAGAAAATTTCCGTCCTCGCAAATATTCCCTTGTTCAAACAACTTGGGATAAGATTCCCGCATCTTGCTTTCCAACTCCCATGTCATGATTTCTCCGGCCGCTCCCAACCAGACCACTTTCTCCAACACTATATATTTGCCTCTTAGAGTCTTCATCTCACTATCCGTGATTCGTACAAGCATTGTCTCAACATTAAGATTATCCTATACTTGCACATCATCCATACTAATCACATGAGATGGATCTGAAATGTACTTCCAAAGTTGCGACACGTGAATCACATCATGCAAATTTGACAGATTAGGCGATAAAGCCACTCTATAAGCAACATTCCCTACTTTGTCTGAAATCTGATATAGAGCAATAAAACAAGGAGTAAGCTTCTTAGACTTCAACATATGACCAACACCGGTTACAGGCGTAACTCTCAAAACACATGATCACCAGCTTGGAATTCCAAATCCTTTCTTCGCTTGTCATGATAACTCTTTTGCTGACTTTGAGAAGTTTTCATCTTCTCTCGAATCAACTTCACTTTCTTAGTAGTCTCTCGAATAATCTCGGGTCCAAGCACTACACTTTCTCCAGATTCATGCAAACACAAAAGAGTTCTACATCTCCGACCATACAACGCTTCAAAAGGTGCCATCCTAATACTAGAATGGTAACTGTTTTTATAAATGAATTCTACCAAAGGAAGATGAGTATACCACGAACCTCCTTGTTCAAGAACACACGCTCTCAGTAAATCCTCTAGCGACTAAATAGTTATCTTAGTCTAACCATCTGTCTGAGGATGATACGCTGAACTCAACCTCAACTTAGAACCCAACGCCTCTTTCAAAATCTTCCAAAACTCAGAGGTAAACCTTGGATTTCTATCCGACACAATACACAAGGGCACACCATGCAAATTAACAATAACGCGAGTATAATTCTCTGCCAACTTAGCAATTGGAAAACTGATGTTAATAAGAATAAAATGATCCGACTTAGTTAGCCTATCAACAATCACCCAAATCGAATCATGCCCTCTCGAAGTATTAGGAAATCTCGTCACAAAGTGCATTGAAATGCTATCCTATTTCCATTATGGAACTTCTAATGGTTGCATCAACCCTGCAGGCTTCTGATATTCAACTTTCAACTTCTAACATGTTAAACATGCATACACAAAACGCGATACGTCATTCTTCATCCCTGACCACCAAAACAAATTCTTCAAATTATGATACATCTTTGTAGCACCTGGATGAATACACAAATTACTTCTATGACTCTCTTCAAGAATCATTCTCTTCATCTCCATATCATCAGGAATAAAAATTAGATCACGGAACCTCAACACACCTTACGCATCCAACTTGAAATCACTACTCTCAGGCTGATCGATTTCCACCATCGAATCTACCAACTTCACATCTAACTTCTGAGCCTCTTTAATATTATCTAGAAAATCATTATTAATCTTCAAAAAATTCCCAACATAACACTCTTCGGTGTTACTTCAAAAATTAGACTCATATCTCTGAACTGTTCAATTAGTTCCAACTCTTTAACCATCATCGCCGACATATGCAACGTTTTCTAACTTAAAGCATCACCTACAACATTAGCTTTACCTGGATGATAGTTCAAACCAAAATCACAATCCTTTAATAATTTCAACCATCTTCGTTGCCTCATATTCAACTCATTCTGATCAAACAAATACTTTAAACTCTTATGGTCACTAAACACTTCAAATCTAGCACCATAAAGATAATGCCTCCAAATCTTCAGCATAAAAACAACTGCAGCGAGTTCCAAATCATTTGTAGGATAGTTCTTTCTATGAGTTCTCAACTGTCTCGACGCATAAGCAACCACCTTATTATTCTACATAAGCACACCTCATAAACCCATCATAGAAGCGTCACAATAGACCATAAACGGTTCCCCTACATTCGACAATGTCAAAACCGGAGCCGACGTCAACCTTTTCTTCAATTTGGTAAAACTTTGTTCACATTGAATGTACCACACAAAAGCCTTACTCTTACAAGTCAACTTAGTCAACGGAAGTGCCAACTTAGAAAAACCTTCGATAAACCTCTTATAGTAACCAGCTAGACCCATGAAACTTCTAATCTCAGTAACTGACTTTGGAGTCTCCCACTGCAACACAACATCAAATTTAGATGGATCCACATGAATTCCACTTCTTGAAATGACATGCCCAAGGAAACTAACTTCCCTTAACCAAAATTCACACTTAGATAACGTCGCATACAACTTCTCTTTCAAAACATGCAATACCAGCTTCAAGTGTTCTACATGCTCTTCTTCCGACTTAGAGTAGATCAAGATGTCATCAATGAACACCACCATGAAACAATCCAAATAGGTATGAAAGATACAGTTCATGTATTCCATAAATACTCCCGACGCATTAGTAACACCAAATGGCATCATCGAATACTCGTAATGGCCATAACGTGTTCTGAACACCGTCTTCTGAATATCCTCATCTTTCACCTTATCTGATGATAGCTTGATCTCAAATCGATATTGCTAAACACAGAAGCACCTACCAACTGATCCATCAAATCATCTATTCTTGGAAGCGGATACTTGTTCTTAATCGCCACTTTATTCAACTGCCTATAATCAACACAAAGTCTCATACTTCCATCTTTCTTCTTCACTAACAACACTGGAACCCCACAGTGATAAACTAGGTCTCACAAACTTCTTCTCAAGTATCTCATCTACTGGTTCTTCAATTCCGACAATTCAGATGCAGACATCATGTACAACTCCATATACACAGGTCTAATACCAAGTACGAGATCAATCACAAATTCAACTTCTCTCTCTGGTGGTACATCAGGAATTTCTTCAGGGAAAACTTCAGGAAATTCCTGCACCACCTGCAACTCTCCAATCTTGTCTTTGCTCTCAATAGACAATGTCGCCATCAATGAAAACATTTGAGCTTCTTCCTTCATTAACTGTTGCAACTCTCTAAAATACAACAAACCAACTCCTTCCTCTTCAGGAGTAGAAAACCTCACTGACTATAACAATTGATATGAACATAGTTGTACTCTAACCAGTTCATCCAGAAAATCACGTTCATTCCGGTTAACGGCAAACACACCAAATCAACAACAAAGTCTCTATCAAATATAAACAACAAACACCTTATACACACAAGAAAAGTAGTTACCGGTCCATTGGAAGGAATATCTATGATTATTTCTCCATTCATAGCAGACAACTTAAGACCCAATGTTTTAACATAATCAACAACAATAAAACAATGTGTTGCACCCGTATCAATAATTGTAATTAAAGGAGTACTATTAATGAAACATGTACCTCAGATGAGTCTGTCCTCATTAGTTGTTTGAGTCCCAACCAATGTGAATACCTTTCTCGTCTGCGCCTTCTTTGGCTTCTCACACTAACTACCAATGTGTCCTTCTTCACCATAATTGAAGCAGACCATCTCCTTACGCTTGCATTCAGATATTGCATGCCCAGTTTTACCACAACGAAAACACCTCTTTGCCTCAGCAGTACACACATTACTCTTGTGACCAGATTTTCCACATTTGAAACAAACAATACTAGCAGGAGCATCTCCCCCACTAGTTCTCTTACCATCAGCCACTTTATGTTTATCCTTCCCAGCTGGAGCATCATAAGCCTTGCCACGACTCTGATGGTGCTTGCCTTTCCTCTCATTAATGATCTTATAATGAGCATTGTTATCCTCTTCATAGATCCTGCAACTATCAACCAAATCGGCGAAGACATGAATCTTATGATATCCAACATCCTTCTTAATCTCGGGACACAACTCATTCTCAAACTTGATTCACTTCCAAAATTCATCATTCATTTCATTGTAGTGCAGATAAAACTTTGCCAATTCCACAAACTTCGCAGCATAGTCCGTAACCGACATGTTACCTTGCTTCAGCTTGAGAAATTTAATCTCTTTCTTTCCACGTATATCCTCCGGGTAATACTTGTAAACACCCAAAATTTTCCCTCACCCATTCACACCATGGCTTGTGATCATTTCATATGCATAAACTCAATCATAGCATCCCATATCACAATTTTTGATTCACTGCATAGATTCTAAGTCATCTACATCTAGGGTTTGTGATCTGAGCAATCCAAGAGCTTCTTGAGCCACTCCAAAGGTCATTAATCACTTCAAAGGGGTCCATATGTGTTCAAGCATCATATTATGTCCTCTCAAAGTCAATAATGTCAAAAAATCACAAGAACTGAGAATGGTATGGAAGCAGAGCCAGGCTTGACTGCACAGGTGACCTAAAATTAGGGTTTTGGTTTCAGAGGCCATAACTCCAATTTTTTTGGTCATTCTTGTTTCTATTGGTCTCTATATGGTATGGGGAGTATGCATATCAATTTTCATGAAGAAATTCCTTGGGGAAGTCATCTGATCAAGAATTGACTTTTCAAGCAAGTCAGTGCAAAATCAGGGCATCTGAGGCCCCCAGTGACCCAACCAAAGGGTGTTCTTCATCATTTTGATTGTGTATGATCTTTATTTGATCATAGAAGATGTTGGAAGTTCACAAAATTGGAGAATTTCAAGTCTTTTGCAAAGTTGACTTTTTGGGAAAGTTTGACTTTTAATGAAATTGCCATTTTAGGCAACTTTTTCAACCTTTACTTTTTGATTCAAAAAAGCTTCAAATGGAAAAACTTTGGTCATGAAAGTTGTAGAATAGATCTTTCCCTTTTCAAAAAGTACAAGAACATGACCTAATTCATTTTGGATCAAAAGTTATGGCCTTGCAAAGTTGAGCAAAATCATTAAAAATTCACTTTTGCACCAAATGGAAAACTTGCAATTTCTCATGGCAAGCCTTTATGTGACTCCAACATGACCTCTAATCATCATACCAATGCTACACATGACCTAAAATCAGATTTGGCCCAAGGGATTTCTCATTCATTTGCCTTGATTTTCACATTTTCATAAGTCATTTTACATGGAGATGCAAAGAGGGATTTTTGGCAAAATCATCTTCAAAGGAGTTATATGATCACTAGTTGGTTTCTATGCATTGTCATGATCTAATGAGGCATTCCACATCAAAAATCCAGCAAGAGTTCTCACATTCACATGGCCAAAATCATGAGATAACACAAGTGGGCAAGTTGCAAAATCTCTCTCAACTCATGATCCAAATGCAGCAGACTTTCACAAGCAATCCAAGGGTCATCCTTGACTCAAGCTGAAGCAAGACAAGCCCTTAGACTACTGCTGCCATAGCCCATGCTGCAAGTACAAATCAGCTTGACTTTTTGGCCAAAACCCCCATACTCTTGGAATAGTGATCAGCAGCCTCTACTGACCTGCTCCACAGGCTACTCACACATCATGGGAGTGTTATAACAACTCATTGGCCATTGAAACAAGACAACACAGCCCTCACCAAAATCTGTCAAAAACTCTTCTTCTTCGAATCTCTCTCTACAGCCATCAAACACTCATTTTCTCTTCACCAACAAATCATACATACTCCAAAGAACCATAATCCACCATTAAAACAGCTTGAAACCCTCTAGAACACAGCTGTGAAATCTGCTACACCAGAGCTCATCTTCACGAACCAGCCATCAACAAGAGTTCTAAGGCATTCCATTGAGTTCAAAAGGGCCAAGGGAGTTCATTTGCACAAGTGGGAGGTTCTGGAAACTCACTATTGAAGCTTTCCAGCTCAGGTATGGCCAAGAACACTTTTTCACAGAGCTTGTTTTTCTTGTTATAAAATGAAAGTGTATGTTGTGCTGATCATAATGATGTCCTTGGATTTGAAAATAGTGAAGAAATGATCATTTTATGCCTCTCTGAAATTTTGCCCGTGAATGAGTTTGAGCTTGTTCCTCTTTGTTCATAGTTGATAAATGGTTTTTAAGGATGGATTTAGGTTTAGTTTGGGGAGGGGAAGGTTTCTGGGCATTTAATTTGACTTGGGGTAGCCTGTAGAGGAAGCTAGGGTTTGGGCCCTGCCGGAGAAGACGACCGGAGCTCATCTCCGATCGCCTGAGGTTGATTAGGGTTAAGCCTGATTAATTACGCAACTTTAAATTTTGTCCCTAGGATGTTGCTTCCCGTGCGCTTGTGAATGGCCCAGATGATTCATTATGCCCTAATCCTGATTAATTAAGTAAATCTTAATTAATTAAACCAACTTTAAACCTCAGCCATCATATTGCGCGCGTTTAAGAACTTTGAACCTTGGCCTTGGATTTTGATTACTCCCAGTCTTGTTGACTTGCACGCACAGCCTCTGGATCTCTCAACTTTCCATCTGAGCCACTCATACTGCATACTTTGCATTTTTATTTCATTTTCTTTATATTTTATTTCTCATATTTATTAAAAATAGCAAAATATATTTAAAAATTATGAAAATTCTTATCAAGGTTTTCATTAATTTTTGAAACACAAAAACATTTTTATTTTCATTTTTTGCATTAAAAAATATTTTTAAATCATTTAAAAGTTTATTTTTAATTAATTAATGAGAATTAATTAATTAAAAATACTTTTAGGTATTTAAAAATCACCAAAAATTCATGAAACATTTAAAACCATTTAGAAACATTGTCCAACCCTCAAACCAAATTTCTTTTTTGATCTTGATGCATTTTGACAAATTTCCATGGAATTAATTTCATTTTTAAGCATTATTTTGATCTAATGTTCAAAAAATCATTTCTGCCTAGTCTTTAAGAGTTGGACTTTGATTCTTTTTGCATTGTGTTTTGCATATCATGTAGTTTGAAAGATTAAATTGGCATGATTTGATCTTTCATTTTCATTTTGTTTGACATTTTTCTTGTTAAGGTACCCTAAAACCCTAGAAAACTTAGGAAATTCATAACCCTAATTAGGTTAAGAGTTAGAACCCCTCCTTTGGGCAGTGAGTTTGTGTAGGGTTAGGGTTCCTTGGAATGCATTTTCAATTTTTTATCTTGATGTTTGCTTCTGATTTTGGTTTTTGTTTGGTGTATTGATCATAAACCCTAATTTGGGCTTCCATATGCATCCATCTTGCATTTGCTTGCATACCTTGACTTGCCATAGCATTTTGTGCATCCATTTGATTCATTTGACATCTTAAGACATATTAGAAGCATGTTTTATCATTACATCTTGCATTTTCCATGTTGTATGCCATTTGCACTTCATAACTTTTCATGTATGTTCATGGTTCTAAGCTTGCTTCATTTGCATCCATAAGTTTGTATGATCACCCCCATGTTTTGTTTCATGTTTGCATCATCTCATAGCATCATTAACATCATGTATGTGCTTCTGGTTTTGATTTGCATCATGCCATTCCATCCCATTTTTGCATTGCATTGCATTTCTTTCACTAACTTTTCAGGTGGTAAGTTACTTTGAGAAGTGAATTTGCCTTCACTTCTCACAACTTCTTTTCATCTCTTTTATGCATCCTTGCTGCATTTTGTTATATGTTTGAGATTGAGCTTGCTCATTCTTCTTCTTCCTACTTTCTTTCCTCAAGTGACTTGACTTCTTGAATAAAGCAAGTTGCTTTGCTTCTCTTTGCTCCTTTCATCTGCTTCCTGGTGGTTCCTCTGAAGATTTCCCTTGTAAACCTCACAAAACTTAGGAACAACCAAGCATGACAATGATTAGGGTTTTGATTAGTCTCCCCACTTAGTTTTTACCTTTGTGTCTCATTGAGTCTTCTCTTCTCATCTCATAATCAGGAACTAAACCCTAAAGGCTTTAAGGCTTTGTGATTAAGCTTATGCCTGCATCCTTCTATTAGGATGGAGTGTATAAATTTAATCCTAAGTGTTAAACCCTTAATGTGTTTAAATCCTTTAATCAATCCATCTAATAATCACCAAGACATCAAGCTTGTAACTTGGGCCTTGCTTTAGGGTTCTAATTCTTCCTTAATTGGTTAAGAAGGACTAACCCTAGTGTTAATGGACAAGTCCCCCTCAAGTTGTCTTACAAACCCTAAAACTCACTTCTTCATCATATCATTAACTAAAATCCACTTAATAAAGGCTTTGTTTTGTCATGAGTTTAATCCCTAATCATGGATTAAGTTGAGGAGCTTTCCTCAGCTTAAACACTATCATCTATTATCCTTCTATTAGGATGGTGTAATGAGTCTGTTTAATCCCTAATTATGGCTTAATCTCATTACTTAACACTAAACAAAAACACCAAAAACATCCAAATAATCACAAGTAGGTTGATGATCTTAATCCTACACCAAAGGTGATTAAGTGTGAGATGCTGACTTCACACTTAAGGTATTCTCATTACCCCTAATCAGAGGGATGATGTGATGAGTTTACTAATCCATTGGTTTAGGCTTAAGCTCATTAACTTATGACAAACTTCCAAAAAGCAATAAAAGACTGAAAACACAAAAAACAAACAATAATCGTCTCCTTCGGGATTCTTTTCTCATCTCATTCACTCATAAACGAGAACTCGCTTCTTCCGTCTAATGCAAGACAGTTTGCACCTGAGCCAGACAGGTCATACAATTGAGCATAGGCAAGTAAGCAGTTCATAAGTCAATTCATCTTTCAGTCTCTTTGGGTCGAACTACGGTGTTCTGACTTCCTCATTGCACGAGAGGATACGTAGGCATAACTTAACAGTTATCGAACAAAAGTCTCTGTATATTCCCCCTCCTTCCAGTTTCATTCTTTTAAGCCTCATGATCTTGAGCATCTCATTCTCTGTTCTTACACTGACACTTTCATACTTCATATCACTTATACACTATACACTGACACCTGTACACCCTTTTCCAGCCATCATATACACAAATTGCACTGACACTACCCCTTTAAAACACAAATCTTTTAAGCGTGGATCCCGTCGAGTACGGCGGACAATCTGGGTGCTAATACCTTCCCAGGTTGTAACCAACCCCCTTTCTCAGACTCTCTGGTTCGCAACCGTCTTATCCATATCTTTCTAGGTCTATGCAGCATTACCTTTCCTTCGGGATAAAAATGCCTAGCTGGCGACTCTATTCATTCCTTGTGAGTCCACTCCTGTGTTTTCTCACATCCTCCTTTCGCCGACCGTTCGCGTCTGTACCCTTTTTGACCCGGCTTCATTTAGTGGGAGCGACAGCTTGGCGACTCTGCTGGGGACCCTTATACTGTAACCAGGGCTTCTGGTTCTTTTTGTGGGTTCCTCCTAGCGCTTGATTGATTTGTGTATACTGGGGTGTTATGTGCTATTTGTGCTTGTATTTGTATTTATTTTTGCTTTATGTACAGTTGTTTTATTGCTTTCTTTATAGCTTTACATATATCATACTGTCATACTGTGCTGGCTGGATCTGTTTTGTTGCTTTGGTGGGTGGGTGTTCTATTGAGAGTTGAGGTCCTATACCTGGGACCTGAGTGACACCTAGGCTAGAGTGGTTCATGTTCTTTCCCATTCCATTTCGGTCTGGTGCGGGAATATGAAACACAGTTCAGATATGGGTTACTTCTTGAGAACTCTGTGCTACAGATTTCCTGTAGTGCTAGAGCTATCTGGGAAGCCTGCTAAGTCTGGATGACCTTTAGTACTGACCTTCAGAAACTGAGGTGAATTAGAGGAGGATCCTTTATGGTTATTGTAAACACTGTACCTATGGGTTAGAAGTGTTTACACTTCTCATAACTTATCCAAGTCTGAGGATCTTTGTTTTAGAACACTACCTGTGAGGGGGTTGGGCTGTTTACAGGTTTGCAGGTACCCTTGACCTCAACATACCCTGTTACTTTGTTTGATTAAGAGTACTCCACTTTGGATAGTTCTTGTGATTTAACCCAGGACATGTGACTCTTTATTTGAGTCCCCCACCTTGGTTACTGGACTTATGGACCTCCATCTGGATTTCTTGAACATATATGGACCTGTACCAAGGCAGTTAATCAGATCCAGCTTGATCACAAACCCTTGCATATCATTTGCATACTCATCATCTGCATCATTTAACATTTGCTTATTTGTTTTTCAGGGTATCCATACTATATTTTGGCTTGGTTTTGACCCCTTTATCTGCATAGACCTATCTTCATCAGTACTTACTTCAGCTATCAGCTACCTGCTTCAGTCACCTGCATCATCAGTCTCAGTCTGACAGTGGCCCATCTTCTAGCATCAGTCATCATCATCAGCATCTGTTCTTCGGCAACATGCCACCCAAGAAGAGAAATATCTCCTACCATTTCTTTGAGCCTGAGTTGGCTAGCATCAGGAAGGTCCAGGCCCTGATTACTCCAGACCATATACCACTATTCAGAGAACATTATGGAGGAATCCTTGATGTGGTTATGGATTTGGACCCTTCACAGAGGAGCTTAATTCATACTTGCCTGCAGTTCTATGATCCCCCTCTCAGGTGCTTCACCTTTCAGGATTTTCAGTTGGGACCTTTATTAGAGGAGTATTCATCATTGGTTGGTGTACCTATCAGGGGTGGAGTCCCCTTCAACCCTGAGATGGCTTTTCCTAGTAATGAAGAAGTAGCAAAGGCATTATATCTGGAACCAGTTCTGATTGGGCAGAATATGACTACCAAGGCTGGAATCTCTGGTCTACATTTGAATTTCTTGATCTCTCAGGCTATTCTGAAGGCCTCCTTGGGGGAGTGGAAGGCAGTCTGTGCATTATTGGCCCTTAGCATATATGGGGTTATATTATTTGCAGATGAGCCTAAGTTTGTAAGCAAGAATGCAATCCATCTTTTCAACCTGAGGAACCCAGTACCCACCTTACTGGGAGATTTCTACTACTCTGTTCACCAAAGGAATGAAAAGCAAAGGGGAAGATTAGTGAGATGTTGTGCTCCTTTGTTCCATACTTGGCTGCTCAAACATTTGCCAAAGACTGATGCATTCTTGAACCCCCACCAGCAAAAGAATTGGGCTAGGAGGCTTGTTGCTTTAACCTCAGATGACATCAGGTGGTGCACTCAGAGCACCAAGGGCAGATACATCATTACTAGTTGTGGGCAATTTCCCAATGTACCTCTGATAGGAGTGAAGGGTTGCATCAACTACAACCCTCTGCTATTCAAAAGACAACTGGGCTATGCATTAGTCCACCCTCCTAGAGTACAAGATCTAGCTGAGACCCTTTATTGTGAGATCAAGCCTAATCTGGCCATTGTCAGGCAAGCATCCTGGGCTTGGGACAATGTCCAGACTAAAGGGGTAACCATTTTAGGGAGATGCAACAATGTGGCCTCAGCTCAGTACTATGAGTGGTCTCATGCCAGGGCTCAAATTTCTGGGATGCCCTTTACCATTGAAGATGTGCCTGGACCATCTACAACACCACCTCCAGCAACTGTCAGCTTAGAGGAGTTTGAGAAACTGAAAGAGAGAAATGAGAATCTGACTCAGGCTCTACAGAAGACCCTCTGGGAGAGGAGTGACGGTCGGCTAGACATTGAGAGGTTAGAAAAGCTAAAGGTGGAGCATCTAGCCAGGATTGAAAAGTCAGAGGACTACATTAAGAAGTCAAGGGCTGGAGAACAAATTTTGAAGAATGCCTGCAAAGAGGCCCAGTTCCAGAGAGCTAGGACTGATCTTTATCTGAAGGAGAGTCAAGCTTGGTGGGTCAGGATCACCGAAGCTCGTACTCAGGAGGATAAAAGGACTCAGGACAAGATTGAGCAGTTGGAAGCTAGTGCAAAAGAGCAACAGGAAGCCCTGGTAGCAGCCCAGAGGGAAATCTCAAAATTGAAGATTAGAGCTGGTGTGAAGAGGTCAAAGGACCAGAGTCGACACAAGAGGCTAACTGCTGCTGTCACCACAAGGAATCTTCTCATCAGGAACCTCACGGAGCGTCCAGCTGATCCTGTGACTGAAGCACTTCTCAAGGAAGTTCAGGAGGATGAGTTTGGTCTTGGTATCTGACTTTTGCTTGTTGTTGCTTTCATTTCATTGCACTTTTCCCTTTTTTATGTTGTATTTTGACCCCTCAGAGGGCATGTATTGTAAAAAGAAACAAACTATGTATCATTTACTTTTTGTAATATATGTGTTGGTTTGTTTTATCCGAATTCTTCAAGCAACATCGCAAGCATCTTCCTCAAGGTTCTGGAAAGGTCAAAACCAAGTGCCAAGCTGGATACCTTGGAAACAAATAAGCATACTGCATTGCATACTAACCTTTGTTTGTTTTGTAGGTTTTTGTTTACTAACTCTGTTGTGATCTCAGGAACTATTGCTCGACGTCAGGTGTTCCCACTCAACCGTCCACACAGATATCCAATTCGCAACAACCTTCCGGGTATACAAATGGACCAAGTACAGCAGGACCTTACAGAGGTCAGGACTCAAATGGCCAATGAGAGACTAGAAATGAGGAATCAGATGACTCAGTTTATGGAGGTGATGAATAATATGGCCCAAAGCCAAGAGAGATTAAGAGCACTGGTAGAGAGGCAGAATCAGGAAGACCCCCATCTAGGGACTGCTGGGACAAGCAATAATGAGAGAGTTCAACCTCATGTTAATCCTCCAGTCTATGGACCCCACCTTCATCCAGAGATCAACATCCCTGTTAATGTGCAAGGGACTGCCACTGCAGGCAGAGTATTACAGGAAGACCCCCAGGAAGATCAATTTACAGTGATGGGAGCTGGGGAGGAAGCCTATGACAGAAGGCTAGATGAGATTGCTGAGAAACTGAGGTCCATGGAGTCCCAGAATTCTTTGGGCTTTGATGTTATGGACATGGGTCTAGTGGACGGGTTCAGGATTCCCCACAAATTTAAACCTCCATGTTTTGAGAAGTATAACGGAACTTCCTGTCCCCGAACCCATTTGCAATCCTTTCTGGGGAGGCTGAAGGCGTATACCATGGACGGATGTTTTATTTTGAAGATAGCTTAACAGGAGCTTCAAGGGAATGATACTCTCATTTGATTAGAGCAACCATCAGGTGCTGGAAGGACCTGGCTGGGGCCTTTATCAGACAATACCAGTACAACTTGGATATGGCTCCCAACAGGACCCTCCTGATGGGAATGTCTCAATCATCCAGGGAAAGCTTCCGGGAGTACGCCCAGAGGTGGAGACAGCTTGCTGCTGCTGTCCAGCCACCCATGTCAGAGAGGGAGATGGCTGATATGTTTATGAACACTCTCCAAGGGACATACATTGATAGGCTAGCTGCCTTTTCTTCTACCAGCTTTGCAGATGTAGTCATAGCTGGAGAAAGAATTGAGAGCCTATTAAAGATGGGCAAAATCTCTGACAACGGTGCGAGCTCATCCAGCAACACAAGAAAGCCTTTTGTGGGCCCAAGAAGAGCTGGTGAGACCAATGCTATCCATACCAACAGGGGCAGACCCCAATATGTTCACAGGTCTGTGGCAGCAGTCACCATTCCCGCTCCAAGTCATCCTCAGCCAGCTTATCAACCACAGCAACAAAATTACCAACTACAAACTCAGTATCCTCCTCAGAGAAATTATAACAACAACAACACCAGCAACAACAATCAGCAAAGACCGTTCCAACAGAGACCTTCTCAGGCCAATAGGGTGATCGATCCGATCCCTATGCCCTATGCCACATTATTGCCACAACTCCTGAAACTCAACCTGGTTGAGCTAAGGACATTGGCACCTCCAGATCCTACCGGTCTGCCCAGAAATTATGACGCCAGCGCCAGATGTGCTTTTCACTCGAATGCACCCGACCACAGTACAGAGAAGTGCAGAGCTCTGCACATGAAAGTACAAGACTTGGTAGATTCTAAAGCTCTAAACTTTGCACCACCACCAAATGTTAACAAGAACCTTATGCCACACCACGGAGGACCCATAATCAATGCTATTGAAGAGGATAAGCCGTCTTACTTGATAACCAGTGTGGTTCAGATTCGGACACCCTTCGTAGAGATTAAAGCTCAACTCCTTGAATGCCAAATGTTCCCTGGATGTGAGCTAGGGTGTGCTTATTGCAACATTTAAGTGAATGGGTGTGATAACTTGAGAGATGGCATAGATGGTCTCATCCAGAGTGGCTTGCTTCAAATCACAACATCAATACCTACCAATCCAGCAATCTCCTTAACAACAATTCCCGAGTCTTCTACAACTGCAACAACCATTGTTCCAAACAACTCTTCAATCTCATCAACAAATGCTTCATCTGTTACTTCAACGGACCAAGTATCGGCAAACATCCATTCTACAACTTCAGCACCCCTTCATTCAGAGTCTCCTACAACAACAACATCCATCCAATCAACAGTGTCTCCTACAACATCAACAGCAAACAATGAAAGTGTCTCAACAGTTACAATTTATTATGACCCTGCAAATGATTCTGCCTACAACTCACAAAATGCCACTCCTATCAGAGCACCAGTCACAATATACTATGATCCACATACTATCATGGTCCCTTCTGCAGCTGCCGTCAGTCCAGTCACCATTACCGTGCCTGGGCCAGTTCCTTACGAAAGCAGTAATGCCATCCCCTGGCATTACGGCTCCGATCTATACTGCGAAGGACAGAAAATCACTCTTGAATCATCAACTTCTTCACCACAAATAGACAATGTGGGGGGAGGCGGAGGCTTCACTCGAAACGGACGTCTTTTCGCCCCACAAATTCCAAGACCCATTGCTGAAGCAGAAGCTGCTGCCAAAGCAAAAGGGAAGAGCTTGGTGCAAGAAGATCAAGTTGCTAAAGAAGCTCTGAAAACCCCTTTTGATCAGGAGGTTGATGAATTCATGAGAATCATCAAGAAAAGTGATTACAAGATAGTGGACCAGCTTCACCAGACGCCTTCTAAGATCTCCATTCTATCATTGCTTATGTGCTCCGAGGCTCATCGGAACACACTACTAAAAGTCTTGCATGCAGCTTATGTGCCAGAGGAGATTACCGTCAATCAGTTGGAGGCTGTAGTTGGAAATGTTAATGCTAGTAATGGACTAGGATTTACCAACAATGATTTGACTACGGAAGGTCGCAATCATAACAAGGCTTTGCACATTACCATGGAGTGTAAGGGTGCAGTTCTTTCTCATGTGCTGGTAGACACGGGATCATCCCTCAACGTCTTACCTAAGAAGGCCCTTGTGAAGCTGGAGTATGAAGGATTGGCATTACGCCCCAGTAACCTGGTAGTAAGAGCCTTTGACGGTTCTAAGAGATCAGTTCTGGGAGAAATTGAGTTGCCTGTAATGATTGGCCCACAAACTTTCAAAACGACCTTCTACGTGATGGATATTCAGCCGGCCTACAGCTGTTTGTTGGGTAGACCATGGATTCATGCCGCTGGCGCAGTTACGTCTACCCTTCACCAGAAGTTAAAATTCGAGTGGGAGGGCCAAGTCGTTACTATTTGTGGAGAGGAAGATATTTTTGTTAGCCATCTGGCTACATACAAATACATTGAGATGGACGGGGAGATCCACCAAACGATGAGTCAAGGGTTTGAGGCCCTGAATATTAATGAAACATCTGCTGTACTTGGGACTTCCATGACATCCTACCAGCAAGCCAGGAAGGTTGTTGAGGAGGGGAATGCTCAAGGCTGGGGCAAACTGTTGCCTGTGGAGAAGAAAGAGGATAGATTTGGGTTGGGTTACAAACCAACTCAACAAGATCAAGCAGAGGCTGCTAAGAAGCCCAACTTTGTTAGTGGGGGGATGCTCACCCCTGATGCCGTCAACAACTTGGAAGATGAGTCGGAAGATGAGCGCAACCTGGAGAACTGGATACGTCCAAAGATCCCGGGGAGCCGTATCTCAAGCTGGTCTTCCCAGGAAATTATAAGAGTTACTCCTGCAGAGTAATTATTATTTCCTGTATATTTTAAGCATGCATCAAGTCTTGCATCTTGCCCAAGATGACAAGACTCATTTTGTAATCGGGCCATCTGTAATTTTTGTGCAACAAGATTAATCAATGAAATATCAGACATCTTTTGCAAATGAGTCTTTTTCTTTTCCGCTCACTGTTTTTCCATTTTTCTTTTTGTACAAAAAATAAATGGCAATGTTTTCAAAATGACAACTTCATTTCACTTTTCTAAACAAGATTAAAATCAATCACTAAAATGAACAAACTAAACCATTGCAGAGAGTGCCTTCCAGATCGCACCGACAACAACACGACTATGACTTCGTATGACTTTGACAATCCAATCAATCAAGCTGATGAAGGGGTTGAAGAAGATTACGAGCTTCCTGAAGAGCTAGCCAGATTGTTGAGACAAGAGGAGAAGGTTATCACTCCTCATCAGGAGGAGGTCGAAACGATTAATCTTGGTACAGATGAAGATGTGAAAGAAGTTAAAATCGGGGCCTGCTTACAAGACTCAGTGAAGAAACAACTGATTGACCTGCTTCAAGAATATGTGGATGTGTTTGCTTGGTCTTATCAGGATATGCCAGGGTTGGACACCGATATTGTTATGCACAAGCTGCCTTTAAGAGAAGATTGCCCACCGGTTAAACAAAAACTGCGCCGCACTCGCCCAAACATGGCAATGAAGATCAAAGAAGAGGTACAAAAGCAATGGGACGCCGGGTTCCTTGCTGTAACTAGCTATCCACCGTGGGTTGCTAATATTGTACCTGTGCCTAAGAAAGACGGTAAAGTAAGGATGTGTGTTGACTACCGGGACCTGAACAGAGCCAACCTGAAAGATGATTTCCCATTACCTCACATTGATGTATTGGTTGATAACACGGCTCAGTTCTCGGTATTCTCCTTCATGGACGGATTTTCAGGATACAACCAGATCAAGATGCCACCTGAAGACATGGAGAAGACCACTTTCATTACACCCTGGGGCACATTTTGTTATAAGGTGATGCCATTCGGACTGAAGAATGCTGGTGCAACGTATCAACGGGCTATGGTGACATTATTCCACGATATGATCCATAAAGAAATCGAGTGTTATGTGGATGACATGATTGCCAAGTCCCTTACAGAGGAAGACCACTTGGTAAATTTGCTGAAGTTATTCAAACGTCTGAGGAAGTACCAACTGAAGCTAAACCCCAACAAGTGCACATTCGGGGTGCGATCTGGTAAGCTGCTGGGTTTTATTGTAAGCGAGAAAGGGATTGAGGTTGATCCTGATAAAGTCAAAGCCATTCAAGAAATGCCTGCACCGAAGTTAGAAAAAGAAGTTCGAGGGTTTCTAGGTAGATTGAACTACATCTCAAGGTTCATATCTCACCTTACATCAACCTGTGAACCCTTGTTCAAGCTATTAAGAAAAGAACAGACGGTCAGGTGGAATGAAGACTGCCAGAGGGCTTTTGACAAGATCAAAGAATACCTGCAAGAACCACCAATCCTTATGCCTCCAGTTGAAGGAAGACCTCTGATAATGTACTTAACAATATTAGAAGAGTCAATGGGGTGTGTATTGGGCCAGCATGACGAGTCTGGTCGAAAAGAGTATGCAATATACTACCTGAGCAAAAAGTTTACCGACTGTGAACAACGTTATTCACTGCTCGAGAAAACTTGTTGTGCTTTAGCGTGGGCTGCTCGCCGACTGAGACAGTATATGTTGACCCACACTACCTTGTTGATCTCAAAGATGGACCCGGTCAAGTACATATTTGAGAAGCCAGCACTCACCGGACGGGTTGCAAGATGGAAAATGATCCTCACAGAATATGACATCCAGTACACATCTCAGAAAGCCATCAAGGGCAGTGTATTGTCTGAATATCTTGCTGAGCAACCCATTGATGATTACCAGCCTATGAGATTTGACTTCCCTGATGAAGACATCATGTTCATAAAAGCAAAAGATCATGAAGAGCCTGTTCACACTGAAGGGCCTGACCCAGAGGAAGAATGGACTATGATGTTTGATGGGGCTGTTAATATGAATGACCGTGGTGTTGGTGCAGTACTCATTACACCTAAAGGAGTTCACATGCCTTTCTCGGCAAAACTCACTTTCAACTGCACCAACAACGAAGCTGAATACGAAGCTTGCATTATGGGTCTTAAGGAAGCCATTGACCTCAGGATCAAGACATTGACTGTATTCGGAGATTCAGCTCTGGTAGTTAATCAAACCAACGGCAAATGGTACACCCACCAGGATCATCTGATACCTTACAGGGATTATACAAGGAGGTTATTGACTTTCTTCACAACGGTCAAGCTTGAGTATATCCCTCGGGACGAGAATCAGTTCGCAGATGCTCTGGCTACCATTTCATCTATGATCAAAGTTCAAGCTGCCAACTTTGTACCTCAGATTTCAGTGTCCAGACTTGACAGACCGGCATATGTGTTCGCAGCAGATGTTATCAAAGATGATAAGCCTTGGTTCCATGACATTAAGTGCTTCTTAGAGGATCAAACATACCCATCTGGGGAATCTTCCAATGATAAGAAGACTTTGAGAAGGCTTGCTGGTAGTTTCTTTCTGAACACTGATGGTTCCCTGTACAAGAGAAACTCTGATATGGTACTCCTCAGATGCGTTGATAGGGCAGAAGCAGACTTGTTAATGCACGAGGTGCACGAAGGATCCTTTGGTACCCATGCGGGAGGGCATGCCATGGCCAAGAAGTTGCTAAGATCAGGTTATTATTGGATCACAATGGATGCCGACTGTTGTGCCTATGCCAGAAAATGCCATAAATGCCAGATTTATGCGGATAAAGTGCTTGTGCCTCCCAATCCTTTGAATATAATGTCTTCACCCTGGCCCTTTGCCATGTGGGGCATTGATATGATTGGCAAGATCGAACCTACTGCTTCAAATGGCCACAGATTCATCCTGGTCGCCATTGACTATTTCACCAAGTGGGTCGAAGCAGCTTCCTATGCAAACGTTACAAGACAAGTGGTAGCCAGATTTCTGAAGAGAGATATCATCTGTCGATACGGAGTTCCCGAGCGAATCATTACTGATAATGGTTCCAACTTGAACAATAAAATGATGGCAGAGCTATGCCGGGACTTCAAGATTCGACACCACAATTCTTCTCCTTACAGGCCAAAGATGAATGGCGCTGTTGAGGCAGCTAAGAAGAATATCAAGAAGATTGTGCAGAAGATGGTAGTCACCTACAAAGACTGGCATGAGATGCTACCGTTCGCCTTGCATGGGTACCGCACGTCAATCAGAACATCCACTGGGGCAACATCGTATCAGCTTGTGTATGGTATGTAGGCAGTCCTACCAGTTGAAGTTGAATTACCCTCCTTACGGTTATTAATGGATGTCAAGCTGAACGAAGCAGAGTGGGTCCGGTCCCGATACGAACAACTGAGTCTGATTGAAGAGAAAAGATTGGCTGCAATCTGTCATGGGCAGTTGTATCAGAAAAGGATGAAGAAAGCCTTCGATCAGAAAGTTAGGCACCGAGAGTACCAAGTAGGGGATCTTGTGCTAAAAAGAATCCTCCCTCCTCATACAGACCACAGGGGCAAGTGGACTCCAAACTATGAAGGACCATTCGTAGTAAAGAAAGTTTTCTCTGGTGGAGCACTGATGCTCAGCACCATGGATGGTGAAGACTTCTCGTCCCCTGTGAATTCAGATGCAGTTAAAAAATACTTCGCATAAAAATGACCCGCTGGACATAAAAACAGAATGTAAGTTCAGGCAAAAATAGGGCATCCCGGCGAGTCAAAAACAGAATAAAAGACTCAGGCAAAAGTAAGGGAAAATAAACAAAAAAAAATGTGTACACCCGCTGAGTTGAAAAGCCGCATTGGACAACTCAGGCAAAAATGGGTATCCCGATGGATTGAAAACCCGAGAGGGCGATCCATGCAAAATAAGGGAATAAGCGAACAACTGCACTCTGAATTCGTCTGTATCACTTACAACTTGGTAGGCTTCGAAAGGATCAAGCCTCTTTCAGAATCAACCTTCTTCAGAAAGCAAGACGAGAAGAACGTCAAAAGTCATACGAGTCATAACAAGAGGGAAGCTCCTTGAAGCGTCATCAACATTGCCAACATCTTTTGTTTCTCAATTTGTAACAATCTCCTCATCTCAGGGGATATGTTTCTTTGACTGTATCTTGCCAATTCAGGGCACATGAATTAATAAAAGCAGATTTTCAGTCATGTTTCGTCTTGTACATTTTATTTGCAAAGAATGTCTGATGTCTTAAAAAACTGATTGCATGAATATAAATGCTTATCCTCAAAAATAAAAACTGCGTGCTTGCAGGAAATATACTTACCCTCGGGAGTGTCCGACTCCTATGACGGAATCCAGTAAGGGATATCTCGGGATTACTTGTGCGTCTCTTGTCTTTGCAGGATTGCAGGTATTCAAAGCGCAACATGGGGCATGTAAGCTTCACCCCAGCAAGCTAGCGAGTCAGTACTCACTCAGTCTTAGCACCCAAAGTGTTGTCCCCCCAGCTGAGTTGCCACTAGTTACTTCTCCCAGCCGAGTTGCCGATCATTCTTCCTCAGCCGAGTACAAAAGCCGGGGAACTGCTTCCCCATAGAGCTGCGGCCTCTATCCAGAAGAGCAACACATGAAGGAATCACAACAGAGTGACGAAAGCTTCTACAAACCCCAGCTGGGTCCCTCATTAATTAAGACAGGTCTATCAGTGACCTATCTCCCCAAGCAGATGCATCTTGTTAGATCTACCAATGATCTCATCCCCAGCTGGGATGTCCACTTCAAACAGATCAACCAGAAATCTTCGCAAGCAACGGGATCCGAATCCCATATTGGTATCCTTGCTTAATCATAGCATTCGCATCATATTCACCCCACAAAGCGTAGCATTCCGTTTAATACGGAGCATTACGGCAAAAATCAAACATATTGCATAATCATAAGCCATGGTCTGAATCAAACACTTGTGAATATTGACAATTCATCAGCAACATACAGAATACCCCCCAGATTCCCCAGCAAAAGCAGTTGCCTCACATTCTCCCAAACACCAGTATATACTCCTTGTGGCACCCGTCCGTGTCATATCCCCAGCAGAAAGCCAAAGACATCCTCTTTGCACTCACATATACTTATATACATACGTTCCTTGACATCCTCCATGTCATTTTCCCCAGTACAGTAACATAAACACTTTGTATATCAGATACTTGTTTATACAATACTCTTCTCCTTTCGACACTCGTCCGTGTCACTCTCCCAGCAGGTGGAACGCTTAAATATACACCAATCATACTTATACAGATACTCGTCCGTATCTTGTATACACCATTTATATCCCCGCAGATTCGACACTCGTCCGTGTTCTTTGTTAACCAGTTGGTACTCGTCTGTATCATCATCTCAGAACATGTGTCAAGCATTTGTTTCTACCCGATACTCGTCCGTATCGTAGTCTTAAGGATGCTCGTCCGCATCTTTAATCCATACACCGTGTCAAACACTTTTCTCTTCTTGAAAATAGACACTCGTCTGTGTCTACTATTCCCCAGAAGAGTCCCCTCAGATTCAACACTCGTCTGTGTTCCTTGTTAACCAGTTGGTACTCGTCCGTATCATCATCTCAGAACATGTGTCAAGCATTTGTTTCTACCTGATACTCGTCCGTATCGTAGTCTTAAGGATGCTCGTCCGCATCTTTAATCTATACACATCTAAACACTTATACCCTTTTTTTCTTGGATATAAACACTCGTCCGTGTTTACTATTCCCCAGTAAATCGCCCGCAAAGCAAATTTCTTTTCTATCTGACATTCGTCCTATGTCATGATAAACCCTGAGAGCAGCCGTACCCTGCTAGGTGGTCGTCCTCCACCTCTTGATGATCGTCCTTCATCATGCTCATCCGATGGCCGTCCCCATCATTGACCTTTTTTATCCGACATTCGTCCTATGTCGTGATATTTGGCAGCCGTCCTCTGCTAGGTGATCGTCCTTCACCTTTTTGATGATCGTCCTTCATCATTTTATCCGATGGCCGTCCCCATCGTTGATCTTGTTGTCTGGCGTTCGTCCTACGTCATGATAAACCTTGAGAGCAGCCGTCCCCTGCTAGGTGGTCGTCCTCCACCTCTTGATGATCGTCCTTCATCATGCTCGTCCGATGGCCGTCCCCATCGTTGACCTTTTATCCGGCATTCGTCCTATGTCGCGATATTTTCGGCAGCCGTACCCTGCCAGGTGGTCGTCCTCCACCTTAGATGACCGTCCCTCATCTTATCCCCAACAGAGCAGCCGTCCCCTGCTAGGTGATCGTCCTTCACCTTTGATGACCGTACCTCATCATCTTTTTATTTCATTTATTCCTTAACCCGATGGTCGTCCCCGTCGTGGTCCCTTTTCCTTTTCCTGATGATCGTCCTTCATCAGTTTAGCGCGATGGCCGTCCCCATCGTTGGTTACTTTACTTTGTGAACTTGATGGCCGTCCCCATCATTTTTCATTAATCCCCAGAGAATTTTACAACTTTACTTGATGGTCGTCCCCATCATAATTCTTTTTATCCCCAACATGTCGGCCGTCCTCGTCATTGCTTTATTTCCCGCACTTTTCCCAGCATGTCGGCCGTCCCCGTCATTGCTCTTTACCCAGCAGTCGTCCTCTGCCCGACGATCGTCCTCCGTCGCCCATACTTTACAATATACTTTAATCTCTTTTACAATCTATATCCCTTTTCTTCTTCATTCTGTGAGTGCAAATTTTGGACTGTCTTTGGTATTCAACCACAAGTTATCTTGTTTGCCTGATAAGCCGTTGCTTACATCCCGCGCAACTAACTCATGTTTGAATAGGGGCAGTTGTAAACACCCAAAATTTGCCCTCACCCATTCACACCATGGCTTGTGATCATTTCATATGCATAAACTCAATCATAGCATCCCATATTACAATTTTTGATTCACTGCATAGATTCTAAGTCATCTGCATCTAGGGTTTGTGATCTGAGCAATCCAAGAGCTTCTTGAGCCACTCCAAAGGTCATTAATCACTTCAAAGGGGTCCATATGTGTTCAAGCATCATATTATGTCCTCTCAAAGTCAAGAATGTCAAAAAATCACAAGAACTGAGAATGGTATGGAAGCAGAGCCAGGCTTGACTGCACAGGTGACCTAAAATTAGGGTTTTGGTTTCAGAGGCCATAACTCCAATTTTTTTGGTCATTCTTGTTTCTATTGGTCTCTATATGGTATGGGGAGTATGCATATCAATTTTCATGAAGAAATTCCTTGGGGAAGTCATCTGATCAAGAATTGACTTTTCAAGCAAGTTAGTGCAAAATCAGGGCATCTGAGGCCCCCAGTGACCCAACCAAAGGGTGTTCTTCATCATTTTGATTGTGTATGATCTTTATTTGATCATAGAAGATGTTGGAAGTTCACAAAATTGGAGAATTTCAAGTCTTTTGCAAAGTTGACTTTTTGGGAAAGTTTGACTTTTAATGAAATTGCCATTTTAGGCAACTTTTTCAACCTTTACTTTTTGATTCAAAAAAGCTTCAAATGGAAAAACTTTGGTCATGAAAGTTGTAGAATAGATCTTTCCCTTTTCAAAAAGTACAAGAACATGACCTAATTCATTTTGGATCAAAAGTTATGGCCTTGCAAAGTTGAGCAAAATCATTAAAAATTCACTTTTGCACCAAATGGAAAACTTGCAATTTCTCATGGCAAGCCTTTATGTGACTCCAACATGACCTCTAATCATCATACCAATGCTACACATGACCTAAAATCAGATTTGGCCCAAGGGATTTCTCATTCATTTGCCTTGATTTTCACATTTTCATAAGTCATTTTACATGGAGATGCAAAGAGGGATTTTTGGCAAAATCATCTTCAAAGGAGTTATATGATCACTAGTTGGTTTCTATGCATTGTCATGATCTAATGAGGCATTCCACATCAAAAATCCAGCAAGAGTTCTCACATTCACATGGCCAAAATCATGAGATAACACAAGTGGGCAAGTTGCAAAATCTCTCTCAACTCATGATCCAAATGCAGCAGACTTTCACAAGCAATCCAAGGGTCATCCTTGACTCAAGCTGAAGCAAGACAAGCCCTTAGACTGCTGCTGCCATAGCCCATGCTGCAAGTACAAATCAGCTTGACTTTTTGGCCAAAACCCCCATACTCTTGGAATAGTGATCAGCAACCTCTACTGACCTGCTCCACAGGCTACTCACACATCATGGGAGTGTTATAGCAACTCATTGGCCATTGAAACAAGACAACACAGCCCTCACCAAAATCTGTCAAAAACTCTTCTTCTTCGAATCTCTCTCTACAGCCATCAAACACTCATTTTCTCTTCACCAACAAATCATACATACTCCAAAGAACCAGAATCCACCATTAAAACAGCTTGAAACCCTCTAGAACACAACTGTGAAATCTGCTACACCAGAGCTCATCTTCACGAACCAGCCATCAACAAGAGTTCTAAGGCATTCCATTGAGTTCAAAAGGGCCAAGGGAGTTCATTTGCACAAGTGGGAGGTTCTGGAAACTCACTATTGAAGCTTTCCAGCTCAGGTATGGCCAAGAACACTTTTTCACAGAGCTTGTTTTTCTTGTTATAAAATGAAAGTGTATGTTGTGCTGATCATAATGATGTCCTTGGATTTGAAAATAGTGAAGAAATGATCATTTTATGCCTCTCTGAAATTTTGCCCGTGAATGAGTTTGAGCTTGTTCCTCTTTGTTCATAGTTGATAAATGGTTTTTAAGGATGGATTTAGGTTTAGTTTGGGGAGGGGAAGGTTTCTGGGCATTTAATTTGACTTGGGGTAGCCTGTAGAGGAAGCTAGGGTTTGGGCCCTGCCGGAGAAGACGACCGGAGCTCATCTCCGGTCGCCTGAGGTTGATTAGGGTTAAGCCTGATTAATTACGCAACTTTAAATTCTGTCCCTAGGATGTTGCTTCCCGCGCGCTTGTGAACGGCCCAGATGATTCATTATGCCCTAATCCTGATTAATTAAGTAAATCTTAATTAATTAAACCAACTTTAAACCTCAGCCATCAGATTGCGCGCGTTTAAGAACTTTGAACCTTGGCCTTGGATTTTGATTACTCCCAGTCTTGTTGACTTGCACGCACAGCCTCTGGATCTCTCAACTTTCCATCTGAGCCACTCATACTGCATACTTTGCATTTTTATTTCATTTTCTTTATATTTTATTTCTCATATTTATTAAAAATAGCAAAATACATTTAAAAATTATGAAAATTCTTATCAAGGTTTTCATTAATTTTTAAAACACAAAAACATTTTTATTTTCATTTTTTGCATTAAAAAATATTTTTAAATCATTTAAAAGTTTATTTTTAATTAATTAATGAGAATTAATTAATTAAAAATACTTTTAGGTATTTAAAAATCACCAAAAAATTCATGAAACATTTAAAACCATTTAGAAACATTGTCCAACCCTCAAACCAAATTTCTTTTTTGATCTTGATGCATTTTGACAAATTTCCATGGAATTAATTTCATTTTTAAGCATTATTTTGATCTAATGTTCAAAAAATCATTTATGCCTAGTCTTTGAGAGTTGGACTTTGATTCTTTTTGCATTGTGTTTTGCATATCATGTATTTTGAAAGATTAAATTGGCATGATTTGATCTTTCATTTTCATTTTGTTTGACATTTTTCTTGTTAAGGTACCCTAAAACCCTAGAAAACTTAGGAAATTCATAACCCTAATTAGGTTAAGAGTTAGAACCCCTCCTTTGGGCAGTGAGTTTGTGTAGGGTTAGGGTTCCTTGGAATGCATTTTCAATTTTTTATCTTGATGTTTGCTTCTGATTTTGGTTTTTGTTTGGTGTATTGATCATAAACCCTAATTTGGGCTTCCATATGCATCCATCTTGCATTTGCTTGCATACCTTGACTTTCCATAGCATTTTGTGCATCCATTTGATTCATTTGACATCTTAAGACATATTAGAAGCATGTTTGATCATTACATCTTGCATTTGCCATGTTGTATGCCATTTGCACTTCATAACTTTTCATGTATGTTCATGGTTCTAAGCTTGCTTCATTTGCATCCATAAGTTTGTATGATCACCCCCATGTTTTGTTTCATGTTTGCATCATCTCATAGCATCATTAACATCATGTATGTGCTTCTGGTTTTGATTTGCATCATGCCATTCCATCCCATTTTTGCATTGCATTGCATTTCTTTCACTAACTTTTCAGGTGGTAAGTTACTTTGAGAAGTGAATTTGCCTTCACTTCTCACAACTTCTTTTCATCTCTTTTATGCATCCTTGCTGCATTTTGTTATGTGTTTGAGATTGAGCTTGCTCATTATTCTTCTTCATACTTTCTTTACTCAAGTGACTTTCTTGAATGAAGCAAGTTGCTTTGCTTCTCTTTGCTCCTTTCATCTGCTTCCTGGTGGTTCCTCTGAAGATTTCCCTTGTAAACCTCACAAACCTTAGGAACAACCAAGCATGACAATGATTAGGGTTTTGATTAGTCTCCCCACTTAGTTTTTACCTTTGTGTCTCATTGAGTCTTCTCTTCTCATCTCATAATCAGGAACTAAACCCTAAAGGCTTTAAGGCTTTGTGATTAAGCTTATGCCTGCATCCTTCTATTAGGATGGAGTGTATAAATTTAATCCTAAGTGTTAAACCCTTAATGTGTTTAAATCCTTTAATCAATCCATCTAATAATCACCAAGACATCAAGCTTGTAACTTGGGCCTTGCTTTAGGGTTCTAATTCTTCCTTAATTGGTTAAGAAGGACTAACCCTAGTGTTAATGGACAAGTCCCCCTCAAGTTGTCTTAAAAACCCTAAAACTCACTTCTTCATCATATCATTAACTAAAATCCACTTAATAAAGGCTTTGTTTTGTCATGAGTTTAATCCCTAATCATGGATTAAGTTGAGGAGCTTTCCTCAGCTTAAACACTCTCATCTATTATCCTTCTATTAGGATGGTGTAATGAGTCTGTTTAATCCCTGATTATGGCTTAATCTCATTACTTAACACTAAACAAAAACACCAAAAACATCCAAATAATCACAAGTAGGTTGATGATCTTAATCCTACACCAAAGGTGATTAAGTGTGAGATGTTGACTTCACACTTAAGGTATTCTCATTACCCCTAATCAGAGGGATGATGTGATGAGTTTACTAATCCATTGGTTTAGGCTTAAGCTCATTAACTTATGACAAACTTCCAAAAAGCAATAAAAGACTGAAAACACAAAAAACAAACAATAATCGTCTCCTTCGGGATTCTTTTCTCATCTCATTCACTCATAAACGAGAACTCGCTTCTTCCGTCTAATGCAAGACAGTTTGCACCTGAGCCAGACAGGTCATACACTTGAGCATAGGCAAGTAAGCAGCTCATAAGTCAATTCATCTTTCAGTCTCTTTGGGTCGAACTACGGTGTTCTGACTTCCTCATTGCACGAGAGGATACGTAGGCATAACTTAACAGTTATCGAACACAAGTCTCTGTATATTCCCCCTCCTTCCAGTTTCATTCTTTTAAGCCTCATGATCTTGAGCATCTCATTCTCTGTTCTTACACTGACACTTTCATACTTCATATCACTTATACACTATACACTGACACCTCTACACCCTTTTCCAGCCATCTTATACACAAATTGCACTGACACTACCCCTTTAAAACACAAATCTTTTAAGCGTGGATCCCGTCGAGTACGGCGGACAATCTGGGTGCTAATACCTTCCCAGGTTGTAACCAACCCCCTTTCTCAGTCTCTCTGGTTCGCAACCGTCTTATCCATATCCTTCTAGGTCTATGCAGCATTACCTTTCCTTCGGGATAAAAATGCCTAGCTGGCGACTCTATTCATTCCCTGTGAGTCCACTCCTGTGTGTTCTCACATCCTCCTTTCGCCGACCGTTCGCGTCTGTACCCTTTTTGACCCGGCTTCATTTAGTGGGAGCGACAATACTTCCTCAGAAATTCCCTATGGAATACAACCCAAGTGATCACCTCACCTGCAACATCCAATCTCTGACAAGTCTCTAACCACCAGTCATCAGCTTCAACTGCCAACATATGAGTCCCATACCGAACCTTCTGCGCTAGAGTGAAATCCATCACACGGAAGATCCTCTCAATCTCTATTAACCAAGCTAATGCTTTATCAGGATAATATTTACTCTTGAAGGTAGGCAGATTCTCTCTCAGAAAAGTCACCAAACTATGAGATCCAGCATCCTCACCAACGTTCGGAAAATTATGCATCGCCTGAGTCATTGCTTGCATAGCAGCAGCCATCGCAACATCGTTCCTTCCAGCCATCTCAACTTAACTACTAAAACAGAACAAAGGTTAGAACCAACTAACAATACTCTATTGTTAAACAACTACGGTCGATAACTTGGCCGCACAGACCGACCTTCTATAATACCACTAATATAACACCCCAATTGTACCCAGTAATTATTAACAAAAATTAGAGTATAAAATTCCTCAACATACATGGGATATCACATTTTCAACTTAAACCAAATAATATAAACTTCTTTAATAATAAAGTTTCGAAAACAACGCAGCAGATTCATCAAAATTACAACTTTAAAACAATTTCCAAGTATTTTCAACATAAAATACTTCAACATGGTTTTCAAATAGAAACAACTGAAACAAGTTTATCAATAAAATCCAACATAAAACAAGACATGTGTTCATCCCCCCGAAGTGCTACGTATCAGAGCGACAAACACTAACTCAAAGCTACTAAGTACTCGACTATTAGTTACATGCATGTTACTAACATAGGACGACATTCAAACAGAAGGGATGAGATATCTAATATTATAATCAAGCATATGATAAATAACATATTGAATTATATCACCAAAACCACCACTTCACAACGTCACAAACTACTTAAAAAACAACACAAATTTCAACGCAATAACATAACATACGACTTGATATGCAACTTAAACTAATGCGATGCATGTGGTACCAATGGAGCAAAAATCCCAACTTAGAATCATGTCAATTAATAGAGGCGTATATACAAGACATAAGCCTTCAACTTTATATTACCAAATACAGGCCAACTTACCGAGCAATCAACTCCAACTTGAATTATGATATGCTATGCGACTCAACATGATTATCAACCGACAACAACTACAACAACATAACAACATAACAATGTTCAACTTTGGCCAAAGGCCTACAACTCATAAACTTTGCCACTTATAAGGCACTGCAACATAAACAACAAACAACAACTTTCAACTTATAACCAACAACACAACACAACTGCAACAAAGTATACCACACTTATATCTATCGATCCCAACTAAACCGATTAATTACACTAATTAATTCATTATGTTATTACTACTTGTTATTAAGTTGTTAACATGCTTCTATTAACTCCCTGCATCACTATACTAAGGAATTTATCAACACCTGCTACTAATACTACCTCACTGTTACTTAATTTTCTTCCTCCCAATCATCACAAAATTATTTATTAATACTCTGTCACTTAATCAACATTCCTGTTGCTACTTCAATTGGTATTTTTCAGCTTAATTATACTATTGTATTACTTAAGGCTAAACCAACATGACAGGCATAACAGACAACACAACACAAAACCCAAAATAACAGTTTTTGCCTCCCAGACCTGTGTGACCATAATCACAAATGGGTTCCCCCGTCACACACGTGACGATCGTCCTAGGGAGATGACATTCGTCGCATATTCCTGACAGACATTAGGCAAATGGGACGGTCGTCCCACAACAAAAATCTGCAACTTCTTCTCTGTTTCACTTGTTCTCAATCTGCAACCTATTCACGATTTCATCTCAGACGAAATTCCAGTTACTCCATCACACGATTCACCATAACTCAACACAGTCACAACCCTCTTAATCATCTACACGACTTATTCATCACAAATAACTTATTATTCAAAGAACTTACTGACAAAAAACAACTCAAATATCAGAATAACCTATTTCTCCACTCAAAACACCAATTCATAGCAATCACAACAGTTAACATAAACGATTTCTAATGCCATATTCCATACACATTTATCACATAAACCTGATTATATGATTAGAACCCCACCCTTACCTTTGAATTGAAGGCGGCTCTAGCATTTTTCGATTGGAACCTAGCTTTTTCCTCTCCTATGCACTTCACGTAGCTTCCTCTTTTCCAACTTTTGGTTCTTGTTACTGCTAACCTAATCTCCCTAATCCCACTTAATCTATGGTTTTAGTTTAATTAGACTTAATAATTCTAATTAAATTGGGCCTAAAATAGCACCCCCGTCTTTTCTACTCTCACACCACAACCAAGCTTACTTACTAATATTATTATCTCAATAATAATTCTATTATTAGTTCGACTTAATTAACTCGACCAACCCAACCACGACTTAACCATCAACGTAGTTAATCCAAATAACAACAATGCAACTTAAATCAACTTAATCGACTTATTAAACTTAATTCAAACCAACGTAGAAACTTCGACGAAAACCAAAACCAAAACCAAACATACGATGATATTTAATTAAATAAATAATTAAATAATCAGGGCGTTACAACAGTGCCACCTTAGACAACACTTTTAAATGCCGTTAAAGGTAAAAAAAAAAGTGATGTCTTTGCCCTAGTTTGGCATAGTGCTAAGGACCTAATGGCTAAGGACCTAATAGCTAAGGGACATAATGGCTAAGGTTAACAGGGAAATAGGGATTGATAAAGTATCTATGACATTGAGTTAATGAAGAAGTTCTTTCCCTTGGATTTGATCAACAAAGTAAAAGCATTAATGTTTACAAAGTTAACAAAACTCCTAAGTCTAAGCTATAAGTCAATGGTTTGAAACTTGCAATGAATGGGGTAAATAACTAAATTTAAAGATGATGGTGATGCATAAAACGACCGACTTATAAGAATTGGATAGGGCTTGATATATGGATAAAAAATGTGGGGGTTCCACTTGGCATTGGACCAAACGTTTGCAAAAGAAGTGCAAGAAAGTACATCAAAATAAGGAGTGGAGTACATAATAAATACAAGATAAGTTGATGAGAGAAATAAATTGTCTCATTATAAGGTAGCCCAAGAGTAAATTGTGTGTGTGCACGGTGTCTTAACCTATGCGATGAAATAAAAATTCTCATTGTAATGAGGCCCAAGAGGAAGCCACGGGACTCGAAGGCAACCGGAATCGAAGACAACCAATTTATCTCTTTAACTCTCTTAGACTAGACTCATGTATGTGTCACTCTATAAGAATTCGAGCGAACACTTTGTGCATCCATGTGGTTCTCGAAAGTACAATCAATTTATACTCTGAAATCGTAATGCAATGATTAAATGAGTAGTCAAGCAAATATATAAACAAGATCAAAATAGAAAAAGCAATCAAAATTCTAACAACCAAAACAAAACTAATCTAAAGAAAACATGATCAAGTTCACAAACATTTCAACAAGACTTAGCCACAAATAACATCAAGATAAATCAAATTCAATATTAAAACCAAAACAAGATCAAGATACACAATCTAAACCCTAAATAAATAGAATAAATATATTTTTGGATTTTTTTTAAATATTAATAAAAGGGACAATTAAGAAAATATTTTTTTTGATGTTTTGAAAATAAGTTAATTAATCTAAACGGATAAAATTTTAATAACAATCAACTAAAAAACGAAGATATTAAAAGTAAACAAATAAAATGTTTTTTTAATATATTCTAAAAAAAGTAAAAATAAAAAGATGTTAAAACCTAAATTTAAAAAATAATAATAAATAAATTAAAATTAAAAATAGGTTAGTAGTATATTAGGAGTGGGAGTGTGGTAAACAATTAGTCTTAAACCCAAGACACACAAAAAACCTAATCAAACTGATCTAAACATAATTTAAAAAAAAATTAAATTACAAAGAATACAAAGACAAGTTTCAGATTAATAATAATCATAAAAAAACATTAGAAAAGAGGTTAGATATGATCAAAATTAAGAAGAGAAAAAGAAATCAACCCTTTCATGGTTTTTGTGTAGCATATGTGAAAGTGATGAAAATAATATAATGGTGGAGACGCTGAGTTGTTGTCTAGGTTTTGGGATTCTCCCTTGGTCTCATAAAGAATACACTATATATTATTAGGTCAACAAATGAAGAAAAAGTGAAAATAAACTTTCCAAGACTTCATAAAGTGTTACTAAAAGAAGTAAAGAAAATTTTGAATTATTTATAAAAAAAATTAAGTAGAAATTAATTAAACTAAATAAATTTAAATTTAAAAATAAATGATAATTTAACTAAAAAATGAATGAAAAACGAAATAAATTGGCGGGTAACGAAGTTGTCGAAAAAAATAAAATGAATGTACCAAAATGATCAGCGCAAAATATACGTATTGGAAAAAATAGACCGGTTAAAAATAGGCTCAGCTGATCAAAATGAGACTGAAAAGGTTGCCGAAAAAATAAAATGAGCACACCGTATTAAACTATGTGAAATACAGATTAATATAACTGATGTTTGCAAGCTCTATTTTAAAACTTTCCGTCCACTGATTTTTCGCATAATTGACTTTTATTTTGACAGAATCAACTATAAATCCAACACGTTTATTATGGCTGAGAATTCAGATATTATGCATGATAAATCACATGATATGCTATGCAGATGATATAAAGTGAAAATACAGTCAAATGAAAGAATTTATTCGACGATTCAGGGTCAAAATTTGGGGTATGACAGTTGCCCTTATTTAAGTATCTTCAAATAGAGAATATGAAGATGGTTAATCATCGTATGATCGCACTGGGAGATAATTAAATATTAAAAAGACTCGAATTTTGTCCTTGAATGCAGATGAAATGACATGACATTCAATGTTATGAAATCATGAGGGACTATTTTTGTTTTGCTGAGGATATGACATATGAGATGGAATGAAGCCTGGCACATTTTTTATGGATGATAATCAAACTTGTGGGAAATGATGGAGATGTATGGTAATGGTTGATCCATAGGAAATGATGATGAGAATGAAGGCTTATTGGAATTAATAACATATCAACTCAGGGGTTAAGAAAATAAACAAAACATTGACTCAGGGGTCGAAAACCTAAAGGTAATAATATTGACACGGGGGTCAAAGACAAATCAACTCAGAGGATGATAAAACTAACTAAAATGATATCGACCCGGGGATCAAAACAAAAAGACAAAAACATTGACTCGGGGGTCAAAACAAATCAACTTGGAGGATGGGAAACAAAATAAAATGACATCGACTCAGGGATCAAAACAAAAAGACACAAAATTGAATTGGGGGTCAAGAGCAAAGATGACAACATCGACTCGGGGGTCAAGAACACAAGACAAAAACAATGATTCGAGGTTCAATAACACAAAGACAAAAACAATGAATCGGGGGTCAAGAACACAGATAAAAACAATGACTCAGGGGTCAAGAACACAAATACAACAACATTGACTCGGGGGTCAAAAACAAATCAACTCCAGGATTGAGGAAATAAAGACGACGTCGACTCGGGGTCGAGAAAATCAAGAAAATATTCAAAGTGATTGATCAATGGGATCAAGTACGACCACTGACACTGAGAATAAAGACAAGAAAATATTCAAAGTGATATATTAACGGGCTCAAGGCGACCAACTGACACTAAGAATAACAATAAAATATTCAAAGTGATTGATCAACGGGCTCAAGGCGACCAATTGAAACTGAGGATAAAGATATTCAAAGTGATAGATCAACAGGCTCAAAGCGACCAACTGACACTAATAATAAAAGACAATATATGAAAATATCCAAAGTGATTGATCACCAGATTCGGGTATGAATGGGTGACACTTATAATATAAATAAAATATTCATAATATCCAAAGTGATGGATCAACTGCTTCGGCGAGACGGGTTGACACTAAGGATAAAGAAGAAAACATTCACAGTGATTGATCAACGGGCTCAAAGTGGCCAGCTGACACTAAGAATGAAAGACAAGATAATATTCAAAGTATACAAAGTGATGGATCAAATGTTTCAGCAAGATGGGTTGACACTGAGGATAAAGAATAAAACATTCACAATGATTGATCAACAGGATCAAGGCGACCAACTAACACTGAGAACAAAGATAAATATTTAAAGTGATAGATAAGCAGCTCAAGGCGACCAGATGACACTAAGAATAACAATAAGAAAATATTTGAAATATCCAAAGTGATGGATCAACTGCTTTGTCGAGACTAGTTGACACTGAGGATAAAGAAAAAAAATTCACAATGATTGATCAACTGGCTCGAGGCGACCAACTGACACTGAGAACAAAGACAAATATTCAAAGTGATAGATCAACGACTCAAGGAGACTAACTGACACTAAGAATAATAAAAGCAATGTTGGAGTTTTTAAACAAGATAAAACATCCAACCTCTGGATATCCCTTAGACTAAGAGTTCATATAAGACCTTCAGGAACCATCAGGAAAAATACGAGGCAATTAAACTCTCGTGTATGCGCCAAATCACATGGACTTAGACTGTAAGCAAACAGTTTCATGACCAGCTCTTAACAGATATGTGCCAAACAACTGGACTTCATGGGGATATTGGTGGTAATCAACACAAATACTAACCACAATTGGATTTCCAGAAGGAACACTGGCAATTACTAGGGAAAAGACATTGGTCATAACTAAACTTTGAGGTACCAACAATAATGGATTTTCAAATTGAACGCTGGTGGTATCTAGACTTTATGAGTCAGAAGGGCGAAAACTGAGGAAATGACATATGTTAAATTCAAATGCACGTGGATGAGCATGATGTGAATGATCATGACATGCAAATGCTGACTCTGGAAAGACAAAGAGTTTTGACAAGACTCGTGGGGAATACATCCTCAACATCAATACTTACGTGAGCATTATAAGAGAAACACTAGGGAGATGTCCCAAACTCGGGAATCATGCTTGATCCAAGAGTGTTGTCAGTTTTATGCTTCAATGGACATTTTTGTAATGACAGTGTAGAAAGTGCTTCTGCAACCCCAGGACTTCTTAGGGAGAAAAGATATTATTTCAGAAAAGAATTGTCTTACAATGTTCGACTTTTGGGCATATGCTCGATGAATGAGATGATATCATAACTTAACGTTAAGAGCGAAGCAACGTAACTAATGCATGAAAATGATTTATTCACTGACTCGATGGTTTTCAAAGATGCCCCTGTATGGGTATTGGATGGAATGGTTCTTTTGGCAAATGACTCTTTAAAAGGAGGCAAAGATGACAATGTGATTCCCGACACTCGTCTTGGACTCAAAGGTTGTTGACGTATGACTTGCTTGAGTAGCTCGAAGGCATGGAGAAGACTTGCCCTTGTGTGACTTAAATTTGCCCTAACATGATGGGTTTTTGAAGACATCATTTTCACAAAAAGGTTTGGAAACAACTTGTCATAACACGAACATTGAAATGGTTTCCCTAGTGCTTCAATATATGAGATTTTCCCTTGGCTATCCAACTCTTGGGATAAGAAACTTCTGATTTGACTGGCCATTAAACTCTTGAACTCTTTGTGATAGCTCACTCAAATATGAGTCTTAAGAAAGGTTCAACCTCCAAGTAGCTGACTCTTGAAGAGATTGATCCAGATTGACTGATTCTCAAAGTGGTTTTCCCCTAGATGGACTTTTTTTACCAAATCAAATTCCCTAATTGGCTCAATCTGTTGGGATTCCCTTGATGCTGAATTTACTTGCAAAAGAGCATTGTTCATTTAAAAATTGGAAATTTAATGCAACATTTATGCTAATTTTTTAAATCATAATTTATTGATATGGTAGTGATACAGTGGAATAATCAATGACCGAAACAACAAAATGGATCTAGCCATTTACAGAATGGAAGACGAGGTGATCAATACAAACAAATAGCAAAGATAGTTAGGAGTCAGGTTAACACAACCTTATTGTAGTATGCTTTCAAAATAAGCACTGCCTCAATTAGGTCTTTTAAGTGTTGTAATGTGGTTTGGTTCATGATTTATGAAACAAAGGATAAAGGCTCACAATTTATTTGTACTCATCCATTCTTCGTGATGAACTCCAATCATATGTTCAATTAATTCGACACACACATTTATATCTCAAAAGTCTTTGACAGCGTAATGGTAAGGACCGGGATTTAAGATGAGATGGCAGCCACCTTGTATCGTCTCTGCTTTGTTTAGGATTTGATGACTTATTCATCTTTCTTCTTGACAGTTGTAACACCCCAAAATTTGCCCTCATATTTATAACTTAGTTGGCTTACGCTTCACATTCATTTGCGCTCTCCCATTGGGTCATGACGTTAAATCATGCAATACCTCGGCTCCTAAGGCATGGGATCAATGCCGTATGAAATTAGGGTTTATTTTCTCTGATTAGTTGATCTTTGAGGAACTCCATCATAAAGGTTGTTCATTGGCGCACCAGGATCATTGTCAAGCTAAAATTAGTGTTTTACTCATGTTTAAAATCGAGAATGTCTCATCAATTAAAGATTAGCGGATTAGGGTTCTCGCGCCAAGTTAACTTGGTCGTGCATCACTTCACATTTCAAGACCTATCATTATCAAAGGATTCATTGTGATTGAGGCACTTTATTTGTTGCTTATGACTCGACTTGGGAATAGTGTTTTCAAGTGATTAAGAAAGGCACGATTCATGGATCATCAATTTTGGTTTGGGTTCATCATGGCATTATTAGTACTGTAAAAGTGGTTCATTCAAAGCCTCCATATTTGAGCTAAAGAGAAGTGCGCGGTCATTGGTTTATTTGGAAATGCTTTGTTTAAGGTTATTACTCAAATCCATGGTTCACCTGATTTAAGTCCATCTCTGTTTCTAAATCACTCCATTGTTTTTTTTTAAGTCATATATTGTCCAATGACCAATTAAATTCCCGTCATAATTCATTTGCTTCTACCCGAGTCGATATGTCATTGTAATCCATTTTTTTTAAATTGATTATCCAAAGCCAATATTCATTTAACTTTTTCTAGATACCATGGTCATTATCCAAGTTGAGCTAATATTCATTTCCAAATTCTTCCCCATTAAAAGTTCAATATCCAAACCATAAGGTTCTATCCTCATCATGCTCGCCTTTGATGTTTTAAGAATTGATTTTTCAAATGCTTGGGCCGTAGTCCAGTTCATATTAAATATCTCAATATCTTGCCAATACATCTCTTTAATCACCAAAAATAATACTAGTCTTGAATAATTCTAGACTAGGAATGCATGTATACCCTTGTTCATTACCTTGACATGAAGGTGTTGCTCCATCATACAGTTAATATATTCTAAATGCAGTTCCTTTTTAAGCTCAATGATCTTGTCAAATTTTTCCAGTACAACTTTCTAATGAAAATTAAAATTATTGCGCACCATTGTACCATAATATCCAGCATCATCAGTATTTTATATACTATTGTTACTTGTCACATAACTTTGAATTTCAAGAGAAAAGCCATACAAAATTCAGTTGAAAAATTCATACACAACTAAGCAAAAGAAGACTTCTAACTTAAGTCATAACTAACTCTTAACAGAAAAATTAACAGAAACTTCCAGCTGCATCTAGAAGCTCTTAACCGAATATTTCCGGAAGCTTCAACTTGACTTATATATTCTAACTCATCTCCGGATTTGAGGGCTTCCTTCTTCTTCGGATTCACTTCACTGCATCATTTTTTCTACTATTCATTCTTTCATCTTATTCTATCTTCTCCATCTCTCATTCAACTTCCACCATTCATCGCGCCTGCACATTGAAAGAGTAGCAATAACAATTCAGCACCATGGGAAAAACACAGAGTTGGAAGAAGAAGATTGATGAACCCAATATTCAGATGTGAAGAAAGAAGAATGGAAATCACAGTTGCAATGCTTACCAAAACGGTATGCCAAGACGATGAGTGAATCTCCAACCTTCCTCTTTCGAAAGTTTTTACACTTCACTGCTTCTTTCGGATTCAATAGATACTTCAGGGCTAGCTTGCATCATCCAAACCTGCAACCACGAATTTCAGATTCGCATCACAGCAAGGACCTCAAATGTAAGAAGAAAGAAGTATCGAAATCGGCAACACGCAAGAATCATCACATACCTGCTCATTTCACTCCAAAGCTTTCAGCTTCATTACCATCAACTGCAAAATCAAGAGCTTTGTGGAAAAGAAAACCAGTAGCATTATCCACAACCAAGAAACTCTGAAAATCTTCTGCTCTACGATCTTCCAACGACATCGATCTCGTTGCCTCAATCAGCACCATCATCCTTGAGTGATGCTCTGTGCAACGTTTCATTCCATTATCCCCATCAACCTTCAGCCGAAAGGAATTACATATTCACCCATAGCAAATCGACAAACAGAGAAAGAGTTAGAAGAAATTCGTGACAGAACAGCGGTGGAAATGAAAGGATAAAATAACTCAAACCTTCTCCTCCGGAGACCGACCTTCATCATCTCCATTGCAACTCCTTAAGTTCATGGTTTGCGTATCTTCATCAAGGAACAGTAGCACGCATCGTTAACGACCGCTACCCCCTGGCTTCATCCTCTTCAACGTCCGAGTTACTTCACCGTCATCAACTTCAGCCTTCGCCATCAATCCGCAGACCGCATCATCATCATATTGTCATCCTTTTCAAAGCTTCAAAGCCATTAACATCGTGCCGTCGTCAACAAAGGATCAGAACCTACACGTAACAACAACATCCATGTCAAGAACACTACTGAGTAAGTGAATTCAATCAACACAATGCAGCAGCAACAATAATTGAAGTCAAAGTGGAATCAATTGAAGCATAAGAGATATAGAGAGGAGATCCTAATTCGGATACCTTAATTCACGTCGCCGCCAAAACCGTTGTGTCAACTTCATAGCTCTCGTGAGTGTTCAGCATCTTAATCGTCGACCTATCCTCACAATACCAACCGAATCGGCATCTTCAACGGCCTCCACTTCTATCAAGGTCGGCATCATCGTCATCGCACGGCTATTTCGTCGCCGAGCAACCAAGACGAACCGTGACGGCTCGGATTCGCGAGCAAAGGTCATCCGTCGTGCATCAACAAGTGTAGGTGCGTGAACTTCGATCGTCTTTCTGAGTCTCTTATCCCCTTCCATTGCTATACATACGATTGATTCAGGCATTTTGTCAAACTTAGGAGGTTTTTTTGTTTTAGGATTTGAAATAGGAATGAGAAATTTAGGGTTTTTATGAGCTTAGTGTCAGGATAGGGTTAGGACTACGGCGGAAGACGAGGATTTAACACGGTGGGCCTCGTCTTTGGCGCGTAGGCATGCGGCGGTCTTAGGAGAAAAAAAGGTGAATGGTGGCGGCGGTGATGAGCGAGAAGAAGGAAGAATTAGGGTTTGTAGAAGGTGAAGTGCAGAGAGAGAGAGAACACGTGGGTGAGAGGGGAAGATGTTGCTGGGATTGTGTTTATGGTTTGTGTTATAAAATTTGATTCATAAGATTAATTGGATAATTAATCGTATTAATATTCATTAAGTCTTATTGAAAGTGCATTAAACCTCATCTAATGACATTTAAGAAGAAAAGATTGTGGTTTCTGATTTTGAGATTGTAAAGAATTTTTATTTTTATTTTTATGCCCTTTTGATGATTTCGTGGGCTTTGCGAAGTACTGGGTACACCCCCATATGCAGGCCCAATAGGATTTGTAACTTAGAAAATTTCCATTCTCACCTCCCCCATGTCTTGCTACGAATTGGGCCCAGTGCCAACACTATTGAAACCCCCATGTGCAGGCCCACTTGGTTTTTAACTTAATTACTTCTATTCTTACCCCCTTTCTCTATCATTTTTTTTTTTAATTTCAACTTCATATAGTTTTCAATTAATTCATGAACAAATACAAAAACACTTGATAAAAATCCACCAAAATTATATTAGCTTTTTAATACAATTTAAAAACATTCCCAATTTTTACTTTCTGAATTTAATTATTTTTCAATTTAATTTCGAATTTTAATTTAATTGATTTTTTATTGAATTCTCATGTGGACACATAAAATTGTACAATTTATTTAGGTCACTTCCCATAATATTTTTTGCCCATTCTTTTTGCTATGGTTAAAAGACAAGTTAAGGTATCTAGAACATTTTTTTGTTGAATTTTTAGGATATTTTTTGCTATTGTTTGGTAGTATAATTTGTGTAATTTTGTGATTAAACTTTAGTTAGTTTTAGGTGGCCATTTGCCTTAGTTAGAATAAGAATTTTGGAGAGATTTTTTTAGCACAATAATATAATCAAGTTCAAGGTCTTAGGAATTTAATTTCATATTTTTTCTCATGACTTTTAATATTTTTGCCATTTTTATTCATTCCTTCACATTATGCATTTTCATAATCCATATCATTTACTAATTATTTGTTTTTTCTTTGTGTGCAAGGTGTTTTGCAAGGTTTGGCTTATTGGACTTGGATATTTTATGCTTCAATTGTGTTTTATACTTTGTGTATTTTGTGATTGTAATAGCTTAGAACTTGTATGCTTTTATAGTTTTCATAAATAGGATAGAAAAGATAAAACGAATCGATAGAAAACCAAATTTTCAAAAAGACAAATAAAGTATTCGATCCAACGTCGAATATACTTTCAAATAAATAAATAAAGTTTATATTATTCTAGGGTTCCTCGATTACCTTCGATCCATTCCATTCAACCCATATCAAACCTTGCATGTTTCATACCATAAGTCGTGTGTCTTAGCACCACGCAACCGACCCACACCCCTCATTGTTTCATCCCGTTTACATTTCATATGCGTTTGCCCACCATGACCTAGGAGGACCCTATTGCTTATTATTGACTTATGTTACTTGCATGTTTAGTTTTATGTTTCTCATATCTTTTAGGTAGATTTTAATTGCAAACCTCACTAACCATAGGTTATCCATGAATTCAACTGATTTAGGGTAAATTTAGTAGCCCCTTAGAATGTTTACCTTTTATAACTTGAGTCTCTTCTCATCTCAAAATAAAGTCAAAAACAATTAATAAAGGAAAGGTGTACAATGCGCCACGAGCCTTAAGCTGTACGGGAAATGATTAGTGGAGGTCTCCTTCACTCTTCTAGGATGCTTTACAAACGTTCCATTGGGGGCGATCTTGGAAAGTATTCGCTCCTGTGTCATAGTCTTTAGTGTTGTACATTCAATAAACACAAATCCAAAACATTTTCTTCTAAAAAACAACAAACCAAGAAGTCACGTCTTCTTTCTCATCTCATACTCTTTGCTGACGAACATGACTTGTCTCGACAGTTCAAACAGCAATACGGTAAACACCCTCGAGTCAGAGCCAGTAACACCTGAGCTAGAGCTATGGCAACGTCATCCTAAAAACCACAAACGAGTGTAAGCCTTAGTTAGACGAACTACGGCGTCTCTGATCCTCATTTATCCCGATGAGGTACGTAGGCAGTGGGGTAGGGCCCATTCGAGCACAATCTTTATTTTTCCCTACATTTTCCCATTTTATTCCCATTTGTTAATTCCATTTTCTTTCTCATTTCCATTTCATTCCAGATAACTATTCTTTCAGTTAAAACAGCATATTACTTCTCACCCTTTGAAAACAGACTTTTAAGCGTGGATCCCGTCGGGTACGGCGGACGGATTGGGGTGCTAATACCTTCTCAATTCGTAACCGACTCCCGAATCCAGATCTTTGGTTCGCAAGGCCTCGTCCTTTTCTTTCTTCCTCAGGTTTGTGCAACATTACCTTTCCCATTCTTTCGGGATAAAAATGTCTGGCTGGCGACTCTACCTTTCCGCGCCACTTTCGCGTTTGTACTAGGATGAAAATCCCGGGAGCGACAGCTGGCGACTCTGCTGGGGACTTTTAGAAATTCTAATCTCCCCTTTGAGAGTTAATCCTAGCGCTTGTCTGTTATTGTTTTCTTTGGGTGCTTATTCATTTGCTGTTATTGTTTTAGTATAGCTTTACTGTTTTATTTACAGTTTATCGCTTTCCTTTACAGCTTTATTTATAGCCTTCTGCACTTTACTTTACTGTTGCATATACTGGCATATACTGTACTGGCTGTTCTGGTTTTCCTTGGCGGGATGGGATTATTGTGAGATAAGCCAAATACCCGGCTTGAGTATACACATAGGATTTAGAGTGGGCAGTCGTGTGGCTTGCGTGGTCTTGAGCACGTGTAGTTTTCACGAGTCCCACACCCAGATCAGGCTCTCTTGGGATATGTTTTATACTGCCTAGGCAGACCATAGAATGTTCCCACCTGAGCTGCTAACACTGGGAACCGATCATCGAGGACCTTAGTGGAAACAACCCTCTCCAGTGGTGACAGTGGCAGACCACATTTCGTGGCAAACCCATTCGCACCCGAGGGCCCACTAGGAAATCGCATAGGATGACCTTGTTCTCTCATAGGAACTTGGTTAAAGCGACTGGTCGTATGACGGTAGTATTGTACCCTTCGGGATGAATGTACTATTGTTTCTCGACTTCAGTGCTTGAAGCCGGGAACTTATGAGGGATGCTTGTTTTTCCGGAATTCAGCTGAGGCCTCCCTGAGTAGTACATAATGCCAAACCGATTCCCTGATTTGGTCATGAGCCATTTCTCGGAAATGGTGAACGTATTATTGCTATTCGGCTTTGAGAGTCCGTGATGTTGACCCGTAGTAGCATACCCGTGAGATTGGGAGGGGTTTACAGGTTTGCAGGAACCCTAAAACTTCCAACATACCTGCTTTTGCCAGTATTACTCCGTGTTATGATCCGGCCCTATATGATACTTGGTTAAGAATTCTGGAACTTCTGCACAGAGATACTGATATCATGATCTTCACTTGGTCATCTGATCCACACCAGCGTCGGACCGCTGACCACATGCCAGTTGCATACATGACATCATGGCATTTTAGCATACATGTTCAGTTACTTCTAAGGATCCCATATCTGGATTATGTCGGATTTTCGTCTGCATTAAAACTTGAATCAAAACGGATGGATTCCGTGGAAATAACTGAACATGACATTTGCATACATCCTTGCATTTTTTACAGGTGTTCAGAGACAAATTCTTATCCTGACCTGGTTTCTCTCCAGAATGGTCAATTTGAATCACGACTGTCAAGGTTTAGACATGAAACAACTCCGAGCGGAGATGACCGAGATGAAGGCCCAACTGGGGCATGTCGTAGTGGACATTCGAGCGTTGTCCCAGGATCAGAAGTTGTTGAGAGAAGAATTCAACCTGATGAAGACTCAGATAAAGCTGCTTACAGGAATCATGAATACTATGTCGAAAAAGGAAAATAGTTGTGTGTCCGCCTTTCAAACAGAAGGTCATGTTTCTCCCATCTCCTTGGGATGTCCAATAAATCAGGGTTCTTTAGATGGATTTCCTCTACAGTTCGAATCTCTTCACCAGCAATCGTCACTCGGCAGTCAGGAAGAGCATCAGATAGGAACCAACTCCGCATGTGAACTGAATGATCCTACACCAATCGTTACCAAAGAAGTGAGCACTTTCTTTCCTTGTTAGCAACCCGTCATCAACAGGTTCAAGAAAGGATTATTGATCTGATACCCGTGTCTTATGCTGAATTATGTCCACAACTGTCCGAAATGGGATTGATTGAGTGTCACAAGATAACTCTTCCTTCAGCATGCAGGAATACAAAAGAAGTGGTCAACTTTCCTTCTCCTAGAATCATTGCTCAGTCTAAGTCTTCAAAGGGGCTGCATCAACAATCTTCATTCACTCCTCGGCCAAGTACGAGTAAGAAAGTACAGGGACATGTCAGGCGTCCAACGCAGTGTCAACAACGAAGTTTTCAATCACGACCACAGGGTCAGCAACAACAGGTACAGAGACTGTTTCAGGAAAGAACAAGAGCGAGGAATCGCAGACTTGATCCTATTCCATGTCCATATGCTGTATTGCTTCTAGAACTTCTGAAGTTGAACCTGGTTGAGCTCCGTACCATGAGAGCTCCTTCTGCTGATAATCTACCACCAAATTTCGATCCAAACTCCAGGTGCAAATTCCATTCAGGTGCCCAGGGGCACAGTATTGAGAAATGTTGGGCTTTTCAGAACAAGGTACAAGACCTAATTGAATCCAAGACAATCATTTTTTCTCCTCATCCAAAGGTATTCCAGGATCTGATGCCTAATCACGACGAAACCAGTGTCACGGTTATTCTACCAGATGGTTCATGTTAAGCTGAAGTCTTCAAGTTAAATATCCAGGACACCAGGGTATTCATGAAGCAAATAGAGCCAGCAGTATTCAAATACTCTCAGTGATGGCATTTATGTGTTTGCCTTTCTTCATTGTTCATTTTCATCCCTATTGAGGGGAACTACGTCGCTCTGATTCTTCATTGGTCATCAGTCAATGAAGATACGTAGGCAGAAGATCGTCAGGTCTTTCCGAGCAACCTTATGGGGCAACTTTACTCCCCAGCTTCACTTTCTCCTTCAGACGTCTCGTGTCAGAGTCAGAATAGCTAGAAGATGAAGTATTACTGCCATGGTTGGGCATGCAACTGCAAATTGAAGATTACAAGTCTGTGAAAAGAGCTATTGATCGTTGAAAGTATCCAAGACTGACAGGTCCAGACGGAGCCAAGCCTCCTCAACTACGGCAATATTCAGTTTCTTTACTGCATTTCCATTTGTAGTTTCTTTTATATGTTAAACATTTGTCTACATGTATGAAATTTGTTTGCTTTTGAATGTTAGAAATAATAAAACTCACATGTTTTTCTTGAAGTAAATTCATTTGCATTCCCTTATAATTTTGCATGTGTACATTGTGATACCAATTGTCATGCTTGAATTCTATGAAGGAGAATGACGAAACAAAAACGCAAAGTCTCTAATTGTGTGCTCTCAAGTAAGACCTTGTTAACGATGTACAGGCATTGTTTCAAATCCTAAACACTGGAGATATAAGGAAGATAGACCCTCGCTAACCCCTTTGAGCCTTGAAGTAGGAGTTTCTTTTCACATAAAAAACCCTCACATGTAACCCAGGGGCAGGGTAGATGTCAGCCAGTCAGACCAAGCGTTCAGACTTTCGTAAAGAAGTGTATTTGAAGATCCGTTGCATTCTACTATGCTAATCAAGAGGTCCAAAGACCCGAAACCACAATGGTTATCCAAGTCAAAAGGTCCAAAGATTGACAACCACAATGGTTATCCTTCGTCGACCACAAAATGAGGCAGTCACAACCCTCGAGAAGCAATCAAGACAAACAATGTCACGCGACTTGTTCAAAATGCAAAAAGAAAAAGAAAAGAAAAGGCCCGCTAAGTCGAAACTTGAAAACAAGCGACTTAGGCAAAAGTTAGGGCATCCCGCTGGACTACACAATCAAAGATTCACAAGAATCAGTCCAGGCAAAAGTTAGGGATAAGCAAAATAATGCAAAAGCGAAAGACAAAAAGGATTACACAAGAAAGATCCTCAAATAAGAACAAAGTCGTGTGACACAAACACGAAAGATAGAGGAGTGACTGACTCTCAACAATAACCTGATTGGTGCTTGAATTAATAGTAGCAATGGTTCCTCAATTAACACGAGACCCTTATGAAAGGTGAATGCTTGTGAAAACTAGCTGAACATAGGAATGGAGAACATCACGAAGAGTGGGTGGGCACAAATAAACTTCGAGCCTATATCCTTTGTTTCTATAACCGTGAACCAGGCCACGATACAACCCTTAAAAGTCCTAACTGAAACAGGGTTAATTTGAGAGCATACTACTACGAGACCGCGTTCCTGACTCCTATGAGTTGTGCTAAAAGACATTTGTTGGTATTGCATGTACATACTCTCATTCAAAATAAAGGTCATATCTTAACCAGTGATTCTCTCACGAAGGTTAACGATCCATTTTCAAAACTTCAAGATTAACATGTTTGTTGAATTAGGATTTTCATTCTAAGAATAAACATTTTCTCACTTGCATACATTTGTTGAGCATCATAAATGGTTCACATACGGAAATTCAATCCAGAAGCTCAAGCTTGCCAGGTTGAGAAGTCTAAAACTTCTGAAAGACTGTCACGTCGAGGTTCACTTTTCCGAAAAAGCTTCATTGAGCAAGGACTTTCCCAACTAGTCATGGTAAGAGCTAGCCAATCCGGGGCAGTCACGTCGAGCAATCTCTTCAAAAAATTAAAGTCCGGAGCCAATCCGGGGCAGTCACGTCGAGCAATCTCTTCAAAATTAGAGTACTGAGCCAATCCGGGGCAGTTACGTGGAGCAATCTCTTCAAATGTCAGTCAAACTGGGGCAATCACCTCGAGATTCAAATCTCTCCAAGATCGAAGATTAGTCAGTCAAGAGCAAAACTATTCAAGTACTCATACTGGGGCAGGCCACCCCAATAGTACAAAAGTTCATTCTTTCCCGAAGACAGACAATCGGAAGAATTTACCCGGAGTTTGGAATACCGTGGTCACTTGTCAAGACAACTATCTCGTTAAACAAGCTCATCCGTATTGGCAATGGTTACCTCCCCAGCAAGGTTATTACACTGATTTATGCAGTCGTTGCGATACCTAAGAGTTTAAAAGACGTCAAGTCTTTTTGTAAAATCCTCTCGAGGTAAAATTCACACAGAAGAAATTAATCCCCAGCACGAGACAACTTGAAATCTTTCCTCCTCAGCAGGACGTGTCTCGGTGTTGTCGTCTCCAACAGGCAAATGGAAGTTATCCTCACTAAAGTCAGCACTTTTTCCCTCAAATGGTTTCCTTGATCTCGGTTCCTCAACAGATCTAAGGAAATTCCTATTCCCCTAGAAGATTTCAGACAAATCATTCTCCTCCCCAGCAGGTTCATAAGAGTGGATATTCCTCAATAATCAAGGTATCCCCGGGCACGGCTCTCAAATCTAAAAGTCCAATTTATTTTTGGCAAGGGTGATGATTCGGGACAGATGAATTATTCACGCTCCTCTTTGACAGAGATGTTATCCCCACAGGGCTTATTGATATCGAATTCACGATCATTGTGTTTCCCCACAGAGTCAGCAGAGACTTATCACTTCCGCGTCAGGGATTTCTTTTACATTCACACCAGTTCAATAACAATACCTAAGACATGATATCCCCAGTGTCATGGGGCAACATGCCATACGATTCAACATATGCAAAAGTCCAGCCGCAGACTGGCCAAAGTCCATCTTCGGGTGGCAAATTTCAAAGTCCAGCCGTAGACTGGCCAAAGTCCATCTTCGGGTGGCAAATTTCAAAGTCCAGCCGCAGACTGGCCAAAGTCCATCTTCGGGTGGCAAATTTCAAAGTCCAGCCGCAGACTGGCCAAAGTCCATCTTCGGGTGGCAAATTTCAAAGTCCAGCCGTAGACTGGCCAAAGTCCATCTTCGGGTGGCAAATTTCAAAGTCCAGCCGTAGACTGGCCAAAGTCCATCTTCGGGTGGCGAATTTCAAAGTCCAGCCGCAGACTGGCCAAAGTCCATCTTCGGGTGGCAAATTTCAAAGTCCAGCCGTAGACTGGCCAAAGTCCATCTTCGGGTGGCGAATTTCAAAGTCCAGCCGCAGACTGGCCAAAGTCCATCTTCGGGTGGCAAGCTTCAAAAGTCCAGCCGCAGACTGGCCAAAGTCCATCTTCGGGTGGCAAGTTTCAAAAGTCTCCCGTAGTGAGCAAAAGTCTCCCGTAGTGAGCAAAAGTCTCCCGTAGTGAGCAAAAGTCTCCCGTAGTGAGCAAAAGTCCCCCGTAGTGGGCAAAAGTCTCCCGTAGTGAGCAAAAGTCTCCCGTAGTGAGCAAAAGTCCCCCGTAGTGGGCAAAAGTCTCCCGTAGTGAGCAAAAGTCCCCCGTAGTGGGCAAAAGTCTCCCGTAGTGAGCAAAAGTCTCCCGTAGTGAGCAAAAGTCCAGCCGCAGACTGGCCAAAGTCCATCTTCGGGTGGCAAATTTCAAAAGTCTCCCGTAGTGAGCAAAAGTCCAGCCGCAGACTGGCCAAAGTCCATCTTCGGGTGGCAAATTTCAAAAGTCTCCCGTAGTGAGCAAAAGTCCAGCCGCAGACTGGCCAAAGTCCATCTTCGGGTGGCAAATTTCAAAAGTCTCCCGTAGTGAGCAAAAGTCCAGCCGCAGACTGGCCAAAGTCCATCTTCGGGTGGCAAGTTTCAAAAGTCTCCCGTAGTGAGCAAAAGTCCACCCGCAGTGTGGCAATGTATTTTGAAGTCCAACCGCAGATTGGCGAAAGTCCACCCTCAGGGTGGCATCATGTCACAAGTCCACCCACAGCGTGGCAATTTCCAAAGTCCACCCACCGTGTGGCATGTCAGTAGCCATCTGACCTCATTCAAAAGGCATCCTCAGTTTACTATTCGCTCCATTATAATTATGTCCAGGCAGAGGACATTCAGTTGAGTTTATTTCCCTAATTCTCTGCCACAGAGTGCAAATTTTCGGGTTGTTTCTAGTATTCAATCCCTGCATACTTCAAACGTCTGAAAGCAACTGCTGTCATCCATTCGCGTCTACAGTGATTGAATAGGGGCAGCTGTAACACCCCAAAATTTGCCCTCATATTTATAACTTAGTTGGCTTACGCTTCACATTCATTTGCGCTCTCCCATTGGGTCATGACGTTAAATCATGCAATACCTCGGCTCCTAAGGCATGGGATCAATGCCGTATGAAATTAGGGTTTATTTTCTCTGATTAGTTGATCTTTGAGGAACTCCATCATAAAGGTTGTTCATTGGCGCACCAGGATCATTGTCAAGCTAAAATTAGTGTTTTACTCATGTTTAAAATCGAGAATGTCTCATCAATTAAAGATTAGCGGATTAGGGTTCTCGCGCCAAGTTAACTTGGTCGTGCATCACTTCACATTTCAAGACCTATCATTATCAAAGGATTCATTGTGATTGAGGCACTTTATTTGTTGCTTATGACTCGACTTGGGAATAGTGTTTTCAAGTGATTAAGAAAGGCACGATTCATGGATCATCAATTTTGGTTTGGGTTCATCATGGCATTATTAGTACTGTAAAAGTGGTTCATTCAAAGCCTCCATATTTGAGCTAAAGAGAAGTGCGCGGTCATTGGTTTATTTGGAAATGCTTTGTTTAAGGTTATTACTCAAATCCATGGTTCACCTGATTTAAGTCCATCTCTGTTTCTAAATCACTCCATTGTTTTTTTTTAAGTCATATATTGTCCAATGACCAATTAAATTCCCGTCATAATTCATTTGCTTCTACCCGAGTCGATATGTCATTGTAATCCATTTTTTTTAAATTGATTATCCAAAGCCAATATTCATTTAACTTTTTCTAGATACCATGGTCATTATCCAAGTTGAGCTAATATTCATTTCCAAATTCTTCCCCATTAAAAGTTCAATATCCAAACCATAAGGTTCTATCCTCATCATGCTCGCCTTTGATGTTTTAAGAATTGATTTTTCAAATGCTTGGGCCGTAGTCCAGTTCATATTAAATATCTCAATATCTTGCCAATACATCTCTTTAATCACCAAAAATAATACTAGTCTTGAATAATTCTAGACTAGGAATGCATGTATACCCTTGTTCATTACCTTGACATGAAGGTGTTGCTCCATCATACAGTTAATATATTCTAAATGCAGTTCCTTTTTAAGCTCAATGATCTTGTCAAATTTTTCCAGTACAACTTTCTAATGAAAATTAAAATTATTGCGCACCATTGTACCATAATATCCAGCATCATCAGTATTTTATATACTATTGTTACTTGTCACATAACTTTGAATTTCAAGAGAAAAGCCATACAAAATTCAGTTGAAAAATTCATACACAACTAAGCAAAAGAAGACTTCTAACTTAAGTCATAACTAACTCTTAACAGAAAAATTAACAGAAACTTCCAGCTGCATCTAGAAGCTCTTAACCGAATATTTCCGGAAGCTTCAACTTGACTTATATATTCTAACTCATCTCCGGATTTGAGGGCTTCCTTCTTCTTCGGATTCACTTCACTGCATCATTTTTTCTACTATTCATTCTTTCATCTTATTCTATCTTCTCCATCTCTCATTCAACTTCCACCATTCATCGCGCCTGCACATTGAAAGAGTAGCAATAACAATTCAGCACCATGGGAAAAACACAGAGTTGGAAGAAGAAGATTGATGAACCCAATATTCAGATGTGAAGAAAGAAGAATGGAAATCACAGTTGCAATGCTTACCAAAACGGTATGCCAAGACGATGAGTGAATCTCCAACCTTCCTCTTTCGAAAGTTTTTACACTTCACTGCTTCTTTCGGATTCAATAGATACTTCAGGGCTAGCTTGCATCATCCAAACCTGCAACCACGAATTTCAGATTCGCATCACAGCAAGGACCTCAAATGTAAGAAGAAAGAAGTATCGAAATCGGCAACACGCAAGAATCATCACATACCTGCTCATTTCACTCCAAAGCTTTCAGCTTCATTACCATCAACTGCAAAATCAAGAGCTTTGTGGAAAAGAAAACCAGTAGCATTATCCACAACCAAGAAACTCTGAAAATCTTCTGCTCTACGATCTTCCAACGACATCGATCTCGTTGCCTCAATCAGCACCATCATCCTTGAGTGATGCTCTGTGCAACGTTTCATTCCATTATCCCCATCAACCTTCAGCCGAAAGGAATTACATATTCACCCATAGCAAATCGACAAACAGAGAAAGAGTTAGAAGAAATTCGTGACAGAACAGCGGTGGAAATGAAAGGATAAAATAACTCAAACCTTCTCCTCCGGAGACCGACCTTCATCATCTCCATTGCAACTCCTTAAGTTCATGGTTTGCGTATCTTCATCAAGGAACAGTAGCACGCATCGTTAACGACCGCTACCCCCTGGCTTCATCCTCTTCAACGTCCGAGTTACTTCACCGTCATCAACTTCAGCCTTCGCCATCAATCCGCAGACCGCATCATCATCATATTGTCATCCTTTTCAAAGCTTCAAAGCCATTAACATCGTGCCGTCGTCAACAAAGGATCAGAACCTACACGTAACAACAACATCCATGTCAAGAACACTACTGAGTAAGTGAATTCAATCAACACAATGCAGCAGCAACAATAATTGAAGTCAAAGTGGAATCAATTGAAGCATAAGAGATATAGAGAGGAGATCCTAATTCGGATACCTTAATTCACGTCGCCGCCAAAACCGTTGTGTCAACTTCATAGCTCTCGTGAGTGTTCAGCATCTTAATCGTCGACCTATCCTCACAATACCAACCGAATCGGCATCTTCAACGGCCTCCACTTCTATCAAGGTCGGCATCATCGTCATCGCACGGCTATTTCGTCGCCGAGCAACCAAGACGAACCGTGACGGCTCGGATTCGCGAGCAAAGGTCATCCGTCGTGCATCAACAAGTGTAGGTGCGTGAACTTCGATCGTCTTTCTGAGTCTCTTATCCCCTTCCATTGCTATACATACGATTGATTCAGGCATTTTGTCAAACTTAGGAGGTTTTTTTGTTTTAGGATTTGAAATAGGAATGAGAAATTTAGGGTTTTTATGAGCTTAGTGTCAGGATAGGGTTAGGACTACGGCGGAAGACGAGGATTTAACACGGTGGGCCTCGTCTTTGGCGCGTAGGCATGCGGCGGTCTTAGGAGAAAAAAAGGTGAATGGTGGCGGCGGTGATGAGCGAGAAGAAGGAAGAATTAGGGTTTGTAGAAGGTGAAGTGCAGAGAGAGAGAGAACACGTGGGTGAGAGGGGAAGATGTTGCTGGGATTGTGTTTATGGTTTGTGTTATAAAATTTGATTCATAAGATTAATTGGATAATTAATCGTATTAATATTCATTAAGTCTTATTGAAAGTGCATTAAACCTCATCTAATGACATTTAAGAAGAAAAGATTGTGGTTTCTGATTTTGAGATTGTAAAGAATTTTTATTTTTATTTTTATGCCCTTTTGATGATTTCGTGGGCTTTGCGAAGTACTGGGTACACCCCCATATGCAGGCCCAATAGGATTTGTAACTTAGAAAATTTCCATTCTCACCTCCCCCATGTCTTGCTACGAATTGGGCCCAGTGCCAACACTATTGAAACCCCCATGTGCAGGCCCACTTGGTTTTTAACTTAATTACTTCTATTCTTACCCCCTTTCTCTATCATTTTTTTTTTTAATTTCAACTTCATATAGTTTTCAATTAATTCATGAACAAATACAAAAACACTTGATAAAAATCCACCAAAATTATATTAGCTTTTTAATACAATTTAAAAACATTCCCAATTTTTACTTTCTGAATTTAATTATTTTTCAATTTAATTTCGAATTTTAATTTAATTGATTTTTTATTGAATTCTCATGTGGACACATAAAATTGTACAATTTATTTAGGTCACTTCCCATAATATTTTTTGCCCATTCTTTTTGCTATGGTTAAAAGACAAGTTAAGGTATCTAGAACATTTTTTTGTTGAATTTTTAGGATATTTTTTGCTATTGTTTGGTAGTATAATTTGTGTAATTTTGTGATTAAACTTTAGTTAGTTTTAGGTGGCCATTTGCCTTAGTTAGAATAAGAATTTTGGAGAGATTTTTTTAGCACAATAATATAATCAAGTTCAAGGTCTTAGGAATTTAATTTCATATTTTTTCTCATGACTTTTAATATTTTTGCCATTTTTATTCATTCCTTCACATTATGCATTTTCATAATCCATATCATTTACTAATTATTTGTTTTTTCTTTGTGTGCAAGGTGTTTTGCAAGGTTTGGCTTATTGGACTTGGATATTTTATGCTTCAATTGTGTTTTATACTTTGTGTATTTTGTGATTGTAATAGCTTAGAACTTGTATGCTTTTATAGTTTTCATAAATAGGATAGAAAAGATAAAACGAATCGATAGAAAACCAAATTTTCAAAAAGACAAATAAAGTATTCGATCCAACGTCGAATATACTTTCAAATAAATAAATAAAGTTTATATTATTCTAGGGTTCCTCGATTACCTTCGATCCATTCCATTCAACCCATATCAAACCTTGCATGTTTCATACCATAAGTCGTGTGTCTTAGCACCACGCAACCGACCCACACCCCTCATTGTTTCATCCCGTTTACATTTCATATGCGTTTGCCCACCATGACCTAGGAGGACCCTATTGCTTATTATTGACTTATGTTACTTGCATGTTTAGTTTTATGTTTCTCATATCTTTTAGGTAGATTTTAATTGCAAACCTCACTAACCATAGGTTATCCATGAATTCAACTGATTTAGGGTAAATTTAGTAGCCCCTTAGAATGTTTACCTTTTATAACTTGAGTCTCTTCTCATCTCAAAATAAAGTCAAAAACAATTAATAAAGGAAAGGTGTACAATGCGCCACGAGCCTTAAGCTGTACGGGAAATGATTAGTGGAGGTCTCCTTCACTCTTCTAGGATGCTTTACAAACGTTCCATTGGGGGCGATCTTGGAAAGTATTCGCTCCTGTGTCATAGTCTTTAGTGTTGTACATTCAATAAACACAAATCCAAAACATTTTCTTCTAAAAAACAACAAACCAAGAAGTCACGTCTTCTTTCTCATCTCATACTCTTTGCTGACGAACATGACTTGTCTCGACAGTTCAAACAGCAATACGGTAAACACCCTCGAGTCAGAGCCGGTAACACCTGAGCTAGAGCTATGGCAACGTCATCCTAAAAACCACAAACGAGTGTAAGCCTTAGTTAGACGAACTACGGCGTCTCTGATCCTCATTTATCCCGATGAGGTACGTAGGCAGTGGGGTAGGGCCCATTCGAGCACAATCTTTATTTTTCCCTACATTTTCCCATTTTATTCCCATTTGTTAATTCCATTTTCTTTCTCATTTCCATTTCATTCCAGATAACTATTCTTTCAGTTAAAACAGCATATTACTTCTCACCCTTTGAAAACAGACTTTTAAGCGTGGATCCCGTCGGGTACGGCGGACGGATTGGGGTGCTAATACCTTCTCAATTCGTAACCGACTCCCGAATCCAGATCTTTGGTTCGCAAGGCCTCGTCCTTTTCTTTCTTCCTCAGGTTTGTGCAACATTACCTTTCCCATTCTTTCGGGATAAAAATGTCTGGCTGGCGACTCTACCTTTCCGCGCCACTTTCGCGTTTGTACTAGGATGAAAATCCCGGGAGCGACAACAGTTTCTTAGAAATTTTTGGTTCATCAGGATACCCTAGTTTTTGCCTTATTTTTATGGTATTTGACTTAACAAACCTTTTATTTTTCTTTTGTCTTATGTTAAAAGGTTGTGACTGCCATTTTATTGGTTGTGGATGAATCCTTATATGGGATGTTCCATCTTGTAATTTGGATGCGTAGTCAAATTTACTGAATACTACCCTGCCCCCAAGTTTAAGATTAAGGTTTTTAAATCTTTACACGAAAACTCCTACTTCAAGGCTCAAAGGGGTTAACAAGGGATTATCTCCTTGTTTCTCCAGTGTTTGGGATTTTGAGAAAATTTATGTACCTCATCGGCAAGGTTTTAATTGAAAGCATACCAACAACAAATTCAAGTATCTGGTTTTCATCATTCTCCTTCTAGTTTTTGCTAAAACAATAGTTTGATAAAGACAAGTAAATGGGAGAATTTGTTTTTGTTTTTTAATACAGAAATGAAATAAAACGGGTGAATACAAATGGATTTGAAATTCTGTGATCAGGTATGAGATGTCCTATGAGATGTTCCAACACTTGACAAATTTAACCAAAACTTAAAGTGCAAGAAAATTAAACAACACAGAAGTTTGTTAACCCAGTTCAGTGTATAACCACACTTACATCTGGAGGCTACCAAGCCAGGAGGAAATCTACTATAAGTAATATTAATTCTAGACTTAAACAACCCAGTTTAATCTTTCACTTAATATCTACCCAATGCAATTTCTACCTAAGTCACTACTTAGATATGAGTACCAACTCACTCCCCCTCAATCACACAGTGATTTTGTTTACAAGTTTAATAAAATTGAAGACATTCTTCAAACAAAACAGCTTGATCTTACTTCACAGTTTCAATCAAGTCACAAATGCACTTATGCTTAAAAGCTCATCAAGTGGTACAATTAAAAACAACCTGCTATTAAAACACAACACCCTATTTTGTCTTCTAAAATTCGTACTCAATTCTGTGAGTTTCTGTTGATTAAATAGGTGTTTGTAATTTGGGCTTTCTGTAGGTTAATCCAGTCCTAAAACACATGCAGCTTCCACCTTGAATTAGGGTTTGTTACTTCCTAGATTCTAGGTGATTTAGTTCTTCTGATTAATCTGAAACTTCATAATAAAACTTCCTACAGATGCACCTTGTTCTATTTTTATCCATCCATAATTAATTCCAGATAACTCTCCTTAAATATCTCAGATCAGTTAGTCATTAATTAATTCTGGTAGCAGGTTTGAGATGTCTCAACATCTGTTGGGACATCCTGAAAAACTGAACTTAAGTCATTTACACAATGTCCCAACATCTGGTGTGACATCCTGAAATAAGTTCTTATACTCTGTTTGATAATGTCCCAACATCTGATAGGACATTCTGAACTGAATTCAATATTTCTTGTTGGTCAAAAATTCTGCCAATTCTAAACATCTACAAACTCCCCCTTTGGCTAATTTTTGGCTAACATTCTTTTCTGATTTTCAGAGTGCAGCAGAAGTTCTTTTATCAGAGTATAGCATTACTTTTCTGTTGAATCATATTTGAGATTACTCCCCCTCAAACATACATGTATCCAGGTTGCAACAGAAATATTTTAATAACACACAATGATTCAGTTCAGAAACAAACAGTCAGAAACAAACAGAAGTTTTTCATTCATAGCTAAAACAACATCATACATTGTTGTTGTTCTCCCCCTTGTTAGACACAAATTTGGGGCCAAAGTCACTAATTCTGAATTACAATGCAGCTGTCATTACATTTGTCCTCACATACAATTATTCACTCAGACTCCTCACATTCAGTTTCTTCATCATCCTCAGTTTCTTCATCAGAAGCAGCTTTCTGATCACCTTCACTCTCCAGCCTTTGGATAATCTCCTCAAGCTTCTGCTTCCTTGCTTCAAGTTCTTTGCAAGTGCTCTTTAGTTCAGCAATTAATGCAGCCTTGGATATTGGAGACTTTGCATTTGAAGGACCTGCAGATGTCCCAGAGGGTGCTTCAACATCTGCTGCATGATGACTCAGGAACAGCTTGTAGTGAAAGGCTAGAGGGCTTTCTCTTTTGCAGACTGTGTCCTTCTCAGTGAGGATCCCAGGGTATTGACTCAGCACTATTCCACACAGCAAGGAAGGGAAAGCTATTGGCAGCTTTGTTGCAGATGAGCTAGCATGCTTCAAAGTCTGATCAAAGATGTAGGCTCCATAATCCAGCTTAGTTTGAGTGCCCACAGCATAAATAAACCTGCCCAAGCCAGTGGATATTGAAGATGTGTGATTGGTAGGCACCCAGTTTGCTGTACCAATCCTGTTCAGCATGGCATATTTCCTTGTCAGCATGCTCACTGAGAGCTTTCCTTTAACTGGCCAAGCTTTTACCTGGTTAGCAATGATAACCTTGTAGACCTGGTTATCAGTCTTCCCTAGCTCATTTGGACCATCAGATTCTCTTCCAAGGTATTGGTTAATGATCTAAGGAGAGAACTCTACACACCTGCCTCTAACAAAGACTTTTCTAAATTCAGCAGACTTACCATTGGCACAATCTTCCTGAAGATTGACTATGAATTCTTTGACAAGTAGCTCATAATAGGGAGAGAGGTTTGAGACTGTTTTGAAGAGGCCAGCAGCAGATATGAGATCAATTAACTCTGTGCACTCAAGTGCATTACTGCTCAACTCTCTTTCAAGTGTTACCCTTCTTTGGTACACAAACTTCCATCTGTTTACACTTGAAACATGATGAAATGAGATGTTGTCCAAGGGAGCTTCTGGAACAGCAGTTGATGCCCTAGAGGGTGCTGGTTTCTTCTTTGGAGGAGATGTTGGGACATCTGCTTCAATATCTGAATCTGGAGGAGTGACAACTTTCCTCTTTTGTGTTTGGACTTTGCTCCATTGTTTTGTAGGACCAAAGACAGTTTTGGCTTTGTCTTTCTTTGGGGTAGCTTGCTTCTTCTCAGGAATTGCATGTCCTGCTTGCATCTTTTCTTTCCTAGTCCTGAGCCTTTTGGCTATGCTAGGCTTTACAGAGGCAATGATTTCTGTATCAGAATCATGCTCTAGGTTCACCACAGGAGGAGATTGAGCAGTCTCCTCTTCAGCTGGTGGATCAGCAGAGATGTGCTCTTCAGTAGAGGCCTTGGTTTGGTCCTCAGATGTTTCTTCATCACTATCATTTGAGGCCTTTTTCTGGTCCTCAGATGTTTCAACAGCAGCATCAGATGAGGTCTTTTGCTGATCCTCAGATGTTTCAACATCTATTGGGACATCCTGTTGAGCAGGAGTGTCCTTTGCAGTCTGAGTTTGTTGATCTTCTTGAGGGGAAGGCATGGTGTTCAAAGGGATTGAAATTCCACTTACCACTCTTTGCTCAGATAGGATCTTGGTTACCAACTCCTTTATGGAAGCATCCACATATTCAGAAGATTTTTGAGGTATGTTTGCTGGTGAATGAATGCCTTTGGATTTGCTGCAGACTTGATCTTTTGCTCTTTTTGGAGTTCTTGGCTTTTTAGCATGAGGAACACTTCCTCTGATTTCGTCTAATGGGGTTGACTCCATGGGTACCACAGAAATGGGGGTTGCATGAACCACATCTTCTTTGTTGAGAATTTCTTTAGGAATGTTAGGGTTTTGAGACATTTTCAAAGAAGATGGATGAAGAGTTTTAGGGTTGATGATTTCTGAAGAATAACTAGATAATGCAATTCGCTTTTGATAGTATGATGAGAATATGGATAGCTGAATGCAAGCTGTTATTATATAAGTAGCCGTTACATTGAAAATTATTAGGAATGGAATACCCAAGGTTCTTGACCAGACTGGTGTTGCCATCTGGTGCTTATGCCACACAATGTCATATGACATGTTGGCACATCTCCATAACTGCTAAATCTCACATAAGCAGATTCCCAATTTGCCCCTTAAGTTCTCAAATTGTGTAACATCCAATGCTTTGGTAAAGATATCAGCCAACTGCAGATTTGTAGCTACATGTTCCAATGAAATCACTTTTTCTTCTACAAGATCTCTGATGAAATGATGTCTGATATCAATATGCTTGGTCCTTCTATGTTGGATAGTATTCTTTGATATGTTAATTGCACTTAAGTTGTCACAGTACAATGTCATGACATCTTGTGGGACATTGTACTCAGTGAGCATTTGCTTCATCCAAACCAATTGAGAACAACTGCTTCCAGCTGCTATATATTCAGCTTCAGCTGTAGATAAGGATACACAATTTTGTTTCTTACTGAACCAAGAAATCAAATTGTTTCCTAGAAAGAAGCATCCTTCTGAAGTGCTTTTTCTGTCATCAGCACTTCCAGCCCAATCAGCATCACAAAAGCCAGTGAGAATTGGTTTACATCCATGAAAGTACATTATGCCATAGTCACAAGTACCATTAACATATTTCAGAATTCTCTTGACTTGATTAAGATGACTGACTTTTGGATCAACTTGATATCTTGCACATACACCTACTGCAAATGCTATGTCTGGTCTGCTAGCAGTCAGATATAACAAGCTTCCAATCATACTTCTGTACATGCTTTGATCTACATTCTCACCCTTTTCATCTTTAGTCAGCTTTAAATGTGTGGGGGCAGGAGTTCTCTTATGAGTAGCACTGTCCATTCCAAATTTCTTGACTATGTTCTTAGCATACTTGCTTTGGGAAATGAACATGGAGTCCTCCATTTGTTTTATTTGCAGTCCAAGAAAGTAGGTTAATTCTCCTACTAGGCTCATTTCAAATTCAGATTCCATTTGGTTGACAAAATGTTTGACCATCCTATCAGACATCCCACCAAAGACAATGTCATCTACATATATTTGAGCAATCATGACATTTCCTTCTTCATCTTTAACAAACAAGGTTTTGTCAATTCCACCTTTCCTGTATCCTTGCTTGATAAGAAAAGTAGTCAGTCTTTCATACCATGCCCTTGGAGCTTGCTTCAGACCATAAAGAGCCTTCTTTAGTTTGTATACATGATTTGGACAGCTTGGATCAACAAATCCTTTAGGCTGTTCTACATATACCTCTTCATTAAGATAACCATTTAAAAAGGCACTTTTCACATCCATTTGAAATAGCTTGAACTTTAAGATACAAGCAATTCCCAAAAGTAGTCTGATTGATTCAAGCCTTGCTACTGGTGCAAAGGTTTCATCAAAGTCTACTCCTTCAATTTGTGTGTATCCTTGAGCTACAAGTCTAGATTTGTTCTTTGTAACAACTCCTTGTTCATTTGACTTGTTCTTATACACCCATTTTGTTCCAATCACATTTATGTCATCAGGTCTAGGAACAAGATTCCACACTTCATTCCTTGTGAATTGACCTAATTCCTCTTGCATAGCACAAATCCAGTATTCATCAGTAAGAGCTTCCTTGATGTTTTTAGGTTCTATTTTAGAAACAAAATAGGAACCTGAAATTACTTCTCTTGATCTAGTGCTTACACCTCTGTTGGGATCACCAATTATCAAATCTTTGGGATGATCCTTCTGTATTCTGATGGAAGGAGGTTTGCTGGATTGTTCTGTCCTTGCATCAGTTTGAGTGAAGTCATAATGATCACTCTTTTCTTCAGCTTCAATCTTGATATCAGCAGATGTTCCAACATCTTCTGGGACATCTGTAGGAGCATCATCAATTATCACATTTATGGACTCCATGATAACCTTGGTTCTAGAATTAAATACTCTATATGCTCTGTTGTTTGTAGAGTATCCAAGAAAAATCCCTTCATCACTTTTAGGATCCATTTTTCTTCTTTGCTCCCTATCTGCCAGAATATAACAGTTACTTCCAAACACATGGAAGTACTTAACTGTGGGTTTTCTGCCCTTCCAGACTTCATATATTGTGGACAAAGTTCCTTTCCTTAGAGTAACTCTGTTATGGATGTAACAAGCTGTGTTCATAGCTTCAGCCCAGAAGTACAAAGGTAACTTTTTAGCATGGATCATAGCTCTTGCTGATTCTTGAATAGTTCTATTATTCCTCTCAACAATCCCATTCTGTTGAGGAGTGATTGGTGAAGAATATTCATGATTGATTCCTTCTGAAGAACAGAAATCTAAGAATTTTTGGTTCTCAAATTCTTTTCCATGATCACTTCTTATTCTGATCACACAGCTGGCTTTTTCCCTTTGTATTCTTTGGCATAAGTCTTTGAATACATCAAATACATCAGACTTTACTTTGATGAAATTTATCCATGTATACCTTGAAAAGTCATCAACCACCACATAGGCATACCTCTTTCCACCAAGGCTTTCAACCTGAATAGGTCCCATAAGATCCATATGCAATAGTTCCAAAACTTTGGAAGTTGTCAGATGTTGGAGCTTTGGATGGGACATCTTGGTTTGCTTGCCTATTTGACATTCACCACATATTTTGCCATCATCAATCTTCAGTTTAGGAATACCTCTTACAGCATCCATAGATATTATCTTCTTTATGCCTCTGAAATGAAGATGACCTAGTCTTTGGTGCCATAGTTTCACTTCTTCTTCTTTAGCTAAAGAGCAAGTTGAAGTGAGACTGAAGTCTTGAGATTCCCACATGTAACAGTTGTCTTTAGATCTGGCTCCTCTCATGACAACCTCTTGTTCTTTGTTAGTCACTATGCATTCAGTTTTGGTAAAGTTTACACTGTACCCTTGATCACATAATTGACTTATGTTGATCAGGTTAGCAGTTAAACCTTTAACTAGCAGCACATCATCTAGTCTTGGAACATCTTGACAGTCCAAGGTCTCAACTCCCTTGATTTCTCCTTTAGCTCCATCTCCAAAGGTTACATATCTGGATGAATGTGACTTTAAGTCTACTAGCAGATTCTTCAATCCAGTCATGTGTCTTGAACATCCACTGTCAAAGTACCAGTCTTCTTTAGCTGATACTCTTAGTGATGTATGTGCTATATATGCAACACTTTTCTTTGACCATTTGAGTTGAGATTTCTTTTGATGCCTCTGCTCTGTGTATTGTTCATTAGTAGATCTCCAAGATTGATTGTTGATCTTGTTCTTGGGTATGTAGCTTTGATCAGCCTGAATGCTAGCTTTTGGTCTCCATACCTTCTTGATGACCTCTGTCTTCTGCTTAGGAGGTTGCTGATTTCTTTGATGTCTATGCAGCACTTTCTTGGTAACTTCTATCTTCTGCTTAGAAGGTTGCTGATACATCTGATTTGGATATCCATGCAACTTATAGCAATGAGGTTTGATATGTCCAAATCTTCCACAATGATGACATCTCCATCTTTGATACTTCTTCTTCATTTTGTTCTTTTCAGAATGTTGAGACATCTGTTGGAACATTATGTTTGACTTTGTGTTCTTTTCATGATGTTGAAGCATCTGTTGGGACATCTTGTTTGACTGTATGGACTTTGAAGTAGTTTTTCTAGAGCTAGCTTCATCCTTATGAACTCTGTTAAATCCCAGTCCACTTTTATCCCCTGAATGCTTATTGTTGTTGAGAATAACATCCAGTGTACTTGAACTGCTGTTCAGTATTCTAACAGATTTGGACATGTGTTCCAACTTGGAGTTGAGAAGACTTACTTCACTTTTCAAGGTGTCAATGATCTCTTGATCACTTGCTTTTTCATCTTCTAGTGCCTCATTCTGCTTCTTTAGCTTTATAACCTCACTGCATATTTCAGTGCTTCTTTTGTATAGATCTTTGTATGCTTGCTCAAGATCTTCAAAAGTAAGCTCCCCATCACTGGATTCACTTTCAGATTCACATAATCCAGCTAGAGCAGTGATATGCTTAGCTGATTCTTCTTCTGAATCACCTCCTGAGTCTTCATCAGACCAGGTTACAGAGAGTCCTTTCTTTTGCCTTTTTAAGTAGGTAGGTCATTCATTCCTGATGTGTCCATATCCTTCACATCCATGGCATTTGATTCCTTTTTCTTGACTGGTCTTTTCATCATAATTTGACCTTCTGTTAGCATCATAAGGTCTTTTGTTCTCAGAAGAGTTTGTGTATCTTCCACTGGGTTTGGATTTGCCTTCCATCCCTCTGAGAATCTTTTTGAATTGTCTTCCAAGCATAGCAATGTTGTCTGATAAGCTTTTACCAGTTTCTGATTCATCATCTTCTTCTTCATCAGTATTTGTCACCAAGGCTATGCTTTTGTTCTTCTTAACATTTGTGTCATTCATTCCCATCTCAAATGTTTGAAGGGAACCAATGAGCTCTTCAACTTTCATAGTGCATATGTCTTGAGCTTCTTCTATTGCTGTGACTTTCATGTCAAATCTTTTTGGCAAAGATCTGAGGATCTTTCTTACAAGCTTTTCATCAGTCATCTTTTCTCCCAAGGCTCCAGAAGTATTGGCTACTTCTAAGATGTTCATGTAGAATTCATGAACTGTCTCATCTTCCTTCATTCTCAAGTTCTCAAACTTGGTGGTGAGAAGTTGAAGTCTTGACATCTTTACCTTTGATGTTCCTTCATGATTTGTTTTGAGAGTATCCCACACATCTTTGGCCAGCTCACAGTGATGCACAAGTCTAAAGATGTTCCTATCAATGCCATTGAATAAAGCATTTAAGGCCTTGGAGTTGCCTAGTGCTGAATCTTCTTCCTCTTTACTCCATTCTTCTTAAGGTTTCAACACTTTTGATCCATCTTTGGTGTCTTGGATAGGATGTTCCCATCCAATGTTGACTGCTCTCTAGGCCCTGTTGTCAAGTGATCTTAAGAATGCAATCATTCTTGGTTTCCAGTAGTCATAATTAGATCCATCCAGTATAAGTGGTCTATTTACTGATCCTATATCTCTGTCCATGTTTTCCAGAATTTGTATTCCCTAGATCTCACCCAGTATAAACAGGCAGGGTGCCTGCTCTGATGCCAATTGAAATTCTGTGATCAGGTATGAGATGTCCTATGAGATGTTCCAACACTTGACAGATTTAACCAAAACTTAAAGTGCAAGAAAATTAAACAACACAGAAGTTTGTTAACCCAGTTCAGTGTATAACCACACTTACATCTGGAGGCTACCAAGCCAGGAGGAAATCCACTATAAGTAATATTAATTCTAGACTTAAACAACCCAGTTTAATCTTTCACTTAATATCTACCCAATGCAATTTCTACCTAAGTCACTACTTAGATATGAGTACCAACTCACTCCCCCTCAATCACACAGTGATTTTGTTTACAAGTTTAATAAAATTGAAGACATTCTTCAAACAAAACAGCTTGATCTTACTTCATAGTTTCAATCAAGTCACAAATGCACTTATGCTTAAAAGCTCATCAAGTGGTACAATTAAAAACATCCTGCTATTAAAACACAACACCCTATTTTGTCTTCTAAAATTCGTACTCAATTCTGTGAGTTTCTGTTGATTAAATAGGTGTTTGTAATTTGGGCTTTCTGTAGGTTAATCCAGTCCTAAAACACATGCAGCTTCCACCTTGAATTAGGGTTTGTTACTTCCTAGATTCTAGGTGATTTAGTTCTTCTGATTAATCTGAAACTTCATAATAAAACTTCCTACAGATGCGCCTTGTTATGTTTTTATCCATCCATAATTAATTCCAGATAACTCTCCTTAAATATCTCAGATCAGTTAGTCATTAATTAATTCTGGTAGCAGGTTTGAGATGTCTCAACATCTGTTGGGACATCCTGAAAAACTGAACTTAAGTCATTTACACAATGTCCCAACATCTGGTGTGACATCCTGAAATAAGTTCTTATACTCTGTTTGATAATGTCCCAACATCTGATAGGACATTCTGAATTGAATTCAATATTTCTTGTTGGTCAAAAATTCTGCCAATTCTAAACATCTACAGGATTGATTCAAAAGATGCATAAACACTTCATTAATCCTGCCAATTTAAAAAACAACACTGCTTACAAGAAAATACAAAATCAACATGCAAAGGAAATTAAAACAACAATGTTGAGACAAACAAAAGATAGTCAACTTTAGGGAATTAAACTTCCTTCTTCAGATTTAGAGGTTGTCATGATCATTGAAGTTAATGTGATAATCCTCTTCACACCCATTCTCGACAACTTCTTCCATATCATGGACTGATAAACCTACCTGAGAAAATGGAGGGTTGATGTTAATGTGAAGACCTTGAGGCGTAAATGAGATGGACCTGGACTCTATCAAATCCTGAACCATATTCTGGAGTTATTTGTAGCCTTTGGTTGAATGTCATGGTACATTGGCATGTAAGCCACATCAGGCATTTGGATCAAATACTGATGGGTATGGAGGATGCATTGAATCCAGTTCTTTCAGCTCTACCAATATTGTTAATTAAATGTGGCAGTATGTGACTTTATGGCATTGGTAAAGGATAAAACTTCCTCTTTGGCTTCTTAGTGTAATGGTGTCGTTGTTGAGGAGAGTGTTGTTGTTGGTATAGTTGTTGTTGATGCTGATTGATAGGAGAATATTTACCATATGGAGGAAATGGTGTCAAATATGGAGACCCAAAATGCTGCTGACTTTGAACAACTGATACATATGGACAAGGATAGTATGACACTAGAGGTGGAGCCTGTGAAGCTTCCTAGATTGAATAAGTCTCATCCTCTTATTCTCTTTGATAATCGCTAAAGAATTCATTATCAATGCTCTGGAGACTAGAGGCACCTTGGATTCTTCTGCTCTTGAGACAACTCTCAATATGTTCTCCAATTTTCACCAGGTCAGAGAAACTTGTTGATGCACTACTTACCATATTTTAAAAGTATGGGCACTATAGAGTGTCCATAAACATGCCAACTAACTATTTCTCTGAGAGCGGCGGTTGAATGTGATTAGTAAACTCTCTCCATCTTTGGACGTATCCTTTGAATGGTGCATTACTCTCTTGAGATTTTCTTTCAAGTGAAAGCGATTGAGAGCCTCGTCCAAATTGTATTGGTATTGCTTCAAAAAGGCGTTGTCTAGGTCCGACCATGATTGAATATGACTTCTTTCTAATTCCATGTACCAATTCAATGGTACCCACTCAAGCTGTCTTGGAAACAGTGAATCATCAACTTATTGTCAAGAGCATATGCAATCATTTTACGGCAGAGCATCACCAAATGGTGCTTTGGGCAGTGTTGAAAGCACAATAGTGTGGGTTTTTGTTATCGTTTCTGCAAGGATTATTGTGATATTACCGCCGTTATATAGTCTAAAAGTGATTAAACTTAGGGTTTCAAAAATATATGGTTGATTCGTAACGGTTTGCATAAAAGTTAAGTTAAACGGTAAAAAGGATAAGTTTTGAGAGATTTATAAAAACGTGCCAATCTTAGGGTTCAATAATGCACTTTATACGTATTTACTCGATAAAGCAAGTGAACATGCTATAGTGATAAACATAATCACATATCCTCTCAATATGTTTATCTCTAACACATATTGTGAGATTTACCACTTTGATCCTTAGATGATCTCTCACTCTAACTATCAAAATGGTAACATTCAAAGCTTAATATTTGTTAACATCAACTCACATAACTATCTCTAGCATGTGTTTGTCGATGGATTAAAACCTAGGTAAATATTTAGAACATATTTCTCAATCATGAACTAAAACAAAAGATAAACCATAAAAGCACGGGTTTTCACCATATATTCATCATCCACATGTTCACAATCTTACATCAAATAAAATACATATAAAGGAGAGGATTATCTACCTTTAATCTTAACACAAAAGTGCTTAGCTACCCATAGACATGGTAGATTGCTTGACAAGTAACTAATAAAGCTTTTGGAGCTAGCATTAATCTTCAAAGATTTAAGGATTGAAGCATAAAAGCTTTGAAAACTATTAAAATAGTAACAATAGAGTTTTTATCCTTAAAAAAGTTTTTAGGTTACAAGGGAGTAGTGTGAAAATTGATAGGTTGATACAAATATCTAACAAATGTACTTAAGTACATTTTTAATCCAGAAAGTAGCGTCGGGCGATGCTTTGCTACGTCGGGCGGTGGCCAAAAGTGAAGCCACGTAATAGGAACAGTGCCACCCCGGACATCCAAAATATATAGATGGGCCGAGCTATGCATTCTTACGTCGGGCGAAGTCTTCACTATCGGGCGAAGCTTGAAGAGGCGCAGCATGTAATGGTTTTGGACTTTGAGATGAAATGATGCATTTGTTGCACCTTAGCAGCGCTAGACGATGCTTCAGAGGCGAAGCACATCACAATTATGGAATTTGGGATGAAACTCCCATATGTTAAGCTACTACTTCGCCGGCGAAGCAACATTCCTGCGCCCTACCACCGTGGGGCGGTGCAAGATGCTTAAAGTGCGACATGCGAGCTTTCTACTTTGAGTGTTTCCCTGCAAATTGAGCTGCGATATTTTCACCTATAATGCTATAAAAATACATAAACACATCAAAATACCTAATATTCACAAAAATGCAAGAATCTCTTAATAAATAATTTGTCCCGATTAAAGCGAATAAAAGAGCTTAAATGCATAAAAATAAATTATGAAATTAAGCATTTCTTGACACCTAACAAACTTTCCCCAACTTGCATCTTTGTTTGCACTCAATCAAATAAATTTTCAATAAATCTCAAGAAAAGCTTTCAAACACCAAATCGGCTGATAACATAAATGGTTCAAACTCGACAATTAACACGCACAAAGAATTACTCCACACCACGTAGCATATAAACATGAATATGAACAAAATCCTAAATGAAAAATTACATAATGCAACAATTAGTACCCTTATGCTCAAATTGAATCGCATATTACACTCAAACACATTATCTACATAACTATCTACACAGGACATAACACACTCACATGGAACCGTGTAACAACAAACAAGCTATGCAATCATCTCACAAGTCATACAAAACCATGGAAACAAAGATCACTATGGGCTTTTATCGGTTGTAACTTGGCTAGGTCTAAAAACAAGGGATATATACACACAACCATTGAATCAAGAAAGGGTAAATTTCATGAAGAGCATTTTATTTTTAAACACAACCATTCTTGTTCAATTTTTGAACTCTTATTCTCACAATGCATTCTCTTTTATTGCTTTGATTCTTTTTTTATAGAATGCATTGTATCCACAATTCCTTTTCCTCTTTTCACAATGAACCAATCTCCCCAATTTCAACAATGTTATACACTTAAATCAAAATGCTCTTCAAAATGATTAAAGTTCGGGTTCATGCTTCAAAGACAACAAATTTTCTTTTTAGGCTCAAAAGAGCTTCCTAATGCACACACTCACAAGTTGACTTGAAATGTTTTTTGAAAAGTGGTTATACTCATACCACTCAAAAAAACCTTGATCACTTCTAAGTTTCCATAATTCAAACAACAAGTAAGATTAAACATAAAACATTCGAGTTAAACAACGATTACTCGAATCTCTCTAAACTCGTGAATAATAAAGGTCAATCATATCTTTGGTTAAGTCCTAAATGATTCAACATGAACATGCTATTACAAGCTAATGCATTGATAATTTTTTTCAAAAAGTACAAAACTCCTATTAACATAAAAATGTTACAAGGTATGTTTCACACTTTATTGTGCTTCTTACCAAAATTTATATCATCACCACATGCTACAAGCAAAAGAGGTGTCTACATGCACTTCATGAGTCACTAAAAACACAATTTCCACACAGTCAAAGGCAAACAAAAAATGACTAAATTATTCACACAACACAAAGCAGAATTTAAACCACTAAAAATAAAAATGCCTTCATCCATACCATCATCACCGTCCTCAACATCATCCTCTTCAACATCTACATTTTCCGTATCTACGAGAATACCAACCCCAGTGCCTGCCCCCTCCGAATAGAAATGGCGCATGTCCCCAAGCTAACTAGCATATGACTCAAAGTCCCCCTAGTAGGAAAAGGATCACTCTTCACCAGATTGACTTGATAATTGTAAATCGGCTGCATGCAATTGAAATTAAACTGGTTAACGCAGTAGAGCGACTCACCCATAGCAAAATTATAGTTGAACACCACTTTCATATCGAAAATGGATGAGTCACTCTCATCCACCGTTCCTCTAGAACTTTGTCCAACCTCAACCGCTTTCTTCTTCTTTCTCCCCTCCTTGGGTTTGTAGAACCGGTCCAAATAGTCATCATTAACAAGATGCTTCAGTTTCTTGTTCACCACTACCGGTATGAGGATATTTGTCTGATAGATAGAGGCTTGAACCAAACAAGGAAAAATAATCGGAGTGTCATCATGAACTACCGACCTCCGGGTGTTCTCAACAAAATTCTTCATCTCATTAGCAATTATTTGGGCTATATCCACCTTTTTGTCTTCCATAATACAATACATAAGGAGCCAAATGTCAAGAGGTACAGAGTAACAGTGAAACCTCAACCTCACATTATAGCAAAGCAACAAGAGGACAGTCTGAGCTAATGGAGTCATTTTTTACGGTTGTACTTGATTGATTCCCTATTAGCATTCAAGTCTACTTTTTCTCTCGGTTTCAAAATGGACTTGGAAACTATCTTGTGATCATGCGTCTTTTTTAAAAGCTAGGTAATGTCGTCTTTCATAAAACTACCCAGGCTACTTGGGCTGCCAAGTATCCTGTTAATTGCATCCCGATTGAAACAAATTTCTCGACCCCTCACAAAAGTCTTGAAATAGTAAAATTCTCCCTCAGCCTGCAGAGCATTTGCATATAATTCCTTTATCAATTCATAACAGACTCTCTCCGTCGGGTTCATCAAAATATTCCACTTCTTCTAAAAAATGGCTTGAATCTTTCTGTAATCTCCTTGAGGGATGAGTACAAACCTCTTCTCGGAAAGCACAACACTTGAAGTAGTGGCAGCGCTCTTTTGCTTCTTCTTGGAAGCGTGCTGTGGTGCAAAACAGCTAGACATCTACAACAAAACCAAAAAACCCAATCCAGCACAACAAAATACAACCATAAGCATGAAAAAATAAACACGAGATATCGAAACAAAAAGAAAAAACAAAACAGAGCAATCACAAAACAAAGCAAACATCTGAGCTTCATCTACTAGTAGTTCATCCATTTGCTTCGCGGATAAAAACATCAACTCCCCACAATCACCAAACTCTGGAAACTCCACCGTCTTTGCAAAACAATTGATATGCACAAAGTTGAACTCTAACAAGTTCATACCAAGCACAACATCCATATGGTGTAAAGGTAAACACGCCAAATCCATCAAGAAATCCATACCATAAATGGTCAGAGGACATTTCAAACACACACAGTTAATCGTAATTGAACCGTCAACAGGCATCTACTTGGCCCCCTTATTTTTAGGCCCCCTATTAAATGGATATTTTTTTGACCCCTAATTTTTAAATCCTTCATATTTTTGTTTTTTATGGGGCCTAAATAAGGGGCTCAAAATCTAATAAACCAAATATTTCACTTTCTACGAAAATAAAAAAATCGATTTTTTTCGAAAATTATAAAGTCGATTTTTCTCGAAAATTAAAAAAAAAATTGATTTTTCTCGAGAAATAAAAAAAAACTCAATGTTTCGGAAAAAAACTTGATTTTTCGAAAGAAAAACTCGATTTATAAAAAAATATTCGAATTTACGAAAGAAACTCGATTTTACGGGAATAAAACTCGATTTTTCGAAAACAAAACTTGATTTTTCGAGGAAAAAACTCGATTTTTTTCGAAAAAAATATTTGTTTTTTCGAAAAATATTCACTTTTTAAAAAAACTCGATTTTTCGAAAAAAAACTCGACTTTTAAAAAAAACTTGATTTTTCGAAAAAAAAACTTGATTTTTTTAAATAAACTCGATTGTTTGAAGAAAAAAACTCGATTTTTCGAAAAAAAACACAATTTTTCGAAAAATATTTGATTTTTCGAAAAAAAAATCTATTTTTTTCGAGAAAAAAAAAATCGACTTTCTGAAAATTAAAAAAAAATCGATTTTTCTCAAAAAAATATTATTTAAAAAAAAATCAAATTTGTTTCTTATAAAAAGTCAATTTTATAAAAAAATTGGGGCCTTTAGGCCCTTCTTTAATTTTATGAGTCTTCACTCTAAGGGCTCTATATATTTTAAGGTTCATTTTATTTTAAAATTATAGACCCCCTATAATTTAGCGGCCTAACTTTTTAGGTCCCAACCCCCTAAATTGACAGTTCTATTGGTGATCAAAAAAAGTATGAAGGATGAATTTTTGGTGTTGTTAGAAACATTAATGAAGGGATGGTCATGAATGAAGTTTTAAAATGAAGGTAGAATGGTTTTTGTGTAGCATGTGTGAAAGTTATGAAAATAATATGATGGCGGAGGCGCTCAGTTGTTGTCTAGAATTTGAATTATTTAAAAGAAAACAATTAAGTAGAAATAAATTAAACTAAATAAAATTAAACTAAATAAAATTAAACTAATTAAACTAAATAATTCTAAATTAAAATAAACGATAATTTAACTAAAATATAAAAAAATAAAATGATTGAAAAACGAAATAAATTGGTGGGTAACAAAGTTGTCGAAAAGAATAAAATGAACGTACCAAAATGATCAGCGCAAAATAAACGTCTTGGAAAAAAAATACAACATTTTATCAAATTTCGAAATAAATAGACTGGTTAAAAGGCTCAGCTGATCAAAATGCAACTAAAAAGGTTGCCTGAAAATTAAAATGAGCACATCATATTAAACTCCGCGAAACGCATATTAATATAACTGATGTTTGCAAGCTCGATTTTAAAACTTTCCGTCCACTAATTTTTCGCACAGTTGACTTTATTTTGACTGAATCAACTGTAAATCCAACAAGTTTATTTTGGCTGAGAATTCAGATATTATGCATGATGAATCACATGATATACTATGCAGATGATGTAAAGTGAAAATACAATCAGATGAATGATTTTATTCGATGATTCAGGGTCAAAACTTGGGGCATGACACTTGTACCATTGGAAAATTGAGCATCGGGAATGCATTTTATGATTTAGGGACAAAAATTAATCTCATGCCTCTATTTATGGTTAAGAAGTTTGATTGTGGGGAATCGAAACCTACTCAAATGACTTTAACTTTAGCAGGCAAATTTATCACTATATGTATGAGGCTGTAGAAAATGTCTTGGTCTAAGTCGATGATTTACCGTTCCCTATAAATTTTGTGATATTAGATATGGATGAAGACACAAAGACATCGTTATTAATTGGAAGACCTATTTTGGCCATAACTAGAGTTTTGATCGATGTTGAAATGGGGGAACTTATATTATATTTCAATAATAAAAAATAGTGTTTATTGTTTTTGAAGCTATGAAGCATAAAAGTGAAAATCCTCAATGCTACAGGGTAGATGTAGTTGATTACGCATTTGAAGAAACTTCTCAAGTCATATATTCACTATCATATTTAGAGAGGATCATCGTAAACTCCATTGAGAATGTCTAAGAAAATCAATATCAAAGAGTGGAAGCATATGTAAGGCAATTGAATGCATCCCAAGTAGAGAAGACATCTAAAAAATTTATGAGTTAGGGGATCTTTGAAATAGAATATGAGTCAAGAAGAAATAAAATAAAAATCTTAATCCTCTTGAATTGAAGGAACTCCCGTCATATTTGAAGTATGTTTTTTTTGGGTGAAGAGCCGACACAACTAGCTATCATTAGTAAAACTCTATTCGAATTGGAAGAATAAAAGCTCATGAGATTCTATAGACAAAATAGATAGGCCTTTGGATGGAATGTCACTAATGTTAAATAAATAAGTCCAATTTATTATATGCATAAAATCTAACTTGAGGAAGAGTTCAAATCAGTGGCTCAACCTCAAAGAAGACTTAATCCTAATGTGAAAGAAGTGGTAAGAAAGGAGGATCTCAAATTACTATAAACATGTATGATTTATCTGATTTTGATAGTGTTTACCGTGAAAATTGGTAAATAGGCGTTAGTCTTCCAAAATTAAGATATTTTGGTTACTCACGGGATCAACTAGATTGATCCTAGGACTCAGGCATGCGTTTAAATTATGTTTTTAAAAAATATGAACAATTTGACAATATTCATGTTCGAAAGATATTTGTGTTGAAATGTTTAAAGGGATAAATTGCAGAATGTAGATGAACTTGAAATGAAAATGCTTTGAAGATAAATTGCAATGTAAGATAAAATCTGGAAAATATTAATAAACTTAAATTGAAATGTAAAAGATGATGTTTATCAACGTACATTCTCAAATGATACTTGTTTCTCACACACTAGATACTTTAAGTAATTATGACTATTTGTACACACTTAGAAATCCTAACACTAAGACCCTATATATACTAAGTCAAAATAACTGTCTCTAATGACTTTCCTCCTAAGCCATGGCACGTTGCACTCGGCATGTCCTATAACCATTACAACATTCCACGCGTCCTTCCTTGAAACTGGATAAGGATGGAATTCAGTTATCCTTCAAATTCAAATTCAAACTTCTCATTCGAACGTAATCTTAACGTTACCTCCGTCGAAGATGACTCTAAACTTAGAAATATGTCTAAGTTTCATCCAACATTTCCCTCTTTCTCAAGAAATACTTCGACTAGACTTTCCAATAATATTTAATGTTGAAGTCAAGGATATCTTCACAAATATTTCTTTTTCTTAACTCATTACATTAACCCAAGCTTAGCGTTGAAAATTCCAGCTAACAAATTGCCCCCAAAAAATGTCATTTTTGACATAATGAAGAAAATGACATTTTTTGAAAGTCTCATTTGACACCACAGACTGTTCATCTGCTATGGCGTCATAGTCATCATGACGTTTTTTCGAAACGTCTCCTCAAACCCCACGTGAGAATCTTTATGCAATCATCACGTCTCTTATCCCCTAAGAGATCGTGGGTAGCCTCAACTGTCATTGTCTCATCAAGTCTTCTCCGACTGACACACATTCCATTCATATTTTAACCATTAATGCTGATCTGAAAACTGTTCCACTTCACAATCTATAAATAGCTTGCATCAACTCATTTTCCACTTTTTACTCTCTCTGAATTCTCAAACGCAAGAATCTCCTTTACTATTTCTTCATCTTCTTCACTAAACCCAATTTTTATCTCAAATTTCCTAAAACAATGATACCAGGGAAATAACCAAGGACACCAAAGAAGAGAAGAAATTTGTTTTTTTTCCTCTTGCTGACAAAACCTTGGGCCCAAACACCGTGAGAAATCAACAATATGTACCAGAGCCCATCACTAAAGAACAAATGAGGATCTTTCAATCCCAGGTACTTATTCCCATCTCTATTTCTGACAAAACTAATGCCATGCTTGGTCCCATTGTCAGATCCAACAGTTGACCCTAGTAAATTAAATGAGTTTTTTCCTACTTACCATAGATATAAACCCATAGTGAATGCTAGAAAACCTAGGGCTAGTGACGAAACCCACACTGACGAAAACCCTCACTCAGATAACTAGGGTAACCCTTTGATCGACGAACCCATTATTATAACATATATGGCTAATGGTTTTAAGGTGTTTAGATCTCGCCCTCTATTTAGGGACCCATCTGATTATCTAGGATGACTAGAGAAATTAGAGAAAAAGAAATCCCAAGTCTAGAAGGAAATGAGAATATTCGACCTGATCCAACTGTCGAAAGTAGAACCCGAATATAGTAACAACATGCTAGTTTCCTCCCTATATTTCTGGGATAACACTCATCATACCTTTCATCTTCCATGTGAAATGGTAACACCCGACCTATTCGACATAACTGTCATTGTCGGGCTTAAACCCATTGGCAAAACCTATAACCCATAATTCATGGCTAAAGAGACCCCAGGTTTCGACACCTCTAGGTTTGCTTTCTCTATCCATATAGCTTACTATCACGTCAAGGAAATTGACGAAGTCTCTGACGAAGAACACATAACATTCCTTGCTTTATGGTTGTCTCACTGTATCTTCTGCTCGAAGTCTCTACAAATAGCAAAGAAATACCTCACCATGACGCACCAACTCCACGCTTGACATGACCTTTGTCTTAGCGAGATGATTCTGACGAATCTCTATGAATCTCTGACAAAGTTGCACTTTCTTATGATTGTGCGAACCCTCACTCCAAAATCTTGGGTTGGAAACTTGATCCATGAAACTCCCATGTAATTCAATACTTTATGTTGTTGGGTAATCAAACAAAAGAATATTGAGTGCTGACTTGTACGGCTTAATTTCACATGCAACCGGCAACCGGCAACCGCCAAAGCTACAACAACATGACTAAAGTCCAAAGCATCCAAACCGCACGCGATCCTTCCCTCCCCAACTTTTGGTGAAATCACTACACTTCCTCTTCTCCTTCAGATCCCTCACACTGCAATTCGATCCAACTCAAGGTAAATTCAATCATTCACTCACCAATGATTTTCCTCCATTTTCCAATTTCTTCTAATTTAAACTTTTTTCATCTTCAGAACAAGGTTTCCCAGTAAATTAAGAAGATGAGTCAAGTTTTCGAAGGATACGAACGCCAATATTGCGAACTCTCTGCTAATCTCTCCCGCAAATGCAGTTCCGCTTCTCTTCTTTCTGACAAAGGTTCATCCAATTCTAACTCCACTTTTTCATTATTGTTGTTTACTTGCTGTATCAACTTGTTTGGTAACAAATTGTGTTGTTGAATGATTTTGTGCTACTGCTATATGATTTGATGAAGTGTTGTATGTCAACCGTGTTTGATTCGATCATTTTAGTTTATTCTATTACTGGTATTAGGTTTCTTTTTGGACTTAACCATTGTTACTAAATTGTGATTTAATTATATCAACATTCCTTTAAATTGTGATTTGGGTTGAAATCGATAGATAGTTGAGATTTTGAGATTTTAGGATAGTTGATTTGATTGTATGTTTGGTTCTGTGGTGAAAAAAATTTATTTTAAGTGAGTTATGTAAAGTGATTTGCAAAATTGAGTTGAACTATAAATTTAAATGTAAAAATCACGTTTAAACTCAAAAGCTACGAATTCTAGCTTCAATTAGAATCAATTCTGGAGGCAGAATCAATTCTATTTTAGAAGAACCAAACAACCTCAAATCATTCTTAAATCAATTCTACACCTCTAGAATTGTGTTGGCTCTTCCAAAAGCTAAACCAAACATACACTATGTTTAGTGGAAGTTAAGAGACAACTGATGAGTCAAGATGTCAGGAGCATCAAATCAAATGAGCCACTCCATTCCATTTAACACTTTGGATCTATGGGACTTGTTATAAATTTTTTTCCTGAAGCCCGTAAAATGAAAATTCATTATTTTAATGGGAGTTTTGAGCAACTTTGTGTTGGCATCTTGTCAACGATGAAGTGATGTGGGTGCCAAGGAATGGATGACATGGCTACGAAGCTGAGAAAGCTGAAGCTCCACCTACGTAGAAAATAGGGGCTTGGCTAGATGAAACATGCCTGGCAACCGGATATTTGTTAAACAGAGCTTGTGCAGCTGTTTTGTTGATAGGAATCTTGGTAGACAGAGGCCGCTCATAGTTTATCTATAAATAATAGTTGTATAGAACAATTAGACATGCATCAATAATGCAACTCTTTTTGCAATTTACCTTTATTGCAAGTCTTTACTATTTTATCACGATTTCCTAGTTTAGCTAGCTTTGTTCACCTCGCCGACACTTAACACTCTCTTGAGTAGTTAAAGAACTCATAGTTGAGGGACATAGTTCTTTTTTTTCCCAATGAAATCATCTGAAGAAAAGGAAATCATTGTTGATAGAAATTAGTCGATCTCTCAGCTAAATTCAATTCACGTAAACAACAATGCTTTTTTTGTTTTAGTTCTATGGGGAACACATTCTGGAACGGATGCAAACTATGATATTCCGACAACACAAAGAGGAGGATGAGAGCTCTTGTTAGTTGTTACAACTAAATGGGGGAACATGAACCACTATTCTCTGCAATAATACACTGGTTTTATGACCAGAAGATATTATTACTTTAAAATTATAAAAATGCAAACGTGTATTAATTGTTATTTGAATTTTCAAAAGATTTTGAGAAAACACCAATTAATCGATTGTCATACCAACTAAACATACACATGTTCATATGATTGTCATACCAACTAAACATACACATGTTCATATATTTGGCCAACTAACATATATTGAAGAGTACTGCATGCATATTTGGTACCTATGGATTGACATAGATATGGTCATATGTTTCTTTGGTTGACACTGTTCACTCATTGGAAATTAATTCTCAAACAATTTTGCTGGAGGAACTGGATGATATTTACTGTGCCGTGTGTCAAATGTTTTCATGAGCATGTTTCTGTCACTGACATAAATATATGTAAAAACCATTTTTTTTTACATTAGATCCTGTTACTGATTTTTTTTTTGTGATCAATACTAATTTCAGAAGAGAAGCTGCAAAAAATTTCTGAGATCAAAACTGGACTTGATGATGCAGATGTTCTGGTACAATGTTGAAGTGTTTTCTTACATCTCATGGCTTTTATGCTTATTAAGTTTTTAAATTCGATATTTTTTATTTTTTTTTAATATCCCTCACTTATCTCTCCCTCTTTAGATTCGGAAGATGGACCTTGAGGCAAGAAGTTTGCAGCCAAGTGTAAAAGCAATGCTTCTTGCAAAGTTGAGGGAATATAAATCTGATCTAAATAACTTGAAAAAAGAATTTAAAAGATTAACATCTCCCACGGCTGATCAGGCTGCCCGGGACGATTTGTTGGAGACCGGAAGGGCAGATGCATATTTGGTATATCTGGAACTCTGGAATATTTTACTTCATAGCATATATTTCTTGAAAATGAAAGATGGAAGCGTGTGGTTTTCTTGTCCCTGGTTAGAGTCTTACAGAGCCCTAAAGTGGGAAAATAAAGTTGTTTCTAGTTACAATTATTTTACATTTTATATGTTTGTCAGATATCAGATATGTTTTAGGAACTCATAGGAAGAGAAGATAAATACGGGGATTAGAGAAGATAGGAGATGGATTCATGGTGATTCAGATGAACAAGCTTCTTGCTCCCGCAAGCTTTGACTTCCAAGAAAGGAAATTTTCCAAACATTTCTCTAATTTCACATCAAAAGATCCAAGACTCTGTCAGAAACATCTAGTTATTGAAGAGGGTCTGACATAGGGCATAATCATGCCCACTTCTGGGCATATATTTATGTCTCGTTCCACACATGTATGATGTTGTATTGAGTCTCAATTCCATAGTTCCTAAAATAAAGTCATGAATCTAGAAACATGAACAAACCCTTCACTGCAAGTTTGCAATGAACCCAATCGGCCAATGAGGTAAATGAACTACTCAGCTCGATGAGGTAAAACCCAGTTCCAAGTTCCAACGAGTGGAACCTAGTCATACCTTGTTATGCTATTTTTGTCTGCTCAGTTTTGATCTATTTGGTCTGGTGGGTTAACCACATGAGTTTTGGCCATAAATGCACCCAATGCTCATAATTGAATCTTCGATTTCATGCATCAAGCATAATTGTGCTCACTTTCGGGCACCTTTACACTCTATTCCTGTTATTCCTCTCAAATTAGCTCCCATTTCCTTGATTTATTCTGACAAACAAATATCTATTAAATTTAGATCACAAAATTGAAATGACATGAAATTTTGTTAGAAAAATTAGGTAAACTATGCATGCAGGAGTTCTGAATGAAAAAGGTTATGTTGCTATTATGAATCTTACCTAAACAAGAACTAAATGAAGAGTTTGTCCAAGAGCTTTAGTTTGTAACCTCGAGGTAGAAAGTTCAAATCCTACCTGGGATAGTTGTAAAATGGTGCTATTAGGGCCACCAATGTTAATAAAATTTTCCTTTCTCCAATAGTTTTTTTATTAAAAAAGAGTACTAAATGAAGAGAATACACAACTAAAATGATTATTCATTACTTGCAAACAAGGTTGCAGATATTTGCACATGCATATCTCTTGGTTTTGTATAGCCTATCCGCATATCTTTTATTTTGAACTTGAGATTTTTGAAATCGATTGCACTTGTAATGATAATATTTCCTTTCCAATTGCATATCCAGTTCTCTGATTGTCCTATATCCCTGTATATATGTTGAACTTTGAAATTTGTAATGTTTTGAAAATGGTAGACATTTAGGAAAGTAGTGCAGTAAATCAAATGTTGTTATTCTATTATGTATCATGTGGTAGTGAAATATGGATAATTTTGCAGGCATCTTCTGATCAAAGAGAAAGACTAACTATGTCAGTGGAGAGATTAAATGAGTCAAGTGATAGAATCAGGGAGAGCCACAGAACAGTGTTGGAGACCGAAGAACTTGGCGTCTCAATCCTCCAAGATTTACACCAGCAGCGCGAGACTCTCCTGAGCTCCCATAAAAGGGTACTCACTCAATATGTGCAAATGTTATTTTGTTTCAAACGGTGTTTTTATATGTCAACTTTAGATAGTTCTTGTTCTCCTTCCTTTTTGGTATAAAAAATCAGACAATCTCAATCGCGTCGGTTATCACCTTAGAATAAGATTGTTAGCTTTCAATGTAAAGAATGAAATATAGCAGCTGTGATGATTAATGGTTGATGGTAATTTTTGTATGCTTTGCAGCTTCATGGAGTGGATAATGCTATTGACAAGAGTAAGAAAGTTTTAACCACCATGTCACGGAGAATAACAAGAAACAAATGGATTGTTGGATCTTTGATTGGAGCTCTTGTTTTTGCAGTAGTTGTTATTCTGTTTTACAAGCTATCACGTTAGGTAATATGCGCAAGATACGGCGCAATTCAAGTGATATTTTTATAGTACTTTGTATGTGCTTGGTTGTAAATAGGAACTATATATGTTGTTTGTCATATCCCTGCAATTGTTTCTCCATTGATATTTTTTATGATTGGTCAAGTTGTCGATGATTTCTTGGTTTTCATGCTCTACATTTGTTTTGAAATGAAATAATGTTTACTTGATGCATGTTTACTCCTTTTATGAAACGATGCAAGTAAATTTGATCATCTATATACTCATTTTATGGAAGTGTATGAATTTATTGAATTTCAAATCATTGTGTTAATACTGCGTCTGCACTTGTAGGAAAGACGATAAAAAGAGTGTTTATTGGTAGCTTCTAGGATGAGGTTAAATCCCTCGCCTATGGAGCACAAAAAATACACCGTTAGATCTTTTTAACGGTTCAGATGTATCAAAAATAAAAATTGCATTTTCAATTAATGTCTTCTATATTAGGCTGCTTGTTTAGCCACTATCCTCTCATATGCTGTAAATACCAATTCTGCAAATTAACACTCATCATGAATTAACTCTTATACATCACTAAATTAATTAATAATGATCTCATTTAATAATTGAATTTTTTTTATTCCACCTATAGTAGATATGAAAAATTAGTACACATGTGAAAACTCATATCTCACTACCAATCTCTTTATTAGATGTGAAAAACTAATAGAATAATTTAAAGTATTTGGTAGAATTATTCAGAGTTTAAACAATAAAAAAATTTGATATCATGCCAACAAAAAATAATAATAATAATAATAATAATAAAAATAAAATGACCCTAAAAGTAAAACATCATAATAATATACTAAGAGTGAATGCAAATAAACATTAAAGCAGAAAGTGAATGCAAATAATCAACAAAAGAAGATAAAAAGAAAGAAAACAATAATTTGTTTACACAGTTCAAACAATCTAGAGTTTTGTTTGAACCCTTATTAGGTTATTAGGTTTCACACACATCAAGTATAATATATTTAAAAATGCTTTTTAATCTTCGTAGATCCCTCCAAAGATTTTCAAAATTCTTGTTTTTGACTGACCTAGAAGGTGCCCTACACCAATTTGAGGCTAAATCCGGTTTATCTCTGGGCACAAGCCCAACAAGTGATTCACAAAGACATGACCGTTAGGAAATAAAGTGGTTGACATATATTCGTTGGGGACTTCCTCCACACGCGTTCTAACGTCTTTCACGTGACCAACTGCCCTCCGAAATTACAGGAAGCAGTTACACCTAGTCAATGGTCACACGCCCGCAATCCACGGTCATATGCCCTTATAAATACCCTCCATCTTTGGAGAGACATGTATTCAATTCTAATCACTCACATTCTTTCTTAACGCTTTAGTTTGCTTCACCCTGAAACTTACTTGAGCGTCTGAGTACCTTGCAGGTACATCACCCCTCTCCTACAAGCTCCGTTGCAGTCCCAACTAAAGACCACAAGGACCTGTCCGAATTATTTTTGTATAATGGCTCCGTCTGTGGGAAACATCAGTTCCCTCAATCTTTCTTGAACAAGATCATTTCTTTTCAACGCAAGATCAAAGCTCATATCTTCTTTCTCGTCTTCATGGCTTCCCAACTCAACGAGACTGTGAACGACCCTCTCACCATCCTCATCAGCGATGGAGACAACTTCGGCAACCGTGGAACAACCCATCTCGATGCCGACCACCATGAGGGATATCCTCCCCATCTTCCAATAATCTGAAACAGTCGTCTGTCATTCATGGAGATCACGTGTTCGAATCGATCCCTGTCCCTACTGACGTCGACGCCAGTACTCAGGCTATCATCACAAACCTTAATAAGGAAAACCTCGCTCTTTTCCAGCAAAGCGAGCGCATCCAAATGCTCAAAGGTGATCTTCGTTCCTCTTTTCCCTCCAGGATACTTCGCCGTAGAGACTCTCGTAGCCCCCCACGCCACTCACGGTCTCCTCCGCAAAAGCATAAGAGGAAAGATACCATACATCTTTCTCCTCTAGCATATCAAGATATACTAGAAGGATCACATCCAGAAATGGCTAAGAAACACACCTGGTCTCCTCCCCAGAAACTGAGATGGTCACCAGATGAAAGAATCAGGGAAGTAAGAAGTCCCGTTACGACGAGGCCCAACGTCCCCATCATCGTAGTAGAATTCCTCGCCGAAGTCGGTCCCCATATCCATCATCAAGAAGCAGCGACGATGAAGACAAACGCTGGCCCTTGAGTTGCGAAATTATGGAAACTCGTATTCATCGTGGTCTCGAGAAACCCCCTCCTTGGGCCACTTATGATAGGACCACGAATCCTGATGGTCATATAGAAAACCTCGAGGCCATACTCCATTATCACAATGTCGAAGGAACCATCAAGTGCAGGCTCTTCTCCATCATGTTACGAAATGGGCCATGTCCTGGTACAAGCACCTTCCATCGGGATCCATCACGTCTTAGAGGGTCTTGAAAAATCAGTTCACAAGGCATTTTACCGGGTTCAGACGTCATCCAAAGTCTGAGGCCACCCTCGAAGGGATGATCAAGGGCAAAAAGGAACCTCTACAGGATTACATAGACAGGTTCAATAAAGAAGCAGTGGAGGCATACACCACTGATCGCATGAAGCGATACATCTTGGAGAAGGGCTTACGTCCCAACAGCGAGTTCTGAAAAGTTGTGGAGATCGAGCCTCCTTAGTCACTCGCCGAACTCCTCCATAAGGCACAGGCCTACATCCAGTACGAAGAGAAATAGGCCGCATACAAGACCAGAGATTCAAGGAATCAGGAGAATTTGCGAACTCACAAGGAAAGGGACGACACTGAAGCTCCTCGGCACGAAAAATACAAAGACAACCGTCCTCGTGAGAGCAGGGGTCCCGCAGGTCGTTTCTCAGAGTACACCCTCTTTATGGCTCCATGTGAGAAGATTCTGACTGAATGCATCAATATCGAGTTCAAGCAAGGAGGTGTTTGCTTCCCCAAACCATCAAGGAAGGGCATCTGAAAAATTATGTCAAAGACGGAGCTCCTCGGCAGGAGGAAACCAAGAGAGTCGACGAAGTCTCCGAAGAAGATGCTCCAATGCCTGTCGCCTTGTCCATCACTAGACCCAAGGACTTCTTCACTCCTCGACGCATAAGAAGCGCATGGTACTTTTCCACACACAACCCATGGGAGGCATTCCTGTCGGCCATGCTCATCTCTGGTGGAGGGTACAACAAGGTGACCGTCGGTTTGGTGAGAAGAAGGCTCGAGCATCTGGTCGATTCATCATCAAATCAACTTTCATCCCTCGACAAGATCAGGGGTAAATCCCAACATATTACATTATACATGGAAGATCTCCTCGTAGGTTCTCCAAACTCTCACATCCCTTTGTTAATTCTTGCAAAGATGGAAAAGACGGATGTTCGTAAGATACTCGTAGATCGGGGGAGTTCGGTCGACATAATGTATATCTCACTTTTAAGAGCTTTGCAGCTCAATCAGAAGAACCTGTCCCCGTACGTAAGATTTGATCTACGAGGGTTCAACGGTGCAACCGCTAAACCTTGGGGTTACGTTGAGTTAATGGTCCCGTTCGGGGAAGGAGATGCCTCCAAGACACTCAAAACACATTTCCTGGTCATTGACTGCCCATCACTTTACCAATGCATCTTTGGTAGGCCAACCCTGGTTGAGCTTATCATCGATCATCCACTGTCCATCTCAAAATGAAATACTATACAAAGGGTTTTAGAATGGAAAAATCATAGCAGAATCGGGCTGAGTTCGCAAAGGAAAATTTGCAGAATTCGTGTTTCTTGCTTTGCGAGGTGTAGCTCGCTTAGCGAGCGTTTGGAAAACTTTGACCCTTCCAGGAAGAGAGTCGCACGCTTAGCGAGCAGGAGGTCGCTTTGCGAGACCTGGAGTGAAAAATAAATTATTTTATTTTGATTTTTTTTATAAAACTCTTTATTTAAGACACTAATGAATTGGAATTGATGTAGTGAAGTTAGGGACATGTATTGAGGAGTTACATGCTTGTTTTGCAGGATGTTGAAAATAACTTTGTAAAAGCATGAGTAACATGTATATGTGTGCATTGATGTTGTTGATGTTGTCATGTGTTGTTGTTGTCGTTGATGTTACATGATGTAGTTGTTGTTATACGTTGTTGTAGTTGTTGTGACATGTTGTTGATGTTGTTATGTGTTGAGGTAGTTGTTGTTATATGTTGTTATTGATGTTGTTGCATGAGGTAGTTGTTGTAGACATTGCATATTGTCATTGATGGTGCATGCAATGTGCATAGTTGGGGATGGTGTACCAAGGTAGGGTAACAATATTCATCCGAATTCCAAAGTGAATCATTGTGTTGTTGGTGCGGTCATGAAATAAGGATCGTACGTGACCATGAAATAGAGGCCGTGAGTGTGATCATGAAAGAGAGATCATACTGGACCATGAAATAGGGGTCAAGAGTTCTGATGGGAACTGAATCATGAAATAGACATTGTTATATGGTACCACATGTATTGAGTCTGGTGGAGTCTCATTTGCATTGATTGTTTGTGTGCATAATATTATTATGTGTTCGGTATGATTGTTTAATTATTGATTGATGAGAAGTGGTGAATACTTGCTTTTATTTGTATTATTTTTCCCTTTTGTTGGTGTAAGTATCTCACTCCTTCTGTTTGAATGTTACCCCCTATGTTGGTAACGTGTAGGTGATCATGAATAGTAGAGTCCATGGTCGATGAAGTCGGTGCACTTCACGTTAGAGGAGTCGACTCTGATACGTACTTTGGGGTGTCGGGAACGCTGGTTGTCATTTTCTTATTTGTTTATTTTTGTAGAAAGACATGTTGCTACTGAACCTTAATTTATGTTTTCTTTTGAGATTACCGCTGCAAGTATACTTTTGTGTTACATATCAATTGAACCGAGTTTTAGAAGTGACTGCAACACTCGAATTTTAGCTTTAAATTTTAATTACTCTGATTTTAAATAATATTTCGCAGGGAATTATTTGAGTGTTACAAATGTTGGATGCTTTCTTAATGGTTCTATGATTTTGAGTTGCATCATTAAAGACAATGAGGAGCGAGTAATGTTATTTTATCTTAATGAAATAACTTGTTAATCAAAAAAGAATTAATGCTATTTTTTTTGTTTGTTTGAGTTTTGGCAGGAGAGACTTTATTGACTTAAAATGTGTTTAAACGTTAAAATGATGGAATTCAATAAAATATTTTGTCCAAATTTAATTTTATAATTTTAAAATGATACTTAAATCAAATAATTTCAATTTTCTCTTCAACTCCATAAAATTTAAATGTCAAATTGATTAACATTATTATTATAAATTTTGCAAGTTGATCTCCATATTTTCTAAAAATTTAAATTTATTCTCAAAATTTGCAAATTTTTCAAAATTTACAAATTGATTCCCTTAAATTTTAAAAATGAAAAACTAGTCCATATATTCAAAATTTGACTCTACAACTTTAAAATTTATAAAAATGACCTATTAAATATAACAATAATTTATCTTAATACTCTATCCAAAAACAAAAAAAATCAATTGAATTATTTAAATTAGTAAATTATGATTAAGGAGTAAATAGGACACATGTAATTAGAAAAATATGATTAAGGAGTAAATCAAGTCCAAGATGATGAGGAAGTTTAGATGATGCCAAAACGAGTTGCTTACGGAAGTGAACATATATCCTCTTTGTTGGTAAGCTACCATAGGATTCTTGAACAAGAATCTAACCTGTTCTCACCAAATTCCTCTTTGTTTTTCAATTAAAAACCACATTTCATTCAAATTACTAATATTTTAAATTTTCCTTAAATAAAATTTGGTAACAGAGTAAAATTTTATTTTAATTTTTACTTGAATTAATTTAATTTAATTCTTTAATTCGTTTTATTATTTAAGAAATGAAAGTTGAAATTAAGTGTCTACCTATGTTGTGTTATTATATATATGATTGATATTGCTATTGAGTTTGTAATAGATTTTTAAAATATTTATTTTATTAAATTGTAAAAATATGATCATGTGTAACATATCTATTTAGTTTTATATTATTAATTTATTTACTAAAAAGTTCGACCGTAAATTTAATCGATTGAATCAATTGAATCTTAACTCAAATGTTTCACCGATTTAATCTCCGGTCAGATTTTTAAAACATTGATTAAAAGACAATTAGTGTATGAATGACTGATAATGTTAATATTTATATTTTTAAAAGCTTATACAATTTTTTTTTCATTATCTCGAGCTTGCTTCTAAATTCTAATGATGTAATATGACTAGCTATTTTAGTGAATTTCCTTTCGACCTCATTTTCATTTAATAATAAAATGAAGTACAAGCCACTAAAATCCTACAAATAACAATCTATTGAAGTTGGCAGAAAAAATCAATGGAAGAAAGATAAAGTAATCTATAATTAAAGAAAGAAAAGAAAGAAAGAAGAGAAAAACAAGTTTGATGACGAATATTGGTTGTTGGAGTAGTAGAGATTGATTAAAGAAAGCAATAATGGTGGAGGAGGAAAGAAAGAACAACATAGAAAGGAGAAAGTGTTTATATATATATATATATATATATATATATATATATATATATATATATATATATATATAAAAGTACCATTGGTCATTAAATATTTCTTCATCTCTTGTTGTGACCATCGCCAATATCTTCTTCTTCATGCTTTGCAAAATTTGCATAGTTATCTTGATTCTTATGTTTTTTAGGACAATCATTGGAGTAGTGACCATACTTCTGATAATTGAAGCACTAAATGTGACTTTTGTTAGGTTTTCGACCACCATATATTCCTTTACCTTCGACACCACCTATATGGTTTCTTTAGTATGAGGGTCTTCTATGGTTCGACGCATTTCCTTTTTTCTGTTTTCCTTTATTAGTCAAATTGTTGTAGCCCCTTCTACCTTTGTTGTCAAACCACTTCCATTTGCCTTTCTTTTCTCTTGTTGATTAAACCTGTAACACCATATCACTTTTCGACTTGTTTGCAGCTCTTTCAACCATTCTTTGTTAATGAGATTCAAGTGTCCCTTGAAACGTTTCCTTTGTCAATGTTGACAAATCTTTTGACTCTTCTTTGGCTACTACCACATGGTCAAACTTTAGAGCCAATGACCTCAGGATCTTCATGTACCTTTATTTGATTAACCAGTTTTGTAACCCTGGTGAAAAATTAGTTATGCTTTCATTTTCTTGCATCTGAATCAATTCATATGTTATTTTGTGAGTTTGTAACCTCGCCTCTTTCACATTCTCAGCGCCTCCAAACAACTTCTCTAAAATCTCTCATGGTTCTTTTGTCGATTCTACATCATTGACTTTTTCAAAATTATTTAGATCAACACATTGATAAATTATAAAGAGAGATTTATAATCTTTCTTCTTCAATTCTATGTATGTAACCTTTTTTCATCTGTCGCGATTTGTGCAAGCGGCAACACTCCATCATTTACAAGATCCCAAAGATCTTGATAACATAAAATAACCTTAATCTATTTACACCAATTCTCATAATTCCGACCCTTTAGAATTAGGAGACTCGCCGAAAAATGTCCACTTGGATGATACATAGCTATCGTGTTTTTCTTCCCACAAATCGTTCCACCAGTGCACTAGATACCAGATATTGGAAATTCACCAATTCCCGCTCAATAATTTCACCAAAACTTGATGAATTCTGAACCAAATCTTGATGAACAAGAATCAATCTTTCTGAGTGATTATTCCTCTTGTTCTTCACTCTACACTCAAGTGATTCAACCACACATTGATTGCAAGATTTCACTGCACAGTGATGATGAAAGAAGAAAAGAAAATTGAATTTGGGGAAGAAAAACTTTAGGGTTTTATCGAGAGAAGGGAGAGGAAGAACTTGTTTATGCAGAGCTTTCTCTTTCCTCTCAAATTGAGATTTTCTATTCAACTGCACTTTGTTTACCCCCAAATTTGGTAAGCAACCACTGGTCTTCTAAGGATACTAAAACACCCTTAGTTACTCACAAGATAGACCAGATTGATCCTAGGACATGTGCTAACAGTTTGTTGATTATGATGTTTTTTGGGCAAATGTCATGAATCCTTCTACATGACTCAAAAAGTAATAAAAAAACAAGAAAATAAGATAAAAGAGAGAACTTTCAAAGTAAATGAAATGATAAATGCAAGGCAAGAATGTTAAAAGGGCAGGAAATGTAGAGAAAAGACAGTAAATTGCTTTAAAAGTAAATGAAAAATAATGTAAAGTGCTTTAACGTAAAAGACTTAAAAGATAAATGACTTGAATGATAAATGACATTAAAGATAAAAATGGTGGTGTTTACATCACGTACATTCTCACTTCACCCGTTTCTCTACACATGAGTACTTTGAGTGTTTACGGAGTTACTAGTACAATATGTTCACACACTTATTCTAACACTAGACTATGCTATTTATAGAAATACAATGTAACCGCTTTCGACAATTTTATTCCAAGATTGTGACACGTGTCACGCTGCATGTTGAAGAAGCTTCATCTTGCACCACTTGTCCTTGTTTTTTGAATTGGAGGTTACACATTTCCCTTCAAGGTTTGAGAGCGTGCAATTTGAGTAACTGCCATTTCTAGTCGAACTATGCATGGTCGAATTCCATCAATAGTTAGAAAATACTCCAAATTCAGAATTCCTCCAAGTACATAATCTGTAGGTGAAGGTTCCTTTGACCTACACCTTTCATTGAGTAAGGTCGAAAATCTCACTGTTAGCTTACAACGAAAAACTCTTTCTAAGCCAAATATTCCAACTATGTTAGCGTCGAAATTTGGGAGATAACACACTTTTGTGTTGTGTTACAATCAATAATAAAATAACTCCCTATTTATATATTGATATTTCTTGCACACCAAGCAATCTCTAAAAAACTAACTAACTCAGTTAAAACAACAAATAAAGCTAAGTCTAATGAATACGTTGAAGATACACTTCTTTCGACATTTCGACAACGATTACAATTCGACATACTAAGCATTTCAACAACAACAACTCTATTGAAAATGTTGCTTTGACAATAAGAATTATACTTTCAACATAGTCAAGGTGTTCAAAAGCAATTATCAATGCCGTTATCACCACAAATGTTTAGTATTCAACAATTTTTCTTTGAAGACGTATGGAAACGAGCTAGAGCAAAGTTGCCCACGTAGTAGGACACATGTCGAACATGTGACAAATGACCGTTGTCAACAGTTATTTAGAACTAGTATATAATGCAGGCTCATGCCTTGAAATCGGGGTCAAAAAATTCTCATTCATTCTCTATAATTCTAAACTACCCACGTCATTGAGCGAAACAATTTGTGAGAAACGTGAGTATGTGTCAACTCTTTAGTGTCTTTGCACATCTTTTGTATTTAAAGCATTTAAGTTACATGTCATTTACTTCATTTACTCTATTTGTTCTTTATTATATTTAGCCAAAGTTTATCATTTGTATCATGTTTATCATTGTTCACTCATTTAAACATAAGTCACACGTTTTTCTTTGCTTCCACTCTTTTACACAAATCGACTTCGAGATTTTTTAAGTTAATCTCTTAAGTGAATTAAACACGTGTTAGTTTACTAAAATCACCAGTATATAGATACATGGTACCTCATGTTCAACTCGTTCCTCCTATTTCTCGACACTTTCTATTTTTCTGTGTATACATGTGCATATCTTTCTCAAAGCATGGATCTTTGCTTTTAACTTTCTTCGATCCGTGATGTTATAAACATGAAACACATGTAAATTTTTCAATTATCAAGTCTTACTAAGTCTTGATTGATTTATCAATCCCTATATCTTCATGAACCTCAACAGAATTAAGAATAATTTGACTTTCTTGTATTCACTTATGCGTCCACTTAGCTTAATCTTTTCCAATCAAAGAATCATATACTATAAAATCACTTGTCTACCAATTTCGGCTAACCTATTATTATTTTGGTATAAATATAAACTAAGAGAGTAAGTATCGGAAACACTGACTTGATAATTACCTTCTTAGTGACTCTTTAGCAAAGATTCTTTAAGAGTTACAAGAGCTACAAATATCAAAAACTTTAATTACATGAGACATGTTCATTGACATATTGTATCAAATTTACTATTTTTACTATCTTTAATAGTAACTCTTTCTAGATAACAAATCAAAGAAGTGATGAATGATAGTTCTCATCAAATATATCAATTTTTTTTTTCATTCTCCATGATCTCTCTTATAACCTTTTTAAGAAGAAAAAAAAAAAGAATAAAAAGAGAAAATAGTAATTTTATTTAGAAAATAGAGAAAGAAGATTCATGTGGTCCCACTTTTATAGAGATGAGAGAAAAAAAAATCGCTTAATAAAGTAATTCATAATTCATGGAGTAATTTATTTCATTCAAAACAACTTTTCTTCTTCAGCTTTCTTTTCACAGTTCACATCAACCAACTTCATCTCAATGGATTCCCTTCCTTCGGTATCTCCCTCCATGGTTCTACCTCCAACCAATCCCTTCCGTCGCCATACCCGCCGCCTTTCTCTCATATCTACCCATCTTCCTCCCAGACTCTTCTCTACACCTCCTGGCCGAACGAGGAGAACGAAGGAGGTGTCGTGCAAACTTGGCGGCGGAGTAGACGACGGTGGAGATGATGAGGTAGAGCGGGCGCTTCATATGGACGGAAAAATTCCTGGAAGCTCCGACGAGTTCCTGAAACGCGTTTCCTCTCGCGCTTATGATATGCGCAGGAACCTCCATCAGTCTTTGGATTCTAGCAGCTATGACGGTATCTTTCCTCTTGTGTTTCGATTTTTCTTACTTGTCATTCCGAGAGATTAATTGAACTTGAATTTCATGTTTCTTTCCCGAAGTTGTTCTTTATTATGCAAGTTGAACGATAAAAGTCAAATTTCCATCCCTTTGGATTTATTTAGTTATGTTTTAAATAAAAGTTGCGATTAGTCTGTACATATGGCGTGAATTAATCACAATTTTCTTTATCATAAAAACAATGAATGGCAGTATTGATATCTGCACCTTCCGATTCTGTTTTGTGGTGGCCGTTTATTTAGACGGTTTTCTAAAACCTTGAATATGTTGATAAGCTATTTTCATATGTTGAGAATCAATGGCACCTTACAATATATTGATTTCCCAACGTGAACCCATCTATTGAGTGTCCACCCAATAGCTCTATGCATAAACTAACTCATGAACTAAAAAACAAGAGCAATTCCGTTGTTGCAAGTGTGTAGTGAACCGAACAGGTCAACAAGGGGAATGAACCCTACTCGCATGAGCTAAAGACTAGCTCTACCGAGTTGAATCTAGCTCCAAAATGGGGGAACCTTGTCCCTCCATCCTCACTCTTTGGTAATTTTACACCTTGTCATTTGTCCATTGATTTAAACCTTATTATGCTCTTTATGTGTGCTGAGTTGAGAATTCATTATGTGATTTGTGAGTTTATTTGAATTGTGCTGCTGTGTTCGTTTATTCTGTTCTAGTTTGTCTGGGTGGGCCAGTCCCACCAGTTTGGCATAGTCGAGTTAACCGGGTCGTACCAAGTCTTAAGTCATGTATTCATCTTAATTTAAGTTATTTCTTTTAGAAAATTTAAGTTTGTTATTGTGCTTTTCTTTATTACTAAGTTTGAATATTGAATATTACTATGCAAATAGTATTTGTTCAATTATATGAAATATTTCAGGATACTTTTTAATCTATGTTCGAATATTTTTGTTTATATCCTAGGACCATTTCTAATCTTAAGAGTATAAAATTAGTTTCCAATTACTTAGTTATTATCATGATTTGTTTCCTAATTATATTATTTATTTAGGATTAGGAGTCTTGTGTCCTTATAAATAGGGGCTAGTGTTTAATCTTTTATATCAAGTATTAAGTTTTTATCAATCATATTACAAGTTTTTATAATTTCTTTCTTTCTTTTATCTAAAACCTCAATGTCAACCATATTCATTTGTGTTTAGATATTGCTGTAGTCGTAGATGTTTCAAGCATTATTTTTGTATAGACAGAGTGTTTTAGTTGTAATAATTGAAGGTTGTCCATTTCGTCAGTTTATTTTTCTAACTTATCGTTTCTTGTTTTCCTTTCATCAGTTTTAGACGACAACCCTTGGAGAGAAACTTCAAAGCCTGTGTATGTACTCACCCAAAAGGAAAACCAATTGTGCACGATGAAAACCCGGAGAAATATTAGGTGTGTTCCGACTCTGTTTTCTTTTCTCAAATAATATTTGGAATTTTCGGCACTTGACTTACTTTTTATGTAACAGCGAAGTTGAAAGAGAGCTTGGCTTATTGTTTTCTAAAGGAAGCAAATGGAGAGCCGCAATAGAAAATCAGTCAAAACAAGAAAGAGGTGGGACAAAATTTCCAATGCAGGTAGAAGATATTAGAGAGGGGGTGCTGGTAAGTACACATTCAAAATTATGAATAAATTTTGAATATTTACTGTCTTCCAAACGCCTTGTAATGTGAAATGCGTCAGAAAATATTTATAAGAACATTTATTAGTGTCTCTGTTGTGTTTGATTGAACATAATTGGTTTCGTAAATGCTAACTAGGGTGTAACTTATAAACTTCCCCAATTAGTTTTCCTTAGTATAATTACTACTATAAACAGTAGTTTGTTCATGCTATCCTGGTACCTGCAACTTGGTAAAATGAAACCATAATTTTGGATATCAATGAGTTATGTGACTTATGGTAATATATGAGAGCCATTCACACAAAAAAATCACTTATATTTTGACAATGTTGGTGCAGGTATTTGAAGATGAAAATGAGGCCGCAAAATATTGTGACTTGCTGCAAGGAGGTGGTCAAGGTTGCGAGGGTGTTGCTGAGATAGACGCGTCATCGGTACAAATAACAAAACAATTATCATTTTTCTCTGATCTCTTGTTTGAAAATTTTAAACAATTGTATTTGCATGGTGTCTTGCAGATATTTGAACTCTGCAAGAAAATGAGGGCTCTTGCAGTTCTATTCCGCAGAGGGAGGACACCTCCTGTACCCGAAAACCTCAAGCTCAATCTGCGAGCTCGAAAACGGTCACTCGAAGACCAAGATGATTTGATATGAAATTCAACTCCCTTTGTGATGGGAAAAAAGTGACTGTATGGTAAATAATTGTAGCACCCTAAACAGCCAAAAGGAACAAAAATGTGTATAACATATTCATTCATCAGTATATAAAAAGAATATAGCATGTATATTGTTACTCAATCAAATGGTTAGTTTTTTTCTGTGAAAATTTGAAGCGGCCTAAAGATAAGGCAGAAGCTAGAACTTGATGTTCCAATTTAAATAAAAAATTAATAGGAGTAAATTTTGCAATCCTCTACATCACCTCTATAATCACAACATGTTGCAATTAGATACATTAAACTTCTCACAAATCTCTAACATGAATTGTAAATCCATAATGATCTTTACTTATTTTGATCCCTGACACAATTGGACTACATTCTGACTCACTTTCAAGCAATGTAAAACGCTTCAACACTTCAACGATGTACTTTTTTTGATAAATAAAAATTCCATAATATTTTTAGCACTTCAATACTAAGAAAAAGCCTTATCATACCTAAACCAGACATAAACACTTTCATCATAGAATTCTTAAAATATTTTATCATATCATCATCATCACTAACATAAATTTTATCATCAAAATAAATACTCACTATTAATAATTTACTAACATAAATTTTAGGGTTAATGACACTTTTGGTTTCTATGTTTTGGTCAACTCACGAAATTGGTCTCTATGGTTTAAAACCGAACGAACTAGTCCATAAACTATGATGTTTTATGCAGTTTTAATCTTTATTCTCATTTCTCCCTCCAAAAACACTGAGATGTCAAGAATTTATCTGAGGTGACACAAATAGGCGTTCCTTGACTTTGCCATGTAATTAAAAAGGTGTTATCCTATTTTAATTAATTGGATAATATATTTTCAAAATAAAAACATAAATATAATTTCAATATCTCTCACTCATCGTTCTGCTTCTTCATCATCTTGTGTTCTTCATCATCCCAAAAAAATCCTAATATCCCAAAAGCTTCTTGTGTGATTTACATTGGTTATCTTGTTATTCAATGTCGAAATCCTATGTCGTTTCTAGCAACAACTGTGTATCACGAAGAAGACAGGTTCGTTGCTTTTGTTACATTGATTCATCACTCACTACTTCATGGACCAAGGAAATCCTGGGTGGAGGTTCAATGGATGTGGCTTATACAAGGTAAAATCTAGACTTAAAGTAATCGAAAGTTTCGTTTTTGGTAAAAACACTAAAGTTGAGTGTATCTTCTTCAGTTACAGGGAAAAAATGGTTTAACTTCTTCAATTGGTACGACGAAGAAATGTCAGTGCGTGCAAAATAGGTGATTTTGTCACTAACGAAGAGAATTGATGAAGTTAAGAAGAAGGAAAATTTGAAGCTCAAACATTATGCGAATTTGAAAAAGGAGACTAAGTTTTGGCAAGGAATGACTATTGTAGCAGTTGTGGTCACTGTAAGATTGATGTGTAGGATTATGTTCTAGCAGTTTGAATGTAATGTAATGGTCTAGCAGTTGGAATTTTATGTTTAGGTTTTAGTTTCAGTTTGGATGGAATTTTATGTTTAGGTTTTAGTTTCAGTTTGGATGGAATTTTATGTAATGGTCTAGCAGTTGAAATTTTGTGTTTAGGTTTTAGTTTCAGTTTGGATGAAATTTTATGTAATGGTCTAGCAGTTGGAATTTTATGTTTAGGTTTTAGTTTCAGTTTGGATGAAATTTCATGTAATGGTGTATGATTTGTCTTAGTGTAAGAATTGTAATTCTAAGCTTATGTATTTATGAGTTTAATTATATGAAACCAATTGCTGTCATAATAAATTTTCCAAATACTGTCATAATAAAGTTTTTGTTGTATCAATTATGTATTCAAGATAGTTGTCATTACATCCACAAAATGTGATAACAACTAAAAAAGTGATAACAACCAAAACACATTCCATCATAAACCAGATAATCCAAAACAAACATTACATCCAAAATAGTTGCAAGCCTAAATTGATAACAAACATTACATCCAAAATAGTTTCAAGCCTGAGTTTCAATCTAGTTTTGAGATGGTTGTGGAGCTTGAGATCCCTGAGACACAACAACATCAACATCCTTTGCCTGTGATTTCTGCTTCTTATTTTCTGCTTGTTTCCTCCCTTAGGTATCTGCGTGTCAGCAACACTTTTACCCTTACATGTCCTAGTGTTATGTTCACATTTTTGACATATTTTACACTTCACTGTCTTCAATTGACTTGGTAACACATTAGACTTTCTTGGCCCATCATTGAACTTGTTCCTTTACTTCTTTGGCCTTCCTGGTGCCCTTCTCATGACTGAAGAATTGATAAACTCAGTGTTTGATATTGACCAAAGTCTTGGTCCATTTGAGGGTAGCACAATGTAGGAGTAAGTGGACACACATTGTGATTTCCTATACCAAACACACAATCAGACCTGTTAGGATGATATAAAATGCATATAATAACATAACAAACACAATCTAAATTTAGTTATACCTGTAATAGGATGATACAAATTCTTCAATTTGTAATCCATTGTACTAAATGCATACATATCTTGTGTTGCATTAATGGTTATAACCATCTTCATTCTCTTTCATAACATTTTCCTTCTCAGCTATAGCCTCCTCCATAAATTCTTCTGCACTTCTAACATCTTCTTTCTCACCATTTTCCTTCTCCATAACAACTTCTTCAACATCAGAATTCGCTCCATCTTCAACTACATTTGCAAGACCTTCATCACCAAATTCAACTACATTTGGAATATCAACTTCGTGTTCAACAAATAACTCCACTAACTTGTACCCTTTAGCATCTGATATAAGCTCCAACAGTTCAACATAATTACTTAGAGGCTTTAGTCCGCTGAAACGAGAGCTTTGGATGCAAATACCACAAACTCTTAAACTTCGTATATCATATACTAAGTACCAGACTCTGAATATCCTTATAGTTCACCCAATCAACATCAACAATGTCTTCCATCTCATAGACTTGGCGTTCTACATACACTTTAACAGGAAATATTACAAACCTACCCCCATGATTAATACAGAACCTCAACCTCTGTTCATCACCTGGCCTAACCATATGACAAAAAAACCTAATCGATGAGAACTCTACACAACAGAATACAAACCGAGCAAAAAAACCCTAATTTATAAGACCATTTACATACCTGAAACAATATTTCTCTTTCTCTTTCTCTGCCATGGACGAAGGATGATGAAGACGAACGCAAGAAGATGAAGATGAACATAAGAAGAAGATGAAGCAACACGAACGCAAGAAGAAGATGAAGCAACACACTGAAATAATTTTGTATGACTTTAGAAATCTTTTTAAATGATTTTCAATTTCCACATATGTAATTTTTACGCAAGTCCCTTATTGCCACATCACTTAAAAAATGGACACATCAGCGTTTTCACGCAAGTCCCTTATTGCCATATCACTTAAAAAATGGACACATCAACGTTTTTGGAGGGGGAAATGAGAATAAGGACTAAAACTGCATAAAACATTATAGTTAAGGGTCTGGTTTGTTCAATTTTAAACCATGAAGATCAATTTCGTGAGTTGACCAAAATATATGGACCAAAAGTGTCATTAAACCTAAATTTTATCATCAAAATAAGTACTTATATTTACTTTCGCCGCTCTTTTTGGTGAATCACATTTATTTATTTGGATATTTTTCGAATTCACCTTTGTTAAAATGAGTTTCAATACAACTAAACCAAGCACAAAGCACATAGAGCTTGTTTTATACAATATAAATCTTTATTCAGCTTATGCACCTTATGCTCTCTTCCTTCCTTTTCATAACCTTTTAGTTGCTCCACAGATGCACCACCATTAAGTTCACCATAGAGAAATGATGATTTAATATTCAATTGCCAATATCAACCTCCCAACATGAGCTCGACTTCCTCCTCGGATAGGCCTTCACCACTAACATGGTCCTACAACATCTTGCTCTTGTACTATATCTTTTTGTACTCTTAGGATCAGAAATATCATTTTCTATTGCACGATCTTTCACAAACTCTTCTTCTTTGCTACCTTCATCAATTGGTTCATATTTTTCTTCTATTTCTATTCTATCTCAAGTTCTTCTTCTGAATTAATTCCACCATCACCCCATTCAAGATTTAACAATACTTTGTTCTTCATAGCTTGCTTCCCACTTCTATTGTTTGTCTTCTTAAAAAATTACATCTTTGTTAGTCACCACTTTTTAGAAAAAAAATCATATAACTTGTATCCCTTTGACTTCTCACTAACTCTTAGAATCACACATTTGAAACCTTTGTTCTCAAATTTGGTCCTCCTCTAAAGAGTACGGACTCTGACACAGATATTGAGACACGACACAATATAAATATTCTGACACTAATAATATTAAAATATAGAACACCGACATCACTATATAAAATAATTTTTAAAGTGTTTTGATTTCATCATCATTAACAAAATTATATTATATCTATGTTATTTGTTGATTTCTTTTTTATTTTTAGTTTGATACTCCATACAAAATTATATTATATCTTGATTAATTTATTTGAATTTTCAGGATAAATAAGAGGTAAATTCAATGCAAAGCGAATCAACAACATGAAACTATTTCTCCATATTGGATAATCTCATACAAGTTATTTCATTATGTGCATAATGTAAATTGACACAAGGTAGCACATGAGACTATTAAGATATATAATTAAGCAATAAAAAATATATTATATAAGTTTATTTTTATGAAAAAAGGTCTTCAAATGCCACAATTGTAACCCAGCTACGGTGAAACACACAAAAAATGACACAAATATCAACCAAAACATCCTATTGTCAGTTACATAGTTGAGATCTAACATTTCTGTATTTCTGCAAAGAAAAAAAGTTAAATTAAAATAAAAAACTATATATATATTTAAAAATTAAATTAAAAAATCGACAATTAAATATTTATGCATACCGTTCAAGAAGATAAGTCATCTCCTCCTTAATGGACAAGGCCATTTCATACATAATTTGTAATTCTTGTGCCATTCTCTATCACATGTTTACAAAAAATCAAATCAATTAGTGTAACATTTTTATTTTGTCACTTTAATAACAATTAAGAAATATACATATAAGGGTTTTGATTTTTTTTTTCCAATATCAAACTTAAAGGATCTCATATTTGCGTATAAAAAAATATCTATTTTTTTTCTGATTAAATCAATTCAGATGATAGTTTTGCAAGATATCTATGTATACGTTAGTAAAATGATTAAGAAATTTACGTCAACGTGACTTTTCTTTGCAATATTGAACCGATCTACGGCTTCGACTCCAACTCTGAACTCAAAATCAATAGAAAGTGTAACTTTAGGGTCTTTAGTTGTATCCACAAAACATATTAAATAGTCACCACTTTGATACGCCATGAATGAAAACTTCCCTGCTTGAATCTTCTCTGCAAGATGATACTTAGCCATACCTCTATGTGTAGACACTTGAACAGTCATAGTATGGTTAGAGGGCAATGGAAGAGCCTCATTGGGATTCACAATGGAGTAGTTTCCAACTACCATTGAATTCTTCTTTATCTCTTCAGAGAAACATCTTACGCTGTTTCCTTTAATATATGGTAAATCAAATCTCATGGATTGAACCGAATATGAAAAGAGTGCAATAGATACAAGAACAAGAAAAATAAAATAGGATTGTTGTATGTTTGATACAAACATGTTCATGATTGGTAGTGAATTGAGAAGAAGAAAGTAGAGAAATTAATCAAAACTCATACTACTTAGGTGGAAGGTGGTGATGAGTATAATTAGAATTAATCTATATATTATCATGTGTTTGTCCCAAATTTGTTTGTTAATTAAGTGAGTAGTTTCATTGGTTCTTATTTTGAATATTTAAAGGGTATGCATGTTTTTGAAGCTTTTAAAGAACAAGTAAATGATTGGAGAAGGCTTAGAAAATCAAAATAATTTACATTATATTAAAGTAAACCTCCAACCTCTATTATGAGTTATTTATCACAATGGAAATCATGACAACCATGACAATATTAAGTTCATCAATAAACAAAGTGAGGATGTCTGAATTCCACCTCTAAAAGACAGGCCAAAATAACCTTTTGATACTATATTCCACCTCACAAAAACAAGCAAAAATTCAAAATAATTTTACGAGGCTTTATCAAATAAGGATTTCTTAATACACTCTGTGAATTATTTAGCCACCGTGTAAAATTATTCTTTTATTTCCTATTTTCGGATGTGTACATCCGGACACACTAATTTTTACAAAAACATTGATTTGTTCCGAATGTGCATATCTGGTAGATGTCCAGATGTACACATCCGAAAGTATTTCTTATAACTATTCACACCAGAGGCTCTCCCCTCTTACTTTTCACATTCTCATTTCTACAAACTCTCCCAAATTCTCTCAAACTCTCAAAATATCATTCCCACAAATCCTGATTATTTTCACTCGAGTTCGACGCAAAGCGACTACTACAACGATCAATACACCCCACAACCTCCGTATCTCAGTTTAATCGGTAAGTTTTCGAATTTTTGAGTTTTCGAATTATTTACGAGTAATCGTTTTAGAGTTGACATTTAGGTGTAGAAATGGTTAAGTAGTTTGAAAAATATAGTTTAGAGACAATGTAAGTGTTTTTTGCTGCTTCAAACGTAGGATGTCCTCCATCGCTGTCGTGAGATAAAACAAATAACACAGAAGGCCATTGCGGATGATCACCTTCCTGAGGGCTATGGTGGCAAACTTGTCGTGGATAAGATCCTTGAGATTGCTCGTGGGATACTTCAGTACCGTCGACATCGAGCCAAGACGAATGGTAGGGGTAGAGGAGCAGGGGAGCCAGGAGATATCCTTAGGCATACGCAGTAGTTATTATTTCATGTATTCTACTTTTTTTGTTACATTTTTGTACTGTATTTTGATAAGATTATGATTATATATATATATATATATATATATATATATATATATATATATATATATATATATATATAACATTTTATTTATATATGGATGTTTTCGAATGTATATTGAGCTGCGACGATAAATTAACATCTGCGACAAACCAACAAAATTGATTTAAAAATATAAAGTTATGATTTTTTCCGATTGTGCAGATCCGTAGACCTTTTCGGATGTGCATATAAAAAACATAAAAATTGGTGCGTCTGGATGTGCACATCCGAAAACTGAGGATATAAAAGGAAATTTACAATGTGCCATAGAAACTCATGGGCTGTGTTAAGAGATTCTCTATCAAATTTGGGTAAAGATACATTGGGGAATCCAATTAATCCTAAATGATCTTAGGAGTAGAAAGAGGATGACAAATAAAGTCGACCATGTAGGTTGGGTTTCAATGACTTTAGGGAGAGAAACATTAACGGGCTAACATATAACACATTAATGAACAGAGATATGCGAACAAGCCTTCATGCCAACTTATACCTAGGGGAGGCAAAACGGGCTGCCCTCCCCGCCCAGCGCCCGTCCCGTTTAAAGTCCGCAAAAAAATAAATAGCGGGGCGAACATGCCCATCAAGTTGAAATGGGCATAAAAGTCTAGCCCGTCCCGTCAAGGTGGTGGGTTGGCGGGTGGCGGGCTTGCCCGCCTTCTTCTTTTATTATTTTTTTTCTATTTTTTTAAAATAAATTAAAAAGTTCTTTTTTCTACCTACATTCTATAAAAAACATCGAATCAACATTTAAAAAGCATAACTTTTATTAGCCTAAAACATCAACTTTTAGTGAAATAATACTCTTATTATATATATATATATATATATATATATATATATATATATATATATATATATATATATATATATATATATATATATATATATATATATATATATATATATATATATATAAATATATATAAATATATATATATATATATATATATATATATATATATATATATATATATATATATATATATATATATATATATATATTATATGATCTAAATTCAAATTTCGATCTCACTTTTGCCATTTTTCATTAGTAAAATTCAAAATATTTTCCCAACAATAGAGACATATAAAGTAGATTAGTCATAATAATCTAAAAATAATTTACGTACATATCACAAACTATTTTCACAGGCTCTTCCAAATACTTAAATAATGTTATTATATAGGTGCGGCGGGCTTTGACAGGCGGTGGATTTTGGCGGGCGGACTTTGACGGATGACAGACTTTAGCGGAGCGGACTTTAGTGTGCAACGGACCTAAAATCTCAATCCAATCCACCACTTTTTGGCAGGTGTGTGAGTCGGTCCGTCAGGCCATGACCCGTTTTACTACCTCTACTTATACCGACATGAAGAAGATCTTTTAAAATTCAAAGTACTTAAAATTTGAGAGAATATAAAACAAGACATTTAATATCAAATTTTATTTACTTAGTGATTCTAGGAAATTTTGAGCCATGAATAGTTCATTAATGCATTTGTCTCGAAAAACTCCAAGCTTGCAACAAAGATTATGTTAGAATCATGCATGAACAAATGTAAACATAATAATTGTAAATTGAATTCATAAAGCTTATAAGTAAAATAAAAATAAAAAAACCAATCAATTAATAAAATTCCAAAATTAAATTTGAGGAAAAGGAAACATACTAGAGAAAAATTAATAGTGATTAATTGGAATTAGTCGAAAAACGAGAGAAAACTAACACTTCATTTCTTGAGTGTGAAGTTACAAACCGGAAAGTATACTAGCTCTAAGTGGAGTGTATCATAAGCTTTCTAAATATGTTAGAGTATAGTTAGCTTAGTTAGTTAAAACTGAGTTAACACTGTTACTGCAGTTAGTTAGTAACTAATTGCTTCTTAACCTCAGTTAGTTAGCAATTGTATAAATGTAAAGCCACTGTGTACTGTTCACTTGAATGAAATCTCACTTTTTACAGCTTCTATCGTTTTTCACTCTCTCTCCCTCTTTGATACAGAACCTTCATAACTTCACAGAGTGAAGTATGAATGCTTATTCTTCTTCTTCAACATGGTATCAATCGCCGCTTCGATTCTCTTCGCTTCCCTGAAACACTGAATCCCTGGAGTGTGAAATTCATGTTGTACCTTGCATTCTTCATTCATTCGTTCTTTTTCCCCTTTTCTTCTTCAATCGGTGGTGTTTTTGTTCAAATCATTTTGCATCCGTTCTCACAAATTCCGTTGTGATTTAGGTTCAATTGTGTTACTATGACATATGAAAATCAAGAATTTGGAGTCAAAGGTCAAGATCCAACTCAATAAATTTCCTCCATGTTTGCTTCCAAGAAATCCTCAAGTTCGTTTGGTCCGAAGCTTTCGATCAAGCTGCAAGAGAACAACTATCTCTTGTGGAATCAACAAGTTGAAGGTGTGATTCTTGCGCAAAAGATGCATAGGCTTGTTGTTAATCTGAAGATTCCGCAGAAGTTTAACAACGATCAAGATCACATCACAAATGTGTTTTCTGATGCATATGATGAATGGATTGCTCAAGATCAAGCGATATTCATATGGCTATTATCCATTATTTATGAATTTGTGTTGCTACGTATTCTTGCGTGCAAACACGCATATGAGATTTAGGACAAGATTCATCAATTCTTTCATGCTCAAATGAAAGCTAGGGTTAGGCAGCCGCATGTTGAACTCAAATCGACGAAGAAAGGTAATTGATCCATTACAGAATTTGTTCTCTGCATCAAAGCGATTGCGAATTTGCTATTAGCTGTGGGAGACTCTATCATAGAGCAAGACCAAATAAATGCCATTCTTGAAGGCTTGCCAGAAGAATTCAATCCCTTCGTTATGCAAATGTATGGCTGCCCCGTACCACCCACGTTGTGCGATGTCGAAGCACTTCTTTATGTGCAAGAGGCGCAATTAGACAAATTCCATCAAGAAATCGCTTCTTCAAACATTGCTGCAAATATTGCACATTCCAGTCATGAGAGCACTGACTCTAGAGTAGCTTACTTAGGAAATCATGGGCGTGGTAACAAATTTGTTCGGGGTCGTGGATGTGGCCATGGAAGATCCTCATCAGGAACTCGTCCCACTTGTCAGCTGTGTGGCAAGTATGGTCACTCAATCTCAACTTGTTGGCATAAATTTGATGAAAACTACATGCCTCAAGAAAACACCAATACTCAATCTGATTTGGCAACCAGCTCTAGCAGTAAACAATATGACAGTCAGGATGCTACAAAGAACTCGCATGTTATGGCTATGATGGCAACTACTCAGGAATACTCACTGCCTTCTGAACTTGAATCTCAGGCTTGGTTTGCTGACTCAGGTGCATCTCATCACTTGACACCTTATTCACACCTTTTACAAATGAAACAACCATATGTAGGGTCAAATAGAGTGTGTGTTGGCAATGTCCAAACTTTATCTATTCAGTCTATATGGTCTATCACACTTCACCCTAATCATGAGCACAAGTTAAAACTTTCAAATGTCTTTCATGTTCTAGCTATCACTAAAAACCTTTTGTCAGTTTCCAAACTATCTAGTGACAATAATGTTATGTTTGAATTTTCTCTAACAAGTACTATATCAAATCTTAGGCTTCTAAACAAGTGATTTTTGAAGGAGTCCTTGATGAGTGTGGTCTATATTGTTTTCTTAAACTTTCCTTGGAGCTTTTCAAGTCTCGAAGTATGAATAACAACCTCAGGAATTCCTCTGGTATTCATAGTTACATTGCCTCTAATTTTTCTAGCCATAGGCCTGTATCTGATACTACTACTTGTAATATTAGTACTCTTTGGCACCATAGGCTAGGCCATATCAATTTCAATTCCATTTCACAAGTTCTCAAGCTATGTAACATTTATGGATTCAATAAACATAGTATTGATTTATGTTCTTCTTGCAATTTAGGCAAAGCACATAGACTTCATGCTCCTTTAACTAAAACTGTTAATAATAACCCCTTTGATATGGTGTATATTGATTTGTGGGGTCCCTCTCCCAATCCTTCTGTTTTTTGGTTTAGGTACTATATTGCTTTTTTAGATGGGCACTCTAAATATACTTGGCTGTATTTTTTAAAGCAAAAGTTTGAAGCCTTACAAGCTTTTAATTTGTTTCATGTGTTTGTTCAAAATCAATTTAATATGACTATTAAAGTTGTTCAATCAGACTTTGGTGGAGAATATCGCCCTTTCACTAAATTTCTGTCTAATCTTGGTATTATGCATAGACTAACTTGTCCCCACACATCTCATCAGAATGGTACAGTTGAAAGAAAACATAGGCAAATTGTGGAAATGGGTCTCACTATGTTGGCTCATGCATCTCTACCCTTAGAATATTGGGATCATAGTTTTTCTACTGCCACTCATCTCCTTAATAGAATACCAACTTCTACTCTACCTATAGCTAAGTCACCTTTTCATGCCTTGTATACTAAGCAACCAGATTATCAAGTCTTAAAAGTGTTTGGTTGCTCCTGCTTTCCCCTATTAAGACCATTTAATAAACATAAGTTTCAAATGAGGAGTCAAGAATGCATTTATCTTGGAATATCCCCTCAACATAAAGGTTTTAAGCTTCTTAGCAAAGAGGGTCGAATTTTTATATCTAAGGATGTTAAATTTAATGAAACACATTTTCCTTATCCCACTATGTTTCCCAGTTACAAATCTTCTCACAAACCTATGTCTATAGGAAGCCCTAGTATACTGAATGTGTCTCATCCCTATTCTCATGTCTCAGCCTTTACTCCTAAGACCATTTACAATGGTTTACAAACTCAACACCCATTTTTTCAACTCCCAACACTCCACATCATTTTCTCTTTCTTCCACCTAATAACTCAACACCCATTCAACTTTTACCCTCTCCAATGGTTTTTCACTCAACACCCTACCCCACCACTTTTTATTTTCATATTCTTATTTAAATTTTATTTTTATTTTTATGATTACATAAAATTACAATTATCGATTAAAATTAAATTAAAATAATAAATACTTAATAATTTATTTTTTAATTTTTTGTAATAAAAACAAAATTTATTTAAATAATTGGATACGATACAAATCATCTTAAATTAATTTAAAATACAACACACAATTAACGTAATTAGTACGTTACAAATAATTTAAAATGCAATACAACACACAAGTAACGTAATTAGTATGATACAAATAATTTAAAATGCAATACAACACACAAATAATTCAATCACGGAACATTCCAAACTTTGTCCATATGTGCTTCACTAGACCGGCTTGCAATTCTTGATGAACATTTGGATCACGGAACTCTGATCTAGCACGCACATGATTTGCAAAAGCGGGTAACACCTCGGTCGAGTATGGTTGTGGTGCACTAGATCCACTTTCCCCAGATTGCTCAAAATCGGTCCAACGTTGAGAATATGAATCTCGTTCATCCTCAACAATCATATTATGTAATATGATGCATGACCTCATGATGATACCCAAATCAGCTATGTCCCACAAGCGAGCTGGTTCACGGATGATTTTAAATCGAGCTTGGAGCACTCCAAATGCACGTTCGATGTCCTTCCGACATCCCTCCTGAAATTTTGCAAATAATTTATCGGGTTCACTTTGAGGAAGTCTAATCGATTTGACGAAAGTTGGATAAGAAGGGTAGATACCATCAGCTAGATAGTATTCCATATTATATGGACGTTGATTCACAAAGAAATTCACACTTGGAGCCTTTCCCTGTTCCACGTCATCAAACACTGGTGACCGGTCTAGAACGTTTATATCGTTCAACGTTCCCGGACATCCAAAAAAGGCATGCCAGATCCATAGGTCATGAGATGCAACTGCTTCAAGAATAACTGTGGTGGTTCCCTTATCCCCTCTAGTAAATTGTCCTTCCCATGCTTTAGGACAATTTTTCCACTCCCAGTGCATGCGGTCAATACTCCCAATCATCCCTGGGAACCCCCGCATTTCACTAACATGCAGTATTCTTTGCAGGTCATCTTGGGTTGGTGCTCTCAGATACACTTGCTCGTACAAGCGTATGATTCCTTTACAGAATCTACGTAAGCACTCCAATGCTGTAGTACCTCCTATTTTGATGTACTCGTCGACCGCATCTGCTGCCACACCATATGCTAACATTCGCATTGCTGTGGTACATTTTGCTAAGGGTGATATACCTTCTTTATTGGCTGCATCAACTCGCTGGGTGAAGTAGTTATCACTACTTGAAAGGTCCCCAACGATTCGAAGGAAAACATTTTTTTTCATCCGGTACCGACGACGAAACATTGCATCGTCATATGTAGGCTCATTGGCAAAGTAGTCGTCAATTAGTCTTTGGTTTGCCGCTGCATGATCTCTATTGAGATATTTTCTACTACGAGGTGCATTATCTTCCGATATTTTGTTTCTACGCTCTCTAAATCGATTGACTATATAATTTTCTTCAATTTCACGATTTTGATTGTAGGCTGCGATATCAAAATGATATTGTGATGGATCCATTTTTTTGTGATATTGGAGGTAGATTGGATGGGATTTGGGATATTGGTACATAAATGGATGTATGAGTCCCTATATATAAATGGATGTGGGTGGTGGACCACTGACGGATTCGAAATAATTTATTGTATAGAGTTAATTATCAGATAAGGAATAGATTCGAATTGGGTGGTGGACCACTGACGGATTCGAAATAATTTATTGTATAAAGTTAATTATCAGATAAGGAATAATTAAAGCAAACACTACACTGGCATATTGAAACAACAATAATTAAAGCAAACACTACACTGGCATATTGAAACAACAATAATTAAAGCAAACACTACACTGGCATATTGAAACAACAATAATTAAAGCAAACACAACACTGGCATATTGAAACAACAATAATTAAAGCAAACACAACACTGACAAATACTTCATTGAAATTAATTATCAGACAGTTCTGCCTCCAACTTTTTCAACAGCTGGTTCTTCCGGTCATCTAGATGCTCTTCGGAAGTTAGCTTTAGATACATCTTCATTTTCTTGGTTTTAGTCTTTTCCAAGGCTATATTGTTAGCCTGCTGTTGCATCAAGGCTATGTTGTCCAATCGTTCAAGCTCTTTCGTCTTGAATTCTTTGTATTCAGCCCATTCTTTGTCCACCACCTCCGAGGCATATTCCTTGCTTTTCTTTTTACCCTTTTTTTTAGCTGCCTCCCTTCCTATAGGACGAGCACTGGATTCTACAGTGTTTGAGCCACATGCATCACTCTCGCGAGATCTCTTAGATCCACTACTTCCTGAGCCAATATTTCCTCCTACTTGACTACCATAACGTGGTTGATCACGGAGAGCGTGCCATTCTTCCATTAAAGTGAATCTAACATTCTTCCCACATGCATATAATTCCTGCGCTTTTGCCAAAACATCATTCTCCGACCAACCACTTCCTTGCATACGCTTAGCTCCATCATAAGCGCCAATCCATTTACCCAACACTTTGTTCATATAATTAAAACGGTTTTGGCATGCAGGTCCATCACGCGGAGGATCGAATGAGCAATGCTCATTACAATACTCAGCAATTTTACCCCAATATGTTTCACCTTTCTGGTTTCTCCCGACAACACTGCTTGTTCCAAATTTAATCCACCCACTAATTAGCACCAAATTTTGTTCAGTGTTCCATGCTGGTTGCTGAGTTTTCCTGCTCTTAGGAGTTGAATCCTCTGAATTCGGACCGACTTCATTAGAAACTATCATGCCACCAATAGTTAGTTGTGTTGAAAACTCGGAAAATTCAGGTACACCACCACTTGGAAAATTTGCATTCGCCATTGTCACATAACCATTAAACGGGGGTGTTTGAGATGGATTTCTCGGCATAGATCCATAATATGTTTGAAAGTTTGGAACAGAGGATGTCTGGTTGAAATTTGGTGGAAAACCAAAATTAGGTATGTTTTGAGGATGTTGGTTGGAAATTGATTTGGATTTTGATAATAGTTGGGATTTTGATAATTGTTGGGATTTGGAAAATTGTTGGGATTTTGGTTAAATGGAAAATTAGCAGAATTTTGAGTGTTAAAATGATTATTGGGATCCATTTCACTAAAAAAAGACACTTAACTTCAAAATAAACACTAATAATAAAATTAAGATAGTGAAAAACTTAGTTTTTTTTTCTGTGTCCAAATCAAATGAACCAAGTCTCTATTTATAGAGAAAAAAAAATCATGAATTTTGGTAAAAAAAAAAAAAAAAAATTAATTTGCAACGAAATAATTGAGTTCAAAGTATTAAATGGATAAAAATCTGGTCAGCCAATCAAACACAGCCACGTGGCAGATTAAATGGTGTTGAGTTTTCTCAACATCTCTCTCCTCCAACACACACTCAACACTACATTACACACCCATTGCACATGATTTTGTGGTGTTGACTTTAAATAAATCTACCATTGCACATGGTCTAATGTTTTCCATAATATATCTTCTACTGCTATTGAGGAACCTAGGCCTGAGTTTCATGAGTCAGAATATAGACCTGAGGTCTCTAGTTCTGCTACTGCCAGTATTGAACAACACATCAATTCTGAGTTGCATAATACTGAAGTGCATAAAGCTACAAATTCTACTAGGCTTCTGAATGGTGAACAGGGTAGTGAGGTTCCCAACACCCCATCTCCTGATAATGTGCACATTGGCTCTACAAACCAAGGGACTTGTCCTGTCATTTTCCCATCATTTCATGATCTTTGCAATACAGTTGAACTTGGAAATCAAGTGACTTGTCCTGTCACTAGTACACATGTATATAACAGTTCAGGAACTACTGACCTGGAAGCTGCTACATCTGCTGACAAAGGTTTCAGTCATACCCAGCTGGAAGATACTACACTATCAGATACAACTCATAGCAACGGGTCTTACCCTATGGATAAAAGTCAGCATCCTGAGCACATGTCCTCTGATAATATAACTCACTCTCTGCATAATGAATCAGAAATTCAACATAACTTAGCCAAGTGTCCTGTAGGTAATATTTCAACTGAAATATATGATGTGTCACTGTTTCTCCCTTGCCTATCAACAATAGCAGCACTAGTTTGAACACTCCTTTTAATTCTAATGAGATAACCACTTCATCTTGTATTCCCATCTCTGAATCCTCCAACTTTCCTTCTATTCATTCAAGTCGTCATTTACCCTTACTTGCAAATAATCATCATATGCTTACTAGAGCAAAAATTGGACATTCTAAACCAAAGGCTTTCTTGGATCACACTAAGACTGAGCCCACAAGTGTGAAACATGCTTTGACTATTCCTGAGTGGTCATAAGCTATGCAGGCAGAGTTTAGTTCTCTAAAGGCCAACAACACCTGGACTCTATCACCTCTTCCTTCAGATAGAAAACCTGTAGGGTGTAGATGGGTGTTTAAAGTTAAACGCAGTTCTGATGGTAGTCTCCTCAAACACAAAGCAAGGCTTGTTGCAAAAGGGTATCATCAAGAACATGGTTTTAACTATACTGAGACTTTCTCTCCTGTTGTGAAACCTAAAACCATTAGAGTGATCTTGACTCTAGCCATCACATATAAGTGGGAAATTCAGCAGATTGACATAAACAATGCTTTTCTCAATGGCACACTGCATGAGGAAGTTTATATGATGCAACCACTAGGTTTTGTGAGCAAAGACAAAGATCTGGTATGTAAACTCAAAAAATAAATTTATGGTCTCAAACAAGCCCCAAGGGCTTGGTATGAAAAACTAACACATGCTCTAATTCATTTTGGGTTCTCCACATCAAAGTGTGACACCTCTCTATTTGTCTACTGCAAACATGGGATTATAATGTATGCTTTTGTGTATGTTGATGATATTTTTGTTACTGGGTCCAATTCGTCTTTGGTTCATAAGCTGATTAACAATTTACACAACTTTTTTGCTTTGAAAAAGCTGGGCAGACCTAGTTATTTTCTAGGTATTGAAGTCAAGTTTTGCAAGTCTGGTTCTCTTCTTCTCACACAGACCAAGTATATCAAAGGTTTACTTGTTAGAGACAACATGATTAATTCCAATGGAGTTCCCACACCTATGCTTAACACTTGCAAACTCAGCAAACATGGTTCGGATTTATTTTCTGATCCGCATCTGTATCGATCTGTGGTGGGTACTCTGCAGTATGTTACATTGACAAGGCCAGATATTACGTTCAACGTCAACAAAGAATGCCAATTCATGGCATCTCTACTTGATACACATTGGTTTGCCATCAGAAGACTATTAAGATATCTAAGCGACACAAGCACCTTTGGTCTTCTCTTGTCACCTTCTCAATTTGCACCAACCTTTTCTCTAAGATCCTACGGTGACTCCGATTGAGGGAGTGATCCTGATGATCGTCGGTTTACCTCTGGTTCATGCTCTACTTTGGTCCCAACTTGGTTTCATAGAGTTCTAAAAAGCAGTCCTTAGTAGCCCGGTCAAGCACTGAAACTGAATACCGTGCTCTCGCGCATTCTACGTCTAAACTTTTGTGGTTAGAATCGTTACTTTCAGAACTTTAAATTTCATTTCACACGCCTACCCTTCTTTGTGATAACTTGAGTGCGGTATTGTTGTCCCATAATCCAGTATTACATGCTCGAACAAAGCATATTGAGCTTGATATACACTTTGTACGTGAACATGTAGTTGCAAAGAAGCTGGCCATCCAACATGTTCCAACTGTAGTTCAGATAGCTGATACGTTAACAAGACCCCTTGGCATGACAACATTTCAGGATCTCCGGACCAAACTTAAGGCGGTTTTTGGTACACACCATCCTTCAGTTTGAGGGGGGATGTTAGAGTATAGTTAGCTTAGTTAGTTAAAACCGAGTTAACACTGTTACTGCAGTTAGTTAGTAACTAACTGCTTCTTAACCTCAGTTAGTTAACAATTGTATAAATGTAAAGCCATTGTGTACTATTCACTTGAATTAATGAAATATCACTTTTTACAGCTTCTATTGTTTTTCACTCTCTCTCTCTCTCTCTCTCTCTCTCTTTGATGCAGAACCTTCATAACTTCATAGAGTGAAGTATGAATGCTTCTTCTTCTTCAACAAAATCTAGTCATATACAATCATAACTAAATGTTGCAAGTGAATTTAAAAGGTTGTTATAGGTTGTTACAACTGATTTCCTAAGCTTTAGTTGATATTACTTGTGATGCAAGCGATCATCGTGCTCCTTTTCCATATGATGCTCTTTGAGAGTCATAATACAACACATGTTGTTTAATTCACTTGACATTAAAATCTTTCATAACGTATAAATATCATTGTAGTTCACATCTTGTAGTTTAATGCACTTGACATTAGAATCTTTCGTAAGGTATAAATATCATTGTAGTTCACATGTTGTAGTAGATAATTCGTGATACTCAATTTATACAGAAGATATTAAGATGGTTTTTGCTTGTTTAGTTCTCCAGGATAAGAAAGAATTACCAAGGAATAAACAAAAACTAGTGGTTGACCTTAATTAAATCAAGTTGCATAATCAACATCTAAGTTTCTTAGTATTTTTGTCTCTAATATTCTAGGAAACATAAGTCCTCTCCTAGGGTTCTATTTTAAATATCTGATAACCCTACAATCAGTTTTGTAGTGAATAATAGTTAGTGAGTTAAGAAATTGACTTAACTATTGTATAACTAGATCCATATTAGGTATTGTTGTGAATTACAACAAAATTTAATATCAATTTGTGGGGAAAAGAATAGTAGCAACCAAAATAAATGATCTATAGCAATAATAATCCATAAACAGGTAATATAATAGAATAAGGCAAGAAATAAAACAAAGGTTTGTTTACCCAATTCGATCAAATGATCTACTCAAGGGGAGAGAGCAACTCTCCAATTCACTATACTCAGAAAGTTGTTACAAGAGATTACAGATGAGTTACAAGAAAATAGTCGCCTTCAGGTTCCCAAGAACAACCCTAAAGGCGCCCAAGAACAACCCTATTTTCTACCCAAGTGTTTCCCAACCTCTCCAACTCTCAATATATGAATCACTAAAACCCAAGGTGTAATCCAAGGTTTTTTTTGTGCTGAAACCTAATACCTTTAAACCATTTCTCTCCCTTGTTGGTGTAAACCTTAAGATTGTCACACACCAAACATATAAGAGATACATATTTATAATAACAAATACCCAATAAACAAAGCCCATAATATGGATCCATGAACCAAACCAGAAAAAAGCCCGAAAATTGAAAACATTATTCACCGTACGGATGATACTATTCACTGCCCGATTTTTTCTTCTTTTTTTTTGTCCGACTTTCTAAAACTTTCGATTTTCGTGGTAAATGAAATCTCCAAAATATGTTTTCTTTCTCTTTATCAATAAATGTTTTAAGTCACATTTACAACAATCTCCACCTTGACTTTAAACCGTGTTGATATCGATATAACAATCAACAAAATTGTTGCGTCTACCAAGTTAAAACTCTAATCAAACCTTGATCAAATTCAAGAAACCCTTGAATCTTGATCTCGCCACTTGCATCCACTTGTTTCCAATTACCTTTTTCTGCCTAGGTAATTTAACAAGCCTACAAGTATGATTTTTCAACCACCTTTGACTCCACCTATTTTCAAATGCCTACCTGAAGGTTTTTCTTCTTTTATTTTGCAGTCCTTCAGCCACATTAAAAACATAATATTCAAGGCTAGCATAATTTTCCCTTTGAGATGTTACAATAACCCTCCTTACCTTATCACGAGTCAAGTAAGTTGTTTTAACCTCAACTATTCCCCAAAAACTCAATAACAACTCAACGGTAACATGCATTTTTATCTCTCGATTTCTGCAAAATTCATTATACTCCTCTGAAACTTTCTCAAGACATTCATAATGCCTTAAACTCAAATCCCATAGCTTTTCCTTGTCATGAAAGCCTCCACTAGTTAACGATGAATGAATAACAACATTTGAACCTTCTAAAATATATGAACCACATATTTTAGACCCTTTTGCAATAATCAATTCATCACGTGAAATCTTCAACACTCCATGTTCAACTCTAGTACAATAGCCTAGATCATCAGACATACTTATAGATAATAAATTTCAATTGAGTTCTAGAACATACCTCACATTGTGAATAAGAAGTTCACGATCAGTAAACATTTTAAACCTGACCATACCAATACCATGAACCTTGCATGTCTTATTATTACCAAGGCGAACTACTCCACCTTGCACCATCTTTAAAGTTTCAAAGTATTCTATTCTTGGACACATGTGATAAGAGCAACTTGAGTCAATGACCTAACTATCTTCAGTTTCCAAACTCGATACTATTAGTGCTTCGACATACTCATAACTTTCCTCACCCAAGGCAACTGTAACTTGAACAAAATCTTCATTGATCTTTCTTTCAGGACAAACCCTTTTAAAGTGACCGATTTTATGACAATTAAAACATTTTACCTTTGACTTGTCAGACCTATTTTATTTGGACATCTCTTTACGCTCATCTCCTCCTCTTGACACATTTAAGCCTTCACCATTATCTTCAATCTTCAAATCTCCCTACTTTGAAAATTCTTTGGATTTCACCGTCGTCTGGATTTCATCCAAAGTAATAGTACCTTTCTTGCCATAAAGAAGGGCATCCTTAAAGTGCTCAAAGGATTTGGGTAATGAACTCAACATGAGCAAAGCCTTGTCCTCATCATCAATCTTCACTTCAATATTCTCAAGATCATCAATAATCTTGTGAAATTTTGTACGTGACTCAACTATGGATTTGTTCTCCACCATTCAAAAATAATAGAGTTGTTGTTTCAGATACAACATGTGAGCCAAAGACTTTTTCATATACAATGATTCAAGTTTTTCCCACATAGCAACCACAGTTTTCTCCCTGGAGACTTCTCTTAGAACTTTATCCCGAGAGACAAGATAATGGCACTTCTAGCCTTATCCATCATCTCGGTCTTTTGTACCTGTGTAAGCCCTGCGGGCATCAATGCTTCACTCTTCAAAGCATCAATACACTTCTCTTGAATTAAAATTGCTTGCATCTTAATTTTCCACAACCTGAAGTCGTTTTTAAAATAAATTTTTTCAATCTTCCATCTACTAACGATGATGCTCACTTTACCCCACGCTCACCGCACCATTTGTTGTGAGTATTATAATGAATTACAACAAAATTCAATATCAATTTGTAGGGAAAAGAATAGTAGAAACCAAAATAAATGGTCTACAACAATAATAATCTGTAAACATGTAATATAACAGAATAAGGCAAGAAATAAAATGAAGGTTTGTTTATCCAGTTCGATCAAACGATCTACTCTATGGGAGAGAGCAGTTCTCCAATTCACTATACTCAGAAAGTTGTTACAAGAGATTACATATGTGTTACAAGAAAGTAGCCTTTGCCTTCAGGTTCCCAAGAACAGCCCTAAAGACGCCCAAGAACAACCTTATTTTCTACCCAATTGTTTCCCAAACTCTCTAACTCTCAATATATGAATCACTCAAACCCAAGGTGTAATCCAATGTTTTCTTTGTGCTGAAACCTAATACCTTTAAACCCTTGCCCTCCCTTGTTGGTGTAAACCTTAAGATTGTCACACACCAAACATATAAGAGATACATATTTATAATAACAAATACCCAATAAACAAATCCCAAAATTTGGATCCATGGACCGGACCGAAAAAAGCCTGAAAACTGAAAACACTATTTACCGTACGGATGGCACTATTCACCGCCCGATTTTTTTTCATTTTTTTCTTCCGACTTTCTTAAACTTTCAATTTTCGTGGTAAATGCAATCTCCAAAATATGTTTTATTTCTCTTCATCAACAAAGGTTTTAAGACACATTTACAATAGGTATAATAATGTTAAGATATAATACTTTGCTAATTAATCGTCTATAGGTTGCAACATCCTTAAAAGGTGCACTTTCATATTGATGAAGCTTGGTATAAGGGTTAAAAGGTATATTAGCAGGGTTTGAGCCCAAGAGCTAGATGATTCAAGGAGATCCAAAGAATTATTCCTTTGTGAGATGAATATCTTTTCATGAGAATGTGTAATTCCTTGTGAATTTATCACGATAGGTTCCATCTAGGATACTATCATCCATATATACCGAAAGGAAAGTGGATTCATCCCTAATTTGAGAGTTAAAAGACAATAATCATATGTTGATGGGATAATTATACAAACCCCCTGCCATTAAGGCGTGATTTGGTATTCCCCCTAGAGTTTTTTTAATAGAGAGCCCCTTATAAAACCCAAAACCAGAATTTAGCCCCTTTTACCACTCAGGATGACATGGCTTGCTGACTGTACTCCATCTTCTTCATTTCCTTAAGTTCCATTTCATAGTTCATACATGATTTCATATAAATTTGTTTTCCCTAAGAAAATGGAGTAAAGATATTCTCTAATTCCTTCAACCACGCCATCACTTCTTGACCTCAACACCACCGTCGACGCTTCATCAGTGGCCGCCATATCGACTTTGTTTAACCGCACCAACACATGCATTTCAAATTCTAACTCCTTCAACCCAACAATGAAATGAATCCACTATCAACCTTTAGATACAGAATCTTCCAATCATCCACAACTTCATTCTCACCCTTTTTCCTCTTCAACCAAAAGCGATGGAAAAAGCCTGTTATTTTAGCACAAACCCGTTTAGAGGACTGATTAAGAGACCCACACTTCGACAAATTAATAGCCCATTTAAAAAAACTCAACCTTGTTTTCAAAATCCACAGTCTCAACATTCTCGGACTCAATGTCACTGTTACTTCTTTTCTTCAAAAATACCCTCATGTTTTTGATTTGTTTCTTCACCCTTTTAGGAGGAACATGTGTTGTAGGATCACGAGGAAGATGAAGGAGCTGATATTGTTGGAAGAGGTTGTTGCGAAAAGGTGCGAGCTTGATGTTGTGATGAGGCTGAAGAAGTTGCTTATGATGTCACAGTGAATGAAGAATGGGAAAACCGATCTGGATTTTTGAACTGGAAAGGACATGACCGCGAGGGGTGAAGTTGTGTTAAGGGGATTGGTGGTGGTGATGATGGCACCTAGGACTGTCCAATCAGCATGCCAATAGATACACAGTCAGCATAGATGGTAAAAGGGGGCGGTAAATTCTGGTTTTGGATTTTCTAAGGGGGGTCTCTATTAAAAAAAAATTCAGGGAGGGAATACCAAATCACGCCCTAATGGCAGGGGGTTTGTATAATTATCCCTATATTGATTGATGGTAGCCTTCTTGAATCACTAATTAGGTCAAATTCTCATACCATTTATTACTTGCTTGTTTTAATCCATAAAAACTCTTCTGCAACTTACAAACCTAATAAGATTTCTATATAACTCTACATGGTATGCTCATATACACATCCTCTTGCAAGCCACCATGCAACAAAGCATTATTCATATCCAATTGGTGAATATACCAGTGCTTCATAGATGCAAGAATATATAGAAATCTTATTGTAGTTAGATTAGCTAAAGGAGGGAATGCTTCAAAAATATCTAAACCTTCTACTTGATTGTATCCCTTAGCTACCAATTTGGCCTTATATCTCTCTATTAAGCCATCAATCTTATGTTTAACTTTGTACACCAACTTTCTACCAATGGGTTTCACATTAGGTGGCAAATCAACCGACCTCCATGTTTCATTTTTAGCTAACGCATCTAGTTCAATTTTCATATCTTTCAACCAATAATCATATTGACATGCTTTCTTATAGGTTCTAGGCTCAATACTATTTGTGACAGACATGGAAAAAGCATTATGGGAACAACACAAATTATCAAAATAATGAAATGATGCAATTAGGTAAATAGTACCTGAAATTGTTAATTCAGAGTGATCCGCATAAACATTGCATACATAGTCAAATAAATTAGGTGGAATATGTTTTATCTAATATAACTAGTGTATTTTTTTCCAGGTAGGCTTATTAGGAGAAGGGTTGGATTCCATGATTTGATTTGCTCAGTGTGTAGGTAGTATGTTGATAGTGACTTGATCAAGATTGGCATGATTGGCTTAATAGTTTCCATAGTGGTTTGAAGAGGAAGATTGGTCGAGACAGAGGCACTTTTATTTGATTGGCTACGGTTTGGCTGATTTGGTTGAACAGGAACAATGTTATCTTTAAAGATCGAAGGTTCGTGGTGGTTGAAGTGGTGGAAAATTTTAATTCTTGTCTTGGAGATGGTTTATATCTTGCCACTGTAGTTCCGTTAGTTTTTCTTTCTTCAATTGGCATAATAATTCTGTTATATGTTTGAAGAATAGTAAATGTTGATCATTGTGTAGGGTTCGAGTACCCCTTGTACTCGTTTTTCTTAATTCCATGGCTTTTTAAATAAAAAAAAGACTGGCATGATAATTCCAAGTTGAAGATGAAGATATTGGTTGGTGAGAAAATATATCTTCAGGGTGAATTAAGTTTCTAGATACAAAAAATTCTTTGTTGTTGATATCTAGAAGGACTATGCCTTTCATGCCAGCTTTGTAACTAAGAAAAATACATTTCCTTGCTCTAGGGTAAAGCTTAGTTCTATTTGCTTGTAATGTGGATGGAAAAATTAGAGTGCCAAAAACCTTGAGAACATTCATGTTTCAGATTTTTTATACATGATAAAATATGGTAATTTATTTTTAAGAAAAGGGTTTGGAATTCAATTCATGATGTGTGCACCATGAATGACTACATATGACTTTAGTAAATTTAACTAGAAAAGATTGGCTATACCAATATTCAAAATTTATTAGTGTTTCCTCTCAACACAAACATTATTTTAGGGGATTCTACGTAACTAGTTTGGTGGATAATACCATGTGAAGCATAAAATGATGGAATTTTGAACTCTGGCCTAGTGTTTGTTCTAACAGCTTTAACTATGGCCCACCACCTCATCCTTATATATCAAAGATCTAATTGTTACCAAGAAATGTATTCCAACAAGAAGTAAAGGTACTTCAATATCCCCATCCATGTCTAAAATAACAAAATTTGCTGGAAATAGTAAATCATTCATTTTAACCGACACATCTTCAAGCACATCATAAAGATAAGTGATGGATTGATTTGCTAATGTGAGAATCATCTTAGGTTTCTTGAATTCACCATATCAAGCTTTTTCATCATGGAAAGAGGCATTAAGTTTATGTTTTCCCCTAAATCACAAATTGCATGTCCTATCTTTATTTTACGAATTTAGCAAGGAATAATGAAACACCCTAGAATCGTTGAGCTTTCGTGGAAGCTTCTTTGAATAATTGCATTTCACTCTTCTATCAATACTATATTCTCATCATATCTAGGCTTCTTGCTTCTATTAATAAATATTTCAAGAATTATGGATACACCAAAATTTGCTTTAAGGCTTCACTAAAGGGAATATTAACTTGAAGTTTTGTAAACAATTCCACAAACTTCTTGAACTATCAAAGCATTTATCATTGGATGTATATTGTGGCTCTGTTTTACTACATATTAGTGGTCATTAGGAATCAATATTTTATCTCTTTCTGCATAACACGTGGCTGTTATCCACTCACACTTTATTCACGTCACTATTTTTCTCTTTTATTTTTAGCTCTATCAAGATAGTTTGTTATGATTTGCAATCACCAATTTTGCATGCTATATATAGTGGCATTTTCACCCTTTTCTAATCTTTAGTGATTGGATATTAATAATTAGATTTCATCTGATATTTTCTTACTCAATATGGTATCATTCGCTTTTTCGATCTTCGTCTTCTCCTTCATTGTTCATCATGCCGCCACACCTAGCTCCACCTCATCCTCCTGATCCAGTTCTGGATCTATCACTCCTGTTCTGACTGGTTCAAACTATCATTCATGGGCTAGATCTATGCGTCAGGCTCTTGGTGCCAAGCTGAAATTCGAGTTTCTCGATGGTTCCATTCCGAGTTGGATGATTCTTTTGACCCACTACATCGTGCTTGGAATCGATGCAATATGCTCATTCATTCCTGGATAATTAATTCAGTGGATCCATCCATTGCTCAATCTATTGTTCTCATGGAGAACGCCGCTGATGTTTGGCTTAATTTGAAGGAATGTTTCTCACAAGGGGATCTGGTTCGTGTTTCAGAGCTCCAACAAGAAATTTACTCTCTCAAGCAAGATTCACGCACGGTAACAAAAAATTTCGCTGAGCTTAAAATTCTCTAGGAAGAACTTGAGATTTATATGCTTGTCCCTACTTGCACTTGCCGTGTCAAATGTGCGTGTGAGGCTAGGCATACTGCTCGCAGGAACCATCACTTGTTGCATTCCATGCATTTTCTCACAGGTCTCAATGATAACTTTGGATTTGTGAAATCTCAGATTCTTCTTCTGGATCTTTTCCATCCATCAACAAGATCTTCTCCATGATTCTCCAGCATGAGCGTCAACTTATCCTAAATATTTCTAATGATTCCAAGGCCCTCATTAATGCTTCTGAGAGTAAGAAGTTTCATCAGAAAGATGGGAAATCTCCTACCAAGTTCAAACCTCGCATTTGTACCTACTGCAACAGATTTGGTCATACTATCGAAACCTGCAACAAGAAACATGGCTTGCTCCCTCATCTGCAACGACCTACCTCTTCAGCCTCCCATGGCACTGCAGGTGAAACAAGTTCCCTTGCAGTTTCTGATGCAACACAAAATAACAAAGGTATCTCCCCTTCTTTGACACATGAGCAATATGAGAAACTTATACATCTAATTCAAAGTTCTATCCTCAATCATCAACTTGGAAATGTTGCTTCTAATCAGGTTCTCTCCATCTCTTCATCTGGTCATACACCAGTTGATCATACAGGTACTTTCTATGTTCATACTGTCTCCTGTTTTAATTCTTCATATCATAGTAGAAATCTTGGCTCTTGGATCATTGACTCAGGGGCCAGTCATCACATATGTTCATCACTGCACTGGTTTCACTCTTATAGTGAAATTACTCCAATGATTATCAAACTCTCTAATGGTCAGCATATTGTCGCAAAATTCATGGGCAGTGTCACGTTTTCACCTGGTTTCACTATTTTGAATATCCTATATGTGCCTGAATTTAATGTCAATCTGATTTCTGTTTCTGAATTATGTCATAATTTACATTGTTTAGTGTCTTTTGCTGGTTTGAAGTATCTTATTCAGGAACATAAATCCCTGGGGATGATTGGTTCAGTTGAGAGACTTGATGGATTATACTACCTTATCATGACAAACAAGGCGACCACCTCAAGCATAAACAATCTTCATATACCACAAAGTGCTTTGTGGCATTTTAAACTAGGGCACCTTTCCCACTCTAGACTGTTAACCCTAAAAGACCAATTTCCTTTTATTGTTAGTGATCAAAAGGAAATATGTGATATCCGCCATTTTGCTAAACATATAAAATCCCATTTTCCTCTTAGTGCAAACAAATCTTTAAAGCCTTATGATCTTATTCATTTTGAAATTTGGGGTCCTATTTCAACTACATATGTTTGTAATCATATTTACTTTCTAACTACCGTAGATGATAATACTAGATACACATGGATAACTTTGATGAAACATAAAAGTGAAACAAGACAACATGCCATAAATTTCATTAAACAAATTGAAACCCAACATAACCACTCTATTAAAAGTGTAAGAATTGATAACATACCAGAATTCCTTATGCCCACCTTTTATGCATCTAAAGGAATCATCCATCATACTAGTTGCATAGAAACCCCCCAACAAAATGGTAGAGTTGAACGAAAACATCAACATATCTTGAATGTAGGAAGGGCCCTTTTCTTTCAATCCAAACTACCCAAACAATTTTGGATTTTTGTTGTGTCTCATGTTGTCTTCATTATTAATAGAGTCCCTAGCCAACTCCTCCAAAAAAAGTCCCTATATTTCATGCTACACAACCAACACCCTGACATTCACTCCTTGAAGGTTTTTGTATCTTTAGTGTATGTTTCAACATTAAATTTTGGTAGAACCAAGCTGGACCATAGAGCCAGGAATTGTGTGTTTTTGGGATACAAATTTGGAGTAAAGGGGGTTGTCCTCTATGATCTACATAACAAAAACATTTTTATATCCAGAAACACTACATTCCATGAGCATATTCTGCCTTATCAGTCCATTCAAACCAGAAATTCGTGGACATACCACCCATCTGATCCCTTAACCAATTCTGACCCTGATCACTCTTCCATTAATCCACCTATTATAACTGATCCCTTAACCAATTCTGAACCTAATCACTCTAATCCAACGGTGACACCTATTTGTACACTACCTGGTACATCTACACCTGACATTGTTATACCTGGTCCAACTACTTCTTTAAGCATGTCCCCATCCCTGAATTTTCTAAAAAGGCTCTAAATCACCCAAGATTACTTCCTTGCATCAGCCACTCCACCAATCCTTCCAAACTTGCAAGGCAGACAAAAGCTCCTCCTTATTTGTAAGATTATGTGTGTGATATTCCATCAAGTACTTTAGCTGCTCTTTCCACTTCATGTAGTCTTTATCTTATATCTTCTTTTCACTCACTGACACATCTATCTTCTTTACATAAGGCATTCAACATGTCTCTCACACTCACCACTGAGCCGTAATCTTATTTAGAGGCAAAGAATTTACCTTGCTGGTTAGAGGCTATGAATCTTGAATTAGATGCTCTTCACAAAAATGGGACTTGGATTCTTATTGATCTTCCTCATGGAGTGAAACTTATTGACAACAAATGGGTATACAAGATCAAGTATAAATCAGATGGTTCTATTGAGAGGCATAAGGCGAGGCTAGTTGCGATAGGTTATAATTAGGTGGAAGGTCTCAATTTATTCGACACTTTCTCACCTGTTGCAAAGTTGACCACAGTCAGAACCTTGCTTGCAATTGCAGCTATTCATAATTGGTATCTTCACCAATTAGATATGAATAACATTTTCCTCCATGGAGACCTTCAAGAGGATGTTTATATGATTGTTCCTGAAGGAGTGCAGAGGACAAAACCCAATCAAGTATGCAAGCTGTTAAAGAGTTTGTATGGACTCAAACATGAAAGTCACAAATGGTATGAAAAGTTGACTTACTTGTTGCTTAAGGAAGGTTATACTCAATCCACTTATGACTATTCTCTCTTTACTTTGAACAAAGATAACTCGTTCACTGCTCTTTTGGTATATGTAGATGATGTGATTCTTGTAGGGGATTCTCTAAATGAATTTGAAAGAATTAAAGTCATTCTTGATAATGCCTTCAAAATAAAAGATCTTGGACAATTGAAATATTTTCTTGGATTAGAAGTAGCTTATTCCAAAGATGGAATCACAATCTCTCAAAAGAAGTACTGCCTTGATCTCCTTAATGATTCTTGTTTGCTTGGCTCTAAACCATCTTCTACTCTTCTCGACACCTCAATCAAGTTGCATAATGATAGTTCAACACCCCTAGAAGATGTTTCTTCCTACAAAAGATTAGTTGACAAGATACAATGTTTAAACATAGCAAGGTCTGACATCACCTTTGCTTCCCAACAACTAAGTCAATTCATGCACTCACCTACTATAGCTCATTACAAAGCAGCATGCATATTGGTTAGGTATCTCAAGCAAAATCATGACTTGCAAATTCTTGGTTACTCAGATGCAGATTGGGCTAGATGTTTGGACACACGATGTTCCATCTCTAGACATTGTTTTTCTAGGAAAATCTCTTATATCTTGGCGTGCAAAGAAGCAACCCACTGTATCAAAGTCCTCATCTGAGGCAAAATATTGTGCATTATCATCTGCTGCGTGTGAAGTACAGTGGTTGATATACTTGTTTAAGGACTTAAATGTATCGTGCACCAAGATCCTCGTGATGTACTACGAAAATCAAAGCGCAATTCACATAACGTCAAATTTGGTTTTTCATGAGAGAACGAAATATTTGAATATAGACTGTTATCTAGTGTGTGAGAAGGTGCAACAAGGAATTCTCAAACTTCTTCCTATTTCATCTTCTGAGCAGCTTGCAAACTTCCTTACAAAAGCTTTGCCTCCACCTAAGTTTCATTACTTCATCTCCAAACTTTGAAGGAGAGAAAAACATAAGAAATTGGGGTTTGAATGGGGTTTTTAAAAAATAACGCACTAAACACAATTGGTTTATCCTGGTTCGTTTAAACTCAAACTACTCCAGTCCATCCGCCAAGGTGATTTTGCCTTTCTCAAGCAAGGTCTTAATCCATTATTCAATATTTGAATACAATCATGGAGACCTACTGTCAATGTCTTCTTGAGTCTACTGACTAACACTTTTAGCCACTCAAGGAAAATCAAAATGTCTTAGAGTACAAGTGTGTATAAAGTTGCTTCTAATAAGCTATAATCACAATTGTGATATTTTTACACAAGATTAAAACAAAAATACGACTAAAGCTATTATAATAGTTTGTATATGTGCGCGAGAGAGTATATGTCATTTTTCTTCAAAGTTGCTCCTTTATATAAATGAGGAATAGAGATCCGTTGGAGACACCAAGAGTTATTTTTGGATGATGATATATGACGTTTAAAGATATTTCCAAAAATAGAGATTATTTGTCTGATAGCCGTTAAATGTTGATACTCATTTAATGAGGATGATTCTTGAAGTCAGAGTTTGCTTTGCATGAGAATATTAGAGTTTCTGTAAAAGAGCAGTTGGTGCTAAAAGCGTGATTAACCAATAAGAACATCCAAATTAGATTTGCGTAAAAATTCCTTGTTGGAGTTAAGGGGGTAGGTAATGCTAGGGATAGCTGATGTGGAGGCAAAATTTGGATTGAGAGTGTTTGATTGAGAGGTTTCAAAGTAGGGTTGAAACTGATCAGTATGAAAAAGAATTTGAGCAAGTTTTGGTTGGGTTTCAACAAAAGGTGTAGGGTTTGGATCAGATGGAGGATTGGAGTATTGGTATCAATTGGAATGTCAAAGTCATCAAGAATTTGAGGGGGAATGGTGATCAGAGGGTTTTGGAGAAGATGAAATGTTTTCAGAATGAGGGTTTTCAGGAGGAGGGTTTTCAGAAGGAAGGATATGAGGAAGGTTTTTCAGATGTTGTGCCTAGTACTGACTCAATGACAGAAATGAAAGCGGAGGGATTACCTTTCTTTTTGGCCACTTTTGGTGTCTTCTAAGAAGTTCCTTCAGAAGCCTTCCTTTTATTTATCTTCTTGGGAGCAACTTTTGGAGCTGGTTTTCTGAGATCTTCTGGGTTAATCTCAGGAGTAATGCCATCTTGCTTGCAAGCAGCCAAATACCATACGGTGACTTCAGGATGAGTATCTGTTGAAAAAAGGGGAAAATCTTTCAGAAGAATCTTCCTGGTGGTAATCACTTCTCTTGAATAAAGAATTGGGTCCTTCTTGATGTTATCAATAAATTTCATTTTCTTGAGATTCTTGGCATTGAGGGGTCTTCCAACAATTTCTTCTAGATTATCAACCTGTTAGGCTTCAATCATATGTTATATCATTTTTTTCTGTTAAAATATTTGAGATTAGTCTTCCCAGAGGTATCCAATCTCTCTTTGTATTTTCATCTTCTCTTGTTTCTTTGACGTTGTTCTTCAGATGATTGAACAGACTGTAAGCAAGATTAACTTTCTTGTTGGTTGAAATGAAGTAGAGGAGGTACTTCTGATCAATGTTGATGTAGTCTGGAGAACTTGTAGGTTTCCAATGACTTATGCATCCCAGGATGATCTTGGCCCAGATTCTCTAACGATCCTTGAGATCCATTATTTTGTTGGAGTGTTTTCCAGAAGTTAAAAATTGAATATTATGGAAATGGGATCTTCCGTGATGATGATCTTCTTCCCCATGAGATCTCAAGGACCCAATGAGATCTTCAGTGATGATGATCTTCTTCCCCATGACATAAGAAGCAACTTGATTGTTTGAAGCAGTAGCGAAAATCTAGAATTGTTTAACAAGTTTAGGGAAGATGGGACCCATGAGACAAACAAAGTACTTGGTCTACCCTTGATATTCAACTTTCGGTGTTAGGTTATAGCCGTTCTCCTTCGTACTATCAAAATCCACAAATAGTTCACAGAGAACTTCTATATTTTCAACCGGAGTAAGAAGAGTTCTAATGGGAGCAACAACAGTTTCTTCAGATGCTTGACTTGCAGATGCTTGAACTTGTTGATAAAATGAAGCCATTGTTCTCAAGAAAGGGTTTTGTAACAAGAAGAACAGGGAGCAAAAATGCAGAAAGCAAGAAAGGAAGTGGGAGTGAAAGTGAGAATGTGAAGGTGTTTGTGAAGTGAGAAGGAACACACACACACGCGCATACACACACACACACACAGATATATATATATATATATATATATATATATATATATATATATATATATATATATATATATATATATATATATATAGAGAGAGAGAGAGAGAGAGAGAGATAAAGAGAGAGAGAGAGAGGTTGCAACGGATATAAAAACATAATTAAGAGCAATTAAACCAAAAAGCAGAATGATTAAAAACAGTAATGATTTATGACAATGGAGATGGCATAAAATATTTTTGAACAATTACCGATGTGACTAGCGCCTCAAATTTTTCAACTCAACCATTTCAGTTTCTCAGAGTTTAAACATGTGTTCAGCCTCAAAGGACACTTGGAGTTTAGGTTGACAACTGTTGATGTTATGAACTGCATGTTTTGTCCTTGAAATGAACGGTTCTCAGATACGAACTTTCAGATCTTTTTGGATAGATTCTGATACAATTCTCCTCCTTACTTCAGAAGAAATATTGGTCAAAAGTTCAAAAGAGAAAAAATTCCGAGAGTTAAATATATAGAGATAACATATTCATTCTGGACATAATTCCATACTAAGATTTTTCATAATGAAATTAAACCTATCTTCAGCAAGGGGTTTTGTGAAAACATCGGCCCATTGATGGTCTGTGTCAATAAATTTTAAAGATAAGATACCCTTCTGAGTACAGCCCAATGATGTTTAATTTCTATATATTTAGCTCTAGAATATAAAATAGGATTTTTAAAAAGACAAATAGCAGAAGTATTATCACAGAGGATAGGAATGTTACTCTCATAAATATTGAAATCCTCAAGCTCATTCTTCATCTAGAGCATTTGAGTACTGCATGCAGCTGCTACTATATATTCAACTTCAACAGTTGAAAGTGCAATTGTAGATTGTCTTTTACTGGATCAAGAGATTAAATTGTTTATCAGAAACTGACAATTTCCAGAAGTACTTTTTCTTTCTATTATGTCTCTAGCAAAGTCAGCATTGCAGTACCCTACAAGTTTGTATTCTCCGAATTTTCTATAGCAAAGGCCAAGATTAGTAGTACCTTTCAGATACTTGAATATTCTCTTAATTGTTGTTTAGTGAGATTCCCTAGGATCTCATGGAATCTACCACATAGGAAAACACTATATAGAATATCGGGTCTAGAGACAGTTAAGTATATGAGAGAGCCAATCATACATCTGTAGAGCTTCTGATCTACTTTCTTACTTACCTCTTCCTTTTTCAGAATGTATGTAGGATGCATTGGAGTTTTGGATGGTTTACTTTTTGACATATCAAATTTCTTCAGAAATTCTTTAACATATTTACTTTGATGTATGAAGGTTCCTTCTGATGTTTTCTGACAACTTCTCCTTGTTCATTCAGCTTATTTCTGTAGACCCATTTGGTTCCAATAATGTTAAATCCTTAGGGTCTAGGAAAGAGATCTCATACGTCATTTTTGGTTAATTGATTCAGTTCTTCTTGCATTGCAAGTATCCAATCATTATCAGACAATGCTTCGTCAATGGAAGTGGGTTTCATCAGAGACACTAATCCCATTAGGGATTTGTAGCGGTAAAATCATGAGTGTAAGCTATTAGTTAAATTAACTCAAAGTAAATAGAGTCTCCGCCACGCTTTTATTTTATTCCAATGGAAAAGGAAAAAAGAGTGAATAAATCCTAATGAATCTAAAAGCAAAAAACTAAGAAACAAACAAAGAACCGGGTAAGGAGATAGGTTACAAAATGGGAAGGTTTTATGCACCCAAAATGTTTGTGGTACTCCACGGGAGCCATTTGAAATTTTATTTCTTTTGGTTTGAAAATGTTTATAAAATAAGAGTGGAGGGATGAAAGAAGAATTAATTTTTAATGTTTTTGTGTTTGGAGAGGTTTACCACCTCATGCCTACGTACCCACAAAGTGCAATGCGAGATCAAAACCCCGTAGTTCATGGTAATTGATTTTATTAAGTGAAGAGAATTTGTCATTTTCAAGTGGATAGCCTAACAAATCTTCCATGAGAATAAGGGCATGGACTCATACATCATTATGGGGAGGGCGCCAACTCGGATAAAATCGATGAGTATGCCACTAAACCCCCACGAATGACAAGAGACTCAATTACATTAAACTACAACCATGTAGATTGAGAGACTTGCACCCGACTAAAGAATAATGACTCATAATCGGCACTTTTTTTTAAAGTAAACAAACAAAAGTGCACAGAGGCACAAAATAATTTGAGTGAGTTTGATTCTTTTTATTTTTTGAATTAAATTCAAAATGATTAAATTCATTGTTTTTAAAAGAAAAAAAAATAGTAAAAATTCACTTGGCAAAAGTCAAAGTTTTTTTTATTAAAGAAGTGATAATTTTTTTTAAACAAGAATCCTTTGAAAAAGGAGGGAGATTTTGAAAATTAAAGAAGGGGAGGAGATGAAAAGACTATCCTAAAAAAGAAAATAAAGAGATAAATGAGGAAAGATCTAACTAAACTTGATGATGCTTCCCATTATGAGCACAAGAGTTCCATCCTTATAAGCTAGCAAATGGTCAAATAAAGGCAAAAATATCAACTCCATGAAGATTAAAGCAAAGGGAAGGTATCCTAAAATCTAAGTCCAACACTCCAATTTCAATGCTTAGGATAGTAACCGATAGTCCAAGATCAAGATCACAAGTTTTTTAGAGGTTTAATCATTTATTAATATTTTTGTGTCCAAATGGACAAAAGAAAAATCAACACAATAATATAATAGCAAAAATAATAAACATGATAATGGATGATAAAACATAATAAAAGTAAAAGAAATAAAAGTACAATAAAGAATTAAAGTGTTAGTATAGTAATAGTATAATAATATTTACATAATATTGGTATGGTGAACTTAATCATCCACAACTAAAAGAGTAACCAAAATCGAAAGGTAACCGGATATGCTTAGTATCTTACACTATAGCGATTAATCAAGGCAAATAGAACCAAATTAAATGAAATTTGAAAGGAAATTGAGAGACCCAAAGCACCTACGCATCAAATATTCATAAGTTTTGGTTCTTAATGCAAAATGGTGAATCACTTTGGGATTACGCGACCAACAAGAAGTCCGGTCCACGAAAGTGCAAGTATCTAATTGGATTTTTTTTATTCCGAATTTGGGATACGTTTAGGTCTATGTTAAGCAATCGCCGAGTAATTTACGAAGTAATTACCCTACAAATGAGGCCGACCACACCAATTAAGGTGAAAAATATTTGTGATAATACATGTTAGAGAAATGATATAATTGATCATTCTCCGAAAACATGTCACACTAAAAGAAAAAGTGGTAACGGTCTAATCTTAATAGAGATTTAACATTGATTTATCAAAGGCAACCTACCACGATTCCAAAGTATGGAGAATGATCCAAATGATCATTCAAGCATATATTTGAAATAATGAAGATTAAACATCTTTGAAAATCAACAATCTTCGAATCAGAGATCTCATCGACCAAAAGAAAAATAAGATGAAGAGAAATATGGATTTAACATTTATAATCCATAAAAAAAAACTAAAAATATTTTCTAAGTCTCTTTTCAAAAATCCTTTTCAAAGTTCAAAAATCATTAAAAAAAATAAGAAGAAAAACAATTTAAAAGAAAGAAAAAAAAGATCAAAGAGAGTTTTAAAAAAAAAGGTAAGAGCATGAGGTTTAGCGTAACATTTGGAGGTTGAGGAAGCAATTGGATCCAAAACTTTCTGAAAGCCCAATCACATTAATTTTTATAAATAAAATCAAATAAAAGTAACTCACAAAATGAAAACATCATCTTCTTCATCGATACACACAAGCCGCGGGTAACACTTCATGGAGCTTCTTCAATGTTCGGAGCTCCGTTAAATCGGAGCGACGGAGCTCCGATGAGGTATTGTTTCGATCGGGATGGAACAAGGAGTTCAAATATGTAATTGCTTTCAACCAACGGTGCAAGAATTAGATGAATCTGAGGCATGAATAACCGACGGGAAATTTCAGACTATCTTCTAAAACGTAAGCAAGACTTCAATTCTCTTCTTCCAGTACTTCTCTTGTTGTTGTGTGTTGAAATTGAACAATAGAAGTGATTTCTTATGAAAATTTGAGTGATTTAGTGAAGCTTTAATAGAGTTTTTTGATTTTGAAGTGTATTCTTGCAGGGATTCAAGAGGCTATCAAAGCTTGAGAATTGAATGAATATTGCACTCTATTTATAGAATTGAAGAAGTGAAATTGAGTGAAAATTTGAATTTCCGTTTTGCCATTTTTTTTTGCGTTTTCTACTCATGGCCATTGCGTGTCTACTAATGAATGTTATGTAAGTTTTATGCTTCTTACACTTGTAAGTTCATGCTGCAGCGTTTTATTTAAGAAGTGACGCGTTTTGAGCTTTCATTGTGTTGCGTTTTAATGCCTTTTGTTCAACGTGAATATTTGCTTCCTGCGTTTTATTCATGATGTCTTGCGTTTGATGGCTGGAGATGTTGTGGCTTGAAAACAGAGTGGGTCCCGCTGGAAAAGATCACGTGGGAGCTTCTATGAAATTGGGATGATGCACTCTGACTTTGTAGTTGGTTTCATCATCTCCTTTTTTTTTATTAATTGGTAAAATATATAAAAAGACACGGGCCTTAAAATAAATGGGTTTAAGTATTTTGTATATTTTTGTGGTAATAGAAAAATGTAAGAATGTGTAATAATAAAAATAATGGAATTATAAAATGGTTTTTTAATATGATAATTGGAATATTGGAATTATGAAAAAAAATGGATAAAGGTATGAATAAAAAATATTATGGAAATTGGAGAAATGGTGATGTAAGATAATATTTTCTTTTTGGTGATTGAATTAAATGAAATATGGACTAAAATAAAGGTGAATGATAATTTTGGTGATAAAAAAATGTGGATATTGAGAAATGAATTAAAATATGGAAATTGAAATGATTATGAATATTAAATTGGATATTTGGAAATGGAAAATCTAAATATGGACACTTATTAGAAATAGATGGATAGAAAATAATTTGATAATGGAAATATGGCTGAAGTAAAAAAATGATGACTAAAAAAATATATAAATCAGACAATGGATGAAACAATGATTTTTTTAATTTATTTTAAGCCCATAACCAAAATTTGAATTTTCCACACACATGATGAATGAAACCAACCACAAGCCCCTGAATAAATCGCCACTGAAACCACGACCATCCATCTTTAATTTTCTGAATCTTTTCAAATATATTTGAATTGATATCTTGAAAATAAATCCACAGATGAACCACTGATGAACTGATGATCACTCAATCAAGACAAATTGGACCGAGCTTCTCACAAAACACTGTTCGATAACCCAGGGACCCTTCGCACATGACACAGCTTAACCTTGAATACGCAACGCCTGAGAAATAACCACTGACACAAATAACTCGCGGTTGAAACAATCTCTTGATAGTTTGACCAAGATTAGGTCAAACATCAATCTGAATCGGATCATAACTGAACAACCACATCTGAAATAAAATCATTTCCACGCTTTTGAAAACCTGCAACTCCTGAAAACACAGAGAAAAAGAAGAAGCAAACTATATCATATTTTTATATTTTGGTTAGTGATTAGTAAACATAAACAAATATAAAGCACATAAAAACAATGGTGATCCCCTATGAGGCATAAACCTACACCCGAGAAGAACCGAGGAACCAATATGATCTTGTTTGTATGCAAGGTGCAGATGAAATGCGAAGAAATCTTAGGGAAAAAATTAGGGTGTGACAGGATTCTTCAGATTTTTTGAATGAAGATCTTATTCTGATTGGATCATCTTTCTTTCCCAGAATTTTATCTTCTAGATGAGCCAGCGTGCTTCTGGATTGTCTCTTCAAAATGGGTTCTTCAGAAATTGTTGTGGCATTTGTGTTGTCTTTTTCTGTAGATGGTTGTTCTTCAGATGTTCTAATTTTTGTACCTATAAGTTGAACTTCTATATCTGCAAGAGATTCATTATGCTTTGGCTTTTGGAGGCCAAGCTTATCATCAAATCTAACACAAATGGATTCTACCACAATACGTGTTTCTGTGTTATATACTCTGTATCCTTTCGAACGTTCAGAGTATCCTAACATAAAACGTTTTTTGTGCCTTAAAATCAAACTTGTCCTGAGGATCATTAGTGTTTAAAATAAAGCAAGTACATCCAAAGGGATGTAAATTAGAAATGTTTGGCTTTCTGCCCTTCCATAATTCATATGGTGTCTTCTTTAGAATAGGTTTTATAGAGATTCTATTTTGAATATAGCATGTTGTATTTACTGCTTCAGCCCAAAAGTGCTTAGCCATGTTAGTCTCATTGATCATGGTTCTAGTCATCTCTTGTAAAGTTCTGTTCTTTCGTTCTACAACTCCATTTTGTTGTGGAGTTCTAGGACAAGAGAAATCATGAGAGGTGCCATTTTCATTAAAAAATAGTTCCAATTTATTTTTCAAATTCCCCACCATGATCACATCTGACTTTTACAATTCTAAACTCTTTTTCATTTTAAACTTGTTTGCAGAAGGTAGGAAATACAGAGATTGACTCGTCCTTGTGTCTAAGGAACTTTACCCATATCCATCTGTTATAGTCATCTAATATCACTAATCCATACTTCTTACCACTGATTTATGCAATTTTCACTGGTCCAAACAAATCTATATGCAAAAGTTCTAATAGTCTAGAGGTAGAAACAACATTTTTTATTTAAAAGATGGTTTAGCAAACTTGCCTTTCCGACATACTTCACACAAAGCATCTAAGCTGAACTTCAGATTATGAAGTCCTCTGACCAGATTGAGTTTGTTAATTTGAGGTAATCTTCTCATGCTAACATGCCCTAATCTTCCGTGCCATACCCATTTCTCGTCGTTAACAGACATAAGGCATTTCACATTCTGACTTTTTAGTTCAAAAAGTTTTATTTTGTAAATGTTGTTCTTTCTCTTTCCATTAAATAGAATAGTTACATCTTTCTAACTAACAGCTTTGCAAAACTTTTGATTAAAGATTATATTATAATTGTTATCACTTAATTGACTTACTGATAACAAGTTATGCATTAATCCATCTACTAACAAAACATTAGAAATAGAAGGAAGAGTATCGTTACCAATGGTTCCAAATCCAATAATCTTTCCTTTTTTATTACCTCCAAAACCTACGTAGCCTCCAACTTTAAGCTCAAGGCTTTGGAACATATGCTTTCTTCCCGTCATGTTTCGCGAGCATCCAGAGTCCAGGTACCAAGATTGGTGTTTCAATCTTGCTTTTAGAGACATCTGTAACATAGAAGATTTTATCCTTGGGTACCCACATCTTTTTGGGTCCATGTTTGTTGGATTTTACATAATTCTGATTGAGTTTAGGTTTCTCAATAGAACTTGTAGAGTAAGATGATCCACTAGTGTATTTTAAATCATGTTTGTGTCCATATGTGAAATGAGAGTTTAAAGGTGTGTAATTTATGACCATATCATCAACTTGTTTAGATTAATGTGGTATTTCTCCTTTTGTTTTGACATATCCTATGCCTCTTCTACCGTTATTGCTGACACCATAGACCATTGAAGCCATTTTGCTTATGTCTATGTTTTTAGCTAGAAATTTTTGAAAACTTTGATCATAGTTGTCGCTCCCACCAAAATGAAGCTAAGTCAAAAGGGGTACAGACGCGAACGGTCGGCGAAAGGGGAGAGAACACACAAGGGTGAACTCAAGAAGACAAGAGTCGCCAGCTAGGCATTTTTATCCCGGAGGAAAGGTAATGCTGCATAGACCTGAGAAAATATATGGATAAGACGGTTGCGAACCAGAGAGACTGAGAAAGGGGGTTGGTTACAACCTGGGAAGGTATTAGCACCCAGATTGTCCGCCGTACTCGACGGGATCCACGCTTAAAAGATTTGTGTTTTAAAGGGGTAGTGTCAGTGCAATTTGTGTATCAAAGCTGGAAAGAATGCAAGTGTTAGTGTAAAAGAAGTGTGAAGTGAAATATATGAAGTGTCAGTGTAAGAACAAGAGTGCAAAGCTCTAGACTATGAGGCTTAAAGAATGATGCTGGAAAGAGGGGGAATATACAGAGACTTTTGTTCTATAACTGTTAAGTTATGCCTACGTATCCTCTCGTGCAATGAGGAAGTCAGAACACTATAGTTCGACCCAAAGAGACTGAAAGATAAATTGACTTGTGAACTGCTTACTTGTTTATGCTCAAGTGTATGACCTGTCTGGCTCAGGTGCAAACTGTCTTGCATTAGACGGAAGAAGCAAGTTCTCGTTTGTGAGTGAATGAGATGAGAAAAGAATCCTGAAGGAGACGATTATTATTTGTTTTTGGGTTTTCAATCTTTTATTGCTTTTTGAAGTTTGTCATAAGAAAATGAGCTTAAGCCTAAATCAAGGGTTAGTAAACTCATCACATCCTCCCTCTGATTAGGGGTAATGAGAATACCTCAAGCATGAAGTAAACACCTCACACTTAATCACCATGATGTAGGATTAAGATCATTAACCTACTTGTAATTATTTAGATGTTTTTGGAGTTTTTGTTTAGTGTTAAGTAATGAGTTTAAGCCATAATCAAGGATTTAATGGACCCATTACACCATCCTAATAGAAGGATAATAGATGAGAACATTTAAGCTGAGGAAGATACCTCAACTTAATCCATGATTAGGGATTAACCTCATGACAAAACAAAGCCTTTATTAGGTGGATTTTAGTTAATGGTAAGATTAAGAAATGAATTTTATGGTTTGTAAGACAACTTGAGGGGGACTTGTCCATTAACACTAGGGTTAGTCCTTCTTAACCAATTAAGGAAGAATTAGAACCCTAATGCAAGGCCCAAGTTACAAGTTTGATGTCTTGATGATTATTAGATGGATTGATTAAAGGATTTAAACACATTAAGGGTTTAACACTTAGGATTAAAGTTATACACTCCATCCTAATAGAAAGATGCAGGCATAAGCTTAATCACAAAGCCTTAAAACCTTTAGGGTTTAGTCCCTGATCACGAGATGAGAAGAGAAGACCCAATGATGACACAAAGGTAAAAGCTAAATGGGGGACTAATCAAACCCTAATTATTATCATGCTTGGTTGTTCCTAGGGTTAATGAGGCTTGCAGGAAGTCTTCAAGATAAGCCACCAAGGAAAGAAGCAGATGAAAGGAGGAAGAAGCAAGGAGAAGCAAAACAACTTGCTTCACTTAAGAAGACAAGTTGCTTGAAGAAATAAAGTAAGAAAGAACATGAATGAGCAAGCTTACTCTAATACAAAGGTAAAATGCAGCAATGAATGCATAAGAGAGATGAAGAGAGATTGTGAGAAGTGAAGGCAAATTCACTTCTCAAAACAACTTACCACCTGAAAAGTTAGCAACAAGGAATGAAGTGAAATGAAAATGAGATGAGATGCAAGGATGCCAACCAAGATCAGAAGATATTTAAGGTATAAATGATATTGAGAGATGATACAAAGGGTATACATGAGATGTGGATGATCATACAAGCAATGAAGATGCAAAATGAAACATGAAAGGAAGCATGAAAGTTCATAAAACTTATGAGATGCAATGAAAGCAAAAGCATGGCAAATGGATTATGCAATGATCAAACATGATTCTAATGTGTCCTAAGATGTCTTATATGCCATGTGGATGCACAAAATGTCATGTCAAATTCATGTATGCAAGCATATGAAGGATGAATGCAAATGAAGGCAAGAATTAGGGTTTATACATAACATGCAATACAAAATTCAAAACCAGAAGCAAGACATGAGATAAAAAATTGAAAATAGGATCAAAGGTACCTTAAACCTATACAAGTTCACTGCCCAAAGGAGGATACCTAAACCTTAACCTAATGGAAGTTATGATTTTCTCAAGTTTACTAGGGTTTTAAGGCACCTCATCATAAAAAATGCAAAACAAATTGAAAATGGGAGATCAATTCAAACCAAATTTACCCTATAAACTACATGCCATGAAGGATGCAATGCAAGAAGAACCATCATCAAACTCTCAAAGGTTAGGCAGAATGGATTTTTCCAAGTTTGAACAAAAATATTGCCTTAAAATGAATTTAATTCCAATGAAAATGATCAAAAGGCATCAAGAGCCAAAAAGAAATTTGCTTTGAGAGTTGGATAATGTTTCTAAATGTTTTTAAATGCAATGTGAATTTTTTGGTGATTTATAAATACCTAAATGTATTTTTAATTAATTAATTTTCATTAATTAATTAAAAATAAACATTTAAATGATTTAAAAATGATTTTTAATGCAAAAAATAAAAATAAAAATATTTTTGGGTTCTGAAAATTAATAAAATGCTTGACAAAAATTTCCAGAATTTTTAAATGTATTTTACTATTTTAAATAATTCGTGCAAATTAAATGAAAAGAAAATGAAATTAAAATGAAAATATGAGAAGTATGCAAATCTAAGGGTTGTGGTTTAAACTGGTTTTGGAGGTAGTTGACCCGCGCCAAATCCTGTGGTCCTCATTCAAACTGACTAAATTAAACTAAACCTAATTAATTAATTAAATTAAATAGGATTAGGGTTTAATGAAACGATCCAGGCCATTCAAACGCGCGGGAGTCAACAAAAGTCAGCCAGATCTATGGTCCACATTCAAACTGAACCCTAAACGCAGATTAAGCCCTAATCACATTCAGGTCACCGGAGAAGAGCTCCGGTCGTCTTCTCCGGTGACATCTCTCCCTGAAAATTCCAAACTCACTCCCTAGGTCATTTCTGGAGCTCTAAAGCTCCAGATCACTTCCTCTCACCTCCCTAAACTCATCCCTGACCTCAAAAACAATTTATTCCTAACCATTAACAAGATTCGAAGCAAGGTACAAAAATGACAGAAATTTCAGACAAGCCATACACACTCATTTCTCAACCATTTTCAAAAATTTAAAGTTCAGTGTGACCAGGGAAGCAAGCTTAATCATTTAGAATCTTAAAACAAGAGTTCTGGAAAAATGTTTTCACATGGCTACCTGAGATGGAGCTTTCAACCCAGGAGCTTTTTGACTGCTTCCTTGCTTCAAAATGACTCTAATGAACTTCCTGAGGAGTTTGCAAAGCTTGTATGGAGTTTATTGTGATTAGTTTGTGAGATTGATGAAGTTTTGTTCAGTGAGGGATGAGAATCATGTTTTTGATATGTAGGGTTTCAGGGCAAAGTAATGGTTGGTAACTGGTCAGTGGATCATGGTGAGTGTTTCTGTGAAGTTTATTTTGATGTTTGAAGCTTGTGTGTGGAGATTCGAATGAAAATGCATAAGAGGTGAGTTTTGAGAATGCTGCCTTGTGGGATGTTTCAGGCTGTGTTGTGTTATGTGTTGGGTTGCTTTTGGTACACATATCAATCTTTGATAGGTCAGAGAGTTGTTGTGGAGCAGTGTGATTGGTATGGAGCAAAATGCATAAAGTCAACTTTTTGTGTAAGAGAGGTATGGATCAATTCTGTCAAGGTACAAGGCATGGCTTGGCTGCAGCTTGAATTAAGGAGAACCATGGAAATGGATTAGAGGCAATGCAGCAAGTGGATTAGGGTTTGTGTGAGGTTTTGCAACTTTGTGATCTTTTGGCCCTTTTGTGATTACTTGAAGCATAAGTCATGAAAATGGGAGGTTCTTTTGTGCAATCTGATTTTTAGGTCATGGTTCATGTTTGTGAAAAGGTTAGAAGTCACTTTGAAGTCACATTTTGCCTTGGCAAGAGGTTTTGCAACTTTGCCTCTTTGGTGTAAAACTTGAAATTATGTGATTTTGTCCAACTTTGGCAAGCCATAACTTTTGATCCATAATGAATTAGAATGAGTTCTTGTACTTTTTGAAAAGGGAATGATCCATTCTACAACTTTCATGACCAAAGTTTTCTCATTTGAAGCATTTTTGAATCAATTTGAGGAGGTTGAAAAACTTTCCCAAAATGGCAAGTTTACATTACAAGTCACTTTCCCAAAAAGGCAACTTTGCAAATGGCTTGAAATTCTTCAATTTTGTGAACTTATAACATCTTCTATGATCAAATAAAGATCACACACATTCAAAATAATGGAGAACACCCTTTAGTTGGGTCATTGGGGGCCTCAGATGCCCTGATTTTACATTGACTTGCTCAAGAAGTCAACTCTTGATTAGACGCCTTCCCCATTGAATTTCTTCATGAAAATTGATACGCATGATCCTTATAACATATAGAGACCCATAGAAACAAGAATGACCAAAATAATTGGAGTTATGGCCTCTGAAACCAAAACCCTAATTCTAGGTCATCTGTGCAGTTAAACCTGGCTCTGCTTCCATGCCTTCCTCAGTTCTTGTGATTCTTTGACTTTCTTGACTTTGTGGGGATATAATATGATACTTGAACATGCATGGACCCCTTTGAAGTGATTGATGACCTTTGGAGTGGCTGAAATGGCTCAGGGATGGCTCAGATCACAAACCCTAGATGCAGATGACTTAGAACCAATGCAGTGAAACAAAAGTGAAAATATGAGATGCTATGATTGAAATTATGCACATGAAAAGATCACAAGCCATGGTGTGAATAGGTGAGGGCAAATTTGGGGTGTTTACAATAGTGTTTTATGATGCTATCAGCATTAGGTAAAACTTCTGAGTCAGATTCCTTTTGAGGTTTATGTTTTTCAAAACAGTTCTTGAGTTTAGAAATGTTTTCTTTTAGTTCAGAGTTTTATGCTTTTAGTTTCCTAGTTTCTTCAAACTCAGATACTCGACCATTTTTCAGGATTTTGTATTTGATAGACTATCTTCTAATTGAGATCTAGATATTTTAGAAAACACCTCTTCTGTTTCTGAGTCTGATTCAGATTTTGATGAGTTGGTATCATCTGATATGTTGGCCATTAAAGCGATGTTGGCATGTTCATATTCTGATTAGATTCGGCTTCAGAAGATTCTGAGTCATCCCAAGTAGCCATGAGACTTTTCTTCTTGTCTCTGTTAAATTTCTTCTTAGGATTTTCTTTCTGCAGTTTAGGTCTGTCACTTTTGTAATGTCCAGGTTCCTTGCATTCATAGCATACTACTTCTGTTCTTCTTGAATTTTTGTAACTAGAGGATGATTCAGAGTGACTGCTTGATCTTCTAGGGGTTCTGAATTTCTTTTGTTTGTGCTTCCAGAGTTGTTGAACTCTTCTAGAAAGGAGTGATAGTTTGTCTTCTTCTGATGAGCCACAAAAGCTTTCTTCTTCTGCCTGAAAAGCTTTAGATTCAGATTTATTATTTTAAGAGAAACGAACTTACCTTTCTTATGGGGTTCATCTTCTTCAAGTTCTATCTCGTGACTTCTCAGAGAGCTGGTCAATTCTTCAAGAGATATTTCATTCAGATTCTTTGAGAGCCTTAGAGTTGTGACCATGGGTCTCCATGTCTTTGGAAAGCTTCTGATTATCTTTTTCACATGATCTATTGTTGAGTATCCTTTTTCCAAAACTTTTAATCCAGCGACTATAATTTGAAACCTCGAGATCATTTTCTCAATTCTTCCATCTTCTTCTATTTTGAACGATTCATACTTCTGAATGAGTGCCAAATTTTTAATCTCTTTGAGTTGAGTGTTGTCTTCATGTGTCATTCTTAGATAGTCAAACATATGTTTGGCAGATTCTCTGTTCATGATATTCTCATATTCTGTGTGTGAGATGGCACTCAAAGGAATTGTGTTGGCCTTGTGATGATTTCTGAACTCTTTCTTTTGTTGGGCTGTTATACTTCTTCTTTCAATCTTCTGACCGTTGTCTCCAATTGGATAAGTGTAACCATCAGTAACCATATCCCAGAGGTCTCCATCATGAGCTAGAAAGAAACTAACCAAAACATATTTCAGTATTCAAAGTTTTCACCATCGAACACTAGAGGTTTTCCATTGATCTTGTCATTCTGATTGTCGTTGTTATTCTAGAGTTGTTATGCCATAGTTTTTTCTGCAGGATCTTTTTCTGACACGGTTAAATGTTAGCACCCAGAACCAGACGCTCTGATACTAATTGAAGGGGCGAAAAACGCAAGAAAGGGGAGGGGGGTTGAATGGGTTTTTAAAAAATATAACGCAATAAACACAGTTGGTTTATCCTGGTTTGTTTAAACTCAAACTACTCCAGTCCACCCGCCAAGGTGATTTTACCTTTCTCAAGCGAGGTCTTAATCCATTATTCAATATTTGAATACAGTCACAGAGACTTATTGTCAATGCCTTCTTGAGTTTACTGACTAACACTTTTAGTCACTCAAGGAAAATCAAAATCTCTTAGAGTACAAGTGTGTATAAAGTTGCTTCTAATAAGCTATAATCACAACTTTGATATTTTTACACAAGATTAAAACAAAAATACGACTAAAGCTGTTATAATGGTTTGTATATGCGTGCGAGAGAGTATATGTAATTTTTATTCAAAGTTGCTCCTTTATATAGATGAGGAATAGAGATCTGTTGGAGATACTAAGAGTTATTTCTGGATGATGATATATGACATTTAAAGATGTTTCCAAAAATAGAGATTTTTTGTCTGATAGCCGTTAAATTTTGATACTTATTTAATGAGGATGATTCTTAAAGTCAGAGTTTTCTTTGCATGAGAATGTCAGAGTTTCTGCAAAAGAGCAGCTGGTGCTAAAAGCGTGATTAACCAATCAGAACATTCAGATCAGATTTGCGTGAAAATTCTTTGTTGGAGCATCAGAACTTCTATCGTATGATGAAAAACTTCTTGCTATGTATCAGAATTTCCTGCACATCAAAATAAATATTTTAAGGAACATATTTATTCTTTAAATAAATATGATGTTTGTTATCATCAAATTTAAATAGAGTGTAGAATCAATTCTTGTTCTAACAAACTTAACATGATAAACATTTACCACGTTGCAGTGTGAGGAAGGCTATCAAAGCATGTACCATTGATATATCGTGTGGATCTGGTTTATTACATATTAGTGGTCATTAGAAATCAATATTTTTTCTCTTTCTGCATAACACATGGTTGTTATCCACTCACACTTTATTCACTTCACTATTTTTCTTTCTTTCTCTATTAGCTCTATCAAGATAGTTTGTTAATATTTGCAATCACCAATTCTGCATGACCAAGATGCTATATATAGTGGCATATGCACCTTTTTTTAATCATAAATGATTGGAGAATAATAATTAGATTTCATCTGATATTTTGTTACTCAATATGAACCTTCCCTTTTCTAACTCCTTTGATTTTTTATCTACTATGGATAAGGTGGCTTGGCATAATAAATAATCTATGGGTTTACTTTAGTGAGAATTTTCTTCTTGGTCATCCTCAAAATCGAGTCTCTATAAATTAATTTATCAAGATTTATCCTTTCACAGTGTCTCCCTATATTTCCTCAAATTTTCTCCCTATATTATTTATGTTTGTGTTTTTCAACTTCTCCTTCATATACTACTTCCTAATAAGTATCAACTTTTTTTCCATTTCAGTTTTCTTTTCAATCTCAATTTAGTTTTTCTTCTCACTCCTAGGACTTGATCTGGTGGGAACAACTTGGTTTCTCAACTCAATAGCCTTGAAACTCCCATTCCTAGGATTATCCATTGTATTTTCATTAAAACCTACACTTTATTGAGATGTCAATTGTTTAGATAACTACCCAATTTTCATTTAAATATAATTTATGGATGCTTCACGGTTCTTGCTCATTGTTTCAAATTTGTTGTGAGTGATCTTCATGAATTGGTGCATAACTTCTTCTAGATAAAATGGCTTCCTTGGCTATGGATTATGAGAAACTCCTTTATTTTAAATTGGACTATGAATATTACTCTATTTGAAATTAGGATGGTTTCTCCACCCCTAATTATAAATTTTGGAGTAAGGGTTTGACTTTTGAAAGTTTCCAGCATAATTTACCTCTCTGATGTGTCCTTCTGGTGAATTTGAACTTTTAAGCCTCGTGTGAAATGTTTCATCTATTTGTGTTGTCCATATTATGATTTGTACTATTCCTCAATAATAACTTAAACCTCTCCCAAGCATCATAGAGGGATTTTGATTCACCTTGCTCAAAAATTTAAATTTCTTCTCTTCTCTCCATGAATTGGGAATTTAAGTAGAATCATTCCCAGAACTTGTCTTTTAACTTTATCCAATTCTAGATAGTCCCACTAGGTAAACACTATAACCTATCTTTAGCTCTTCCAATCAATGTAAAACCACACAACCTAAGTTTTATCTGACTATCAGTTATTCCCTTTGGCCTACATATCAAACAAGTCTCATAGAAACGAGAAATATATTCCCACGAATCTCTGATCAAATTACCATAAAAAGTACCCCATAAGCTTGCTAGAACATTTTTCTTAATGCCAAAAGCCACAATATTTTCTAGTTGGAACCCAAGAGAAATTTGTACCAGGTCAATCCTTCTAGAAAAATCTTTCATCGTCTGCCTAGGTGGAACATTTGCCATTATAAATTCTTCTTTATCAGTTTCACTGTCAGAAGGTAGTGATGATACTTCTTCTTTCTGTGCCTTTTCTCTTAAACGTGTTAACCGATCTACTTTCTGATTTTCTTCTGATGTTTTCTCAAATTTAGAATCAAATAGAAATCCCTTAGAGTTGGCACCTTACATAAAAAAATCATAAAAAGAGATACTTTAGTATCATCCTTAATTAATACAAAAATAACTACTAAGTAGTAAAAATAGAAAATATCAAAAATTAAAAGGAAAACATCGTATGCAGACTAGGGGTGTCAAAACGGGCCGCCCGCCCCACCCCACCCTGCCCCGCTAAAAACCCCCCAAAAAAAGAGCGGGGCGGGCATGCCCGCCAAGGTGAATTGGGCATGAAATTCAAGCCCGCCCCGCCCCGCCGGCGGGTTGGCGGGTGTAACACGGTGGGAGAACTGACTTTAGTTAAATGTTGCGGATAGCAAGAGTCGCCACCGACTTTTATTTTATCCAAAGGAAAGGGCATAAAAGAACAAGAAAGACCTTAAAAGATTTTTGGGTTCGGGGGGTAGGTTATGTAAAGGGAAGGTGTTAGCACCCTTTACATCCATGGTTATCCATGGGCTCTTAGTTACTTAGCTCACTTTGAATTGTTTTGAGAAGTGTAGTGTGTGATTAAAAAATTTCTTAAGTACTTTATAATGATCCATGTACGGATATATATAAAGACTTTGTTTTGAAAATTGTTTGAAAATGTGAAGTGTTTATGAAATGTTTTTGAATGAGTGAGCAAGTACTTAAGAGGAACCTACCCTAATTTGAGTCTTTACTGTTCTTAAATGTTCTTTCAATGGTAAGACTATCCCTATTATTAAGGAATAGGTAGTCATTACCTTGGATGTTGTATGGGACATATGAAGGGTCATTTGTATTTAGGCAACTGTAAGGTGTCTTAGCAATTCGAAGAGACTTATCATCTTTTATTCGAAAGGGACAAAATCATTTACGAAGGCAACATTCGAAGGGACTTGATCTTATAATCGTAAAGGGACTTGATGATATTTCAGGATAAGGGACTTTGCTTTTAGACACCTTACTTGACCTTTTTGTTTAGGCAACATGAGGGATATCCTTAAGAAGTGAGATGACGATCAAAGAACGACTTACGTGTGTGCGTGTACAAATTCAAATATTTATCTTCTAATTAGTGATCTAAATTAATTTTAAAATACAAACATGTTTTCACTCCCTATTTTACTAACCATAGCAATATATTTATAAATATATAAACAACAAAATACTACGACTATTACATGGCTTGTACAGTTACATTATAATAAGAACAATTTAAATAACAATAATAATAAATAAATAAAAGATTAGTAATAAAAATAATTATAAGAGAAAAGAGGTTAGCACAATAATATATAATATACAATGTTTTTAGATTTAAATAAACAATTTTTTAACGAATTTTGAGATGAGAATAAAATAATAATAATAATTATATACTAATTTATTTACAAAAATAAACATGATTTAGAAATATTTATTAAGTATAATTAAACAAGAATAATTAAAATGAGAAATTAAAGTTTTTAAAAGAAAATTAGGGTTTTGAGGATAATTAGGGTTTATAACTTAATTTTACATTACTAATTTAATTATTAAATAAATATATACATATTTTAATTCAAATACATAATAAATAAAAACTAGTTTTAGAATTTAGAAAATAATTTTAGAATTTTTTTAGAAAATATAAGATATTTACATGTTATTTTCCTAGAATTATTTAAACATATATATTAACATGATTATAATAAAATAATTAACAAAACAAATAAATAAAACAAAACAAAAAGAAAAACTGAAACTTACCTGGGGCAGGGATTGAACCCACGCCCTAGGCTTCAACACCCTTAGACCAGCCTGTCTTCCACTGGGCTGCGTGCGCGCTTGTGAATACCAATCAGGCAACAATGGTTTTATCCTTTAACCTGCAAAAATCATGAAAATAAACAACACCAAAATGGCCTGGGGAGGTTTCGATCCCAGGACCACTCGTTTACCAGCCACACATGCAACCAACTGAGCCAAACGCTTTTAATTGTAATAGAACATAACATAATTCAAAAAATATTAAAACAATAATTTGAATATTCGCAGATGGCACCAATCTTCTTCTTCTTCCTCCAGCCCTGCGAAATTTCCTACGAAATTTCTTACGAGTTTTCCTGCGAATTGATTTTTGCAGGGATTCCTATGATTCTTCAATGGCCATGAAATCTGTAATTTCTTTCAAAATTGAACACACCAATTCAATCCATACATCAATTACAGTCAAGCTATGTTACCAAAATTCATTTATATTAACTTAAGCATTAAACCCTAATTTGTCCTTAAAACCCTAACAATGGCGTCTAAGCATCCGTGCATCAAAACTTCAATCCACCTGCCCAGAAATCATCCTTATGCAATAACAAACAAGATTACAGGCACAAAAACAATTTATAATGAACGAATGAATGAAATCGAAAAATGAAAAAAACAAGAACAATGTTCATTCGGTTTATGCGAATGAGGATGTTTTAGGTGTTGAAAATGATCCAGGGATGTTCAATGAGGTTCACTGAAGCTAAAACAACCTTTAAATTGTCTTGAAAGTGGCTCTAGCTTGAAATCCGAATTTGATATTTTGGATTAAATTTGAAGTTTTGAAATTGGTCTTGGAGGCTATCAATTCGTCCTTGAGGCTGCTAAATGTTCTATGTATATAAGTGAATGAGATTAGGTCAAGAAAAGTCATAGCTCTTTGGACTTTTTTGATAGTTAGAGATTGAAAAAGATATGCCTTTAAAATATTGAAAATTTGGATATAGTATTGTTATTTTTGTATGATCTGAATTTGTATAGTTTCAATCACTTCTAAATAACCATTAAGACCTTCTAGAACCAAAATCAAATCAAATGTTCACACTTTTATATTTTATTTTGATTTAAAATGATTTTTAATGTAAAAAATCATAATAAATAAAATAAAATGAATAAAAATATGAATAAATAATTTTTAATTCGTGCATGATGTCATGGAAGTGTTTGGATCATAAAAAAGCAAGCCCATTTGGTGAATTATGGTTTTAAGACCCCATTTGCTTCATAAACCTCTCAAAGATTTCCCAACATTGCAAAGGGCACAAATCCCTCAATTTTAATTCTATGAAGGTTTTCTTGGACATTTTGGAAAGCTTAAAGAGTCCTCTAACCAACCTCTTTGGTCTCATGTCCATATCTTTTACCATTCTCAAGTTATGCTCTTTGGAAGTTGTTGACTTTTTGTTGACTTTTAAAAGGACCTATAATGTCTTAGCTCATACCTTCCAAATGAAGCATTTTTGGGCTTGGCTTGTGAGACACAAAGTTGTAGAGAATTCAATTTCCTTCAAAATGAGCTTTGGATGAAATTTTTTTGATGAAGCATGTGAAAGTTATGGCTGGTCAAAGTTCAGTTGACTTTTCCTATGAAAACCCTAATTTAGAAACTCCTGATTCTTGATGATCTGAAATCTCCTTGATGAATCATGATCAACCCTTGATCAAATGATGAATTTTACTTCATATACTTGATTTTGGCAAAAAGTCATGAAGTTTGACTTTGGTTTGACCACAATTGACCTCAGTTTGACTTTTTAACTACTTTGACTGATTTTGACCTATCTGATCATCTGACTGAGCAAATCTTTTGGGAAAGTTCTGAAACTTGACATGGGGATTATTGAACACATATAAGATGCTATGAAGCTCACTTGAAGTCTTGGAAGTCCATTTAGCCTGATGAAAGTCAAAACCCTAGTTTAGGATGCATTGCTTAGGAGGATGCATTGTCTGAGGGAATTGTCAAACTTTCTGACTAATTGTGAACCTTGTGAACCTCATGAGATGTCTTGTGAACCTTGTGAACCTTGTGAGCCTCTTAGTACACAAAGTCGTGTCTTGTGAGGGCAAATTTTGGGGTGCAACAGCTGCCCCTGTTCAATTTTCTGAAACCTGAGGAGTTGGATTGGTATATGTGCCATTCGTGACCTGGAAGGTTGAAGGGGATTGAACACAAAAGCCCAAAAACTTGCACTCGCCGGTGCGTAGAGTAACACTGATGATTAGTTGAATATGCTTGAGTGGGCTTGAAGATACCACTTGGAAGAACTGGAGATAGGCTTAGAGATGCCATCTAAAATATCAGGATGTGATGATAGCTTTATGTTGATACTGGATATTAGTACTAGGTTTTTGTATAGGCCGTCCCTGAATCGTTTATGCAACATAGTTTGAATTGTTGAGTAGACCAGTAGAAATAAATCTTCGTAACGATTATCTCTTCTGGAAATATCTTGGATTAGGGAATGGATCTTCTTACAGACCGTTTGCCTACTCTCCAAGGTCAAAAGAATATTAGGATTAATTCTTCTGAAAAATATCTTGAACTAGGGAATGGATCTTCGTACAGACCGTTTGCCTACTATTCAAGAGCAAATAGATTAAATCTTTTGAAAATATCTTGAACTAGGGAATGGATCTTTGTACAGACCGTTTGCCTACTATTCAAGACCAGATAGATGAAATCTTCTGGAAGTGTCCTGGATTAGGGAATGGATCTTTGTACAGACCGTTTGCCTGCTATTCAAGGGCCAAAAGAACGTCAGGATTAGTTCTTCTGAAAAATATCTTGAACCAGGGAATGGATCTTTGTATAGACCGTTTGCCTGCTATTCAAGGGCCAAAAGAACGTCAGAATTAGTACTTCTGAAAAATATCTTGAACCAGGGAATGGATCTTTGTATATACCGTTTGCTTGCTATTCAAGACCAGATAGATGAAATCTTCTGGAAATATCCTGGATTAGGGAATGGATCTTCTTACAGACCGTTTGCCTACTCTCTGAGGACATCTTGAGTAATGTATGGATCATTTCTGACCTGTTGTGAATAGTTGATACTGTTTTATCTGCATATAACTATCCTGCAAGGAGAATGTTAGTTTATGCACTATGTATGCATGCATAGTATGATGCACCTAAGTAAATGCATTATGTATTTATGGATATGTTATGGTATGATGTAAATGATGTATGTATGAATCATACAGCCTGAAGCATCTGGATATCTTCGTATAACAACTGCTCGCTTAGGGAAAATAAATCCCGATTCGTTGCTGAAGAATATGAGGAACTTGTTCCCGTCTTGTTTGATAGTATAGTATTTATAACCTCCCGTCTTTGTTCGTCGTACTTCTATTGAAGGAATAAGTTCCCGAGTATCCCGACTGAGGATAAAAGAGATGGACATAAATTCAAGGGGAGATGTAACTCGAAGTATCTATGATGATAGATTTGTTCTACTGGAGATTTGTAGTTATCTTGTGGGGATGAACCGGCGAAGCTACGTTGAATTCTTACCTTCGTTCGTCCTTAGTAAATACTATTACTACATTTTTATGCATTTCTGGTAAACATCAATCATATTCAAGCATTTTATGCATTTCTGGTAAACATCAATCATATTCAAAAGCATACATGCATTCAAACACAACCAATGGACGTTTCGCTTATGTAAATAGGGTAAAAGTAAATCTGGATTCAAAGATGAAATTTTATTTATATCACAAAATGACCTATACATAGGCAAGTTTGTACAAGGAGACAGAAATCCTAGTAAGAGGAATTTGTCATAAAAAATTTTACAAAACAAAGAAAATCAGCTATGTGAGAAATAATCCTATTGAGTTTCAATTCTACTATTGCCATTATCTTCAAGTATCTCATCTTCTACTGTTGAGACGGAAACGACTGGATTGATCTTTATCTGTTCGAACTTGGTTAAGTAGCACAACTGGTTGGAGTTTTACATGGGTGATCCAAACGAAACATAATCATACGCTTTAATCCCTAACTTTTTCCTGGATTGCCCTTTCAGGTTTTCAATCCACCGGGATACCCTTTTTTGCCCAAGCCGCCTTTTCAGGTTTTCGACTTGCCGGGTGTACATTTTTTATATATATCCCTAATTTTTGCTCGAACCCTTTTGGTTCGCCGGGATGCCCTTATTTTTGCCTAGGCCAGTCAACCTAGCGGGTCTCTTTTTATGCGTAGTATTTTTTAACTATGTCTGTGTTTACAGGCTGTGGGAAGTCTTTACCATCCATAGTAGTAAGCATCATGGCACCTCCTGAGAATACTGTTTTGACTACAAATGGTCCTTCATATGTAGGAGTCCACTTGCCCCTAGGATCACCCTGTGGTAATATGATACGTTTGATTACCAAGTCACCAACCTGATATACCTTTGGCTTAACCTTCTTATTAAAAGCTTTGATCATCCGTTTCTGGTACATCTGGCCATGACAAACAGCTGCTAACCTCTTCTCATCAATCAAATTTATCTGGTCAAGTCGAGTCTGAATCCACTCATCTTCATCCAAGCATGCATCCTTCATGATTCTTAAGGAAGGGATCTGAACTTCAATGGGCAAAACTGCTTCCATACCATAGACTAGGGAGAATGGGGTTGCCCCTGTTGAAGTACGTATTGTAGTATGATAACCATGAAGAGAAAATGGTAACATCTCATGCCAATCCTTATAAGTGACAGTCATCTTCTGTAGAATCTTCTTCATATTCTTGTTAGCAGCTTCCACTGCCCCATTCATCTTCGGACAATACGGAGAAGAGTTGTGATGCTTAATCTTGAACTGCGTGCAGAGATCAGTAATCATGGTGTTGTTCAGATTAGAGCCATTGTCAGTAATAATCCTTTCAGGGATGCCATACCTACATATGAGATTATTCTTAATGAATCGAGCCACCACATTCTTAGTAACAGATGCAAATGAAGCTGCCTCTACCCACTTCATAAAGTAATCAATAGCAACTAGGATGAAACGATGCCCATTAGAAGCAGTAGGCTTGATCTCACCAATCATATCAATGCCCCACATGGCAAAAGGCCAAGGAGCAGTCAACACATTCAATGGTGATGGAGGTACATGTACTTTGTCAGCATAGATTTGACACTTGTGACATGTTCTGGAATGTTGATAGCAATCAGCTTCCATGGTAGACCAATAGTAACATGCTCTCAATATCTTCTTTGCCATGGTATGCCCACTAGAATGAGTGCCAAAGATCCCATCATGCATGTCTTCCATAATCTATGTTTCTTCCTTCTTATCCACACAACGAAGCAAGGTTGAATCATGATTGCGCTTATACAAAATTTCATTACTCAAGAAGAATTTAGCAGAAAACCTCCTCAGAAACTTCTTATCTTTGACAGATGCCCCTTCAGGGAACTCCTGAGCTTCAAGATACCTTTTCACTTCATACAACCAAGGTTTCTCCTCTGCTTCTTCAGTGTCAATCTCATTGCAGTATGCAGGCTTCTCAAATCTATCAATAGTAATCTTGGGAGCTTCATCATCCCAGCTAATCTCAAACATAGATGCCATGGTGGCTAATGCATCTGCCAACTGATTTTCTCTTCGTGGAATATGTCCAAAAGTAATTTCTTCAAAATATGGGATCAAAGACAACACATACTCTCTGTAAGGAATGAGATTGTCATGCTTGGTATCCCAATCTCCTTTAATCTGACTTACTACCAGGGCTGAATCTCCATACACGTCCAGGAACTGAATCTTCATATCAATGGCAGCTTTGATACCCAGGATACATGCCTCATACTCAGCCATGTTATTGGTACAATAGAAACAAAGTCTTGCAGTAATCGGGGTATGACAACCTTCAGGGGAAATAATCACAACACTAACATCATTACCAAGTGCATTAGAAGCTCCATCAAAAACCATAGTCCATCGGGATCCTTGTTCAGGTCCGTCATATTGTCCAGGTTCTTTGGTAATAATCATAATGTCTTCATCGGGGAACTCAAAACACATTGACTGGTAATCATCCACTGCTTAATGAGCCAAATGATCAGCTACAACACTTCCTTTAATGGCCTTCTGAGTGGTGTACTGTATATCATATTCTGTTAATATCATTTGCCATCTTGCTATTCGTCCGGAGAGAGCAGGTTTCTCGAATATGTACTTGATTGGATCCATCTTCGAAATCAATAAGGTAGTATATGTCAACATATACTGTCTTAGTCGGCGAGCAGCCCATGCCAAAGCACAGCAAGTTTTCTCGAGCAGTGAGTATCTTGTTTCATAGTCGGTAAACTTTTTGCTAAGGTAGTATATTGCCTGCTCTTTTCGACCAGACTCGTCATGTTGCCCCAACACACACCCCATTGAGTTGTCTAACACTGTTAAGTACATAATCAAGGGTCTTCCATCAACTGGTGGCATCAAAATGGGAGGTTCTAGGAGATATTTCTTAATTTCATCAAAGGCTGTCTGACACTCATCATTCCATTCCATCACCTGATCTTTCTTCAGCAACTTGAAGATTGGCTCACAGGTAGCAGTTAATTAGGAAATAAATCTTGCAATGTAATTCAATCGTCCCAATAAACCTCTAACTTCCTTCTCAGTACGGGGAGCTGGCATCTCTTGTATAGCTTTCACTTTTGCAGGGTCTACTTCAATACCTTTCCCACTGACGATGAAACCCAGGAGTTTACCAGACCTTACTCCAAAAGTACATTTGTTTGGGTTCAATCTCAACTTATATTTCTTCAACCTCTCAAACAACTTATGCAGATGATTAAGATGTTACTCTTCATTCTGGGACCTGGCTATCATATCATCCACATATACCTCTATCTCATGATGAATCATATCGTGAAACAAAGCCACCATAGCACGCTGATATGTTGCCCCGACATTTTTCAAACCAAATGGCATCACTTTGTAACAAAAGGTACCCCATTGTGTAACAAATGTTGTCTTCTCCATATCTTCAGGTGCCATCTTGATTTGATTGTAACCAGAGAAACCATCCATGAAAGAGAATACTTTATGCTGAGCAGTGTTGTCTACCAGAACATCAATATGTGGAAGTGGAAAGTCATCTTTGGGGCTGACCTTGTTCAAATCCCTGTAATCTACACACATACGTACCTTACCATCTTTCTTAGGTACCGGTACCACATTTGCAACCCATTGAGGATAAGAAGTCACAGCTAAGAACCCTGCATCAAACTGTTTCATCACCTCTGCCTTAATCTTCTCTGACATTTCAGGACGCATGCGACGAACCTTCTGCTTCTTTGGACGACAATCTTCTTTTACTGGTAGATGGTGAACCACAAAGTCTGTATCCAACCCTGGCATATCTTCATAGGACCAAGCAAAGATCTCCATATAATCATGCAACATCTGAATTAATCTGCTCTTAACACCATCTTTTAATTCAGCCCCTATCTTGACCTCTTTTCTGTTTTCTTCAGTTCCCAGATTCACAACTTCGATTGGCTCTTCATGTGGCTGTATAACTTTCTCTTCTTGTTGTAACAACCTAGCAAGTTCTACAGGTACTTCACAATCGTCCTCCTTTCCATCTTCAGCTTGATAGATCGGATTCTCGAAATTATAATTGGCAATAGTAGAACTGTTATCAACAGGATCCAGAGTGGATGAGGATCTGCATTTTAGTGATGTGGGTGTGTGTAAGAACACATAGCTGATAAAACAAAAATAAAAGAAAGGCAAGGAATACAATATTTACGAAAACGAAACGTCCACTGATTTTTTATTTAATGAAGTATGCAAATGAAATGACATCCCGAAACAAGCATACCATTGTGCCCCGGGTAAGGCACAAGGCTTAAGAGTTTAATTGTTCAAAAATTACAAACTTAAGAAATAACAACACAGTAATAGTATTTACTCCTGACTAAAGGAGATAGGAATAACATCTTCAGCCTTCCAATTATTGATCCCATCACCCACAGTAGGAAAAATCCAAGCATCCAAGTTGTAGTCTTCATCATAGTCACCCACAACATTGATCTGATCTTTCATAATCCCTTGATTGGTGATACGAACAGCACAAGCACGACGAACAGCCTTCTGGGACTCTGCAGTGAAACCCAAACCAAACTTGTCAGGAATGTCAGGAAGTTGACCCCAAATAGTACAACCACCTTCATCAACCACAACTCTAGCATCTTTGAGGGAAGCCATTGTAGGAGGTACTCTGGTAACCACAGGAACTCTTTTGACAACAGGAGGAGCTTCAGCATTAGGAACAACCCAAGGAACTACTTCAAACGTCTGGAAAGGAGTCTCAACATATTCACCTTCCACTTCCAGATACTTAAATGTATTCACATGACTGACTATATATTCTTCCTCTCCGTAAACAGTAACAACTTTTCCCTTTACTGGATATCTCAACTTTTGATGTAACGTGGAGGTCACAGCACCTGCCCCATGGATCCAGGGGCGCCCAAGCAAACAAGAGTACGAAGGACGAATATCCATTACATAGAAGGTTGAATTGAAGACCTGAGAACCTACTTTGATCGGGAGATCTATTTCTCCATGCACCACTCTTCTTGAACCATCAAAGGCCTTCACCACTATATTACTTGGTCTCAACACAGCATCTTCAGGACTAAGCTTGTTCAGCACCTCTTTGGGCAGCACATTCAGTGAAGAACCATTGTCTATCAATACATGAGACAGGGTAGTGCCCCTACACTCAATAGAAATATGTAAGGCTCTGTTATGGTTCCTTTTGGCAGGAGTCAAATCAGCATCGGAAAAGCCTAACCCATTATCATAGGTCAGGTGTGCAACACAATTTTCAAACTGATCCACAGAAATCTCATTTGGTACATGAGCAGTCTTCAAGAACTTAATCAAGGCTTTGGCATGAGCCTCAGAACACAGCAACAAAGACAACATGGAAATCTTGGAGGGAGTATGCCCCAATTGATCAACAATATCATAATCACTCTTGCGAATGATCTTCAGTACTTCTTCCATCTGCTTAGAAAGATCATCAGCAGTTGGTGTCTCAGTTGGCACAGGTTAAATAACAGGACCTTTGCCCCGAGCATCAGCAGTGGAGGTAGTAGTTGGAGTAACTATATACTTGGAGGTAGCCGGAGGAGAGAAAATTCTTCCACTTCTTGTGATCTTACTAGATCCAGCAATATTGTCAACATCAAGGTTTTCATCAGCAACAGGTGTATCAGCTAAAGGTTCCCGTTTAACACCATGGATATAAACATCGGAACCATAATGCCAAGGTACAACTTTATCAGATGTATACGGAATAGGACCAGGAGTGGTAATAATCATTGGAGCCACTCTAGCTTCAGCAACAGTCCTCACAGGGCCTTCAGCAGTAATCTTAATTGGACCCTTATGAGTGATCTTGACAGGGCCCTTGGAAGTAATCCTCACTGGCACTTTATCAACCATATCCACCTCTTCAACCTCCGCACCTTGAGTTATATGTTCAACCATACTCTCCACAGAAGATGTCCTCTCAAACAATATGGTGTAATTGTCCATGAGGCGTTGAATACCATCCTTCAACTTCCAGCAGCTATCAGGTTTATAAGCACAATAAAAACAATCTTCATTACAACCTGGAAAGAACCCAGCTTGTACTAACTTCTTCTTAATAACAGACAATGGAGTAGACACATCTGTAACTGAGAAAATATGTGAAACTTCATCAATGGCATTAACAGTCTTCTCATGATTTGGCATGGGAGCAGTAATCACATTTGGAGTACCAGGAGGGTCAAACTCAATTTCTCCAGCATCAATCATATCTTGAATCTTGTTCTTCAATATCCAGCAATTGTTGGTATCATGTCCCTAACAATTAGAATGATATGCACACCGTGCATTAGGATTGTACCTAGGAGAGGTAACATTAGGGTTCTGAGGAGGGTCCTTCAAAGTAATGAGTTCTCCTTTCAGCAAGTGTTGCAAGGCTTGGGCCAGTGACATGTTGATCTTGGTGAACTGTCTTCTAGGCCTCTGCTGATTCCCCTGTGGTGGCTCTGGTGCTGCAGGAGTAGGATTGGAGATGTGAACTGCACTTACAGATTGGTGACCCCTATTACGACCAGGTTGGCCATAAACAGCATTTGACTCTTTCTTCCCACTAGGGGGCTTCTTTGCAGTACTTGATGAAGAAGCACCCACTTGTATCTTGCCACTCCTTATACCACTTTCCACACGCTCTCCCGTCATTATCAGCTTAGTGAAGCTAGATGATGAGCTTCCAATGAGATGACTATAGAACGGACCATTCAACGTACTCATGAACATGTCCACTAACTCCCTGTCAGTCAGAGGAGGTTGTACTCTACCAGCCAAGTCTCTCCACTTCTGGGCATACTCTTTGAAATTCTCCTTAGCACCCATAGACATGCTTTGTAGTTGCATGCAGGTTGGGGCTAAATCAGCATTGTATTGGTATTGCCTATAGAAGGCCTTAGCAAGATCATTCCAATCACAGATGTTGACACTCTCCAACTGATAGTACCATTCCAATTGAGCTCCAGACAAGCTCTCTTGGAAGAAATGGATCCATAACTTCTTATCAGCAGTATGAGGTTGGATCCTCTGGACATAGGACCTCAGATGCAGCTTGGGACACGAAACACCATCATATACTACAAAAGCAGGAACCTTGAAACCAATGGGTATAACCACTCCAGATATCAAACTTAGATCTTCAAAATCCAGCCCAGAAGACTTTTGCAATTCCATAGCATCCATTCTATCCACCAGCATCTTAAACTTATCTTCATTAGGATCATGATAGTAATTTGCTTCAGAATCAGAATCCCCTATAGTATTTTGGAGACTTCCTCCCTCTTTCTCAGACTCCTCAGACTCATAATCTTCAACCTGTTCCTTGGTCTTGACAGGACCTCTGAACCTTCTTCCCATGTTGATAAGGCCTCCTGACCTCCTAGTCTTCTTAGTCTTCTTGGCCAGCAGTGTCTTCAATTCATCTTGCCCCTTGGACAAGTTCAGGATCAGCTCTTGGAATTGTGCATTCTGTGCCTGGAGATCTTTGACTGTTTATTCAAGAGCCATTTCTGCTGAAATAAACAGTGAGAAGATAAGATACCTGTACATGAGAAACCTGTGATGCAATGATATGGTATATAAATGCGTATGCAATGTTTTCAAGGACCACAGGATTTAAATTTGTTTAAACAACCAAAAAGTAAACTTTTATTAGTAATAAATTTGTTTGCCCCTTGGGCTTACAATAAAATGAAATGAATACAAAAGGATGGGGTTTTAAGTCTCCCATGGACGTTTCCTCTTTGTGTTGAGGTATGAGTTGAGATTCCGCTCCTCGTGAAGTTGCTTTGTTAGCTCCAGGATTCTTTCTTGACTTGCTTTGTAATGAGTCTCAAAAGTATCCCTTTGCTCCTTCAACTGGATCCAGGACCTCTGTAAGTCTTCCACGTCAGTGGGCATGTCTGGGTGAAGGATGGTATAAGAAGTATCCCCTTCAGCAACAGGCTCCATAGTAACTGGCATGATGGCAGGGTATGGCATCATAAGAGTCTGAGCACGAGATCGCACCCATCTGAGATAAGCTTCCATAGGAATAGTGTACTTGGGCTCCAGAGTCTTGCTGTCAACCTTGTTCACTTTTCCCCATGCTCGTGTAAACCTTTGACGATAACCTTGCAGATCGTTGTCGTAGTCAAACACAATACCCTGAATCAACATGTCATGAGGACCATCACTCCGAGCGTAACCAAACTGACGTAAAGCTAAGGAAGGGTTGTAGGTAATGCCTCCTCTTATGCCTAGAAGTGGCACATTAGGAAACTCCCCACAACGGTCAATGATAGTAACATTCTCCATAGATCGAGAGCACCAATGAATATCTGAATGAGAGAGTGACATAATCCTCTTGGACCACCTGAACCCTTGTTCATTCTTCATCACTGATCGAGGAAGGTGAGAAATAAACCACCTAGACAATAAAGGTATGCAGCACATCAGAATTCCTCGTGCCTTCGTAGTACGAGTATGGAGAGAATATAAGATGTCCCTAAGTAATGTAGGCACTGGATTATGAGTCAGAAATATGTTGATGGCGTGAACGTCTATGAACTGATCTGGATTGGGGAACAACATTAAGCCATAAATCAACAAGGCTAAGATCTCTTCAAAAGCATCATAGCTCATAGCCTTCAAGAACACTTGAGCCTTCTCTATCAACACCTTAGCAAGAATACCCTTAACTACACTCTTTGTTTCCAGAACAATGTCTGATTTCTTCAAATGTAAGGCTGCAGCAATGACTTCAGGTTTAGGCTCCTTCTCTAAGCCTATGAAGGGTCTCTGATTAAGGATAGGTATACCCAGAAGCTTGGAGAACTCTTCCATTATAGGAACCAGCTGATAGTCGGGGAATGTGAAACAATGATGTTTAGGAACAAAGAACTGAAATAGGACACTCATCATGTCTTCATTGAACCCTGAAGTGACTAGATCCAGTAGGTGACCATGCCTCTTGATGAATTGGGAGTTTTTCAGAAACTTGAGAGACCAATTCCTTAAGCTTAGGAGGTATTCCTACAAAGTTGATCCGGATAGTATTCCTATGAGCAGAAGCCATGACCTGCAACAAAGAACAAAGATAAATCCTTTGGTCCTTGAAATGGTTAATGAAAATGCTATTCTTATGATGCATGATGATTCTATGATGTTATGCTCAATCACAAACATGTGGCACACACAAACAAGTCACACAATAGCCTTAGGTTTGAAGGCTTGCATGAGGTTTAAAGGTAAATACCCTCCCCTGAAGTTAGTTGGTTCATCCTGTCCTATAAAGTAACCAGGTTCTAAGGGATCTCAATATCATTGATCCTTCACAAGGGTGGTTGTTCAGTAGGAAACTTACTTGCCAACCAAAACCCTCCAAGTTTAGAATCTCAATGAGTGTAGCATCGAGTATCAACCAACTTCAGTCTTCACCAAAGCCGGTTATCTCACTACTTTTCTAAAGGCCAAGATGGGATGACTAAGGTTCTAAAAGTTAGTTAGTGTATTGACAACATATGGCAGCCTCATATTATCCTTAACTTGACTTAAGGAACATAAGCACCAACCAAGAAGTCACACTAACTATGGCCACCAGATCAACCATATCGGTATACGCCGTACTGTTTCCTTAGTCTATTGCCATTTACCTAAGGTACACTAGATCCGGGTTAGGATCTTTCACACATAAGAGCACCCAACAGATAAGTATAAAGCAAACAAGGCAAACAATTTTAAAGTGATCTAATTCTTAAGGGTACCCCTCTTTAATATTAATTCCCCAGCAGAGTCGCCAGTTCTGTAACACGGTGGGAAAACTGACTTTAGTTAAATGTTGCGGATAGCAAGAGTCGCCACCGACTTTTATTTTATCCAAAGGAAAGGGCATAAAAGAACAGGAAAGACCTTAAAAGATTTTTGGGTTCGGGGGGTAGGTTATGTAAAGGGAAGGTGTTAGCACCCTTTACATCCATGGTTATCCATGGGCTCTTAGTTACTTAGCTCACTTTGAATTGTTTTGAGAAGTGTAGTGTGTGATTAAAAATTTTCTTAAGTACTTTATAATGATCCATGTACGGATATATAAAGACTTTGTTTTGAAAATGTTTGAAAATGTGAAGTGTTTATGAAATGTTTTTGAATGAGTGAGCAAGTACTTAAGAGGAACCTACCCTAATTTGAGTCTTTACTGTTCTTAAATGTTCTTTCAATGGTAAGATTATCCCTATTATTAAGGAATAGGTAGTCATTACCTTGGATGTTGTATGGGACATATGAAGGGTCATTTGTATTTAGGCAACTGTAAAGTGTCTTAGCAATTCGAAGGGACTTATCATCTTTTATTCAAAAGGGACAAGATCATTTACGAAGGCAACATTCGAAGGGACTTGATCTTATAATCGTAAAGGGACTTGATGATATTTCAGGATAAGGGACTTTGCTTTTAGACACCTTACTTGACCTTTTTGTTTAGGCAACATGAGGGATATCGTTAAGAAGTGAGATGGCGATCAAAGATCGACTTACGTGTGTGCGTGTACAAATTCAAATATTTATCTTCTAATTAGTGATCTAAATTAATTTTAAAATACAAACATGTTTTCACTCCCTATTTTACTAACCATAGCAATATATTTAAAAATATATAAACAACAAAATACTACGACTATTACATGGCTTGTACAGTTACATTATAATAAGAACAATTTAAATAACAATAATAATAAATAAATAAAAGATTAGTAATAAAAATAATTATAAGAGAAAAGAGGTTAGCACAATAATATATAATATACAATGTTTTTAGATTTAAATAAACAATTTTTTTATAGAATTTTGAGATGAGAATAAAATAATAATAATAATTATATACTAATTTATTTACAAAAATAAACATGATTTAGAAATATTTATTAAGTATAATTAAACAAGAATAATTAAAATGAGAAATTAAAGTTTTTAAAAGAAAATTAGGGTTTTGAGGATAATTAGGGTTTATAACTTAATTTTACATTACTAATTTAATTATTAAATAAATATATACATATTTTAATTCAAATACATAATAAATAAAACTAGTTTTAGAATTTAGAAAATAATTTTAGAATTTTTTTAGAAAATATAAGATATTTACATGTTATTTTCCTAGAATTATTTAAACATATATATTAACATGATTATAATAAAATAATTAACAAAACAAATAAATAAAACAAAACAAAAAGAAAAAACTGAAACTTACCTGGGGCAGGGATTGAACTCACGCCCTAGGCTTCAACACCCTTAGACCAACCTGCCTTCCACTGGGCTGCGTGCGCGCTTGTGAATATCAATCAGGCAACAATGGTTTTATCCTTTAACCTGCAAAAATCATGAAAATAAACAAAACCAAAATGGCATGGGGAGGTTTCGATCCCAGGACCACTCGTTTACCAGCCACACATGCAACCAACTGAGCCAAACGCTTTTAATTGTAATAGAACATAACATAATTTAAAAAATATTAAAACAATAATTTGAATATTCGCAGATGGCGCCAATCTTCTTCTTCTTCCTCCAGCCCTGCGAAATTTCCTGCGAAATTTCTTACGAGTTTTTCTGTGAATTGATTTTTGCAGGGATTCCTATGATTCTTCAATGGCCATGAAACCTGTAATTTCTTTCAAAATTGAACACACCAATTTAGTCCATACATCAATTACAGTCAAGCTATGTTACCAAAATTCATTTATATTAACTTAAGCATTAAACCCTAATTTCGTCCTTAAAACCCTAACAATGGCGTCTAAGCATCCGTGCATCAAAACTTCAATCCACCTGCCCAGAAATCATCCTTATGCAATAACAAACAAGATTACGGGCACAAAAACAGTTTATAATGAACGAATGAATGAAATCGAAAAATGAAAAAAAACAAGAAAAGTCATGCTCTTTGGACTTTTTGGATAGTTAGAGATTGAAAAAGATATGCCTTTAAAATATTGAAAATTTGGATATATCATTGTTATTTTTGTATGATCTGAATTTGTATAGTTTCAATCACTTCTAAATAACCATTAAGACCTTCTAGAACCAAAATCAAATCAAATATTCACACTTTTATATTTTATTTTGATTTAAAATGATTTTTAATGTAAAAAATCATAATAAATAAAATAAAATGAATAAAAATATGAATAAATAATTTTTGATTCGTGCATGATGTCATGGAAGTGTTTGGATCATAAAAAAGCAAGCCCATTTGGTGAATTATGGTTTTAAGACCCCATTTGCTTCATAAACCTCTCAAAAATTTCCCAACTTTGCAAGGGCACAAATCCCTCAATTTTAATGCTATGAAGGTGTTCTTCGACATTTTGGAAATCTTAAAGAGTCCTCTAACCAACCTCTTTGGTATCATTTCCATATCTTTTACCATTCTCAAGTTATGCTCTTTGGAAGTTGTTGACTTTTTGTTGACTTTTAAAAGGACCTATAATGTCTTAGCTCATACCTTCCAAATGAAGCATTTTTGGGCTTGGCTTGTGAGACACAAAGTTGTAGAGAATTCAATTTCCTTAAAAATGAGCTTTGGATGAAAAAAATTTGATGAAGCATGTGAAAGTTATGGTTGGTCAAAGTTCAGTTGACTTTTCCTATGAAAACCCTAATTTAGAAACTCCTGATTCTTGATGATCTGAAATCTCCTTGATGAATCAACCCTTGATCAAATGATTAATTTTACTTCATATACTTGATTTTGGCAAAAAGTCATGAAGTTTGACTTTGGTTTGACCACAATTGACCTCAGTTTGACTTTTTAACTACTTTGACTAATTTTGACCTATCTGATCATCTGACTGAGCAAATCTTTTGGGAAAGTTATGAAACTTGACATGGGGATTCTTGAACACATATAAGATGCTATGAAGCTCACTTGAAGTCTTGGAAGTCCATTTAGCCTGATGAAAGTCAAAACCCTAGTTTAGGATGCATTGCTTAGGAGGATGCATTGTCTGAGGGAATTGTTAAACTTTCTGACTAATTGTGAACCTTGTGAACCTTGTGAACCTCATGAGATGTCTTGTGAACCTTGTGAGCCTCTTAGTACACAAATTCTTGTCTTGTGAGGGCAAATTTTGGGGTGCAACAGCGGGCGGCGGGCTTGCCCGCCTTCTTTTTTATTTTTATTTTTTTTCCATTTCTTTATATGCTATTTTTAAATTTCTTTTTTGTTTTTATTTTTTGTATTTTTTATAGCTATTTTTAAATTGTAAGAGATGAGGAATCAAACTAATGTGATTAACAAGAAATAAAGCCAACTATATAGAGAAGTAACTTAAATGTTAATAAAATTATTGTGTCGCATATATGATAATAGAGAAATTCTTACTGGTTGAATATGTTCAGTATATAATATAGTTTAAAAATAGATGTATATGTTAAGAAATAGTGAAAACTACTTTGCATATAGTTTGATATATATGAATGTTCCAGTATATATAAATGGATTAGTAATTTCACAATTAAAAATATTTACATATTATAATTGAAATATTAAATTAGAATATTCTATATGTATTACAGTATAGCAATGTCATGTGTTTTTTTCTTTGCACTGTGTATTATATATTATGTATACATTGCATTATAGAGAATTTGTCATTGCAATATTTTATTGGTTAGAGTTTTTATACGCAATATAAATAAATATCTATATTGGTATTGTATACAACTTTACATACTTTTTCTAAACTTTCTATATGGATGCATATAACAATAACTCATTTTAAGTTTGAATTGGTTTACTATAATTTCATTTAAATTTGAATTATGACATACATATAAATATAAATGCATATTACAATAAATTTTTAAGTGTTTTGGTTTCAAAATTTTTAGCGGGTTGGCGGGCCAACCCCGACCCATTATGTATTTCGCCCGCGGGGTTTTTTGTTTTGGCGGGGCGGGAGAAACGGGTTGGCGGGCTCAAAATCTCAACCCAGCCCACCATTTTTTGGCGGGTGGCGGGGCGGGCCGGCGGGCCCTGACCCGTTTTGCCATCCCTAATGCAGACCTAAATTGTTTTGTTAAAATTAATTAACAATCTCTAATAACGATGCCAAAAGTTTGTTGGATAATTAAGCAAGTGTACTACAACATCGTCAAGTAATAATATTTATAATAAGTTTATCTCCAAAATGATTTCTTATTGCAAAACAGCATTACCATGATACTAGAATTATTAGATGGGGTTATCTTAAATAGACATGTCTAAAATAGATAAGAAAATAAACAAATGAAAATTAACAAAGATGTAAAATGATCAAGCATTTCTCTAATCATTATTTATCACTATTTAGTAGTTGTTTATATTCCCTAAAATTGTTTCTCTAGTATTATGATAAATTAACAAAATATTTACGCATAATTCCTTGGTTTATAACCCTCTTGATCTGACCTGATCAGGAAAGACTTTCTAGTGATGAGCAACTACGGGGGTGGACTGGGGGGTGTACCTGCAAGGCACTTCGATGCCAAAGTGAGAAAGTGCAATTATGAAATAGGTAGAGTAAAGAATAGAATGTTCATAATACATGACCCTCTAGTGAAAGAGGGTATTTATAGTGTGCCCCCAGCGCTGGACTAAGATTTTCCTCATGGGCTGGATTAGTTAGGCCCAAGGAAGAACTATCAAGGATTGCGTAGGAGAAGATAAGACCTAGCACGTGGACAGTTGGGTGATGTGGAGCACGCGGGGGAGACGCTATTCCCATGTCCCCTTGTATTGGGTTGTGGGACGTGCCCGACGACTGGGCCTCTGCTCGACGCACACTGAGTTGGCCTAGTCCAAAACAGGAGCCCCCAAGTCATGACTTCGGTGCAGAGTGTAACACCCCAAATTTTCCCTCTCTTTTTCATAGCATTTAGCATATCATCTCGCATACTTCACACTGCATCATTAGCATGGAAAGATGAAGCATAACATCCATAACATAGCATAAACTGGTAGTGATTTCACTCCAGGTGTGGTTGTTCAGTTCACGATTCGTTTCAGATGGATGTTTGACCTAATCTTGCTTAAACTATCAGAAGATTGCTTCATTTGCAAGTTATATGTGCTTGTGGTTATTTCCCAGGCGACGTGTTTCAAAGTCGGGTCGTGTTGTGTGCAGTGATCATCAGTTTGCCAGACAATGGTTCATGTGATGGTTTTGGATTCAAAGGTTCAGGCTTATCATGGTTATTTGTGTGTATCTGTGGATTTATTTTCCCAGTGATTGATTTCAGACAATTCAAGTGGGCATGCTTTGGTTACAAGTTATCCAGTGGTTCAAGATTGGTTGTACTCAGCATTATCAGTGGCTTGTGAAATAAAAATCGTGACTTTGGGCTCAAATTAGACTTTCCTATCTATAATCCTCGATCCATTATCATATCCATATTTGCTTCTATTTTCCAACCATAATCCATTTTATTTCTATCCAAAAATTTCTTTTATTATTTTCATTATCCTTTTTTTTCAATTTTTTTGAACCCAACCTTTCTATCCAAAAAATTTGTTTTATTATTTTCATTATCCTTTCTATCCAAAAATTTGTTTAGAGCCCATTTACATTTTTTGACAGCAAAATTAAAAAAAAAAAAGAGAGAGAAATATTTCCACAGCTTCTACTTTCTCACGTGACTTCCACATTTCCCAGCTTCCTCACCATATTCCCAGCTACCTTCACGCCGTACATACTTGAATTCTCAAAAATAAAAATGCGGCCAATCACACACGAAAAGGGAGTGAAACGCACGGTACACCTGCAATTCCACCAAAATGCTTAAGGCACAGTATACAAGCACGCAAAAACCGTGAATCAAAATGCAAGTGAAAACAATCAAAACGCAGAAAATTGGATTAAAAAACGCAACATATTTCGGCACGCTCTACATCACATAAAGGCCATGATTCAAAATAGCAAACTGAACAAAAAGTGGTGATAACAGAATGAGGAAAAAGGTTCCAAAAAAAATAAAAAGAGAACCAAATTCTTCTTCTTGATCACAAACCAAAATGAAAACCGCACTTCATCACAAGAAAATCACAACTGAGATTCAGCTTCTTCACAATTCAACACTAAAATCAGGATTCCATGATTCTTCTTTGACATCTTCATCAATCTCACCATTTTTTAATCAACTCGCAAGCTTCATAATTCTTCATCACCACACAAATTCAACACGCCGCATCACCACAGAGTCCGATCTCTCACCTTCATACAGACGAGTTCTTCGTCAGTTGCAACATCGTTCATCATCGCGCATTACATGACTGCGGACGCATCTTCTTCAATCACTATCGATGTTGCGTAACCGTCGATATCATCAACCTCGCGCAGACAGAGATTCATCACTCTTCTTCGAACGAAACATAAATTGAACACGTCTTCATCAGTCATCATCGGTCATCATCAATCGTTGATCTCCCTCTACTCCGATACATAACTGATGCAAGCCACGACATCGTAGGTTGGTGTTTCTTCTATTTCCTCGGTTGATTTTTTGTTATGGCCATCGGTTTGTGTTTTTGAGTTTTGATTCTGTGTTTTTCGATCCGGTTGTTTGAGCGGCTTGTTTGAGAAGTGGCCTTCGGATTCGTGGAGAGGTTGAGATTTGAGGTAGAGTTTGTGTTTGTGGCTTGTTGTTTGGAGGCGGTTACGGCGTTGAAGGAGGAGAAGGCGGACGCGAAGCTCCAACGGTGGCTTTGGTATACGGAGAAGGATGAGTGTTACAAGAGAGGAAGAGGACTGAGCGTGTTTTTCTTCTTCTTTTGTTTTAATTTAATGTTATTTGTTTTCTGATTTTAATGTGTGATAAAGAGATAAGAAGATTGTGAGTAACGAGGGGAAGAGATAAGATTTAGTGGTGGCTTTTTTATTTTTGTCCATACCGATGGTGACACTTGTCACCGTCTGGTAGGACCTCTCCACTCTGCTTTCGTGTGTGCTAGTGTGTCCTATTACCTTGCACCCTCACTTTCTCAACGGTTTGATGCGTGTACTTTGGGATTCTCCAGATCGAACGCACCACGTGAGGTCAATCTGTTGACCGCGTGACCACATGCTCCCCCATTCGCTCCCGCGCCATTGGGCCTCCCAGCGTTGCTTTTCACACCTCCCCGTTGGCCCATTTGTCTTTCTTTAACTTTGTATTTACTATGCATACACCCCATTTCTCCTTGTTCTTGTTTTTTTAATTTCTTTTCACATAGTTTTAGCTTTTAATTCATTAAAAATATGAAAACACTTTCTCATTTAATTCCCATATTAACATATTAACTTTTATATTTTATTTCTTTCACCTCAAGTAACATTTTGACTCCGTTCTTTTTGCATCTTTTTAAAGACTCAGAAAAGCTCATAAAAATGTTTTTTTTATATTTTTAATTTCATTTTATCCATAGTTTTGTAAGTCGTGTTTGTGCGATTCCTTTACTTGTTCCTAAGAGACTTTGTGCGATTATTTGGTGGAGTTTCATTGTGAATATTTGAGAGCCATTTTGGCACATTGTTTTCTACTGGTTGTTGACTTTAGAGATTTAATTTCACAATTTTCTCATGTTAATTGGTATTTTTTTGGTGCCTTGCTTCTTAGGTAGCTTTTCGTGCCTTTTTTCTTCCCTCCTTCTAACATAGTTTGAGGAAGGCATTTATGCCATCCTATTAGGTTTTCTTGGTCTTTGTTTTAGGTCACCTATATGGTTTAGGTATTGAATTTTTGTTGGTTTGATTTGTGATCTTCGTATTTGGTGTGCGTATTGTTTGAATATTCTTATTTTCATCTTATGCTTATGTGGTTCACTAACCTTTATTTTGTAGGGGCTCATGGTAAGTGAGTGTGGATGATATCCACATTTCAAGTCTTCATCTCATCTTTTATTCTCATTTGTCTTTGTGATGTGCCTTATTCCATCTTGTGATTAACTTCATCATTTCCCTTATAGAAACAACTTAACTTCTTTAGAGAAGTAAGTTGTCTTCTAGCGTTGTCTGCTCCTTTCTTCTTCTTCTTCTTTCTTTTCTTTCTTTCTTCTTCTTTAGGATAGAATTCAAACCATACTAACCTAGGACTCCCATGCATGATAAAATTTAGGAGTAGTCTTCCCCTTAGATTTTACCTTTGAGATCCTTTTGGTGCTCTCTCTTCTCATCTTCAAACTTAACTTTAAGTCACTTTAATAAATGACGAGTCTTCTCATGTGACATGAGACTTTGCTATGAGATACTTGCACGCGTTCCATTTCGGTGCAAGGTGTAGGATATCCCTCGTGGTGGATAGGTCTTAGCATGAGCTTACTTCACAAAGAAAAGCTAAAAAACACTTCTTAATCAAAAACCACAAAAACAGTTAATAAATGACAGTAGGTCAGTGTGTCTGAGCCTTCACTTATGGGACTAGATTTTGGGATTTCCTCCATAGCTAGGTGTGCCTCTTGCGCATTCTATTTCGGGATGATGTAATAAGTACACATCCCATTGAGTAAGACTTAGGTACACTTACCTATGCAAACTTCAAAAGCGGAAAACTCATAAAAAACACTGGACAAACAATAAACGTCTCTCCTTCGGGACTTCTCTTCTCATCACCTTCACTCCTTACGTGCGAAATTGCTCCTACTTGTCATTTTGAAAGAAGGTAACGCACTCGTCGTTCGAGCCTGCAACACTTGAGCATTGACATAGGCAGTTCAAGCCTTAAGACACAAGCAATCTTTCCACCCCTAGTTAGGGGAACTACGGCGACTCTGATCCTCATTGTCCAGATGAGGTACGTAGGCAGCGGGGTAGGGCCCGTTCGCGCACACTCTTTTATTTTCCCTACATTTTCCCCCGTTTCTTTTCTTTTCATTTCCAGTTCAGTTCCTTTTCTTTGCAGCAACTTTCATTCTTACACCTTTTGAAATAGTTTCTTTGCAAGCGTGGATCCCATCGGGTACGACGGACGATCTGGGTGCTAATACCTTCCTAGGTTGTAACCGACTCCCGAACCCAGTTTCTTTGGTTCACAGGACCTGTGTCCTTCCTTTCTTTTCTTATGGTTTGTGCAGCATTACCATTCTCGTTCTTTCGGGATAAAAATGTCTGGCTGGCGACTCTACCTCTTTCCGCGCCACTTTCGCGTTTCTACCAGGATGGAAATCCAGGGAGCGACAAATGGCGACTCTACTGGGGAAATCCCAACCAGAGAATCAATGGTTCCCTTGAGAGTCTCTCCTAGTGCTTGCGTGTTTCTGTTTTATTGGGTGTTGATTGTTTGTTGTTGTGTGTATATTTTACTGTTATTTTATTTACAGCTTTATTTACAGTTTTCAGTATTTTATTTTCATGCATCATATATATATATATATATATATATATATATATATATATATATATATATATATATATATATATATATATTGGACTGTATGGACTGGATTTATTTTGTTTGGTGGGACTCTGGTGGTACTATTACTGAGAGATAAACCAAATACTCGGCTTGAGTGCACCCTAGGATTAGTGTGGCCACGTTGTACTCGCATGTGGCATGATGAGCGGCGATGTGCTTCACACCCAAACTGCGACCGTCTTGGAAATATCTTGTGTGGGGATTTCCTCCACTTCCGGATAGGACCTTGATAGTTATGTGCATCTGGGTACCGATCATTGAGAACCTTTGCGGAAACAACCCTCTCCAGTGGTGACAGTGGCAGACCACATTTTGTGGCAAACCCATTCGCACCCGAGGGCCCACTGGGGAATCACATAGGATGGCCTAGTTCTCTTATAGGAACTTAGTCAAAGAATCTGGTCGTATGACAATAGTACTATATCCTACGGGCTGAATGTACTATCATTTCTCGATTTCAGCGCTCGAAGCTGGGGACTTATAAGGGATGTTTGTTTTCCCGGACTCACGCTGAAACCTCCCTGAGTAGTACATAATTCTAAACCGATTCCCTGATTTAGTCATGAGCAATTTCTCGGAAATGGTGAACGTATTATTGTTATTCGGCTTTGAGAGTCTGTGATGTTTGACCCGAAGCACACCTGTGAGATTGGGAGGAGTTTACAGGTTTGCAGGAACCCTTGACCTCAACATACCCTTCATCATCAGTGTGATCTTATGTTTTGATCCGGTTATTATGGTTATGGAGTTCTTGATCCGTGGTTCTGAGTTCTTATTTGGGAGTTCTTATTCAGAGGACCTATGGTTTCAGATATTTGGTTCTTGGCTCAGTGTTCCCACATCCAGACAGACACCAGTTCCTGATCACTTGCTAGTTGCATACATGCCATCATAGCATTCTAGCATACATGTTCAGTTATTTCCGAGGATCTCATGTCTGGATTATGTTGTTGGATTTTTTTCTTCTGTACTAAAATGTGAATCAAAGCAGATAGATTCTTCGGAAGTAACCGAACATGGCATCTCATAGCATTTGCATTGCATTTCTGTTCCGCAGGCAGGGCTCATCCGTTCTTTGTTCACCTTTCACAGTTGAGATTCTAGTTCTTGTATCAGACTTGAAGCAACTTTTGGACATATCATGGACCCTGGAGAAAAAAGCCAGTTTGCAAGTGTTGGGTTGACAAGAGATCAGTGGGACCAAATTTTGGAGGCTATGATGACTTTGGCAAGGCAAGATGGCCGCAATTCTGCCCAAGCTCAGCCCGCACAGATCCCTGTTGAGAACCTATATGTTCAAGAGCATTTGGTCACCCGAAGTGGACATTCGTCTTCTGTTGATGCTGCAAATTATCACAGTTTTGCTTTCACTATGCCAGGTTCCCAGGAGGCAATCCATGTGATGAGAATCCAAGATCCACAAGTTGTGAAGAGGGAAGAAAGATTTCATGTGTTGGAGGAAGATATTAAAGCCCTTCAAAGTCGTAATATCATTGATCTAGGTGTTGCGAACATGTGTTTGGTACATGGCCTTGTAATACCTCCAGAGTTCAAAGTACCGAAGTTTGAAAAGTACAAAGGGGATAGTTGTCCAAGGTAGCATTTGGTGAAGTTTTGCAGAAAGATGACCTCATATAAGCATAATGACAAATTGATGATTCACTGCTTTCAATATAGTCTGAGTGAGGCATCATCGAGTTGGTACATGCAGTTAGAGAGCAGTCGCATCCATTCATGGTCAGACCTAGCTAATGCTTTTCTGAAACAGTATGACTACAATCTTGACAGGGCTCTTAGCCGCATGGATTTGCAAGGTTTATCCCAAGAAGATGGTGAATCTTTCAGAGAGTATGCCCAGAGGTGGAGAGAATTAGATGCCCGTGTTCAACCCCCGTTATTAGACAGAGAATTGGTTGATCTTTTCATAAAAACCTTGCAGGGACCGTACTTAGAGAGATTGAGTGGCAGTGGAACGTCGAGTTTCTCTAACTTGGTGATAGTTGGAGAACGCATTGAGAGCTTTATCAAGATGGGAAAGATCCAAGGCATTTCAGATATCTCAGCTGAAGAGAATGAATCTTTTGTCAATTCCCAAGGAAAGGGTGTGATTGATGCAATCTGGGAAGATCCTCAAACTCCATTGACGTATCCACAGTATCCATGAATTTCACTGATTAGAGTCAGCAACTTTTTGAATTTGTATGTCAGATGTCGGTTAATAGTGAAACTCCTAAGTATCAGCAACAACCATGCCAACAGAAGCATACTCCGCAAAAGTGTCGTTACTACACTAAGAGACCAAAAAGGTATTTTGATCCATTGCCAGTGCCATACAGTCAGGTACTTCCGCGCCTGATCGATAGTGGATTGATAGAGGCGAAGAAACCGGGTCCGATGCCTTTTCCATATCCGCCAAGTTTTGATCCCAATGTTCGATGTGGATTCCATGGAAACGCACCAGGACATTTAGCTGAAGAATGTAAGCCTCTCAGGGATAAGGTTCAGGATTTGATTGAGTCTAGGTTGATTGTGTTGCACCCCAAAATTTTCCCTCATAAGACAAGACTTTGTGTACTAAGAGGTTCATAAGGTTCACAAAGTTCACAAGACATCTCACAAGGTTCACAATTAGTCAGAAAATTTGACAATTCCCTCAAATAATGCATCCTCCTAAGCAATGCATCTTAAACTAGGGTTTTGACTTTCATCAGGCTAAATGGACTTCTAAGACTTCAAGTGAGCTTCATAGCATCCTATATGTGTTCAAGAATCCCCATGTCAAGTTTCAAGACTTTTCCCAAAGGTTTGCTCAGTCAGATGATCAGATATGTTAAAATTAGTCAAAGCAATTAAAAAGTCAAACTGAGGCCAACTGTGGTCAAACCAAAGTCAAACTTCATGATATTTTTCCAACATCAAGTATATGAAGTAAAATTCATCATTTGATCAAGGGTTGATCATGATTCATCAAGGCGATTTCAGATCATCAAGAATCAGGAGTTTCTAAATTAGGGTTTTCATAGGAAAAGTCAACTGATCTTTGACCAGCCATAAATTTCACATGCTTCATCAAATTTTTTCCATCCAAAGCCCATTTTGAAGGAAATTGAATTCTATACAACTTTGTGTCTCACAAGCCAATCCCAAAAATGCTTCATTTGGAAGGTATGAGCTAAGACATTATAGGTCCTTTTAAAAGTCAACAACTTCAAAAGAGCATAACTTGAGAATGGTAAAAGATATGGACATGAGACCAAAGAGGTTGGTTAGAGGACTCTTTAAGCTTTCCAAAATGTCCAATAACACATTCATAGAATTAAAATTGAAGAATTTGAGCCCTTGCAAAGTTGGGAAATTTTTGAGAATTTTATGAAGCAAATAAGGCCTTAAAGTCAATTTTTGCTAAATGAGCCCACCTAATTACCATTCAAACTTTACAAACCCATCAAGCACGACCCAACCCACTCATTTTCTGATTTTTTATTTTTTATTTCATATTTATTTGAATTTTATTCATTAAAATACAAATTAAATTGAAATAAAATATAAAAATCATATATTTGATTTGATTTTTGGTTTTAGAAAGTTTTAACACTCATTTAAACTTGATTGATACCATTTAAATTCAGATCATCCAAACATAGCAATGTTAGATCAAGGATATTCAAGTTTTAAGATCAAATCTTTTTCAATCTCTATGGATCAAAAAAATCAAAGGATGGATTAAAGTCTTGACCTAATTTCATTCACTCATATATATACAACATTAAGCAGCCTCAAAGTCACGAATTCAGAGCCTCCCATAGCATTCTCAAACATCACAAATTCATCAAAATTCAATTTTTGGGTTCCTCCATAGAAGGAGTTTTAAGGTATTTTAAAGCCATAGAAAGGATCCTTGGACATCACTGAATTGATCCCAACCCTCAAAAGCACCTGAAACTTGCTCATATGCCATAACCGAATGCATCTTCATGCTCATATTATGTGTTTTCGATTTCATATATTTAAGCATTATAATCTGAAACTAACCATTGGTTTGTGTTTATTATGATGTTTCGAAGCTTTCTAGATGGTTTGATTTGATTTTCATGGACTAGAACAAAATCCACCATTGTTAGGGTTTTCGGCCTCCTTTAGGGTTTTGCGATTGAGCCAAAATAAATTAATCCTAAGGACATGGAATGATTGTAAATGCCATTTGAAACTCTATGGTATCATTAATTTTGTGAAATTTTACGTTTTGTGTGAAGTTTGAGATTCGCAGGTTTACCTACGAATACAAAAACGCAGGAAAAATCGCAGGTATAATCGCATGAAAATTCGCAGGTCATGAGGTAGGGGACGAAGCTGTCTGGCGCGAAAATATAATTTGAATATTGGACTTATTTTATTATGAATTGTTTATGTTATATTTCAAAAACGCTGCAATGGCTCAGTTGGTAGTGTACGCGATATGAAGACCAGGGCAGGGGTTCGAATCCCAGCTTCAACATTTTTTGCTTTATTTCCTTTGTATTTTCAGGCTTAATATATGAGGGTTTGTGCTCATCCATTGTTCACCAGCACGCAGCTGGCCTGGTGGAAGCTTCATGCGTCCAAGGGTGGTGAAGCCTAGGGCGTGGGTTCAATCTCTGCCCGAGGTAAGTTTTACTTTTTGTTTTGTTTAATTATTTTGCTTAGTAATTTTATTTCTAATTAATTATAATCATGTTTAATAAATATATTTAAATAATAATAGGTAAATATATGAATTAATTTTATATTTTCTAAAAGAACCTCTAATTTATTTTCTAAAATCTTAATCCTAGTTTTTATTTTATTTTAATTAAGATGTGTATATATTATTACTATATATTTATTTTTTTTAATAATTAAATTAATAATGTAAATTAAATTATAAACCCTAGTTTTATTTTCTAAAAAATCCTAACCCTAATTCTATTTTCTAATTTCTAAAAACCCTAAATTTTTTAAAACCTTAATTTAATTATTTTGTTTAAATATTAAATTTAATAAATTTTTCTAATGTGTATAATTAAATAATTAATAATATTTTATTTGTAAATAATTATTAGATGGTTTATTATTATTATTTTCATCTCAAAAATTCTTTAAAGTTGTTTATTTAAATCTAAAAATACTTAATTGAATTATATATATATTTTGTATATTATTACTAACCTTTTTCTTCTTATAATTATTTCATCACTAACCTTTTATTTAATTGCTTACTTTATTATATAATTATTATTTAATTTGTTGATATTATAATGTAACTGTAAAAGCGTTGTAATAGTCGTAGTTTTTTATCGTTATTTATTTATAAATATCCTTGCTATGGTTAGTAAATATAGGGAGTGATAACCTATTTGCTTTAAAATTAATTTAGATCACTAATCATAAAGATAAATATATGATCTTATACACGCACACACGTAAGTCGATCTTTGATCGCCATCTCACTTCCTAAGGGTTATCCCTCATGTTGCCTAAACCAAAAGGTCAAGTAAGGTGTCTAAAAGCAAGGTCCCTTCTCCTAAAATATCATCAAGTCCCTTTACGATTATAAGATCAAGTCCCTTCGATGTTGCCTTCGTAAATGATCTTGTCCCTTTCGAATAAAAGATGATAAGTCCCTTCGTATTGCTAAGACACCTTACAGTTGCCTAAACACAGATGTCTCTTTACATGTCCCTTACAACATCCAAGGTAATGACTACCTATTCCTTAATAATAGGGATACTCTTACCATTGAAAGAACATTTAAGAACAGTAAAGATTTAGCATAGGGTAGGTTCCTCTTAAGTACTTGCTCACTTTTCTTCAAAAATACTTCATTACACTTCACATTTCAAACAAATTTTCAAAACAAAGTCTTTATATACATCCATACAAGGATCATTATAAAGTACTTAAGAAAATTTTTAAACACACACTACACTTCTCAAAACAGTTTAAAGTGAGTTAAGTAACTAAGAGCCCATGGATAACCATGGATATAAAGGGTGCTAACACCTTCCCTTTATATAACCTACCCCCCGAACCCAAAAATCTTTTAAGGTCTTTCCTGTTCTTTTATGCCCTTTCCTTTGGATAAAATAAAAGTCGGTGGTGACTCTTGCTATCCGCAACATAACTAAAGTCAGTTCTCCCACCGTGTTACAGAACTGGTGACTCTGCTGGGGATAATATTAAAGAGGGGTACCCTTAGGAATTAGATCACTTTAAATTTGTTTGCTTTGTTTGCTTTACTTTACTTGTTGGGTGCACTATGTCAAACAAGACCTTAGACAACACTTTTTTTAGCCTTAGACAGCGCTTTAAAGCGCTGTCTAAACCTCTGCTGCTAAAGGTTTAGACAGCGCTTTTTTAAATCTTAAAAGCGCTGTCTAAGAGTTGTCTAAGGTACCCTTAGACAGCGCTTTTGAAAAAGCGCTTTTTAAGCCCCTATACCTTAGACAGCGCTTTTGGTGAAAGCGCTGTCTAATCCCCTCCTATTTTAATTTTTTTAGGTATACCTTAGACAACGTTTTTCAAAAGCGCTGTCTAAGCCCCCCCCTTAGACAGCGCTTTTGCCAAAAGCGCTTTCTAAGCCCCCCCTTAGACAGCGCTTTTGCCAAAAGCGCTGTCTAAGGTATACAAAATTTTTTGCAGCTTTTGTTTGAAACCACATTTTTTCCAGGTTTATAAACCAGAATTTCTACCTGTTTTCAACCAAATTTTGGCAGACAAATATCACATTTTATATATGCCATTTCAAACCATTTTGGCCTTTTTTCTACCAATTTTTGGCTAACAAATATATATATACCAATTCAAACCAATTTTGCCTTAAATGTATCAAAATATATACAAATTTATGTACACATTTACAAGTCATTACATATACTACAAATGTACAATATAATTACACAAATTTATGTACAAATTTACAAGTCATGTACAATATACTACAAATTTACAAGTCGTTACTTAAAACATTGAGCTCTATGATGAATTGACACCATTCCTCTTTGATTTCGTCCACTTGATCCTTTGTATAAAATGCACACTTGAATTCATCAAAGTACTACATAATAATATAACATAGTTTGATTTAATTTCAACTATTTAATTATATGAGATATGTGTAAATATAAAAATAACTCATAAGTTAGAAATACATACATCGGTGGGAATCTCTAATTGGCCCAAAACAAGAGTATCTCGCATAAACCTCAACATGAAATACACGCAATCTATTTGATTACGTTGTTGAGGACACTACATATGAAAAAAAATATGGATAAATCCTAAGTTTTATCAAGTGTCATCACTAATATAATAAAAAATGTGATAATTAAAAATATACCGCCACTTGAATCCATGTAATGGAGTTGGCGCCCCTCTTTGAGGTTTGGATATCTCGTTGGGCCCGAAAAGCTTGTAGGATGCTAATAAAATAAAAATGAAGCAATTAGAACAATTCACATAAACTAAGAATTTTTTTGAACATTCTCACTTACGTGTCAATTATGACCTTCATATCCGGGTATGTTGTCCAATCATTTCCTAACGAGTCAAGATAATACACGATTTCTCGGATAGGATTGATTGCGAGCAACAACCAATGTCCACTGTAATGATTAAGAAAATGTTAGATGTTAACTTGGAAAAAAATTATAATAGATGAATTTAGAATGAAATTCTAACCCGGTATTAAACGGTATAAAAAACAACTTCTCCGCATCTTTATTGTCCATGAGGATCCGAAGAACGTACTCCATCACGGTATCCGGTCTACTTAAGATTAAACTTAAGTTGACGGTCGCGGGTGCTAAGAATCCGAATGACACGTCCAAACCATTGGGGCGCATCAATTTGTCATACAAAAACCTAATATAAAAACATCATTAACATTAGACACCTCTTTTGAAACATAAAGTAAATAAGTTGTTCAATTAATAAAACAAAGTAGACCGGATTTACCTAATATATGTATTGACAACGGTGACGCCGATTTCTTCACGACCAAAACCTTGCATGAAGTCTTCATTACCAATCACTTGGTCGTAATCAAAGCCGAAAATCCCTACCTCCATATGTACATTCCGAACACCTCCGGTCGGTATATCGGTCATCTCTAGAAATATCCTAAGGCACGACCTATACTTGGTGGTAGGTTTTTTCCTAGCTACGGTCTTCTTAGCACCAGCACTTTTTACCCGTGCGGAGGCGTTGCTAACCTCCTTTTTTTGTTGTGCGGAGGCGTTGCTAACCTCATTTTCTTGAAGCTACATGTCATATAAATAGTTAGATCAAATTAAGAATGTAACAACTTCCATGAATATATGTCATATAATTGTATATTACCTCTTTTCTTGAAACCACGGACTCGGTATGCCGCGGAATAGCATTATCTTTTGATTTGGATTTTGTGGGAGTCTATTTAACATAACCAAGAAAAATATGTACGTAAAATGCGCGTAAAAACTTTGAATATACACATTAAAGTTAACATAGGTTTTAGGCATACCTCATATCCTACGCATATGAGGTTTGTCGGCCATGCAACAAACGAACCTACTGCTTCGTCCACCGTTGTTGCATCCGAATCATCGTTAGGATATGGTAATGATGCATTCGGCTCAACTGCAATATCAACTGATACCTTCAAACATCCAGCAGGGAGCTCTCTAGTGTGGAGTAATACTCCGCTAACGTTATGCACTTTTCCCTTGCCAACCATCAGATAGTATGGTGACGACAAATATAGCTGACAATGGGAAATGCCCTAAAACCAATAATAACAAGAAATTGTTAATGTGTATATATGTCAAATACATAATTTAAGCAAATAGTTCAATTTAAGACAATTATATGTAATTACCTCTGGAATGTTCGGCTGAAAGGTACAGTTGATACTGTCTTTGTCTGAACCATCTTTGAAACATGCTGAGGCGCTAGCCTCTCTTTCTCTCCTCAATGCATCAAGCTCAGCTTGCATGGCTTCCAATCTTGCATGAAGCTCCCGATTACTAGGAGCCTTTCCTTTTTTAACACTCAGGGAGGTCGGAGTGACTCCAAATCCCTTACCCCTCACCCGACCAGAATACTCAGGGACATCTAATGCCCGACTAAGTATGCTCCTAGTATCATCGGGAGATAAAGACTGAGATAGCGCCTCCTGAAAACTAATATATGATGAACAAATTTGATCAGATAAAACTAATATATGATGAACAAATTTGTTATCGCAATTTATAAATACTTACCATGGATTGTTCTAAGCGTCCATATCCGACATGTCCTTTTCGGTACGGATATGCGGGACTTGATGCTCTTTCCTGATTTGTGGCACTTATTCTTTTAAAAACCGGGTCTTGTCGTTTGGATTTGAAAGCTTCCCATTCTTCAGCTGATATCAAACTTTCATATTTTTTAGGAAGCTCCGCATCCACATAATTACCATCCGCATCCCTAAGGAACTTGGATGATAAAAATGTTTGAAACCCTCTTAAAAGCTTTCCGGCCAATTTCATACAAAAACCTCTTCTTTCTTCTTCGATGTTAAAACATCGCTAAGAAAAACATACAAATTGATAGTTAGTACCAGTAATTGAAAAAACATAATTGATACCGTATAATTAAGGGCCAAATGATTGTACCTTTATCTCACTCCAATTTTTTTCTTTGGAGTCATTCAGCTCTTTGTTTCTCCAATCATCACAGGTGATGGGAATTTCATTCCTTACTAGTGCACCGATAAAACTAGTTAAGGTATGCCCATTAGGTTCTACAAGCTGTCCCTGGTGACTCCAATAGACATCTAGTATGATGCCTCGAGATCTTCCTTGGACCACCCTTCTCATTACTGTGATGCCTATTCGAATTTCTTCTTCCGCGGATACTTTTTTACTAACTTCCTCGTGTTGGTCATCAGCCATGTCTAACCTGTAATAAACCAAGGAAACCATCAAATATCAAATATAACTTATAATCATAGCAATTGAAAACAAAAATATAACGAAATCATGCATTATCAGATATAACTTATAATCAAAGCAATTGAAAACAAAAAAATAAAGAAATCATGCATTATCAGATATAACTTATAATCAAAGCAATTGAAAACAAAAATATAACGAAATCATGCATTATCAGATATAACTTATAATCAAAGCAATTGAAAACAAAAATATAACGAAATTGAAATTTTGTGATCAGGTATGAGATGTCCTAAGAGATGTCCCAACACTTGACAGATTTAACCAAAACTTAAATAGCAAGAAAAATAAACAACACAGAAGTTTGTTAACCCAGTTCAGTGTATAACCACACTTACATCTGGAGGCTACCAAGCCAGGAGGAAATCCACTATAAGTAATATTAATTCTAGACTTAAACCACCCTGTTTAATCTATCACTTAATAACTACCCAATGCAATTTCTACCTAAGACACAACTTAGATAAGAGTACCCTACTCACTCCCCCTCAATCACACAGTGATCAAGTTTACAAGTTTAATAAAATTGAAGACATTCTTCAAACAATACAGCTTGATCTTACTTCACAGTTTCAATCAAGTCACAAATGCACTTTTGCTTAAAAGCTCATAAAGTGGTACAATTAAAAACAACCTGCTATTAAAGACACAACACCCTATTTTGTCTTCTGAAATTCGTACTCAATTCTGTGAGTTTCTGTTGATTAAATAGGTGTTTGTAATTTGGGCTTTCTGTAGGTTAATCCAGTCCTAAAAGCATGCAGCCTTCACCTTGAATTTAGGGTTTGTTACTTCCTAGATTCTAGGTGATTTAGTTCTTCTGATTAATCTGAATCCTCATAATAAAACTCCCTACAGATGCGCCTTGTTCTGTTTTTATCCAACCATAATTAATTCCAGATAACTCTCCTTAAATATCTCTGACCAGTTAGACATTAATTAATTCTGGTAGCAGGTTTGAGATGTCTCAACATCTGTTGGGACATCCTGAAAGACTGAACTTAAGTCATTTACACAATGTCCCAACATCTGGTGAGACATCCTGAAATAAGTTCTTATACTCTGTTTGATAATGTCCCAACATTTGATAGGACATTCTGAACTGAATTCAATATTTCTTGTTGGTCAAAAATTCTGCCAATTCTAGACATCTACAAACTCCCCCTTTGGCTAATTTTTGGCTAACATCTTTTCTGGTTATCAGAGTGCAGCAGAAGTTCCTTTTGTCAGAGTATAACATTACTTTTCTGTTGAATCATATTTGAGATTACTTCCCCTCAAACATATATTTATCCAGTCTTGTTGCAACAGAAAAAAAAACACTTATTCAGTTTAGAAGCAAACAGATTTTTCATTCATAATCAAACAGCATTACATTGTTGTTTACACATTGTTGTTGGTGTTGTTCTCCCCCTTGTTAGACACAAATTTTGGGGCCAAAGAGACTAAATCTAAATTACAATGCAGCTGTCATTACATTTGTCCTCACATACATATAATCACTCAGACTCATCACCTTCAGTTTCTTCATCATCCTCAGTTTCTTCATCATCCTCAGTTTCTTCATCAGAAGCAGCTTTCTGAGCACCTTCACTTTCCAGCCTTTGGATGATTTCTTCAAGTTTCAGCTTCCTTGCTTCAAGTTCTTTGCAAGTGCTCTTTAGTTCAGCAATCAATGCAGCCTTGGAGATTGGAGTCTTGGCAGTTGAAGGACCTGCAGATGTCCCAGAGGGTGCTTCAACATCTGCTGCATGATGACTTAGGAACAGTTTGTAATGAAAGGCCAGAGGGCTTTCTCTCTTGCAGACTGTGTCCTTCTCAGTGAGGATCCCAGGGTATTGACTTAGTACTATACCACACAGCAAGGAGGGAAAAGCTATTGGTAGCTTTGTTGCAGAAGAGCTAGCATGCTTCAAGGTCTGATCAAATATGTAAGCACCATAATCCAGCTTAGTCTGAGTTCCCACAGCATAGATAAACCTGCCCAAGCCAGTGGATATTGAAGATGTGTGATTGGTAGGCACCCAGTTTGCTGTACCAATCCTGTTCAGCATGGCATATTTTCTTGTCAGCATGCTCACTGAGAGCTTTCCTTTCACTGGCCAAGCCTTGACCTGGTTTGCAGTGATAACCTTGCAGACCTGGTTATCAGTCTTCCCTAGTTCATTTGGACCATCTGTTTCTCTTCCAAGGTATTGGTTGATGATCTGAGGAGAGAACTCTACACACCTACCTCTAACAAAGACTTTTCTAAATTCAGAAGACTTACCATTGGCACAATCTTCCTGAAGATTTACAATGAATTCTTTGACAAGAAGTTCATAGCAGGGAGAGAGATTGGAGACTGTTTTGAAAAGTCCAGCAGCAGAGATGAGGTCAATTAATTCAGTGCACTCAAGTGCATTACTGCTCAGCTCTCTTTCAAGTGCAACCCTTCTTTGGTACACAAACTTCCATCTGTTAACACTTGAGACATGATGGAATGAGATATTGTCCAAAGGAGCTTCTGGAATAGCAGTTGAAGCCCTAGAGGGTGTTGTTTTCTTCTTTGGAGGAGATGTTGGGACATCTGTTTCAACATCTGAGTCTGGAGGAGTGACAGCTTTCCTCTTCTGAGTTTGGACTTTACTCCATTGTTTTGTTGGACCAAAGACAGCTTTAGCTTTGTCTTTCTTTGGGGTAGCTTTCTTCTTCTCAGGAATTTCAAGTTCTGCTTGCATCTTTCCTTTCCTAGACCTGAGCCTTTTGGCTATGCTAGGTCTTACAGAGGCAATGATCTCTGTATCAGAGTCCTGCTCTAGATTCACCACAGGAGGAGATTGAGCAGTCTCCTCTTCAGCTGGTTGATCAGTAGAGATATGATCTTCAGTTGAGGCTTTGGTCTGATCCTCAGATTCTTCTGCATCACTTTCATTTGAGGCCTTTTTCTGGTCCTCAGTTGGTTCAATATCAGCATCAGATGAGGTCTTTTTCTCATCCTCAGATGTTCCAACATCTATTGGGACATCCTGTTGAGCAGGAGTGTCCTTTGCAGCTTGAGTTTGTTCTTCTTGAGGGGCAGGCATGGTGTTCAGAGGAATAGAAATCCCACTAACCACTCTCTGTTCAAAAAGAATCTTGTTAACTATCTCCTTGATGGAAGCATCCACATATTCAGAAGATTTTGGGGGCATGTTAGCTGGTGAAGGAATGCCTTTGGATTTGCTGCAGACTTGATCTTTTGCTCTTTTTGGAGTTCTTGGCTTTTTAGCATGAGGAGCACTTCCTCTGATTTCGTCCAATGGGGTTGATTTCATTGGTACCACAGAGATGGGGGTTGCATGAACTACATCTTCTTTGTTGAGAACTTCTTCAGGAGTGTTAGGGTTTTGAGACATTGTCAAAGAAGATGGATGAAGAGTTTTAGGGTTGATGATTTCTGAAGAACAGCTAGATAATATGATTCGCTTTTGATAGTGTGATGAGAATATTGATAGCTGATTATAAGCTGTTACTAAATAAGTAGCCGTTACATTGCAAATTATTAGGAATGGAATACACAAGGTTCTTGACCAGACTGGTGTTGCCATCTGGTGCTTATGCCACACAATGTCATATGACATGTTGGCACATCTCCATAACTGCTAATTCTCATATAAGTAGATTCCCAATTTGCCCCTTAAGTTCTCAAATTGTGTAGCATCCAATGCTTTGGTAAAGATATCAGCCAACTGCAGATTTGTAGCTACATGTTCCAATGAAATCACCTTTTCTTCTACAAGATCTCTGATGAAATGATGTCTGATATCAATATGCTTGGTCCTGCTATGTTGGATAGGATTCTTTGATATGTTGATTGCACTTAAGTTGTCACAGTACAATGTCATGACATCCTGTGGGACATTGTACTCAGTGAGCATTTGCTTCATCCAAACCAACTGAGAACAACTGCTTCCAGCTGCTATATATTTAGCTTCAGCTGTAGATAAGGATACACAATTTTGTTTCTTACTGAACCAAGAAATCAAATTGTTTCCTAGAAAGAAGCATCCTCCTGAAGTGCTTTTTCTGTCATCAGCACTTCCAGCCCAATCAGCATCACAGAAGCCAGTGAGAATTGGTTTGCATCCATGAAGGTACATTATGCCATAGTCACAAGTACCATTAACATATTTAAGAATTCTCTTGACTTGATTGAGATGACTGACTTTTGGATCAGCTTGATATCTTGCACATACACCTACTACAAATGCTATGTCTGGTCTGCTAGCAGTCAAGTATAACAAGCTTCCAATCATGCTTTTGTATAAGCTTTGATCTACATTCTCACCCTTTTCATCTTTAGTCAGCTTTAAATGTGTGGGGGCAGGAGTTCTCTTATGAGTAGCATTTTTCATTCCAAATTTCTTGACTATGTTCTTGGTATACTTGCTTTGGGAAATGAACATTGAGTCTTCCATTTGCTTTATTTGCAGACCAAGAAAGTAGGTTAACTCTCCTACTAGGCTCATTTCAAATTCAGATTCCATCTGCTTGACAAAATGTTTGACCATCCTGTCAGACATCCCACCAAAGACAATGTCATCAACATATATTTGAGCAATCATGACATTTCCTTCTTCATCTTTAACAAACAAGGTTTTGTCAATTCCACCTTTCCTGTACCCTTGCTTGATAAGAAAAGTAGTCAATCTTTCATACCATGCCCTTGGAGCTTGCTTCAGACCATAAAGAGCCTTCTTTAGTTTGTATACATGATTGGGACAGCTTGGATCAACAAATCCTTTAGGTTGTTCTACATATACTTCTTCATTAAGATAGCCATTTAAAAAGGCACTTTTCACATCCATTTGAAATAGCTTGAACTTTAAGATACAAGCAATTCCCAAAAGTAGTCTGATTGATTCAAGCCTTGCTACTGGTGCAAAGGTTTCATCAAAGTCTACTCCTTCAATTTGAGTGTATCCTTGAGCTACAAGTCTAGCTTTGTTCTTTGTAACAACTCCTTGTTCATTTGACTTGTTCTTATACACCCATTTTGTTCCAATCACATTTATGTCATCAGGTCTAGGAACAAGATTCCACACTTCATTCCTTGTGAATTGACCTAATTCCTCTTGCATAGCACAAATCCAGTATTCATCAGTAAGAGCTTCCTTGATGTTTTTAGGTTCTATTTTAGAAACAAAACAAGAACCTGAAATCACTTCTCTTGATCTAGTGCTCACACCTCTGTTGGGATCACCAATTATCAAATCTTTGGGATGATCCTTCTGTATTCTGATGGAGGGAGGTTTGCTGGATTGTTCTGTCCTTGCATCAGTTTGAGTGAAGTCATAATGATCACTCTTTTCTTCAGCTTCAATCTTGATATCAGCAGATGTTCCAACATCTTCTGGGACATCTGTAGGGGCATCATCAATTATCACATTTATAGACTCCATGATAACCTTGGTTCTAGAATTAAATACTCTATATGCTCTGCTGTTTATAGAATATCCAAGAAAAATCCCTTCATCACTTTTAGGATCCATTTTTCTTCTTTGCTCCCTATCTGCCAGAATATAACAGTTACTTCCAAACACATGGAAGTACTTAACTGTGGGTTTTCTGCCCTTCCAGACTTCATAGATTGTGGACAAAGTTCCTTTTCTTAGAGTAACTCTGTTGTGAATGTAACAAGTTGTGTTCATAGCTTCAGCCCAGAAGTACAAAGGTAACTTTTTAGCATGGATCATAGCTCTTGCTGATTCTTGAATAGTTCTATTCTTCCTCTCAACAATCCCATTCTGTTGAGGAGTGATTGGTGAAGAATAATCATGATTGATTCCTTCTGAAGAACAGAAATCTAAGAACTTTTGGTTCTCAAATTCTTTTCCATGATCACTTCTTATTCTGATCACACAGCTGGCTTTTTCCCTTTGTATTCTTTGGCATAAGTCTTTGAATACATCAAATACATCAGACTTTTCTTTGATAAAATTTATCCATGTATACCTGGAAAAGTCATCAACCACCACATAGGCATACCTCTTGCCACCAAGGCTTTCAACCTGCATAGGTCCCATAAGATCCATATGTAATAGTTCCAAAACTTTGGAAGTTGTCAGATGTTGGAGCTTTGGATGGGACATCTTGGTTTGCTTGCCTATTTGACATTCACCACATATTTTACCATCATCAATCTTCAGTTTAGGAATACCTCTTACAGCATCCATAGATATTATCTTCTTTATGCCTCTGAAATGAAGATGACCTAGCCTTTGGTGCCATAGTTTCACTTCTTCTTCTTTAGCTAAGGAGCAAGTTGAAGTAAGACTGAAGTCTTGAGATTCCCACATGTAACAGTTGTCTTTAGATCTGGCTCCTTTCATGACAACCTCTTTTTCTTTGTTAGTCACTATGCATTCAGTTTTAGTAAAGTTTACACTGTACCCTTGATCACATAATTGACTTATGCTGATCAGGTTAGCAGTTAAACCTTTAACTAGCAACACATCATCTAGTCTTGGAACATCTTGACAGTCCAAGGTCCCAACTCCCTTGATTTCTCCTTTAGCTCCATCTCCAAAGGTTACATACCTGGATGAATGTGACTTTAAGTTTACTAGCAGATTCTTCAATCCAGTCATGTGTCTTGAACATCCACTGTCAAAATACCAGTCTTCTTTAGCTGATACTCTTAGTGATGTATGGGCTATATATGCAGCACTTTTCTTTGACCATTTGAGTTGAGATTTCTTTTGATGCCTCTGCCCTGTGTGTTGTTCATTAGTAGATATCCAAGATTGATTGTTGATCTTGTTCTTGTGTATGTAGCTTTGATCAGTCTGAATGCTAGCTTTTGGTCTCCATACCTTCTTGATGACTTCTGTCTTCTGCTTAGAAGGTTGCTGATTTCTTTGATGTTTATGCAGCATTTTCTTGGTAACTTCTATTTTCTGCTTAGAAGGTTGCTGATACATCTGATTTGGATATCCATGCAGCTTATAACAATGAGGTTTGATATGTCCAAATCTTCCACAGTGATGGCATCTCCATCTTTGATACTTCTTCTTCATTTTGTTCTTTCCAGAATGTTGAGACATCTGTTGGAACATTATGTTTGACTTTGTGTTCTTTTCCTGATGTTGAAGCATCTGTTGGGACATCTTGTTTGACTGTATGGATTTTGAAGTAGTTTTGCTAGAGCTGGCTTCATCTACTCTGTTAAATCCCAATCCACTTTTATCCCTTGAATGCTTATTGTTGTTGAGAATAACATCCAGTGTATTTGAGCTGCTGTTCAACATTCTAACAGATTTGGACATGTGTTCCAATTTGGAGTTGAGAAGACTTACTTCACTTTTCAAGGTGTCAATGATCTCTTGATCACTTGCTTTTTCATCTTCTAGTGCCTCATTCAGCTTCTTTAGCTTTATAACCTCACTGCATATTTCAGTACTTCTTTTGTACAGATATTTGTAGGCTTGCTCAAGTTCTTCAACAGTAAGCTCCCCATCACTGGAATCACTTTCAGATTCACATAGTCCAGCTAAAGCAGTGATATGCTTAGCTGATTCTTCTTCTGAATCACCTCCTGAGTCTTCATCAGACCAGGTTACAGATAGTCCTTTCTTTTGCCTTTTTAAGTAGGTAGGACATTCATTCTTGATGTGTCCATATCCTTCACATCCATGGCATTTGTTTCCTTTTTCTTGACTGGTCTTTTCAGCAAAATTTGACCTTCTGTTAGCATCATAAGGTCTCTTGTTCTCAGAAGAGTTTGTGTATCTTCCACTGGGATTGGATTTGCCTTCCATTCCTCTGAGAATTTTTTTGAATTGTCTTCCAAGCATAGCAATGTTATCTGATAAGCTTTTACAAGTTTCTGATTCATCATCTTCTTCTTCATCAGTATTTGTCACCAAGGCTATGCTTTTGTTCTTCTTAACATTTGTGTCATTCATTCCCATCTCAAATGTTTGAAAAGAACCAATGAGTTCTTCAACTTTCATAGTGCATATGTCTTGAGCTTCTTCTATTGCTGTGACTTTCATGTCAAATCTTTTTGGCAAAGATCTGAGGATCTTTCTTACAAGCTTTTCATCAGTCATCTTTTCTCCCAAAGCTCCAGAAGTATTAGCTACTTCTAAGATGTTCATGTAGAATTCATGAACTGTCTCATCTTCCTTCATTCTCAAGTTTTCAAACTTGGTGGTGAGAAGTGGAAGTCTTGACATCTTTACCTTTGATGTTCCTTCATGAGTTGTTTTGAGAGTATCCCACACATCTTTGGCTAGCTCACAGTGATGCACAAGTCTAAAGATGTTCCTATCAATGCCATTGAATAGAGCATTTAAGGCCTTGGAGTTGCCTAGTGCTGAATCTTCTTCCTCCTTACTCCATTCTTCTTCAGGTTTCAACACTTTTGATCCATCTTTGGTGTCTTGGATAGGATGTTCCCATCCAATGTTGACTGCTCTCCAGGCCCTGTTGTCAAGTGATCTTAAGAATGCAATCATTCTTGGTTTCCAGTAGTCATAATTAGATCCATCCAGTATAGGTGGTCTGTTTACTGATCCTATATCTCTGTCCATGTTTCCAGAATTTGTATTCCCTAGATCTCACCCAGTATAAACAGGCAGGGTGCCTGCTCTGATGCCAATTGAAATTCTGTGATCAGGTATGAGATGTCCTAAGAGATGTCCCAACACTTGACAGATTTAACCAAAACTTAAATAGCAAGAAAAATAAACAACACAGAAGTTTGTTAACCCAGTTCAGTGTATAACCACACTTACATCTGGAGGCTACCAAGCCAGGAGGAAATCCACTATAAGTAATATTAATTCTAGACTTAAACCACCCTGTTTAATCTATCACTTAATAACTACCCAATGCAATTTCTACCTAAGACACAACTTAGATAAGAGTACCCTACTCACTCCCCCTCAATCACACAGTGATCAAGTTTACAAGTTTAATAAAATTGAAGACATTCTTCAAACAATACAGCTTGATCTTACTTCACAGTTTCAATCAAGTCACAAATGCACTTTTGCTTAAAAGCTCATAAAGTGGTACAATTAAAAACAACCTGCTATTAAAGACACAACACCCTATTTTGTCTTCTGAAATTCGTACTCAATTCTGTGAGTTTCTGTTGATTAAATAGGTGTTTGTAATTTGGGCTTTCTGTAGGTTAATCCAGTCCTAAAAGCATGCAGCCTTCACCTTGAATTTAGGGTTTGTTACTTCCTAGATTCTAGGTGATTTAGTTCTTCTGATTAATCTGAATCCTCATAATAAAACTCCCTACAGATGCGCCTTGTTCTGTTTTTATCCAACCATAATTAATTCCAGATAACTCTCCTTAAATATCTCTGACCAGTTAGACATTAATTAATTCTGGTAGCAGGTTTGAGATGTCTCAACATCTGTTGGGACATCCTGAAAGACTGAACTTAAGTCATTTACACAATGTCCCAACATCTGGTGAGACATCCTGAAATAAGTTCTTATACTCTGTTTGATAATGTCCCAACATTTGATAGGACATTTTGAACTGAATTCAATATTTCTTGTTGGTCAAAAATTCTGCCAATTCTAGACATCTACAGAAATCATGCATTATCAGATATAACTTATAATCAAAGCAATTGAAAACAAAAAAATAAAGAAACCATGCATAATTTACCTCAGTCACTAACATCTCTTTCTTTTTTTTGTTGGAATATTAATGACTTGTTTCTTAGCAATGCGTACGAATGAATTGATCCAAATTCCCTCATTATGATCGTTTCTAATATATGACTCATCCGGTATAAGATCCTCAACTTCATCATTTCTATTCAACTCATTCCGTCTAATGTATGACTCATTCTCAACATCAATATCACATTGATCGACACCGCTATCATCAGTCACTTTGTTAGAGAAAAGCACTATAGACCATTTTGTACTCTTCGGGTCATTCACATAGAACACTTGTTTAGCTTGAGATGCTAGAATAAAAGGTTCATCTTTGTACCCCACCCTAGTAAGATCAACTTGCAAAAATCCAGACTTATCCATTCGTATGCCACTACTATTCACCCACTTGCAACCAAAGATGGGAATCTGAAACTTCTCTTAATCAAACACCCAAATATGCTCAATAACTCCAAAATATGACAAATTTGCATATTTGGGGTTTAAGTCCTTCATACTTGATATATGCATTGCTTCAGCTAGCACGGTGACACCACTATTTTGCATAGTACTCTTATCATCTTGTTCTTTGGTATAAAATGTGTATCCATTAATTGAGTATGCGCTATGAGAAAACACATGCAAACTTGGAACATATGCCAAACATCTCAACATTTCTGTTACCGAAGAAGGATCTGAAGAGCGCTTCAAATAAATATGATCCTTCAACCATTGTATGAAACTTTGATTGTGCTCTATAACTATCCAATTTTCATTTCTGTTCGGATTTAACCTTCAGAGTACATCCTTGTGCATTTCAACATATGGCTCAACCTCATTATTATTGTGCAGAACATACAAATGAACTTGATCCCGTTCATCCCTTGATATTGTCACAATTTTATTCCCAATTAATTTTTTACCTTCCATGTTTTCGAAAATCTGATCTCTGGGGAGTCCAATCGATTGAACGTTAGACAAATATTCAGTACAAAACTCAACAGCTTATTCAACAATGTATCGTTCAACAATACAACCCTCTGGTCGACTTCGGGATTTCACGTACCCTTTTAATATTTTCATATACCATTCAGCAGGGTACATCCATCTCATATAAGCTGGTCCACACAACTGTGTCTCTTTCACAAGATAAACAACTAAATGAACCATTATGTCAAAAAAAGACGGAGGAAAATACATTTCAAGCTCACACAAGGTAATTACAATCTCTTTTTGTAGTGTTGGTAAGATCTCGGGATCGATCACCTTACTACAGATTGACCTAAAGAAAAAACACAATTTAGTTAAGGCACTTCTTACTTTTTCTGGAAAAATTGAACGTATACCTATCGGTAGAAAATGTTCCATTATAACATGGCAATCATGTGTATTCAAATTCTTCAACTTGAGGTCTTTCATAGAAACAAGTCTTCTGATATCTGATGAGTATCCTTCTGGAACCTTAACTTCACTCAGAGACTTACACAAATTGTTTTTCTCCTTTCTAGATAAAGTAAAAGCAGCAGGTGGTAGATATGTTCGTCTTCCTTTCTTCACGGGTGCTAATTCAGTTCTCATTCCCATTTTTAACATGTCCTCCCTTTCTTTAAGGCCATCCTTAGACTTGCCTTTTATATTGAGTAATGTACCGATAACACTTTCAAATACGTTTTTTTCAATATGCATAACATCGAGAAAATGTCTCACGTACAAAGACTTCCAATATGGCAATTCAAAAAATATCGACCTTTTCTTCTACCCACCTTTCACAATCTTATGTGCAAAAGGCTTGCCAAACTCAGTACGCACATCTTTCACCTTTTCAAAAACTTGTTCACCTGACAATGCGGGTAGAGCTCTACGATGTTCGGTGTCTCCATTGAATGCTTTTCTCCATCCACGGTAGTGATGTTTAGAATGTAAGAATCTACGATGACCGAGAAACACATTCTTCTGGCAAAGTTCCAATCGAATCGTATCGGTTCCGTCTTCACAAACAGGACACGCACGTTGACCTTTAATGCTATACCCAGATAGATTCCCGTATGCTGGAAAATCATTAATTGTGCCAAACAACATCGCCCTCAAATTGAAACTTTCTTTCGTATATCCATCATAAACCTCCACACCGTTCTCCCACAAAATCTTTAAATTTTCGATCAAAGGTGTCAAGTATACGTCTATGTCATTCCCTGGTTGTTTAGGCCCAGAGATTAACATAGATAACATCATGTACTTACGCTTCATACATAGCCACGGAGGTAGGTTATAAATCATAAGAATCACAGGCCATGTGGTATGTGAGATACTTTGAAGACCATGTGGGTTCATTCCATCAGTAGATAATGCCAATCAAAGGTTCCTTGCTTCTGATCCAAACTCAGGATAATCATTATCAATCTTCAACCACTGTGGTGAATCAGCCGGATGTCGATACTTTCCATCAATAATTCTTTCATCTGCATGCCAAGTAAGATGTCTTGCATCGGTTTCACTACGAAACATGCGCCTAAATCTCGGAATTATCGGAAAATACCATAAGACTTTTACGGGAGATAATCTTTTCTTATATCGAGACAAACCGCATTTAGGGCACTCAGTTAACGTTGCATATTCGTTACGAAACAAAATGCAATCATTAGGACAAGCATGTATCTTATCATAGCTCATGCCAATAGAGCATAACATGTTTTTTGCCTCATAGGTTCGATTAGGAAGAACATTATCATCCGGTAGCATTTCTCTCATAAGGGCCAACAACTCTGTGAAACTTTTATCCGACTATCCATTGCCCGCCTTTAAGTTGTACAACTTTAATACCGCAGACAGTCTTGAGAATTTAGTGCAACCTTTGTACAACGGTTTCTCTGCATCGCTTACCATCCTCTCAAACATTTCAGGACAATCATGAAGTTCTTCTTCCAGTGCTTCTACAATCTCTTCAACTCGATCACAATCATATGTTTCCGTGTCTTTGTCGTATGAAGCATAGGTCGTATTACTTTTTCCACTCGATTCAACATTCTCGTTAATTTTCTCACCATGAAATATCCAACACTGATAACTTTGATCAATTCCATGCCTCAGCAAATGCGATTTCAATCCATGTGCGTCAACCTTACCAATATAACAACAACGCAAGCAAGGACAATGCATTCGTCTTGGGTTTTCAGCATGTTGAACATCATACTTAATGAATTCCGCAACCCCACTCTCGTATTCTTTGGTCATTCGATCGGCACAGATCTATGTTTTATCCATGGTTTTCCTACTTATTAAGGTAAATAATCAATCCAGACGAAAATACATAACTAAGGTAGTATCTTTGAATATCCTAACAATTTTAAAGTTCAATTCTTTTTAAACTTCAATAACGTATACATAACCAATGTTAATATAAACTTCAATAACATATCCGATACGCCGATATACCAACTTTAATTACCTCATCACTTTCATTTTTTCTATTACAAGAATCAAACTTTTTCTATTACAATATACCTATAACTATACCTATAACACGTTAATTTTTCTATAACTAACTTTAATTTTCTATTAGAATATACCTATAACTATACCTATAACTATACCTATAAACATTTTCTATTACAAACATTTTTGTATTACAACATTTTTAAAGGAAGAACATTTTTCTATTACAACATTATTACTTATCAAACATAACAACTTTAATTACCTCATCACTTTCATTTTTTCTATTACAAGAATCAAACTTTTTCTTCCATTACTTTTCTCTTATAAACATTATTCTATTATCAACATTTTTCTATTATCAACATTATTACTTATCAAACATAACAACAACAATGTACCTTATGAACTCAGTTTTTACAAACTCAGTTTTCTAATCAAACATAACAACAACAATGTACCTTATTGTTTTCCTTACAAACATCAACATTTTCCTATTGTCAACTTCTAAACTCAGTTTTTATGAATCAAAACAACTTAAACAAGAATAATACACTAAACTCAGAATAATACAGTAGAAACGAAGAAATGAAGAAATGAAGAACATACCGCAAGAAATGAAGAACAATAGAAACGAAAAATGAAGTCAACACCCAAATGTCGAGACAGGTACGATTCTTCAAACACGTTCAATGATTGAAACCGAAAAATGGAAGTGTATTCAAGTTCGCTGTAATGGGTTTCGATGTTAGGGTTTCGTTCGCAGGAGGGAAAACAAAAGAACAGAGAACGAAAATAGAAGTCTGAAATTTTATTTTAATTAGAACTTAGACAGCACTTTTGTGGAAAGCCCTTTCTAAGGTATGCCTTAGACAACGCTTTCCAAAAGCACTTTCTAAACCCCCCCCCCCCCTTAGATAGCGCTTTTGGTTTTAATTTTTTTTTTAAATTTAAAGACTTTAAACAGCGCTTTATCAAAAGCGCTGACTAAGGTCTACATTTAAAAGCGCTTTCTAAAAGCGCTGTCTAAGGGGGGGTCTTAGACAGCGCTTTTAGAAAGCGCTGTCTAAAACCCCCCTTAGACAGCGCTTTCATTATTTTTTTGGAACATTTTCCGTGTTTTATTTTAATTTTAACCTTAGACAGCGCTTTCTTTTAAAAGCGATGTCTAAGATGCACTGTTAAAAGTCATTTTTGGCGTAGTGGCGCTCTTACGTGTGAAAGATCCTAACCCGGATCTAGTGTACCTTAGGTAAATGGCAATAGACCAAGGAAATTGTACGGCGTATACCGATATGGTTGATCTGGTGGCCATAGTTAGTGTGACTTCTTGGTTGGTGCTTATGTTCCTTAAGCAAGTTGAGGATAATATGAGGCTGCCATATGTTGTCAATGCACTAACTGACTTTTAGAACCCTAGTCATCCCATCTAGGCCTTTAGAAAAGTAGTGAGATAACCGGCTTTCGTGAAGACTGAAGTTGGTTGATACTCGATGCTACACTCATTGAGATCTTAAACTTGGAGGGTTTTGGTTGGCAAGTAAGTTGCCTACTGAACAACCACCCTTGTGAAGGATCAATGATATTGAGATCCCTTAGAACCCGGTTACTTTTGTAGGACAGGATGAACCATCTAAACTTCAGGGGAGGGTACTTACCTTTAAACCTCATGCAAGCCTTCAAACCTAGGGCTATTGTGTGACTTGTTTGTGTGTGCCACATGTTTGTGATTGAGCATAACATCATAACATCATCATGCATCATAAGCATAGCATTTTCACTAACCATTTCAAGGACCAAAGGATTTATCTTTGTTCTTTGTTGCAGGTCATGGCTTCTGCTCGTAGGAATACTATCCGGATCAACTTTGTAGGAATACCTCCTAAGCTTAAGGAATTGGTCTCTCAAGTTTCTGAAAACTCCCAATTCATCAAGAAGCATGGTCACCTACTGGATCTAGTCACTTCAGGGTTCAATGAAGGCATGATGAGTGTCCTATCTCAGTTCTTTGATCCTAAACATCATTGCTTCACATTCCCCGACTATCAGTTGGTTCCTACAATGGAAGAGTTCTCCAAACTATTGGGTATACCTATCCTTGATCAGAAACCCTTCACAGGCTTAGAAAAAGAGCCTAAACCTGAGGTTATTGCTGCAGCCCTACATTTGAAGAAATCAGACATTGTCCTAGAAACAAGGAGTGGAGTTAAGGGTATTCTTGCTAAGGTATTGATGGAGAAAGCTCAAGTGTTCCTGAAGGCTATGAGTTATGATGCTTTTGAGGAGATCTTAGCCTTATTGATCTATGGCTTAGTGTTGTTCCCCAATCCAGACCAGTTCATAGACGTACACGCCATCAACATATTTCTGACTCATAATCCAGTACCTACATTACTTGGATACATCTTACATTCTCTTCATACCCGTACTACGAAGGCACGATGAACTCTGATGTGCTGCATACCTTTGCTATCTAGGTGGTTTATTTCTCACCTTCCTCGATCAGTGATGAAGAATGAACAAGGGTTCAGGTGGTCCAAGAGGATTATGTCACTCTCTCATTCAGATATTCATTGGTGCTCTAGATCTGTGGAGAATGTTACTATCATTGACCGTTGTGGGGAGTTCCCTAATGCGCCACTTCTGAGCATAAGAAGGGGCATTACCTACAATCCTTCCTTAGCTCTACGTCAGTTTGGTTACGCTCGGAGTGATGGTCCTCATGATATGCTTATTCAGGGTATTATGTTCGACTACGACAACGATCTGCAAGGTTACCGTCAAAGGTTCATACGAGCATGGGGTAAAGTGAACAAGGTCGACAACAAGACTCTGGAACCAAAGTACATTATCCCTATGGAAGCTTATCTCAGATGGGTGCGATATCGTGCTCAGACTCTTATGATGCCATATCCTGCTATCCTGCCAGTTACTATGGAGCCTGTTGCTGAAGGAGATACCTCTTATACCATCCTTCACCCAGACATGCCCACTGACATGGAAGATCTACAAAGGTCCTGGATCCAGTTGAAGGAGCAAAGAGATACTTTTGAGACTCATTACAAAGCAAGTCAAGAAAGAATCCTAGAACTAACAAAGCAACTTCACGAGGAGCGGAACCTCAACTCATACCTCAACACAAAGAGGAAACGTCCATGGGAGACTTAAAACCCCATCTTTTGTATTCATTTCATTTTTATTGTAAGCCCAAGGGGCAAACAAATTTGTTACTAATAAAAGTTTACTTTTTGGTTGTTTAAACAAATTTAAATCCTACGGTCCTTGAAAACATTGCATACGCATTTATGTTGCACCCCAAAATTTGCCCTCACAATACAAGACTTTGTGTGCTAATAAGGTTCACAAGGTTCACAAGCTTCATAATGTTTTCAAAACCTTTCATGAGGTTCATGAAGTCTACAAGTCACTTTATGAGATTCACAAGGTTCACAAGATTCACAATGCTTACAAAACCTTTCATTGGGGTTCATGAAGTCTACAAGTCACTTTATGAGGTTCACAAGGTTCACAAGACCTCTCATGAGTATCACAAGACATTTTATGATGGTTCACAAGGTTCACAATTGGTCAAAAGAGTTGACAATTCCCTCAGACAATGCCTCTCCTAAGCAGTGCATCCAAAACTAGGGTTTTGACTTTAATCAGGCTAAATGAACTTCCAAGACTTCAAGTGAGCTTCATAACATCTTATATGTGTGTAAGAACCCTCATGACAAGTTTCAAGACTTTTCTCAAAAGTTTGCTCAGTCAGATGATCAGATAAGTCAAAATCAGTCAAAGCAGTTAAAAAGTCAAACTGAGGTCAACTGTGGTCAAACCAAAGTCAAACTTCATGATTTTTTGCCAACATCAAGTATATGAAGTAAAATTCATCATTTGATCAAGGGTTGATCATGATTCATCAAGGAGATTTCAGATCATCAAGAATCAGGAGTTTCTAAATTAGGGTTTCCTTAGTAAAAGTCAACTGAACTTTGACCAGCCATAACTTTCACATACTTCATCACCAAGTCTCCACTCAAATCTCATTTTGAAGGAAATTTAATTCTCTACAACTTTGTGTATCACAAGCCAAGCCCAAAAATGCTTCATTTGGAAGGTATGAGCTAAGACATTATAGGTCCTTTTGAAAGTCAACAAAAAGTCAACAACTTCAAAAGGGCATAACTTGAGATTGGTAAATGATATGGACATGAAACCAGTGGGGTTGGTTAGAGGACTCTTCAAGCTTTCCAAAATGTCCAAGAACACCCTCATAGCATTAAAATTGAAGGATATGTGACCTTGCAAAGTTGGGAAATTTTGGGTTGGTTTATGATGAAAATGGAGGTCTAAAACCAATTTCTTCCAAATGGGTCTGCCAAATGATGATCCAATCCATACAATAACTTCATGCACGACCCAAGTCATCAAAAATCAGATTTTTTATTATTTTATTTTTATTTATTTTGATTTAATTCATTTAAAATCATTTTAAATTAAAATAAAATATAAAATCAAAAGATTTGAATATGATCAAGCTTCTAGAAAATCATAATTATGCCTTGGATCAAATTGATATGGAAGTTATGATGATTAGCCTAAAATAGCAAGTGTTCATACAAGAATATTTGATTTTTAAGGCCTTATCATTTTGAATCTTTTTATATCAAATCTTCCACACAGTGACATGATTTTTTAACCTAAATTCATTGTTCTATAAGTACATAGTGAAACCCTAGCACAAGACACGAATTTCAGCCTCCCCAAGAGTAAGTTCACATTGTTCAAAAACCTTCACAAACTCAAATTCAGATTTTCAGATACAAGACATTTGAAGGTAATTGGAACACACAGCTATGATCCTTGGACCTCATTGAGTGGAAACCAACATTTTTTTGCAGCCAAAACATCCCATAATGCATAAACCGAACCATGTTTATTCTTGAATATGAATTTTTCGATTGCGCTAATTCAATGCATTTTAATGAATTTTGTTTGTCTAATCTTATTTGTGATGATGTGTAGAACGTTTCTGGGCAAAGAAACCAAAGAAATCATGAATAACCCGTGAGATGCCATATTAGGGTTTTGAACTCCAAATTAGGGTTCTTTGATTTACGCAATATAAATGAATTTTGTTGGTAAAATTGGATTGTACAGGTCACCAGGAACTCAAAGGTGTTCTTAATTTGACAAAACCGTACTGTTTGTGTGTGTTTGGAATTCGCAGGGTCTCCTATGAATAAAATTTCGCAGGTAAATGTCTAGCAAATTTCGCAGGTAAATCTGCAGGTCTCAAGGTTGAAGACGAAGCTGGCCTGCGCGCGAAATTCATATTCAAATTATTGTTTTAAAATATTATGATTTTGTCTCTGTTTATATTTCACAAGCGAACGCTTGTCTCAGTGGTAAAGCTAGCTTGTGTGTTGCGTGAGGGCACTGGTTCGAATCCTGGCTTTGTGCATTTTTTTCTTATTTTTCAGGTTAATCATGAAGTATTATATATTATGTTTTATTGCCACCATGATATCAGATTCTCTCACCTAACTGGGATGGTCATGTGTATGTGTGTTTGCTTAAGAGGTCCTGGGTTCGATCCTCCCCCAGGCCTTTTGTTTTCTTGTTATTTTTTTTTATTTTTCAGGATATAGAACAAAAACAAATGAACTCACTCTTCTTACACTACCACATGCGTGGCCCAGTGGTTGTGGTTGCTGGCATAGGTTCATGAGGGCAGGATGTCCTGGGTTCAAACCCCAGCCAGGTAAGTTTTTAGTTTTTTGTTTCTTTTTCTATTTTATTTTGTTTAATTAATTTTGTTTAATTATTTTTATTAATAATCATATATAATTAAATAATTCTACATATATATATATATATATATATATATATATTCAATATTCCCTAAATTCTAAAATTCTTTTTTCTTAATTCAAAATTTTTTTTTTATTATTATAATATGTATATTAAATTAATTTTGTAAATAAAATAAACTCTAATATTTGACAAACCCTAATTTATTTTTTCTAAACAATTAAACCCTAATTTTCTTTTCTTCTTTTATATTATTATTTGTATTCATAATTTAATTAAAATATTTGATTTAATAAATTGTTTATAAACTTAAAATTTTGTATATAAATATGTGTAGAAATTAAAATGTCCAATTTATTTATAATGTCCAAATATTTTCTAATTGTTTATAATTAATTATATATGTAAATAATTTCTAAAAATTGCAAATTTAATAATTTCCCATAATATGTTCATAATTAGTTTTATAATTTACACTTAACTTAAAATTTCATAATTGTTCATATTTTTAAATAATTGTTTATATTAAAATCTAATCTTTTAATTATTACGTTATTTTTGCTTATTATTTTTAATTATGTTCTTATAATTATTTTTTTACTAACCCCCTTTATTTTAAATTGTGATTATTATTATTATTACTAACCCAATTAAATTGCTTATTTATTTTACTTATTATTTATATTTTGCTTATTTACTTATTTATTTATTTTTGCTATCTATTTAAATTGCTTTATTATTATGTAATTGCTCCTGGATGTAATTTTCTTAAATATTTAAATTATTTATTTTTTATGCTATGGTTAGTAAAAATAGGGAGTGTAACATGTATGCTATTTAAAAATTGAATTTAGGTCATTTAAATTATAAGATAAATATAAAATAAAACACTCACACACGTAAGTCGATCTTTGATCGCCATCTCACTTTCTAGGGTTGCCTCTCAATGTTGCCTAATCACAAGGTCAAGTGGGGTGTATAAAGCAAAGTCCCTTAAAAGAAAAGTCATCTAGTCCCTTCATAATCAAAGATCAAGTCCCTTAATGGTTGCCTTTCAATATGATCTTGTCCCTTTCGAATAATGATGACAGTCCCTCCAAAATGCTTAATACACCCTACAGTTGCCTTCATTAAACAGATGTCCCTCACTTGTCCCTTACATCCAAGGTAATGACTACCTATTCCTTAATAATAGGGATAGTCTTACCATTTAAAGGATAAAGAACAAAAAGACTTAAACTTTAGGGTAGGTTCCTCATAGTTACTTGTTCACTATTTCAAAACAAATTTCAAATACTTCACAATTTCAAACAATTTTCAAACACAAGTTTTTTACGCATCCGTACATGGATCATTATTAAACTCTTATGAAAATTTCTATTCACACACTTCACCTTTTCAAAAACAATTCAAAGTGAGCTAAGTAACTAAGAGCCCATGGATAACCATGGATGTAAAGGGTGCTAATACCTTCCCTTTACATAACCTACCCCCCGGACCCAAAAATCTTTTAAAAGGTCTTTCCTGTTCTTTTATGCCTTTCCTTTGGATAAAATAAAAGTCGGTGGTGACTCTTGCTATCCTCAACATAACTAAAGTCAGTTCTCCCACCGTGTTACAGAACTGGCGACTCTGCTGGGGATTTAATAAAAGAGGGGTACCCTTAGGAATTAGATCACTTTAAATTGTTTGTCTTGTTTGCTTTATATTACTTGTTGGGCTCTTATGTGCGAAAGATCCTAACCCGGATCTAGTGTACCTTAGGTAAATGGCAATAGACCAAGGAAACTGTACGACGTATATCGATACGGTTGATCTGGTGGCCATAGTTAGTGTGACTTCTTGGTTGGTGCTTATGTTCCTTAAGTCAAGTTGAGGATAATATGAGGCTGCCATATGTTGTCAATGCACTAACTAACTTTTAGAACCCTAGTTAACTCATCTTGGCCTTTAGAAAGTAGTGAGGTAACCGACTTTGGTGTAGACTGAAGTTGGTTGACACTCGATACTACACTCATTGAGATCTTAAACTTGGAGGGTTTTGGTTGGCAAGTAAGTTGCCTTCTGATCAACCACCCTTGTGAAGGATCAATGATATTGAGATCCCTTAGAACATGGTTACTTTATAGGACAGGATGAACCAACTAACTTCAGAGGAGGGTACTTACCTTTGAACCTCATGCAAGCCTTTAAACCTAGGGCTATTGTGTGACTTGCTTGTGTGTGCCACATGTTTGTGATTGAGCATAACATCATGACATCATCATGCATCATAAGCATAGCATTTTCACTAACCATTTCAAGGACCAAAGGATTTATCTTTGTTCTTTGTTGCAGGTCATGGCTTCTGCTCGTAGAAACACTATCAGGATCAACTTTGTGGGCATACCTGCTAAGCTTAAAGAGTTGGTTTCTCAAGTGCCTGATCATTCCCAGTTCATTAAGAGACATGGTCACCTACTGGATCTAGTCACTTCAGGGTTCAAGGAAGACATGATGAGTGTCCTGTTTCAGTTCTTTGATCCTAAGCACCATTTCTTCACATTCCCCGACTACCAGCTGGTTCCAACAATGGAAGAGTTCTCTAAACTTCTGGGTATACCTGTACTTAATCAGAAACCATTCACAGGCTTAGAAAAAGAGCCTAAACCTGAAGTCATTGATGCAGCTCTACATCTGGAGAAATCAGACATTATCCTAGAAACGAGAAACGGAGTTAAGGGTATTCTTGCTAAGGTATTGATAGAGAAAGCTCAGGTATTCTTGAAGGCTATGAGTTATGATGCCCTTGAGGAGATCTTGGCCTTATTGATATATGGCTTAGTATTGTTCCCCAATCCAGATCAGTTCATAGACGTTCATGCTATCAACATATTCCTGAGTCACAATCCAGTGCCTACATTGCTTGGAGACATACTACATTCTCTTCATACCCGTACTACAAGGGCAAGAGGAACTTTGATGTGTTGCATACCTTTGCTTTATAGGTGGTTTATTTCTCACCTTCCTCGCTCAGTAATGAAGAATGAACAAGGGTTCAGGTGGTCCAAAAGGATCATGCCACTCTCGCACTCAGATATTCATTGGTGCTCCAGATCTATGGAGAATGTCACCATCATTGACCGTTGTGGGGAGTTTCCTAATGTGCCACTTCTAGGCATAAGAGGAGGCATTACTTACAACCCTTCTCTAGCTTTACGGCAGTTTGGTTACGCTCGGAGTGATGGCCCACATGACATGCTGATTCAGGGCATTGTGTTTGACTACGACAACGATCTTCAAGGTTACCGTCAGAGATTCATACGAGCTTGGGGAAAAGTAAACAGGGTTGACAGCAAGACACTGGAGCCTAAGTACACTATTCCTATGGAAGCTTATCTCAGATGGGTGCGATCTCGTGCTCAGACTCTCATGATGCCATATCCTGCTATCCTTCCAATTACCATGGAACCTGTTGCTGAAGGAGACACTGCTTATACCATCCTTCACCCAGACATGCCTACTGACATGGAAGATTTACAGAGATCTTGGATCCAACTGAAGGAGCAAAGGGATACTTTCGAGGCTCATTACAAAGCAAGCCAAGAAAGAATCCTGAAACTAACAAAGCAACTTCACGAGGAACGGAATCTCAACTCATACCTCAACACAAAGAGGAAACGTCCATGGGAGACTTAAAACCCCATCTTTTGTATTTATTTCATTTCATTTTCTGTAAGCCTAAGAGGCAAAACAAATTTATTACTAATAAAAGTTTACCTTCCTGTTTGTTTAAGAAAATTTAAATCTTGCAGTCCTTGAAAACATTGCATATGCATTCACATATCATTTCATTGCATCACAGGTTTATAATTGTGCACAGGTTTCTCATCTTCTCGCTGTTTATTTCAGCAATGGCTCTTGAACAAACAGTTAAGGATCTCCAGGCACAAAATGCACAGTTCCAAGAGCTGATCCTGAACTTGTCCAAGGGGCAGGACGAATTGAAGACACTGCTGGCCAAGAAGACTAAGAAGACTAGAAGGTCAGGTGGCCTGATCAACATGGGAAGAAGGTTCAGAGGTCCTGTCAAGACCAAAGAACCAGTTGAAGACTATGAATCTGAAGAGTCTGAAAAAGAGGGAGGCAGTCTCCACAACACTATGGGGGACTCTGATTCTGAGGCCAATTACTACCATGATCCAAATGAAGACAAATTCAAGATGCTGGTGGATAGAATGGATGCTATGGAGTTGCAGAAGTCATCTGGATTTTGAAGATTTGAGTCTGATATCTGGGGTTGTCATACCCATTGGTTTCAAGGTTCCTACCTTTGTTGTTTATGATGGGGTCTCTTGTCCCAAGCTGCATCTGAGGTCAGAAGAATCCAACCTCACACTGCTGATAAGAAGTTGTGGATCCACTTTTTCCAAGAGAGCTTATCTGGAGCTCAGTTGGAGTGGTATTATCAATTGGAGAGTGTCAACATCAGGGAGTGGAATGATCTTGCTGAAGCTTTCTATAAGCAGTATCAATACAATGCTGACTTAGCTCCCACTCGCATGCAGCTGCAAAGCATGTCTATGGGTGCCAAAGAAAGTTTCAAGGAGTATGCTCAGAAGTGGAGAGATTTAGATGGAAGAGTTCAACCCCCTTTGACTGACAGGGAGTTGGTTGATATGTTCATGTGTACGCTGAATGGTCCGTTTTACAGTCATCTCATTGGAAGCTCATCATCTGGCTTCACCGAGTTGATCATGACAGGAGAGCGAGTGGAAAATGGTATAAAGAATGGCAAGATCCAAGTGGGTGCTTCTTCATCAGGTGCTGCAAAGAAGCCTCCCACTGGGAAGAAAGAATCCAATGCTGTTTATGGTCAACCTGATCGTAATAGAAGGCATCAGTCTGTGAGTGCAGTTCACATCTCAAATCCAACTCCTACAACACCAGAGCAGCCACAGGGCAACCAACAGAGGGCTAGAAGGCAGTTCACAAAGATCAACATGTCAATGGCTCAGGCATTGCAACACTTGTTGAAGGCTAAACTTATTACTTTGAAAGAGGCTCCTCAAAATCCTAATGTTACCTCTCCAAGGTACAATCCCAATGCACGATGTGCATATCATTCAAACTGTCAGGGTCATGATACTAATAACTGTTGGGTCTTGAAGAACAAAATTCAAGATATGATTGAGGCTGGAGAAATTGAGTTTGACCCTCCAGGTACTCCAAATGTGATCACTGCTCCAATGCCAAATCACGAGAAGACTGTCAATGCCATTGATGAAGATTTACATGTCTATTCAGTTGCAGAGTTGACCACACCATTGTCTGTTATCAAGAAAAAGTTAGTACAGGCTGGGCTCTTTCCAGGTTGTCGTGAAGATTGTTTGTATTGTACCTATAAGCCAGATAGTTGCTGGAGATTGAGAGATGGAATTCAGCGTCTCATGGATAAGTATACTATAGTGTTTGAGAGGACTCCATCGTCTGTAGAAAGTATGGTGGATCATATTACTCAAGGTAGGAAGGTTGAAGAGGTTGACATGGTTGACAAAGTGCCGGTGAGAATCACTTCAAAGGGACCTATTAAAATCACCCATCAAGGTCCAATCCGGATTACTGCTGAAGGTCCTGTGAAAGTTGTTGCTGAAGCCAGAGTGGCTCCTATGGTCATTACCACTCCTGGTCCTATTCCTTATACATCTGATAAAGCTGTGCCTTGGCACTATGGGTCTGATGTTTACATCCATGGTGTTAAGCAGGAGCCCCTAGCTGATGTGCCTGTTGATGTTAACAATATTGCTAGATCTAGTAAGATCACACGAAGCGGAAGAGTGTTTTCTCCACCAATTATTTCCAAGAATGCAGTTACTCCTACTGCTACTTCCACCACTGATGCTCGAGACAAGGGTCCTGTTATTGAACCAATATCTACTGATATGCCAGCTGCTGATGATCTTGCTAAGCAGATGGAAGAAGTATTGAAAATCATTCGCAAGAGTGATTATGACATTGTTGATCAGTTGGGGCATACTCCCTCAAAGATTTCCATGCTATCCTTGTTGTTATGTTCTGAAGCTCATGCAAAAGCTTTGATCAAGTTTCTGAAGACTGCTCATGTACCCAATGCAATTTCTGTTGACCAATTTGAGAATTGTGTTGCCCACCTGACCTATGATAATGGGTTAGGATTTTCTGATGCTGATTTGACCCCTGCCAAGAGGGATCATAACAGGGCCTTGCATATTTCAATTGAATGCAGGGGCACTACCCTGTCACATGTACTGATAGACAATGGTTCTTCTCTGAATGTGTTGCCCAAGGAAGTCTTGAATAAGCTGAGTCCTGAAGATGCTGTGCTGAAGCCTAGTAATATTGTGGTGAAGGCTTTTGATGGTTCTAGAAGAGTGGTGCATGGAGAGATTGATCTTCCAATCAAAGTTGGCTCTCAGGTTTTTACTGCTACATTTTATGTGATGGATATTCGTCCTTCGTACTCTTGTTTGCTTGGTCGTCCCTGGATCCATGGGGCAGGTGTTGTAACCTCTACATTACATCAGAAGCTAAGATATCCGGTGGAAGGAAAGGTTGTTACTGTCTATGGAGAAGAAGAATACTTTGTCAGCCATGTGAATACTTTCAAGTATCTGGAAATGGAAGGTGAATACATTGAAACTCCGTGTCAGACATTTGAAGTAGTTCCCTGGATTGTTAATGATTATGTAGCTCCTCCTGTTGCGAAGAAAGTTCTTGTGGCCACCAGAGTACCTCCAACAATGGCAATGGCCTCCCTCAATGATGCTAGAGCTGTGGTGGATGAAGGTGGTTGTACTATTTGGGGTCAGCTTCCGGATATTCCATACAAGTCTGACAAGTTTGGTTTGGGTTTCACTGCAGAGTCCCAGAAGGTTGTTCGTCGTGCTCGTGCTGTTCGTATCACCAATCAAGGGGTTATGAAAGATCAGATCAATGCTGTGGGTGACTATGATGAAGACTACAATCTGGATGCTTGGATTTTTCCTACTGTGGGTGTTGGACTCAATAATTGGAAAGCTAAAGATGTTATCCCTATCTCCTTTAGTCAGGAGTAAATACTATTACTGTGTTGTTGCTTTTAAGTTTGTAATTTCTTGAACAATTAAAACTCTCAAGCCTTGTGCCTTACCCGGGGCACAATGGTGTGCTTGTTACGGGCTGTCATTTCATTTGCATACTTCATTCAATAAAACCAGTGGACGTTTCGTTTTAGTAAATATTGTGTTCCTTGTCTTTCTTTTCTTTTATTTTTGCTTTATCAGCTATGTGTTCTTACACACACCCACATCACTAAAATGCAGATCCTCATCCACTCTGGATCCTGTTGATAACAGTTCTACTATTGCCAATTATAATTTCGAGAATCCGATCTATCAAACTGAAGACGGAAATGAGGACGATTGTGAAGTACCTGTAGAGCTTGCTAGGTTGTTACAACAAGAAGAAAAAGCCATACAGCCACATGAAGAGCCAGTCGAAGTTGTGAATCTGGGAACTGAAGAAAACAGGAAAGAGGTCAAGATAGGGGCTGATTTAGAGGATAGTGTCAAGAGCAGATTGATTCAGATGTTACGTGACTATGTGGAGATCTTTGCTTGGTCTTATGAAGATATGCCAGGGTTGGATACAGACATTGTGGTTCACCGTTTACCAGTAAAAGAAGATTGTCGTCCAAAGAAGCAGAAGGTTCGTCGTATGCGTCCTGAAATGTCAGAAAAGATCAAAGCAGAGGTAATGAAGCAATTCAATGTAGGGTTCCTAGCTGTGACTTCTTATCCTCAGTGGGTTGCAAATGTGGTACCCGTTCCTAAGAAAGATGGTAAGGTACGTATGTGTGTGGACTACAGAGATTTGAACAAGGCCAGCCCTAAAGATGATTTTCCACTTCCTCATATTGATATTCTGGTAGACAACACTGCTCAGCATAAGGTATTCTCTTTTATGGATGGTTTCTCTGGTTACAATCAAATCAAGATGGCACCTGAAGATATGGAGAAGACAACATTTGTTACACAATGGGGCACCTTTTGCTATAAGGTGATGCCATTTGGTTTGAAGAATGCAGGGGCAACATATCAGCGTGCTATGGTGGCTTTGTTTCATGATATGATTCATCATGAGATAGAGGTATATGTGGATGATATGATAGCCAGGTCCCAGAATGAAGAACAACATCTTGATCATTTGCATAAATTGTTTGAGAGGTTGAAGAAATACAAGCTAAGATTGAATCCAAACAAGTGTACTTTTGGAGTTAGGTCTGGTAAGCTCCTGGGTTTCATAGTCAGTGGAAAAGGTATTGAAGTGGATCCTACAAAAGTGAAAGCTATACGAGAGATGCCAGCTCCCCGTACTGAGAAGGAGGTTAGAGGTTTCTTGGGACGATTGAATTACATTGCAAGATTTATTTCCCAATTAACTGCCATCTGTGAGCCAATCTTCAAGTTGTTGAAGAAAGATCAGGTGATGGAATGGAATGATGAGTGCCAGACTGCCTTTGATGAAATCAAGAGATATCTGCTGGAACCTCCAATTTTGATGCCACCAGTTGATGGAAGACCCTTGATTATGTACTTAACAGTGTTAGACAATTCGATGGGGTGTGTGTTGGGGCAACATGACAAGTCTGGTCGAAAAGAGCAGGCAATATACTACCTTAGCAAAAAGTTTACCGACTGTGAAACAAGATACTCACTGCTCGAGAAAACTTGTTGCGCTTTGGCATGGGCTGCTCGCCGACTAAGACAGTATATGTTGACCCATACTACCTTGTTGATTTCAAAGATGGATCCAATCAAGTACATATTCGAGAAACCTGCTCTCTCCGGAAGAATTGCAAGATGGCAAATGATATTGACAGAATATGACATACAGTACACTACTCAGAAGGCCATCAAAGGAAGTGTTGTTGCTGATCATTTGGCTCATCAAGCAGTGGATGATTATCAGTCAATGAATTTTTAGTTCCCCGATGAAGACATTATGATTATTACCAAAGAACCTGGACAATATGACGGACCTGAACAAGGATCCCGATGGACTATGGTTTTTGATGGTGCCTCTAATGCACTTGGTAATGGTGTTGGTGTTGTGATTAGTTCCCCTGAAGGTTGTCATACCCCGATTACTGCCAGACTTTGTTTCTATTGTACCAATAACATGGCTGAATATGAGGCATGTATCCTGGGTATTAAAGCTGCTATTGATATGAAGATTCAGTTCCTTGACGTGTATGGAGATTCAGCCCTGGTAGTAAGTCAGATTAAAGGAGATTGGGATACCAAGCATGATAACCTCATTCCTTACAGAGAGCATGTGTTGTCTTTGATCCCACATTTCAAAGAAATTACCTTCGGACATATTCCACGGAGAAAGAATCAGTTGGCAGATGCTTTGGCCACCATGGCATCCATGTTTGAGATCAGCTGGGATGATGAAGCTCCCAAGATTACTATTGATAGATTTGAGAAGCCTGCATACTGCAATGAGATTGATACTGAAGAAGCAGAAGAGAAGCCTTGGTTCTATGAAGTAAAAAGATATCTTGAAGCTCAGGAGTTCCCTGAAGGGGCATCTGTCAAAGATAGGAAGTTTCTGAGGAGGTTTTCTGCCAAGTTCTTTCTGAGTAATGGGATTTTGTACAAGCGCAATCATGATTCAACTTTGCTTCGTTGTGTGGATAAGAAAGAAGCAACTGAGATCATGGAAGATATGCATGATGGGATCTTTGGCACTCATTCTAGTGGACATACTATGGCAAAGAAGATATTGAGAGCAGGTTACTATTGGTCTACCATGGAAGATGATTGCTATCAACACTCCAGAACTTGTCACAAGTGTCAAATTTATGCTGATAAAGTCCATGTACCTCCATCACCATTGAATGTGTTGACTGCTCCTTGGCCCTTTGCCATGTGGGGCATTGATATGATTGGTGAGATCAAACCTACTGCTTCTAATGGGCATCGTTTCATCCTGGTTGCTATTGATTTCTTCACGAAGTGGGTGGAGGCAGCTTCATTTGCATCTGTTACCAAGAATGTTGTGGCTCGATTCATTAAGAATAATCTCATATGTAGGTATGGCATCCCCGAAAGGATTATTACTTATAATGGCTCTAATCTGAACAACACCATGATTACTGATCTCTGCACGCAGTTCAAGATTAAGCATCACAACTCTTCTCCGTATCGTCCAAAGATGAATGGGGCAGTTGAAGCTGCTAATAAGAACATTAAGAAGATTGTACAGAAGATGACTGTTACTTACAAGGATTGGCATGAGATGTTACCATTTGCTCTTCATGGTTATCGTACTACAATACGTACTTCAATAGGGGCAACTCCATTCTCCTTAGTCTATGGTATGGAAGCAGTTCTGCCCATTGAAGTTCAGATTCCCTCCTTGAGAATTATGAAGGATGCAGGTTTGGATGAAGATGAGTGGATTCAGACTCGACTAGACCAGATAAATTTGATTGATGAGAAGAGGCTAGCAGCAGTTTGTCATGGCCAGATGTACCAGAAACGAATGATCAAAGCTTTTAACAAGAAGGTTAAGCCAAAGGTATATCAGGCTGGTGACTTGGTAATCAAGCGTATCATATTACCACAGGGTGATCCAAGGGGCAAGTGGACTCCAACATATGAAGGACCATTTGTAGTCAAGACAGTGTTCTCAGGAGGTGCCATGATACTCACTACAATGGATGGTGAAGACTTCCCGCAGCCTGTAAACGCAAACATAGTTAAAAAATACTACGCATAAAAAGAGACCCGCTAGGTTGACAGGCCTAGGCAAAAATAAGGGCATCCCGGCAAACCAAAAGGGTTTGGGCAAAAATTAGGGATATATATAAAAAGATGTACACCCGGCAAGTCGAAAACCTGAAAAGGCGGCTTGGGCAAAAAAGGGTATCCCGGTGGATTGAAAACCTGAAAGGGCAATCCAGGCAAAAGTTAGGGATTAAAGCGTATGACTATGTCTCGTTTGGATCACCCATGAAACTGCAACCAGTTGTGTTACTTACTCAAGCTCAAACAGATAAAGCTCAATCCAACCGTTTCCGTCTCAACAGCAGAAGATGAGATACTTGAAGATAATGGCAATAGTAGAATTGAAACTCAATAGGATTGTTTCCCACATAGCTGATTTTCCTTGTTTTGTAAAAAAAAAACTTTATGACAAAATCCTCTTACTAGGGTTTATGTCTCTTTGTACAAATTTACCCATGTATGGGTCACTTTTTGATATGAATAAATTCCATCTTTTGAATCCAGATTTACTTTTACCCTATTTACATAAGCAAAACGTCCATCGGTTGTGTTTGAATGTATGTATGCTTTTGAATATGATTGATGTTTACCAAAAATGCATGAATGCTTAATATGATTGATGTTTACCAGAAATGCATGAAAACGCAGTAATAGTATTTACTAAGGACGAACGAGGGAAGGATTTCAACGAAGCTTCGCCGGTTCATCTCTACAAAACAGTTACAAATCCACAGTAGGGCAAATCCATCTTCATAAAGTTACATCTCCCCTGGAATTTATATCCATCTCTTTTATCGTCATACGGATATTCGGGAATTAAACGAAGACGGGATGTTATATCTACCCTACTATCAAACGAAAACGGGAGGTTATATATACCTTGCTATCCCCAGCAGACGGGAGGTGATATATACCTTACTATCCCTAGCAGACGGGAGGTTATATATACCTTGCTATCCCCAGCGGACGGAAGGTTATGTATAATATATTATCAAACAAGAGGGAAACGAGTTCCTCATATTCTTCAACAACGAATCGGGATTTATTTTCCCTAGCCAGCAGTTGTCATACAAAGATATCCAGACGCTTCCAGCAGCATCATATCATACATACATCATTTACATCATACCATAACATACATATCCATAGATACATAATACATCACTTAAGTGCATCATATTATACATGCATACATAATACATAAGCTAATACTATCATACAGAATGCTACCTTGTTTTCAGGTTAATTATCCAGCAAACAAGACTGGCGATTATCAGGACTGCTTTATCCTCCTGAAAGTTATCTTCCCTCAGGATTGCTTTATCCTCCTGAAAGCATATCATCCATCAGGATTGCTTTATCCTCCTGAAAACTTTTAGTACATCAGGATTGCTTCATCCTCCTGAAAGCATCACTACATCAGGACTGCTTTATCCTCCTGAAAGCTTATTATCTCCTCAGGACTGCTTTATCCTCCTGAAAGTTATCATCCCTCAGGATTGCTTTATCCTCCTGAAAGCTTCTTGTCCCTCAGGATTGCTTCATCCTCCTGAAAGCATATCATCCATCAGGATTGCTTTATCCTCCTGAAAACTTTTAGTACATCAGGATTGCTTCATCCTCCTGAAAGCATCACTACATCAGGACTGCTTTATCCTCCTGAAAGCTTATTATCTCATCAGGACTGCTTTATCCTCCTGAAATCATATTATTACCTCAGGGCTGCTTCATCCTCCTGATAGCTCATCACTACCTCAGGACTACTTTATCCTCCTGACAGCTTCTTGTACCTCAGGATTGCTTTATCCTCCTAAAAGCATACTATTACCTCAGGGCTGCTTCATCCTCCTAATAGCTATAATCATTACCTCAGGATTGCTTCATCCTCCTGAAAGCATATTATCAATATGTCAGGACTGCTTTATCCTCCTGAAAGTTATCATCATACCTTCATATTTTGGACTGCTTTATTCTCCAATAAATGCATCTGAAGAACTTTTCTCCAAGTGGCATCTTTAAGCCCACTCAAGCATATTCAACTAGCCATCTGTATCACTCTATGCACTGGTGAGTGCAAATTTTTGGGCTTTTGTGTTCAATCCCCTTCAACCTTCCAGGTCACGACTGGCAAATATACCAATCTAACCCCTCAGGTTTCAGAAAATTGAACAGGGGCAGCTGTTGCACCCCAAAATTTGCCCTCACAATACAAGACTTTGTGTGCTAAGAAGGTTCACAAGGTTCACAAGCTTCATAATGTTTTCAAAACCTTTCATGAGGTTCATGAAGTCTACAAGTCACTTTATGAGATTCACAAGGTTCACAAGATTCACAATGCTTACAAAACCTTTCATTGGGGTTCATGAAGTCTAAAAGTCACTTTATGAGGTTCACAAGGTTCACAAGACCTCTCATGAGTATCACAAGACATTTTATGATGGTTCACAAGGTTCACAAGGTTCACAATTGGTCAAAAGAGTTGACAATTCCCTCAGACAATGCCTCTCATAAGCAGTGCATCCAAAACTAGGGTTTTGACTTTAATCAGGCTAAATGAACTTCCAAGACTTCAAGTGAGTTTCATAACATCTTATATGTGTTTAAGAACCCTCATGACAAGTTTCAAGACTTTTCTCAAAAGTTTGCTCAGTCAGATGATCAGATAAGTCAAAATCAGTCAAAGCAGTTAAAAAGTCAAACTGAGGTCAACTGTGGTCAAACCAAAGTCAAACTTCATGATTTTTTGCCAACATCAAGTATATGAAGTAAAATTCATCATTTGATCAAGGGTTGATCATGATTCATCAAGGAGATTTCAGATCATCAAGAATCAGGAGTTTCTAAATTAGGGTTTCCTCAGTAAAAGTCAACTGAACTTTGACCAGCCATAACTTTCACATACTTCATCACCAAGTCTCCACTCAAATCTCATTTTGAAGGAAATTGAATTCTCTACAACTTTGTGTCTCACAAGCCAATCCCAAAAATGCTTCATTTGGAAGGTATGAGCTAAGACATTATAGGTCCTTTTGAAAGTCAACAAAAAGTCAACAACTTCAAAAGGGCATAACTTGAGATTGGTAAATGATATGGACATGAAACCAGTGGGGTTGGTTAGAGGACTCTTCAAGCTTTCCAAAATGTCCAAGAACACCCTCATAGCATTAAAATTGAAGGATATGTGCCCTTGCAAAGTTGGGAAATTTTGGGTTGGTTTATGATGAAAATGGAGGTCTAAAACCAATTTCTTCCAAATGGGTCTGCCAAATGATGATCCAATCCATACAATAACTTCATGCACGACCCAAGTCATCAAAAATCATATTTTTTATTATTTTATTTTTATTTATTTTGATTTAATTCATTTAAAATCATTTTAAATTAAAATAAAATATAAAATCAAAAGATTTGAATATGATCAAGCTTCTAGAAAATCATAATTATGCCTTGGATCAAATTGATATGGAAGTTATGATGATTAGCCTAAAATAGCAAGTGTTCATACAAGCATATTTGATTTTTAAGGCCTTATCATTTTGAATCTTTTTATATCAAATCTTCCACACAGTGACATGATTTTTTAACCTAAATTCATTGTTCTATAAGTACATAGTGAAACCCTAGCACAAGACACAAATTTCAGCCTCCCCAAGAGTAAGTTCACATTGTTCAAAAACCTTCACAAACTCAAATTCAGATTTTCAGATACAAGACATTTGAAGGTAATTGGAACACACAGCTATGATCCTTGGACCTCATTGAGTGGAAACCAACATTTATTTGCAGCCAAAACATCCCATAATGCATAAATCGAACCATGTTTATTCTTGAATATGAATTTTTCGATTGCGCTAATTCAATGCATTTTAATGAATTTTGTTTGTCTAATCTTATTTGTGATGATGTGTAGAACGTTTCTGGGCAAAGAAACCAAAGAAATCATGAATAACCCGTGAGATGCCATATTAGGGTTTTGAACTCCAAATTAGGGTTCTTTGATTTACGCAATATAAATGAATTTTGTTGGTAAAATTGGATTGTACAGGTCACCAGGAACTCAAAGGTGTTCTTAATTTGACAAAACCGTATTGTTTGTGTGTGTTTGGAATTCGCAGGGTCTCCTATGAATAAAATTTCGCAGGTAAATGTCTAGCAAATTTCGCAGGTAAATCTGCAGGTCTCAAGGTTGAAGACGAAGCTGGCCTGCGCGCGAAATTTATATTCAAATTATTGTTTTAAAATATTATGATTTTGTCTCTGTTTATATTTCACAAGCGAACGCTTGTCTCAGTGGTAAAGCTAGCTTGTGTGTTGCGTGAGGGCACTGGTTCGAATCCTGGCTTTGTGCATTTTTTTCTTATTTTTCAGGTTAATCATGAAGTATTATATATTATGTTTTATTGCCACCATGATATCAGATTCGCTCACCTAGCTGGGATGGTCATGTGTATGTGTGTTTGCTTAAGAGGTCCTGGGTTCGATCCTCCCCCAGGCCTTTTGTTTTCTTGTTATTTTTTTTTTGATTTTTCAGGATATAGAACAAAAACAAATGAACTCACTCTTCTTACACCAACACATGCGTGGCCCAGTGGTTGTGGTTGCTGGCATAGGTTCATGAGGGCAGGATGTCCTGGGTTCAAACCCCAGCCAGGTAAGTTTTTAGTTTTTTGTTTCTTTTTCTATTTTATTTTGTTTAATTAATTTTGTTTAATTATTTTTATTAATAATCATATATAATTAAATAATTCTACATATATATATATATATATATATATATATATATATATATATATATATATATATATATATATATATATATATATATATATATATATATATATATATATATTCAATATTCCCTAAATTCTAAAATTCTTTTTTCTTAATTCAAAATTTTTTTTTTATTATTATAATATGTATATTAAATTAATTTTGTAAATAAAATAAACTCTAATATTTGACAAACCCTAATTTATTTTTTCTAAACAATTAAACCCTAATTTTCTTTTCTTCTTTTATATTATTATTTGTATTCATAATTTAATTAAAATATTTGATTTAATAAATTGTTTATAAACTTAAAATTTTGTATATAAATATGTGTAGAAATTAAAATGTCCAATTTATTTATAATGTCCAAATATTTTCTAATTGTTTATAATTAATTATATATGTAAATAATTTCTAAAAATTGCAAATTTAATAATTTCCCATAATATGTTCATAATTAGTTTTATAATTTACACTTAACTTAAAATTTCATAATTGTTCATATTTTTAAATAATTGTTTATATTAAAATCTAATCTTTTAATTATTACGTTATTTTTGCTTATTATTTTTAATTATGTTCTTATAATTATTTTTTTACTAACCCCCTTTATTTTAAATTGTGATTATTATTATTATTACTAACCCAATTAAATTGCTTATTTATTTTACTTATTATTTATATTTTGCTTATTTACTTATTTATTTATTTTTGCTATCTATTTAAATTGCTTTATTATTATGTAATTGCTCCTGGATGTAATTTTCTTAAATATTTAAATTATTTATTTTTTATGCTATGGTTAGTAAAAATAGGGAGTGTAACATGTATGCTATTTAAAAATTGAATTTAGGTCATTTAAATTATAAGATAAATATAAAATAAAACACTCACACACGTAAGTCGATCTTTGATCGCCATCTCACTTTCTAGGGTTGCCTCTCAATGTTGCCTAATCACAAGGTCAAGTGGGGTGTATAAAGCAAAGTCCCTTAAAAGAAAAGTCATCTAGTCCCTTCATAATCAAAGATCAAGTCCCTTAATGGTTGCCTTTCAATATGATCTTGTCCCTTTCGAATAATGATGACAGTCCCTCCAAAATGCTTAATACACCCTACAATTGCCTTCATTAAACAGATGTCCCTCACTTGTCCCTTACATCCAAGGTAATGACTACCTATTCCTTAATAATAGGGATAGTCTTACCATTTAAAGGATAAAGAACAGAAAGACTTAAACTTTAGGGTAGGTTCCTCATAGTTACTTGTTCACTATTTCAAAACAAATTTCAAATACTTCACAATTTCAAACAATTTTCAAACACAAGTTTTTTACGCATCCGTACATGGATCATTATTAAACTCTTATGAAAATTTCTATTCACACACTTCACCTTTTCAAAAACAATTCAAAGTGAGCTAAGTAACTAAGAGCCCATGGATAACCATGGATGTAAAGGGTGCTAATACCTTCCCTTTACATAACCTACCCCCCGGACCCAAAAATATTTTAAAAGGTCTTTCCTGTTCTTTTATGCCTTTCCTTTGGATAAAATAAAAGTCGGTGGCGACTCTTGCTATCCGCAACATAACTAAAGTCAGTTCTCCCACCGTGTTACAATTTATACACCATATCATTGAATCACAGGTTTCTTATGTACAGGTATCTTATCTTCTCGCTGTTTATTTCAGCAGAAATGGCTCTTGAATAGACTGTCAAAGATCTCCAGGCACAGAATGCACAATTCCAAGAGCTGATTCTGAACTTGTCCAAGGGACAGGATGAATTGAAGACACTGCTGGCTAAGAAGACTAAGAAGGCTAGAAGATCAGGAGGCCTTATCAATATGGGAAGAAGGTTCAGAGGTCCTGTCAAGACCAAGGAACAGGTTGAAGATTATGAGTCTGAGGAGTCTGAGAAAGAGGGAGGCAGTCTCCATAATACTATGGGGGATTCTGATTCTGAAGCAAATTACTATCATGATCCTAATGAAGATAAGTTCAAGATGCTAGTGGATAGAATGAATGCTATGGAGTTACAAAAGTCTTCTGGGCTGGATTTTAAAGATCTGAGTTTGATATCTGGAGTGGTTATACCCATTGGTTTCAAGGTCCATGCTTTTGTAGTATATGATGGTGTCTCATTCCCCAAGCTGTATCTAAGGTCCTATGTCCGGAGGATTCAACCTCATACTGCTGATAAGAAGTTATGGATCCATTTCTTCCAAGAGAGTTTGTCTGGAGCTCAATTGGAATGGTACTATCAATTGGAGAGTGCCAATATTCATGATTGGAATGACCTTGCTGAGGCCTTCTACAGGCAATATCAATACAATGTTGATTTAGCACCTACTTGCATGCAACTACAAAGCATGTCTATGGGGGCTAAGGAGAATTTCAAGGAGTATGCCCAGAAGTGGAGAGACCTGGCTGGCAGAGTTCAACCTCCTCTGACTGACCGGGAGCTAGTGGATATGTTTATGAGTACACTGAATGGTCCTTTCTATAGTCATCTCATTGGAAGCTCATCATCTGGCTTCACTGAGTTGATAATGACTGGAGAACATGTGGAAAGTTGTATAAGGAGTGGCAAGATACAGGTGAGTGCCTCTTCATCAAGTACTGCAAAGAAACCCCCTAGTGGGAAGAAGGAGTCAAATGATGTTTATGGTCAACCTGGTCGTAATAGGAGTCACCAATCTGGGAGTGCAGTTCACATCTCCAATCCTACTCCTGCAGCACTAGAGCTACCACAGGGAAATCAACAGAAGCCTAGAAGACAGTTCACCAAGATCAACATGTCACTGGCCCAAGCCTTGCAACACTTGTTGAAAGGGGAACTCATTACTTTGAAGGACCCTCCTCAGAATCCTAATGTTACTTCTCCTCGGTACAATCCTAATGCACGATGTGCCTATCATTCTAATTGTCCGGGACATGACACCAATAACTGCTGGATATTGAAAAACAAGATTCAAGATATGATTGATGCTGGAGAAATTGAATTTGACCCTCCTGGGACTCCAAATGTGATTACTGCTCCCATGCCTAATCATGACAAGACTGTTAATGCCATTGATGAAGTTTCATACATTTCCTCAGTTGCAGATGCATCTAATCCATTGTCTGTTATCAAGAAGAAGTTGGTACAAGCTGGTTTATTTCCGGGTTGTAATGAAGATTGTTTCTATTGTGCTTACAAACCTGATAGCTGCTGGAAGTTGAAGGACGATATTCAACGCCTCATGGACAATTACACCATATTGTTTGAGAGGACACCTTCTATGGAGAGTATGGTTGAACATATAACTCAAGGTGTGAAGGTTGAAGAGGTGGATATGGTTGATAAAGTACCAATAAGGATTACCTCCAAAGGCCCTGTCAAGATCACCCATAAGGGTCCTATCAAGATTACTGTTGAAGGCCCCTTGAAGATTGTTGCTGAAGCTAGGGTGGCTCCTATGATTATTACCACTCCTGGTCCTATTCCGTATACTTCTGATAAAGCTATACCTTGGCATTACGGTTCCGATGTTTATATCCATGGTGTTAAACAGGAACCCTTAGCTGATACACCTATTTTTGATGAAAACCTTGATGTTGACAACATTGCTGGATCTAGTAAGATCACGAGAAGTGGAAGAATTTTCTCTCCTCCGGCTACCTCCAAGAATACAGTTACTCCAACTACTACCTCCACTTCTGAGCCAAGTGTTGATACTCGGGGCAAAGGTCCTGTAATTGAATCTGTGCAAGCTGAGGCACCGACTGCTGATAATCTTTCTAAGCAGATGGAAGAAGTGTTGAAAATCATTCGCAAAAGTGATTATGATATTGTTGACCAATTGGGGCATACTCCCTCAAAAATTTCCATGTTGTCTTTATTGTTGTGTTCTGAGGTTCATGTTAAAGCCTTGATTAAGTTCTTGAAGACTGCTCATGTACCAAATGAGATTTCTGTGGATCAGTTTGAAAACTGTGTTGCACACCTGACTTATGATAATGGGTTAGGTTTTTCTGATGCTGACTTGACTCCTGCCAAAAGGAACCATAACAGAGCTTTACATATCTCTATTGAATGTAGGGGCACTACCCTATCTCATGTATTGATAGACAATGGTTCTTCACTGAATGTACTTCCCAAAGAGGTTCTGAACAAGCTTAGTCCTGAAGATGTTGTGTTGAGGCCAAGTAATATAGTGGTAAGGGCCTTTGATGGTTCAAGAAGGGTGGTGCATGGAGAAATAGATCTCCCAATCAAAGTTGGCTCTCAAATCTTCAATTCTACCTTCTATATAATGGATATTCGTCCTTCGTACTCTTGTTTGCTTGGGCGCCCCTGGATCCATGGGGCAGGTGCTGTGACCTCCACTTTACATCAGAAGTTGAGATATCCAGTGAAGGGAAAGGTTGTCACTATGTACGGAGAAGAAGAATATATGATCAGTCATGTGAATACATTTAAGTACCTTGAAGTGGAAGGTGAATATGTTGAGACTCCTTGCCAGACATTTGAAGTAGTTCCTTGGGTTGTTCCTGCTGCTGAAGCTCCTCCTGTTGTCAAAAGAGTTCATGTGGTCACCATAGTACCTCCTACAATGGCCTCCCTAAAAGATGCTAGAGTTGTGGTTGAAGAAGGTGGTTGTACTATTTGGGGTCAGCTTCTTGACATTCCTTACAAGTCTGACAAGTTTGGTTTGGGTTTCACTGCAGAGTCCCAGAAGGCTGTTTGTCGTGCTCGTGCTGTTCGTATCACCAATCAAGGGATCATGAAAGATCTAATCAATGTTGTTGGTGACTATAATGAAGACTACAACCTGGATGACTGGATCTTTCCTACTGTGGGTGATGGGCTCAACAATTGGAAGGCTGAAGACGTTATTCCTATCTCCTTTAGTCAGGAGTAAATACTATTACTGTGTTGTTATTTTTAAATTTGTAATTTTTGAACAATTAGACTTTTAAGCCTTGTGCCTTACCCGTGGCACAATGGTATGTTTGTTACGGGATGTCATTTCATTTACATACTTCATTCAATAAAAATCAATGGACGTTTCGTTTTCGTAAATATTGTGTTCCTTGTCTTTCTTTTCTTTTATTTTTGTTTTATCAGCTATGTGTTCTTACACACACCCACATCACTAAAATGCATATCCTCATCCACTCTGGATCCTGTTGATAACAGTTCTACTATTGCCAATTATAATTTCGAGAATCCGATCTATCAAGCTGAAGATGGAAAGGAGGAAGATTGTGAAGTACCTGTAGAGCTTGCTAGGTTGTTACAACAAGAAGAGAAAGCTATACAGCCACATGAAGAGCCAATCGAAGTTGTAAATATGGGAACTGAAGAGAACAAGAAAGAAGTCAAGATAGGGGCTGAATTAGAGGATGGTGTTAGAGGATGTCCCTACTGCAATCGTTGTTGCACTTGTAGGAGGATCTGAAACCGTTGTTGATGAAGTTGTAGGATTTGCCGGAAACGACGTAGTGATCTGAAGTAGGCCACTCTGAATAAGGCTGTCAATGCCATTCCTCAAGTCCTCACACCCATTCCATGAAATATTGCAGTAGGGACATCCCAGTTCACACCCCGGAAATATATTGTTTTCACGGAGCTGAGCTTTGATTTCCACCAATGGTGTCCTGATCTGATCCACACTAGTTATGGAATAAGACGGTGTGTCTTCTTCAATTGCGTTAATTCGAGGACCACCATGGTTTGGCATTGGGTTTTTATTGACATTGGGCGGAGGTGCAAAATTCAGAGCCTTGGAGTCTACCAAGTCTTGTACCTTCATATGCAGAGCTCTGCATTTTTCTGTACTGTGACCAGGTGCGTTGGAATGGAAAGCACACCTAGCATTGGAGTCATAGTTCCTTGGTAGACTGTTGGGATCCGGAGGTGCCAACGTTCTTAGCTCAACTAGGTTGAGTTTCAGAAGTTGTGGCAGCAAGGCAGCATACGGCATTGGGATCGGGTCGATTACTCTGTTAGCTTGAGATGGCCTTTGTTGGAATGGCCTCTGTTGATTGTTGTTGTTGGAGTTGTTGTTGAAGTTGTTTCTTGGAGGATATTGATTCTGCTGATGATACTGAGGTTGTTGTTGGAAGTTTTGTTGAGGAGGTTGATAGATTGGCTGAGGATGAGCTGGAGCAGGGATAGTGATTGCTGCTATTGATCTCTGAGCATATTGGGGCCTACCCCTGTTGGTGTGGATGGCATTGGCCTCGCCAATTCTTCTCGGGCCTGCAAAAGGCTTTCTTGTATTACTGGCCGAGCTTGCACCGTTGTCTGAGATCTTACCCATTTTTAACAGGCTTTCAATTCTCTCCCCAGCTATGACAACATCTGCAAAGCTGGTGGAAGAGAAAGCAGCTAACCTGTCAATATAGGTTCCCTGAAGGGTATTCATGAACATATCAGCCATTTCTCTTTCAGACATAGGTGGCTGGACAGCAGCAGCGAGCTGTCTCCATCTCTGAGCATATTCTCTGAAGCTCTCCCTTGAAGACTGTGACATTCCCATTAGGAGGGTCCTGTTGGGTGCCATATCTAAATTGTATTGATACTGTCGGATGAAGGCCTCTGCCAGGTCCTTCCAGCATCTCACAGTTGCCCTTGTCAAATGGGAATACCATTCCCTTGATGCTCCAGTCAAGCTATCTTCGAAGTAGAACATCCAAAGTTTCTCATCCATTGTATAGGCCTTCAGCCTTCCCAGAAATGATTGCAGATGAGTCCGGGGGCACGAAGTCCCATTATACTTTTCGAAACAAGGAGGCTTGAACTTATGAGGGATCCTGACCCCATCAACCAAACCCATGTCCATGACGTCGAAGCCCAAAGAATTCTGAGATTCTAAAGATCTTAACTTCTCTGCTATTTCATCCAATCTCCTATCATAAGCGTCCTCTCCAGCACCCATTACTGTAAATTGGTCCTCCTGAGGATCCTCTTGAAGTACTCTGGCCGCTGTGGCTGTCCCTTGGATGTTTGCAGGGATATTAATCTCAGGATGTAGATGTGGACCAAACACAGGGGGATTCACATGTGGTTGCACCCTTTCATTGTTACTGGTGCCTGCAGTTCCTACATGAGGCTCCTCTGGATTTTGCCTCTCAACCATAGCCCTTAGTCTCTCCTGGCTCTGAGCCATGTTGTTCATAACCTCCATGAACTGCGTCATCTGTGTTCTCATCTCTAATCTTTCGTTTGCCATCTGGTTTCTGACCTCCGTAAGGTCTTGTTGCATCTGATCCATCTGAATTCCCGGAAGGTTGTTTCTGGTTGGGTACCTGTGTGGCCTGTTGAGAGGAAATACCCGGCGGCGAGCAATAATTCCTGAGATTCACAACAGAGGTTAGCAACAACAAAACAAAAGCCTACAAAACAAACAAAAGGGTTAGCATGCAATGCAGTTATGCTTATTTGTTCTCAAGGTATCCGGTTTGGCCTTCAGTTTTGACCCTTCCAGACCCTTGAAGATGATGCTGTTGAAGTTGCTTTTGATGTGAACTTGGATGGAACGAACTAACAAATATATTACAAAGGTGAAATAATACAAATTGTCCAAATTACAACACAAGCCCTCAAAGGGGTCAAAATACATCACAAAAAAGCAAAAGTACATGGAAAAGGAACAACAACAAGCAAATGATCAAACTCCAAGGCCAAACTCATCCTCACGAACTTCCTTGAGAAGTGCTTCGGTCACAGGATCAGCCGGACGCTCCGTGAGACTTCTGATGAGAAGGTTTCTTGTTGCAACAGCTGCAGTCAACCTCTTGTTCTGACTTTGATCTCTGGACTTCTTCACTCCAGCTTTGATCTTTAGCTCTGAAATTTCCTCCTGGGCTGCTGCCAGGGCTTTCTCCATCTGCTCCATCTTGTCTTGAGATCTCTTGTCTTCTAGAGTACGGGCCTCAGTGATCCGGACCCACCTGGCCTGACTCTCTTTCAAATACAAGTCTGTTCTTGCTCTCTGAAACTGGGCTTCTTTACAAGCATTCTTCAGAATCTGCTCACCAGCTTTAGACTTGTTGATATATTCTCCGGACTTCTCAATCTTGATCAAGTGTTCCAACCTCAACTTCTCCAATCTTTCAATCTCCCTCACACCTTCACTTCTCTCCCGGAGGGTCTTCTGTAAGGCTTGAGATAACTTCTCATTCCTTTCCTTCAGGCTTTCAAACTCCTCCAGACTGATAGTAGCAGGGGGTGGTGCTGAAGATGACTCAGGCCTGTCTTCTATGGTGAAAGGCAATCCAGAGAGTTGGGCCCTAGCATGGGACCACTCGTAATATTGGACTGACGCCACATTATTGCACTTACCCAGAATGGTAATTCCCTTAGTCTGAACATGATCCCAGGCCCAGGCAGCCTGCCTAACAGTTGTCAAACTAATCTTGTTCTAACAGTAGAGGGTCCCAACCAAATCCTGCACCCTAGGAGCATGGACCAGTGCATAGCCTAACTGCCTCTTGAACAGCAGAGGGTTGTAATTGATACTTCCCTTAACTCCTACCAAAGGCACATTGGGAAAGTGTCCACAGCTTGTGATAATATCTCTGCCCTTGGTGCTCTGAGTGCACCATCTGATGTCTGCTGAAGTGAGGGTAGTGAGCCTCTTAGCCCAGTTGCTTTGCTGATGAGGATTTAGGAATGCATCTGTCCTGGGCAGATGCCTGAGAAGCCAAGCATGGAACAGTGGAGCACAACACCTCACTAACTTACCCCTCTGCTTCTCATTCCTCTGATGCACTGAGTAGTAGAGATCTCCTAACAAGGTTGGCACTGGGTTCTTCAGGATGAACAAGTGAATTGCATTCTTGCTGATGAATCGAGGCTCATCTGCAAACAACACAATTCCATATACACTTAAGGCCAACAATGCACAAACAGCTTTCCACTCCCCCAGGGAGGCCTTCAAACTAGCTTGAGAAATCAGGGAGTCAAGATGAAAACCAGGGATCCCAGCTTTAGAGGTCAAGTGTTGTTCAATCAACAGAGGTTCCAGGTGCAAAGCTTTTGCTATCTCTCCATTGCTGGGAAAGACCATTTCAGGGTTGAAAGGGATTTCTCTCTTGATAGGCAAACCAACCAAATATGAGTATTCTTCCAAAAGAGGACCCAACTGAAAGTCTTGAAAGGTGAAACATCTCAATGGAGGATCATAAAACTGAATGCAGGTGTGGATGAGGCTCCTCTGAGAAGGGTCCAGATCCATAACCATGTCCAGTATATCTCCATAACTCTCCCTGAACAAAGGAATGTGATCTGGAGTGATCAGGGTCTGGATCCTCCTGATGTCTGATAAGTCTGGTTGGAAGAAATGGTAAGTGATGTTGCTTTTCTTTGGAGCCATGAGTGCTGAGGACTGAGTAGAATAAGTGCTGATGAAGATGCTGAGAAGTGGGCCACTGGCTGGCTAGTGCAAGTAACTGAAGTATATGGCTGACAAGCTGAAGCAAGATGCTGGTGGAGACAGGTCAAAACTGCAGATGGGGTCAAAACCAAAACCAGATAAAGGTGGATACCCTGAAACACAAATAAGCACATGTTAATATGATGCAATGAGTATGAATGCAGATGATATGCAAAGGGTTTGTGACTGAGCTGGATCTGATTAACTGCCTTGGTCTAGATCCATGTGTGTTCAAGAATTCCAGATGGAGGTCTATAAATCCGGTAACCAGGGTAGGGGACTCAAATAAAGAGCCACATGTCTAGGGTTTTAGAATCACAAGAACTATCCAACATGGAGCATTCTTAACAAAGTCAAAGTAACAGGATATTCTGAGGTCAAGGTACCTGCAAACCTGTAAACAGCCCAACCCCCTCACAGGTGGTGATCTAGAACAAGGATCCTCAGACTTGGATCAGTTATGAGAAGTGTAAACACTTCTAACCCGGAGGTACAGTGTTTACAATAACCATAACAATTCCTCCTCTAATTCACCTCAGTTTCTGAAGGTCAAACTAAAAGGTCATCCAGACTTAGCAGGCTTCCCAGATAGCCCTAGCATTGCAGGAAATCTGCAACACAGAGTTCTCAAGAAGAAACCCATATCTGAACCGTGTTTCATATTCCCGCACCAGACCGAAATGGAATGGGAAAGAATATGATTCACTCTAGCCTAGGTGTCACTCAGGTCCCAGGTATAGGACCTTAACTCTCAATAGAACCCCTCCCACCAAAACAAAACCAGATCCAGCCAGCATGACAGTATGATAGTATGGTATATAAAAGCAGTAAAGAAAGCAGTAAAGTAACTGTACATAAAGCAATAAACAAAAATAAATACAAGCACAAACAAGCACATAACACCCCAGTAAACACAAATCAAACAAGCGCTAGGAGGAACCCACAAAAAGAACCAGAAGCCCTGGCTGCAGTATAAATCTCCCCAGCAGAGTCGCCAAGCTGTCGCTCCCAAAGATTGAGACTGCTCAAATATGGTACAGACGCGAACGGTCGGCGAGAGGGACAATGAGAACACACAGCCGTGAACTCATTGGAGATGAAAAGAGTCGCCAGCTAGGCATTTTTATCCCGGAGGAAAGGTAATGCTGCATAGACCTAGAAAGAGATGGATAAGACGGTTGCGAACCAGAGAGACTGAGAAAGGGGGTTGGTTACAACCTGGGAAGGTATTAGCACCCAGATTGTCCGCCGTACTCGACGGGATCCACGCTTAAAAGATTTGTGTTTTAAAGGGGTAGTGTCAGTGCAATCTGTGTATAAAATAGCTGGAAAAGATATACAGGTGTCAGTGTATGATGTATAAGTGATATGAAGTATGAAAGTGTCAGTGTAAGAACAAGAATAAGATGCTCATGATAATGAGGCTCAAAGAATAATGCTGGAAGGAGGGGGAATATACAGAGACTTTTGTTCGATAACCGTTAAGTTATGCCTACGTATCCTCTCGTGCAATGAGGAAGTCAGAACACCGTAGTTCGACCCAAAGAGACTGAAAGGTGAATTGACTTGTGAACTGCTTGCTTGTCTATGCTCAAGTGTATGATCTGTCTGGCACAGATGCAAACTGTCTTGCATTAGACGGAAGAAGCAAGTTCCCGTTTGTGAGTGAAGATGATGAGAAAAGAATCCCGAAGGAGACGATTATTGTTTGTTTTTGTGTTTTCAGTCTTTTATTTCTTTTTTGAAAGTTTGTCATAGGGTAATGAGCTTAAGTCTAAACCAATGGGTTAGTAAACTCATCACATCTTCCCTCTGATTAGGGGTAATGAGAATACCTTAAGTGTGAAGTCAGATTCTCACACTTAATCACCTTTGGTGTAGGATTAAGATCATTAACCTACTTGTGATTATTTAGATGTTTTTGGTGTTTTTGTTTAGTGTTGAGTAATGAGGTTAAGCCATAATCAAGGATTAAACAGACTCATTACACCATCCTAAAAGAAGGATAATAGATGAGAATGTTTAAGTTGAGAAAAAACTCCTCAACTTAATCCATGATTAGGGGTTAAACCCATGACAAAACAAGCCTTTGATTAAGAGGATTTTATTTAATGGTATGATGATGAAGTGTTTTTTATGGTTTGTAAGACAACTTGAGGGGGACTTGTCCATTAACACTAGGGTTAGTCCTTCTTAACCACTTAAGGAAGAATTAGAACCCTAATGCAAGGCCCAAGTTACAAGTGTGATGTCTTGATAATTATTAAGTGAATTGATTAAGAGATTTAAACACCTTAAGGGTTTAATACTTAGGATTAAAGTTATACACTCCATCCTAAGAGAAGGATGCAGGCATAAGCTTAATCACAAAGTCTTAAAGCCTTTAGGGCTTAGTCCCTGATTATGAGGGGAGAAGAGAAGACTCGAAGAGAGACACAAAGGTAAAAAACTATGGGGGGAAACTAATCAAAACCCTAATTCATTGTCATGCTTGGTTGATCCTAAGGTTTGTGAGGTTTTCAAGAACAATCTTCAGAGGAGCCACCAGGAAGCAGGTGAATAAGATCAAGAGAAGCAAAGTGACTTGCTTCATTCAAGAAGTCAAGTCACTTGAAGAAAGAAAGTGGGAAGAACAAGAATGAGCAAGCTCAATCTCAAACACAAATAGAAATGCAGCAATGGATGCAAGAGAGATGAGAAGAAAAGTTATGAGAAATGAAGGCAAATTCACTTCTCAAGTTTACTTACCACCTGAAATGTTAGAAACAAATGCAATGCAATGCTAAATGAAATGAAATGACATGATGCTAGGCCAAACCAGAAGCATGCACATGATGATTATGATGTTATGAAGTGCTGCAAACATGAGACAAGACAATGGGGATGCTCATACAAGATCATGAATGCAAATGATGCAAGCTAAGGAGCATGAACAAGCATGAAAAGTTATGAATCATACAAGACAAATGGCATGACAAAGATGTAATGCAATGATCAATGATGCTTCATACATGTCTTAAGATGTCAAATGAATCATAAGAATGCACAAAATGCAATGGCAAGTCATGTTATGCAAGGAAATGCAAGAAGGATGCAAGAGAAAGCCCAAATTAGGGTTTATGGATCAAACATCAAACACAAACCAAAAACAGAAGCAAACCCTAAGATAAAAAATGGAAAATGGCACCCAAAGAAACCCTAAGCTTATGATGATCTACTGCCCAAAGGGGAGCTCTCAACTCTTTACCAATCTCAAGATATGATTTTTGCAAGTTATTAGGGTTTTTTAGGGTTCTTATCAAAACAAATGCCAATCAATTAGAAAATGCAAGATCAAATCATGGCCTTTTTATCCTTGAAAATACATGTCAAATGGAAAACAATGCACAAAGAATCAATGTCTCAACCTTCACCAATAGGCAGAAATGAATTTTTAAACTTGTGATCAAAATAATGCACAAAATATGATTTAATTCCATGAAAAATTCTTAAAATGCATCAAGATCAAAAAAGAAATTTGGTTTGAAGGTTGGACAATGTTTCTAAATGTCTTAGAACATTTCATGAATTTTTTTGTAATTTTTAAATACCTAAAAGTATTTTTAATTAATTAATTCTCATTAATCAATTAAAAATAAACTTTTTAAATATTTAAAAATACTTTTTTAATGATAAAAAAAAAAATAAAAATATTTTTGTGTCATAAAAATTAATAAAACCTTAAAGAAAAAGTTTCATAATTTTTATGATTTTTTTAACTATTTTAAAATAAATGTACAATTTAAATGAAAAAGAAATGAATTAAAATTAAAAGAAAATGAAAGTCAACAGAATGGATGGATGAGATTGATCCTGGATTTAAATGGATTGACCACGCGCCAGATCCAAGGGTCCACACAGTTTCTGATTTAATTAAACAAAATATGATTAATTAACCCTAACACGTGGATTAGGGCTAATTAAAGTGATCCTGGCCTTCTATCTGCGCGCGAAGTCAAGGGAGTCAACGCATCCTACGGCCTAAATTCAAATTGACATTAATGACTGGATTAAGCCCTAATCACATTCAGGTGGCCGGAGAAGACTTCCGGTCGTCTTCTCCGGCCAGAAGCTCACCTGAAAATCACCCAACTTCCTCAAAACGTAATATAAATGAAATCTATGAATTGGGAAACGTTTCTAACACCCTCACGAATCAAACCCCTAACCTAAAACAAATTTATCTTTCCTAAATCATCTGAATCGAAGAGAGAAAGTTCTAGGGTTCGTAAGCTTCAATCACAAATTAAATTCTCAAAACACAACCATTTCAAAAACTAAAAACATCAGGATGATCAGGAGAGCATAAAGAACAAGTTTGTAACAAGAAAAATCATTTCTGGAAAAATTAATTTCGAGCTACCTGAGATTTGCAACTTTCAATTTAGGAACTTTCAGGCCTCTTCCTTCAGTGCAAGCTGCTCCTCTTGGTCCTACAAAGGTGCTTGAATGCTCAAAGTGAGTTTGTGTTTGCTGGAGAAAGAGATTCGAATGCTCCTGCTTCAGTTCAGTCAAAAATGGCAGATGAGATTCTGGCACTTTCAGGTCATGGTGATGGGGTGTTTAAGGTCCAGATGATGTGTATAGATGATCTGTGGTGTTGGTTTGTGTGTTGGAGACTTGTGGAGAGAGATTCGATAGAATCTGCAGCTTGAGGTGAATGATGGCAATGGAGTTTTCAGGCTTGTTTCAGGCTTATGCTTGGGGTGTTTCTTGTCTATGAGGTGTGGTGAGTTGAGTGATGATGAGAGTTTGAGTGTTTGAAGACTGTAGAAAGAATTTCGAAGGAACTTGCAATGAGGTGAGTTTTTGTGAATGTGATGAATGTTTTTGTTTCAGCCTTGGTTTTCATGTGTTATGGCCAGCAAACTGATTCAATAAACAAATGCAAGTGGCTGATGGATGTGACCTGGCCTGCAGGGATAGGTGTGGCTACTTTTGCTCAAAGTCCACTTTTGTGTAAGATAGGGCATGGCTCAAGTTTAGGCAAGTACAAGTTGGGTTCTGGTGCAGCATGGTGAGTGTGAGAGGTTGGCTTGACTCAAGGATCAATGCAGCAAGTTGGTGAAAAGCTCATGAGTGTTTTGCAACTTGGTTAGCTTTATGGATCACATGTGATAAAGTCTTGTTATGCAAACCAAACCATGAGCAAACTTGATCAAATTCTGATTTTTGTGACTTAGAGGATGTTTACATAATGGTTTGACATGAATTAGAGGCTGCATAATGCATTGGTTCAAGACTTTGCAAAATTTCCATTTGGTGCATAACTTGAAAACCAATGATTTTTGCTAACTTTGCAATGCCATAACTTTTGATCCATGAAGAGTTTGATCATGTTCTTGTACTTTTTGAAAAGGGAAAGATGAGATCTACAACTTTCATGACCAAAGTTTTTCCATTTGAAGCCTTTTTGGATCATGAATCAAGGCTTGAAAATTGGCCTAAAATGAGGCATTCTTGAAAAGTCAACTATGCCTCAAAAAGTCAACTTTTGCAAAAACCCTAAATTCTTGATTTTATGAACTTCAAACTTCTTCCATGATCAAATAAAGATCATATACACTCAAAATGATGAAGATCACCCATTGGTTGGGTCATTGGGGGCCTCAGATGCCCTGATTTTGCACTGACTTGTCTGAAAAGTCAACTCTTGATCAGATGACTTCCCCATGGAATTTCTTCATGAAAATTGATATGCACACTCCCTATACCATATAGAGATCAATGGAAACAAGAATGACCAAAGAATTTGGAGTTATGGCCTCTGAAACCAAAACCCTAATTTTCAGTCAACTGTGCAGTTCACCCTGGCTCTGCATCCACTCAAACCCTAGTTCTTGTGATTCCTCTGCAATTTGGACTTTGTGAGGATGTAACATGATACAAGAACACACATGGACCTCCTTGAGTTGATTGGTTGCCTTTGGGATGGCTCAAGAGGCTTTGGGATTGCTCAGATCACAAACCCTAGGTGCAGATGCTTTGAAAGCTATGCAGTGAATCAAACATGAGATATGAGATTGTATGATTGTGTTTATGCATATGAGATGATCACAAGCCATGGTGTGAATGGGTGAGGGCAAATTTGGGGCGTTTACAGCTGCCCCTATTCAAACATGAGTTAGCTGTGCAGGATGTAAGCGACGGCTTAACAGGCAAACAAGATAACTTGTGGTTGAATACCAAAGACAATCCAAAATTTGCACTCACAAAATGAAGAAGAAAAGGGATACAGATTGCAAAAGCAAAATAAAGTATATTGTAAAGTATGGGCGACGGAGGACGACCGTCGGGCAGAGGACGACTGCTGGGTAAATAGCAATGACGGGGACGGCCGACATGCTGGGAAAAGTGTATGAAAATAAAGCAATGACGGGGACGGCCGACATGCTGGGGATAAAAGGTAAAGCTAAGACGGGGACGGCCGACTAGCTGGGGAAAATAAAATATCATGATGGGGACGGCCATCAAGATAAAGCTGCAAAAATCTGAGGATTAATGAAACATGACGGGGACGGCCATCAAGTTCATAAAGGTCAAGTAACCATCGATGGGGACGGCCATCGGGCTAAAAAAGAAAAGGGACCACGACGGGGACGGCCATCGGGTTAAAGAATGAATGAAATAAACAGATGATGGGGTACGGCCATCAAAGGTGAAGGACGATCACCTAGCAGGGGACGGCTGCTCTGAAAATATCAACGATGGGGACGGCCATCGGATAGCAAAGGTCAACGATGGGGACGGCCATCGGACGAGCAAGATGGAGGACGACCATCAAGAAGTGGAGGACGACCACTCAGCAGGGGACGGCTGCTCTCGAGGTTAATCATAACACAGGACGAGTGTTAGATAACCAAAATCAACAATGGGGACGGCCATTGGATAAAGTTGATGAAGGACGATCATCAAGAGGTGGAGGACGACCACCTAGCAGGGGACGGCTGCTAAAAACAACGATGGGGACGGCCATCGGATGAGCATGATGGAGGACGACCATCAAGAAGTGGAGGATGACCACTCAGCAGGGTACGGCTGCTCTCAAAGGTATCATAACACAGGACGAGTGTTAGATAAAAAGAAAATTTGTTGGCAATCTACTGGGGATATAGTAAACACGGACGAGCGTTTACATCCAAGAAACAAAAGGGTATAAGTGTTTGGTATTGTGTATAGATTAAAGATGCGGACGAGCATCCTTAAGACTATGATACGGACGAGTATCATGTAGAAACAAACTGACACGTGTTGATGATACGGACGAGTATCAACTGGTTAGCAAGGAACACAGACGAGTGTTGCATCTGAAAGAAACCTTCTGGGGAATAATAGACACGGACGAGTATCTATACTCAAGAAGACAAAGGTGTTTGACACGGTGTATGGATTAAAGATGCGGACGAGTATCATGTAGAAACAAACACTAGACACAATGTTCTGAGACGATGGTACGGACGAGTACCAACTGGTTAACAGAGAACACAGACGAGTGTCGAATCTGTGGGGTTATAAATGGTGTATACAAAATACGGACGAGTATCTGCATAAGTGTAATAAGTGTGAGTGGTGCATAGTTGAGTATTTAACTGTTGGGGAGAGTGACACGGGCGAGTGTCGAAAGAAGAAAAGTATAGTATGAACAAGTATCTGATATACAAAGTGTTTGTGTAACTGTGCTGGGGAAGGTGACACGGACGGATGTCAAGGATCTGTATATAAGGTATGTGAGTGCAAAGAGGATGTCTTTGGCCTTCTGCTGGGATATGACACGGACGGGTGTCAGGGCGTATCTGTAGCACGGGTGATTTTGTTTGTGGAGTGTATCCAGGCGACCTGTGGGGAAAGATGACACGGACGGGTGCCAAAAGGTGTATACTGGTGTTTATGATTGTGGAGCAATTGCTTTTGCTGGGACTCTGATGGGGACTCTTGGGGAAAGTAATCTGTGTTCTGATGAACGGTTTATTATTCACAAGTGTTTAATTCACAACATGACTTATGATTATGCTATGCATTTGATTTTTGCCGTAATGCTCCGTATTAGACGGAATGCTACGCTCTGAGGGTATATTATGATGCAAATGCTATGATTATGCAAAGAGGCACAGATCCGGGACTAGGATCCCACTGCTTGTGAAAATCTCTGGTCGATCTGCCTGAAATGGACCCCTCAACTGGGGATGAGATCATTGGTAGATCAAATGACGCATCTGCTTGGGGATATAGGTCACTGACAGACATATCCTTATAAACGAGAAACCCAGCTGGGGTTCGTAGAAGCTTTCTTCACTCTGTTGTGACTTCTTCGTGTGTTGCTCCTCTGAATAGAGGCTGGGGAGATGATTCCCTGATTTCTGCATTCTGCTGAGGAAGGATGGCAACTCGGCTGGGGAGTGCTGTTGATAACTCAGCTGGGGAGAGCAACAAGAGGCAACTCCGCTGGGGATAGAGCATTCTGAGTGTTAAGCTTGTTTGTTGACTTGGCAACTTTGCTGGGGAATGCTGTTGATAACTCAGCTGGGGAGAGCAACAAGAGGCAACTCCGCTTGGGAAATGGGCACCTTCTAGTGCCATGAGGAAGATAGACCAAGTTGATCATGACTCGCCTACCTGTTGAGACGTAACCTGCATGCCCCAGGTTGCGTTCTGGATACCTGCAATCCTGCAAAGATAATGAAACGTACAAAAGGTCCCGAGGTATCCCTTACTGGATTCCGTCATAGGAGATAAGTACTTTCGAGAGTAATCATATTCCCTGCAAGCATGTGCTTTTATATTTTTTTAGAGAAAGGCATCTGTACTTATGCAATTGTATTTTTAGAGATATCAGACAACTCTTTGCAAAACATAAATGTAAAACGAAACATGACTGAAAATCTGGTTTTATTAATCCATGTGCCCTGAATTGGCAAAGATACAGTCAAAGAAACATATCTCCTGAAATGAGGAAATTGTCACAAATTGAGAAAACAAATGTTGGCGGTGTCGACGACGCTTTCAAGGAGCTTCCTCTTCTGCTATGACTCGTATGACAATGACGTTCTTCTCGTCTTGCTTTCTGGAGAGAGTTGATTCTGATTGAAGCTTGATCTTTTGGAAGCTTACCAAGTTGTAGGTGATACAGACGAACTCAGAATGCAGTTGTTCGCTTATCCCCTTATTTTGCATGGATCGCCCTTTCGGGTTTTCAATCCATCGGGATACCCATTTTTGCCTGAGCTGTCCAATGCGGCTTTTCAACTCAGCGGGTGTACATTTTTCATTTATTTCCCTTACTTTTGCCCGAGTCTTTTATTCTGTTTTTGACTCGCCGGGATGCCCTATTTTTGCCTGGACTTACATTCTGTTTTTATGTCCAGCGGGTCATTTTATGCGAAGTATTTTTTAACTGCATCTGAATTCACAGGGGATGGGAAATCTTCACCATCCATGGTACTGAGCATCAGTGCTCCACCAGAGAAAACTTTCTTTACAACGAATGGTCCTTCATAATTTGGAGTCCATTTGCCCCTGTGGTCTGTATGAGGAGGGAGGATTCTTTTCAGCACAAGATCTCCTACTTGGTACTCTCGGTGCCTGACTTTCTGATCGAAAGCTCTCTTCATTCTTTTCTGATATAACTGCCCATGGCAGATTGCAGCCAATCTTTTCTCTTCGATCAGACTCAGTTGTTCGTATCGGGACCGAACCCATTCTACTTCGTTTAGTTTAACATCCATCAATACCCGTAACGAGGGTAGTTCAACTTCAACAGGTAGGACTGCCTCCATACCATATACAAGCTGATATGGTGTTGCCCCAGTGGATGTCCTGATTGATGTGCGATACCCATGCAAGGCAAATGGTAGCATTTCATGCCAGTCTTTGTAGGTGATTACCATCTTCTGCACAATCTTCTTGATATTCTTATTTGCCGCCTCAACAGCGCCGTTCATCTTTGGCCTGTAAGGAGAAGAATTGTGATGTTGGATCTTGAAGTCCTGGCACAACTCTGCCATTATTTTGTTGTTTAAATTGGAACCATTATCAGTAATGATTCGCTCGGGCACTCCGTACCGACAGATGATATCTCTTTTCAGAAATCTGGCTACCACTTGCCTAGTAACATTTGCATATGAGGCTGCTTCAACCCACTTGGTGAAATAGTCAATGGCGACCAGGATGAATCTGTGGCCGTTTGAAGCAGTCGGCTCAATCTTGCCAATCATATCAATGCCCCACATAGCAAAGGGCCATGGTGAAGACATGATGTTCAAAGGATTGGGAGGCACATGCACCTTATCCGCATAGATCTGGCATTTATGGCATTTTCTGGCGTAAGCACAACAGTCTGCATCCATCGTGATCCAGTAATAGCCTGATCTTAACAACTTTTTAGCCATGGCATGCCCCCCTGCATGGGTACCAAAAGATCCTTCGTGTACTTCATGCATCAGCAAATCTGCTTCTGTCTTGTCAACACATCTGAGGAGTACCATGTCAAAGTTCCTCTTGTATAAAGACCCATCAGTGTTCAGAAAGAAACTACCAGCGAGCCTTCTCAAAGTCTTCTTATCATTGGAAGATGCCCCGGGTGGGTATGTTTGATCCTCCAAGAAGCTTTTAATGTCGTGGAACCAAGGCTTATCATCTTTGACAACATCCGCTGCAAATACATATGCTGGTCTATCAAGTCTTGATACTGAAATCTGAGGTACAAAGTTGACCGTTTGAACTTTGATCATGGATGAAATGGTAGCAAGAGCATCTGCAAACTGATTCTCGTCTCGAGGGATATACTCAAGCTTGACTGTTGTGAAGAAAGTCAGTAACCTTCTCGTATAATCCCTGTAAGGTATCAGATGATCCTGGTGGGTGTACCATTTTCCGTTGGTTTGATTGACTACCAAAGCTGAATCTCCGAATACGGTCAATGTCTTGATCCTGAGGTCAATAGCTTCCTCAAGACCCATAATGCAAGCTTCGTATTCAGCTTCGTTGTTAGTGCAGTTGAAAGTGAGTTTCGCCGAGAAAGGCATGTGAACTCCTTTAGGTGTAATGAGTACTGCACCAACACCACGGCCATTCATATTAACAGCCCCATCAAACATCATAGTCCATTCTTCTTCCGGGTCAGGCCCTTCAGTGTGAACGGGCTCTTCATGATCTTTTGCTTTAATGAACATGATGTCTTCATCAGGGAAGTCAAACCTCATAGGCTGGTAGTCATCAATGGGTTGCTCAGCAAGATATTCAGATAGTACACTGCCCTTGATGGCTTTCTGAGATGTGTACTGTATGTCGTATTCTGTAAGGATCATCTGCCATCTTGCAACCCGTCCGGTAAGAGCTGGCTTCTCGAAAATGTACTTAACTGGATCCATTTTTGAGATTAATAAGGTAGTGTGGGTCAACATATACTGTCTCAGTCGGCGAGCAGCCCACGCTAAAGCACAGCAAGTTTTCTCGAGCAGTGAATAACGCTGTTCACAGTCGGTAAACTTTTTGCTTAGGTAGTATATTGCATACTCTTTTCGACCAGACTCGTCATGCTGGCCCAGCACACACCCCATCGACTCTTCTAATACTGTCAAGTACATGATCAGAGGTCTTCCTTCAACTGGCGGCATAAGGATTGGAGGTTCTTGCAGATATTCCTTGATCTTGTCAAAAGCCTTCTGGCAATCTTCGTTCCACCTGACCGTTTGCTCCTTTCTTAATAGCTTGAACAAGGGTTCACAGGTTGCTGTGAGGTGAGATATGAACCTTGAAATGTAGTTCAATCGACCTAAGAACCCTCGAACTTCTTTCTCAGTTTTAGGTGCAGGCATTTCTTGAATAGCCTTGACTTTATCAGGGTCCACTTCAATCCCTTTCTCGCTTATAATAAAGCCCAGCAATTTACCGGATCGCACCCCGAATGTGCATTTGTTGGGGTTCAGCTTCAATTGGTATTTCCTCAGACGCTTGAATAACTTGAGCAGATTTACCAGGTGATCTTCCTCTGTAAGGGACTTGGCGATCATATCATCCACATAACACTCGATTTCCTTGTGGATCATATCGTGGAATAATGTCACCATAGCCCGTTGATATGTGGCGCCAGCATTCTTCAGTCCGAATGGCATCACTTTGTAACAGAACGTGCCCCAAGGTGTAATGAATGTTGTCTTCTCCATGTCTTCAGGTGACATTTTGATCTGATTATATCCTGAAAATCCATCCATGAAGGAGAATACCGAGAACTGAGCCGTATTATCCACCAATACATCAATGTGAGGTAATGGGAAGTCATCTTTTGGGCTGGCTCTGTTCAGATCCCGGTAGTCAACACACATTCTTACTTTGCCATCCTTCTTAGGCACAGGTACTATATTAGCAACCCACGGCGGGTAGCTAGTCACAGCAAGGAACCCGGCGTCCCATTGCTTTTGTACCTCTTCCTTGATTTTCATAGCCATGTCTGGGCGAGTTCGGCGCAGCTTCTGTTTCACTGGTGGGCACTCTTCCCTCAAAGGCAGCTTGTGCACAACAATGTCGGTATCCAACCCTGGCATATCTTGATACGACCAAGCAAACACATCAACATATTCTTGAAGCAGATCTATCAGTTGTCTCTTCACTGAGTCTTGCAGGCAGGCCCCGATTTTAACCTCTTTCACATTTTCTTCCGTACCAAGATTGATCACTTCAATCTCCTCCTGATGAGGAGTAATAACCTTTTCCTCTTGTCTCAACAACCTGGCTAACTCTTCAGGAAGTTCATATTCTTCATCAACCCCTTCATCAGCTTGATTGATTGGATTGTCAAAGTCATACGATGTCATAGCCGTGCTGTTGTCGGTGCAGTCTGGAAGGCACTCTCTGCAAGGGTTAAGTTGGTTCATTTTAGTGATTGATTTTAATCTTGCTTTAGAAAAAGGTGAAATGAAGTTATCATTTTGAAAACACCGCCATTTATTTTTGTACAAAAAGAAAAATGGAAAAACAGTGAGCAGAAAAGAAAAAGACTCGTTTGCAAAAAGATGTCTGATATTTCATTAATTTAATCTTGTTTGCACAAAAGTACAGATGGCCCTGGTTACAAAATGAGTCTTGTCATCTTGGGCAAGATGCAAGACTTGGATGCATGCTATATAAAAAAATACAGGAAATAATAATTACTCTGCATGAGTAACTCTTATAATTTCCTGGGAAGACCAGTTCGAGACACTGCTCCCCGGGATCTTTGGACGAATCCAATTCTCCAGATTGCGCTCCTCTTCCAGCTCGTCTTCCAAACAGTTGATAGCATCGGGGGTAAGCATCCCCCCACTGACAAAACTAGGCTCTGCAGCAGCCTTTGCTTGATGTTGAGTTGGTCTGTAACCCAACCCAAATTTTTCCTTCTTCTCCTCCACAGCTAAGACCTTGCCCCAGCCTAGGGCAGTTCCTTCCTCAACAACCTTCCGGGCTTGTTGATAAGATGACATTGGAGTACCAGATACAGCAGATGCTTCATTGACATTCAAGGCTTCAAAACCTTGGCTCATTGTTTCATGGATCTCCCCATCCATCTCAATGTATTTATAAGTAGCCAGATGGCTAACAAAAATGTCCTCCTCTCCACAGATTGTGACAACTTGACCTTCCCACTCAAATTTTAACTTTGTGTGAAGGGTAGACGTTATTGCGCCGGCGGCGTGAATCCAGGGTCTACCCAACAAACAGCTGTAGGCGGGCTGAATGTCCATCACATAAAAGATAGTTTTAAAGGTCTGCGGGCCAATTGTCACGGGCAGCTCAATCTCTCCCAGAACCGATCTCTTCGAGCCATCAAAAGCTCTAACCACCAGGTTGCTGGGTCTCAATGCCAGTCCATCATATTCAAGCTTCACCAGAGCCTTCTTTGGTAAGACATTCAGGGATGATCCTGTGTCCACCAGCACATGTGAAAGGACAGCTCCTTTGCATTCCATGGTTATGTGCAAGGCTTTGTTGTGATTGCGGCCATCCACTGTCAGGTCCGAATTGGTAAACCCTAGCCCATTGCTAGCAGTAACATTTCCAACAACGGTTTCCAATTGGTTGACAGTAATCTCCTCGGGCACGTAAGCTGCGTGCAGTACTTTCAGTAGTGCATTCCGATGGGCTTCGGAGCACATAAGCAGTGAGAGGATAGAGATTTTGGATGGCGTCTGGTGAAGTTGATCCACAATTTTGTAGTCACTCTTTTTGATGATCCGCATAAACTCATCAACTTCCTGATCAAATGGAGTCTTCAGGGCTTCTTTGGCAGCTGGATCTTCCTGCACCGGGCTCTTTCCTTTTGCTTTGGCAACAGCTTCTGCTTCGGCAGTAGGTCTTTGAACTTGTGAAGCAAAGAGACGTCCGCTTCGGGTGAAGCCTCCGCCTCCGCCCACATTATCAATTTGTGGTGCAGGTGCTGATGTTTCAAGAGTGATTCTTTTTCCTTCGCAATACAGGTCAGAGCCATAGTGCCAAGGGATGGCCCTATCACTTTCATATGGTACAGGTCCAGGCACCGTGACGGTAACTGGACTAATTGCTGCTGCTGAAGGGACTGCTATTGTTTGTGGATCATAAAAGATTGTGACTGGTGCTCTAGTGGGAGCAGCACCTTCTGAATGGTAGGCGGAGTTATTTTCTGGATCATAGAATATGGTAACTGTGGAGACATCTTCATGATTGTTTGCTGGTGCTGTAGGAGGTTCTGTTGGAAGGACTGTTGTTGTTGCTGATGGAGAGTCGAAATGGAATGAAGCTGATGTGGTAGCAGGAGAAACTGTTGAAAACCGATCATTTGGTAGGACAGATGAAGTACTTGCTGATGCTGCTGATGAATTATCGGGAACAATCGTTGTTGCACTTGTAGGAGGATCTGAAACCGTTGTTGATGAAGTTGTAGGATTTGCCGGAAACGACGTAGTGATCTGAAGTAGGCCACTCTGAATAAGGCTGTCAATGCCATTCCTCAAGTCCTCACACCCATTCCATGAAATATTGCAGTAGGGACATCCCAGTTCACACCCCGGAAATATATTGTTTTCACGGAGCTGAGCTTTGATTTCCACCAATGGTGTCCTGATCTGATCCACACTAGTTATGAAATAAGACGGTGTGTCTTCTTCAATTGCGTTAATTCGAGGACCACCATGGTTTGGCATTGGGTTTTTATTGACATTGGGCGGAGGTGCAAAATTCAGAGCCTTGGAGTCTACCAAGTCTTGTACCTTCATATGCAGAGCTCTGCATTTTTCTGTACTGTGACCAGGTGCGTTGGAATGGAAAGCACACCTAGCATTGGAGTCATAGTTCCTTGGTAGACTGTTGGGATCCGGAGGTGCCAACGTTCTTAGCTCAACTAGGTTGAGTTTCAGAAGTTGTGGCAGCAAGGCAGCATACGGCATTGGGATCGGGTCGATTACTCTGTTAGCTTGAGATGGCCTTTGTTGGAATGGCCTCTGTTGATTGTTGTTGTTGGAGTTGTTGTTGAAGTTGTTTCTTGGAGGATATTGATTCTGCTGATGATACTGAGGTTGTTGTTGGAAGTTTTGTTGAGGAGGTTGATAGATTGGCTGAGGATGAGCTGGAGCAGGGATAGTGATTGCTGCTATTGATCTCTGAGCATATTGGGGCCTACCCCTGTTGGTGTGGATGGCATTGGCCTCGCCAATTCTTCTCGGGCCTGCAAAAGGCTTTCTTGTATTACTGGCCGAGCTTGCACCGTTGTCTGAGATCTTACCCATTTTTAACAGGCTTTCAATTCTCTCCCCAGCTATGACAACATCTGCAAAGCTGGTGGAAGAGAAAGCAGCTAACCTGTCAATATAGGTTCCCTGAAGGGTATTCATGAACATATCAGCCATTTCTCTTTCAGACATAGGTGGCTGGACAGCAGCAGCGAGCTGTCTCCATCTCTGAGCATATTCTCTGAAGCTCTCCCTTGAAGACTGTGACATTCCCATTAGGAGGGTCCTGTTGGGTGCCATATCTAAATTGTATTGATACTGTCGGATGAAGGCCTCTGCCAGGTCCTTCCAGCATCTCACAGTTGCCCTTGTCAAATGGGAATACCATTCCCTTGATGCTCCAGTCAAGCTATCTTCGAAGTAGAACATCCAAAGTTTCTCATCCATTGTATAGGCCTTCAGCCTTCCCAGAAATGATTGCAGATGAGTCCGGGGGCACGAAGTCCCATTATACTTTTCGAAACAAGGAGGCTTGAACTTATGAGGGATCCTGACCCCATCAACCAAACCCATGTCCATGACGTCGAAGCCCAAAGAATTCTGAGATTCTAAAGATCTTAACTTCTCTGCTATTTCATCCAATCTCCTATCATAAGCGTCCTCTCCAGCACCCATTACTGTAAATTGGTCCTCCTGAGGATCCTCTTGAAGTACTCTGGCCGCTGTGGCTGTCCCTTGGATGTTTGCAGGGATATTAATCTCAGGATGTAGATGTGGACCAAACACAGGGGGATTCACATGTGGTTGCACCCTTTCATTGTTACTGGTGCCTGCAGTTCCTACATGAGGCTCCTCTGGATTTTGCCTCTCAACCATAGCCCTTAGTCTCTCCTGGCTCTGAGCCATGTTGTTCATAACCTCCATGAACTGCGTCATCTGTGTTCTCATCTCTAATCTTTCGTTTGCCATCTGGTTTCTGACCTCCGTAAGGTCTTGTTGCATCTGATCCATCTGAATTCCCGGAAGGTTGTTTCTGGTTGGGTACCTGTGTGGCCTGTTGAGAGGAAATACCCGGCGGCGAGCAATAATTCCTGAGATTCACAACAGAGGTTAGCAACAACAAAACAAAAGCCTACAAAACAAACAAAAGGGTTAGCATGCAATGCAGTTATGCTTATTTGTTCTCAAGGTATCCGGTTTGGCCTTCAGTTTTGACCCTTCCAGACCCTTGAAGATGATGCTGTTGAAGTTGCTTTTGATGTGAACTTGGATGGAACGAACTAACAAATATATTACAAAGGTGAAATAATACAAATTGTCCAAATTACAACACAAGCCCTCAAAGGGGTCAAAATACATCACAAAAAAGCAAAAGTACATGGAAAAGGAACAACAACAAGCAAATGATCAAACTCCAAGGCCAAACTCATCCTCACGAACTTCCTTGAGAAGTGCTTCGGTCACAGGATCAGCCGGACGCTCCGTGAGACTTCTGATGAGAAGGTTTCTTGTTGCAACAGCTGCAGTCAACCTCTTGTTCTGACTTTGATCTCTGGACTTCTTCACTCCAGCTTTGATCTTTAGCTCTGAAATTTCCTCCTGGGCTGCTGCCAGGGCTTTCTCCATCTGCTCCATCTTGTCTTGAGATCTCTTGTCTTCTAGAGTACGGGCCTCAGTGATCCGGACCCACCTGGCCTGACTCTCTTTCAAATACAAGTCTGTTCTTGCTCTCTGAAACTGGGCTTCTTTACAAGCATTCTTCAGAATCTGCTCACCAGCTTTAGACTTGTTGATATATTCTCCGGACTTCTCAATCTTGATCAAGTGTTCCAACCTCAACTTCTCCAATCTTTCAATCTCCCTCACACCTTCACTTCTCTCCCGGAGGGTCTTCTGTAAGGCTTGAGATAACTTCTCATTCCTTTCCTTCAGGCTTTCAAACTCCTCCAGACTGATAGTAGCAGGGGGTGGTGCTGAAGATGACTCAGGCCTGTCTTCTATGGTGAAAGGCAATCCAGAGAGTTGGGCCCTAGCATGGGACCACTCGTAATATTGGACTGACGCCACATTATTGCACTTACCCAGAATGGTAATTCCCTTAGTCTGAACATGATCCCAGGCCCAGGCAGCCTGCCTAACAGTTGTCAAACTAATCTTGTTCTCACAGTAGAGGGTCCCAACCAAATCCTGCACCCTAGGAGCATGGACCAGTGCATAGCCTAACTGCCTCTTGAACAGCAGAGGGTTGTAATTGATACTTCCCTTAACTCCTACCAAAGGCACATTGGGAAAGTGTCCACAGCTTGTGATAATATCTCTGCCCTTGGTGCTCTGAGTGCACCATCTGATGTCTGCTGAAGTGAGGGTAGTGAGCCTCTTAGCCCAGTTGCTTTGCTGATGAGGATTTAGGAATGCATCTGTCCTGGGCAGATGCCTGAGAAGCCAAGCATGGAACAGTGGAGCACAACACCTCACTAACTTACCCCTCTGCTTCTCATTCCTCTGATGCACTGAGTAGTAGAGATCTCCTAACAAGGTTGGCACTGGGTTCTTCAGGATGAACAAGTGAATTGCATTCTTGCTGATGAATCGAGGCTCATCTGCAAACAACACAATTCCATATACACTTAAGGCCAACAATGCACAAACAGCTTTCCACTCCCCCAGGGAGGCCTTCAAACTAGCTTGAGAAATCAGGGAGTCAAGATGAAAACCAGGGATCCCAGCTTTAGAGGTCAAGTGTTGTTCAATCAACAGAGGTTCCAGGTGCAAAGCTTTTGCTATCTCTCCATTGCTGGGAAAGACCATTTCAGGGTTGAAAGGGATTTCTCTCTTGATAGGCAAACCAACCAAATATGAGTATTCTTCCAAAAGAGGACCCAACTGAAAGTCTTGAAAGGTGAAACATCTCAATGGAGGATCATAAAACTGAATGCAGGTGTGGATGAGGCTCCTCTGAGAAGGGTCCAGATCCATAACCATGTCCAGTATATCTCCATAACTCTCCCTGAACAAAGGAATGTGATCTGGAGTGATCAGGGTCTGGATCCTCCTGATGTCTGATAAGTCTGGTTGGAAGAAATGGTAAGTGATGTTGCTTTTCTTTGGAGCCATGAGTGCTGAGGACTGAGTAGAATAAGTGCTGATGAAGATGCTGAGAAGTGGGCCACTGGCTGGCTAGTGCAAGTAACTGAAGTATATGGCTGACAAGCTGAAGCAAGATGCTGGTGGAGACAGGTCAAAACTGCAGATGGGGTCAAAACCAAAACCAGATAAAGGTGGATACCCTGAAACACAAATAAGCACATGTTAATATGATGCAATGAGTATGAATGCAGATGATATGCAAAGGGTTTGTGACTGAGCTGGATCTGATTAACTGCCTTGGTCTAGATCCATGTGTGTTCAAGAATTCCAGATGGAGGTCTATAAATCCGGTAACCAGGGTAGGGGACTCAAATAAAGAGCCACATGTCTAGGGTTTTAGAATCACAAGAACTATCCAACATGGAGCATTCTTAACAAAGTCAAAGTAACAGGATATTCTGAGGTCAAGGTACCTGCAAACCTGTAAACAGCCCAACCCCCTCACAGGTGGTGATCTAGAACAAGGATCCTCAGACTTGGATCAGTTATGAGAAGTGTAAACACTTCTAACCCGGAGGTACAGTGTTTACAATAACCATAACAATTCCTCCTCTAATTCACCTCAGTTTCTGAAGGTCAAACTAAAAGGTCATCCAGACTTAGCAGGCTTCCCAGATAGCCCTAGCATTGCAGGAAATCTGCAACACAGAGTTCTCAAGAAGAAACCCATATCTGAACCGTGTTTCATATTCCCGCACCAGACCGAAATGGAATGGGAAAGAATATGATTCACTCTAGCCTAGGTGTCACTCAGGTCCCAGGTATAGGACCTTAACTCTCAATAGAACCCCTCCCACCAAAACAAAACCAGATCCAGCCAGCATGACAGTATGATAGTATGGTATATAAAAGCAGTAAAGAAAGCAGTAAAGTAACTGTACATAAAGCAATAAACAAAAATAAATACAAGCACAAACAAGCACATAACACCCCAGTAAACACAAATCAAACAAGCGCTAGGAGGAACCCACAAAAAGAACCAGAAGCCCTGGCTGCAGTATAAATCTCCCCAGCAGAGTCGCCAAGCTGTCGCTCCCAAAGATTGAGACTGCTCAAATATGGTACAGACGCGAACGGTCGGCGAGAGGGACAATGAGAACACACAGCCGTGAACTCATTGGAGATGAAAAGAGTCGCCAGCTAGGCATTTTTATCCCGGAGGAAAGGTAATGCTGCATAGACCTAGAAAGAGATGGATAAGACGGTTGCGAACCAGAGAGACTGAGAAAGGGGGTTGGTTACAACCTGGGAAGGTATTAGCACCCAGATTGTCCGCCGTACTCGACGGGATCCACGCTTAAAAGATTTGTGTTTTAAAGGGGTAGTGTCAGTGCAATCTGTGTATAAAATAGCTGGAAAAGATATACAGGTGTCAGTGTATGATGTATAAGTGATATGAAGTATGAAAGTGTCAGTGTAAGAACAAGAATAAGATGCTCATGATAATGAGGCTCAAAGAATAATGCTGGAAGGAGGGGGAATATACAGAGACTTTTGTTCGATAACCGTTAAGTTATGCCTACGTATCCTCTCGTGCAATGAGGAAGTCAGAACACCGTAGTTCGACCCAAAGAGACTGAAAGGTGAATTGACTTGTGAACTGCTTGCTTGTCTATGCTCAAGTGTATGATCTGTCTGGCACAGATGCAAACTGTCTTGCATTAGACGGAAGAAGCAAGTTCCCGTTTGTGAGTGAAGATGATGAGAAAAGAATCCCGAAGGAGACGATTATTGTTTGTTTTTGTGTTTTCAGTCTTTTATTTCTTTTTTGAAAGTTTGTCATAGGGTAATGAGCTTAAGTCTAAACCAATGGGTTAGTAAACTCATCACATCTTCCCTCTGATTAGGGGTAATGAGAATACCTTAAGTGTGAAGTCAGATTCTCACACTTAATCACCTTTGGTGTAGGATTAAGATCATTAACCTACTTGTGATTATTTAGATGTTTTTGGTGTTTTTGTTTAGTGTTGAGTAATGAGGTTAAGCCATAATCAAGGATTAAACAGACTCATTACACCATCCTAAAAGAAGGATAATAGATGAGAATGTTTAAGTTGAGAAAAAACTCCTCAACTTAATCCATGATTAGGGGTTAAACCCATGACAAAACAAGCCTTTGATTAAGAGGATTTTATTTAATGGTATGATGATGAAGTGTTTTTTATGGTTTGTAAGACAACTTGAGGGGGACTTGTCCATTAACACTAGGGTTAGTCCTTCTTAACCACTTAAGGAAGAATTAGAACCCTAATGCAAGGCCCAAGTTACAAGTGTGATGTCTTGATAATTATTAAGTGAATTGATTAAGAGATTTAAACACCTTAAGGGTTTAATACTTAGGATTAAAGTTATACACTCCATCCTAAGAGAAGGATGCAGGCATAAGCTTAATCACAAAGTCTTAAAGCCTTTAGGGCTTAGTCCCTGATTATGAGGGGAGAAGAGAAGACTCGAAGAGAGACACAAAGGTAAAAAACTATGGGGGGAAACTAATCAAAACCCTAATTCATTGTCATGCTTGGTTGATCCTAAGGTTTGTGAGGTTTTCAAGAACAATCTTCAGAGGAGCCACCAGGAAGCAGGTGAATAAGATCAAGAGAAGCAAAGTGACTTGCTTCATTCAAGAAGTCAAGTCACTTGAAGAAAGAAAGTGGGAAGAACAAGAATGAGCAAGCTCAATCTCAAACACAAATAGAAATGCAGCAATGGATGCAAGAGAGATGAGAAGAAAAGTTATGAGAAATGAAGGCAAATTCACTTCTCAAGTTTACTTACCACCTGAAATGTTAGAAACAAATGCAATGCAATGCTAAATGAAATGAAATGACATGATGCTAGGCCAAACCAGAAGCATGCACATGATGATTATGATGTTATGAAGTGCTGCAAACATGAGACAAGACAATGGGGATGCTCATACAAGATCATGAATGCAAATGATGCAAGCTAAGGAGCATGAACAAGCATGAAAAGTTATGAATCATACAAGACAAATGGCATGACAAAGATGTAATGCAATGATCAATGATGCTTCATACATGTCTTAAGATGTCAAATGAATCATAAGAATGCACAAAATGCAATGGCAAGTCATGTTATGCAAGGAAATGCAAGAAGGATGCAAGAGAAAGCCCAAATTAGGGTTTATGGATCAAACATCAAACACAAACCAAAAACAGAAGCAAACCCTAAGATAAAAAATGGAAAATGGCACCCAAAGAAACCCTAAGCTTATGATGATCTACTGCCCAAAGGGGAGCTCTCAACTCTTTACCAATCTCAAGATATGATTTTTGCAAGTTATTAGGGTTTTTTAGGGTTCTTATCAAAACAAATGCCAATCAATTAGAAAATGCAAGATCAAATCATGGCCTTTTTATCCTTGAAAATACATGTCAAATGGAAAACAATGCACAAAGAATCAATGTCTCAACCTTCACCAATAGGCAGAAATGAATTTTTAAACTTGTGATCAAAATAATGCACAAAATATGATTTAATTCCATGAAAAATTCTTAAAATGCATCAAGATCAAAAAAGAAATTTGGTTTGAAGGTTGGACAATGTTTCTAAATGTCTTAGAACATTTCATGAATTTTTTTGTAATTTTTAAATACCTAAAAGTATTTTTAATTAATTAATTCTCATTAATCAATTAAAAATAAACTTTTTAAATATTTAAAAATACTTTTTTAATGATAAAAAATAAAATAAAAATATTTTTGTGTCATAAAAATTAATAAAACCTTAAAGAAAAAGTTTCATAATTTTTATGATTTTTTTAACTATTTTAAAATAAATGTACAATTTAAATGAAAAAGAAATGAATTAAAATTAAAAGAAAATGAAAGTCAACAGAATGGATGGATGAGATTGATCCTGGATTTAAATGGATTGACCACGCGCCAGATCCAAGGGTCCACACAGTTTCTGATTTAATTAAACAAAATATGATTAATTAACCCTAACACGTGGATTAGGGCTAATTAAAGTGATCCTGGCCTTCTATCTGCGCGCGAAGTCAAGGGAGTCAACGCATCCTACGGCCTAAATTCAAATTGACATTAATGACTGGATTAAGCCCTAATCACATTCAGGTGGCCGGAGAAGACTTCCGGTCGTCTTCTCCGGCCAGAAGCTCACCTGAAAATCACCCAACTTCCTCAAAACGTAATATAAATGAAATCTATGAATTGGGAAACGTTTCTAACACCCTCACGAATCAAACCCCTAACCTAAAACAAATTTATCTTTCCTAAATCATCTGAATCGAAGAGAGAAAGTTCTAGGGTTCGTAAGCTTCAATCACAAATTAAATTCTCAAAACACAACCATTTCAAAAACTAAAAACATCAGGATGATCAGGAGAGCATAAAGAACAAGTTTGTAACAAGAAAAATCATTTCTGGAAAAATTAATTTCGAGCTACCTGAGATTTGCAACTTTCAATTTAGGAACTTTCAGGCCTCTTCCTTCAGTGCAAGCTGCTCCTCTTGGTCCTACAAAGGTGCTTGAATGCTCAAAGTGAGTTTGTGTTTGCTGGAGAAAGAGATTCGAATGCTCCTGCTTCAGTTCAGTCAAAAATGGCAGATGAGATTCTGGCACTTTCAGGTCATGGTGATGGGGTGTTTAAGGTCCAGATGATGTGTATAGATGATCTGTGGTGTTGGTTTGTGTGTTGGAGACTTGTGGAGAGAGATTCGATAGAATCTGCAGCTTGAGGTGAATGATGGCAATGGAGTTTTCAGGCTTGTTTCAGGCTTATGCTTGGGGTGTTTCTTGTCTATGAGGTGTGGTGAGTTGAGTGATGATGAGAGTTTGAGTGTTTGAAGACTGTAGAAAGAATTTCGAAGGAACTTGCAATGAGGTGAGTTTTTGTGAATGTGATGAATGTTTTTGTTTCAGCCTTGGTTTTCATGTGTTATGGCCAGCAAACTGATTCAATAAACAAATGCAAGTGGCTGATGGATGTGACCTGGCCTGCAGGGATAGGTGTGGCTACTTTTGCTCAAAGTCCACTTTTGTGTAAGATAGGGCATGGCTCAAGTTTAGGCAAGTACAAGTTGGGTTCTGGTGCAGCATGGTGAGTGTGAGAGGTTGGCTTGACTCAAGGATCAATGCAGCAAGTTGGTGAAAAGCTCATGAGTGTTTTGCAACTTGGTTAGCTTTATGGATCACATGTGATAAAGTCTTGTTATGCAAACCAAACCATGAGCAAACTTGATCAAATTCTGATTTTTGTGACTTAGAGGATGTTTACATAATGGTTTGACATGAATTAGAGGCTGCATAATGCATTGGTTCAAGACTTTGCAAAATTTCCATTTGGTGCATAACTTGAAAACCAATGATTTTTGCTAACTTTGCAATGCCATAACTTTTGATCCATGAAGAGTTTGATCATGTTCTTGTACTTTTTGAAAAGGGAAAGATGAGATCTACAACTTTCATGACCAAAGTTTTTCCATTTGAAGCCTTTTTGGATCATGAATCAAGGCTTGAAAATTGGCCTAAAATGAGGCATTCTTGAAAAGTCAACTATGCCTCAAAAAGTCAACTTTTGCAAAAACCCTAAATTCTTGATTTTATGAACTTCAAACTTCTTCCATGATCAAATAAAGATCATATACACTCAAAATGATGAAGATCACCCATTGGTTGGGTCATTGGGGGCCTCAGATGCCCTGATTTTGCACTGACTTGTCTGAAAAGTCAACTCTTGATCAGATGACTTCCCCATGGAATTTCTTCATGAAAATTGATATGCACACTCCCTATACCATATAGAGATCAATGGAAACAAGAATGACCAAAGAATTTGGAGTTATGGCCTCTGAAACCAAAACCCTAATTTTCAGTCAACTGTGCAGTTCACCCTGGCTCTGCATCCACTCAAACCCTAGTTCTTGTGATTCCTCTGCAATTTGGACTTTGTGAGGATGTAACATGATACAAGAACACACATGGACCTCCTTGAGTTGATTGGTTGCCTTTGGGATGGCTCAAGAGGCTTTGGGATTGCTCAGATCACAAACCCTAGGTGCAGATGCTTTGAAAGCTATGCAGTGAATCAAACATGAGATATGAGATTGTATGATTGTGTTTATGCATATGAGATGATCACAAGCCATGGTGTGAATGGGTGAGGGCAAATTTGGGGCGTTTACAATATGGAGAAGACAACATTTGTTACACAGTGGGGTACTTTTTGTTATAAAGTGATGCCATTTGGTTTGAAGAACACCGGGGTAACATATCAGCGTGCTATGGTGGCTTTGTTTCACGATATGATTCATCATGAGATAGAGGTATATGTGGATGATATGATTGCTAGGTCCCAGAATGAAGAACAACACTTTGATCATCTACATAATTTGTTTGAGAGGTTGAAGAAATATAAGTTGAGATTAAACCCAAACAAGTGTACTTTTGGAGTAAGGTCTGGTAAACTCTTGGGTTTCATCGTCAGTGGAAAAGGTATTGAAGTAGACCCTGCAAAAGTGAAAGCTATACAAGAGATGCCAGCTCCCCGTACTGAGAAGGAAGTTAGAGGTTTCTTGGGACGATTGAATTACATTGCAAGATTTATTTCCCAATAAACTGCTACCTGTGAGCCAATCTTCAAGTTGTTGAAGAAAGATCAGGTAATGGAGTGGAATGATGAGTGTCAGACAGCATTTGATGAAATCAAGAGATATCTTCTAGAACCTCCAATTTTGATGCCACCAGTTGATGGAAGACCCTTGATCATGTACTTAACAGTGTTAGACAACTCAATGGGGTGTGTGTTGGGGCAACATGACGAGTCTGGTCGAAAAGAGCAGGCAATATACTACCTTAGCAAAAAGTTTACCGACTGTGAAACAAGATACTCACTGCTCGAGAAAACTTGTTGCGCTTTGGCATGGGCTGCTCGCCGACTAAGACAGTATATGTTGACTCATACTACCTTATTGATTTCGAAGATGGATCCAATCAAGTACATATTCGAGAAACCTGCTCTCTCCAGACGAATAGCAAGATGGCAAATGATCTTAACAGAATATGATATACAATATACTACTTAGAAGGCCATTAAAGGAAGTATTGTAGCTGATCATTTGGCTCATCAAACAGTGGATGATTATCGGTCAATGAGTTTTGAGTTCCCTGATGAAGACATTATGATTATTACTAAAGAACCTGGACAATATGACGGACCTGAACAAGGATCCCGATGGACTATGGTTTTTGATGAAGCCTCTAATGCACTTAGTAATGGTGTTGGTGTTGTGATCATTTCCCCTGAAGGTTGTCCTACCCCGATTACTGCAAGACTTTGTTTCTATTGTACCAATAACATGGCTGAGTATGAGGCATGTATCCTGGGTATCAAAGCTTCCATTGATATGAAGATTCAGTTCCTGGACGTATATGGAGATTCAGCCCTGGTAGTAAGTCAGATCAAAGGAGATTGGGATACCAATTATGATAATCTAATTCCTTACAGAGAGCATGTGTTGTCGTTGATCCCATATTTTGAAGAAATTACCTTTGGACATATTCCACGAAGAGAAAATCAGTTGGCAGATGCATTAGCCACCATGGCATCTATGTTTGAGATCAGCTAGGATGATGAAGCTCCCAAAATTACTATTGATAGATTTGAGAAGCCTGCATACTGCATTGAGATTGAAACTGAAGAAGCAGAAGGGAAACCTTGGTTCTATGAAGTGAAAAGATATCTTGAAGTTCAGGAGTTCCCTGAAGGGGCATCTGTCAAAGATAAGAAGTTTCTGAGGAGGTTTTCTGCTAAGTTCTTCTTGAGTAATGGAATTTTGTACAAGCGCAATCATGATTCAAATTTGCTTCGTTGTGTGGATAAGAAGGAAGCAACAGAGATTATGGAAGACATGCATGATGGGATCTTTGGCACTCATTCTAGTGGTCACACCATGGCAAAGAAGATATTAAGAGCAGGATACTATTGGTCTACCATGGAAGCTGACTGCTATCAACATTCCAGAACGTGTCACAAGTGTCAAATCTATGCTGATAAAGTGCATATACCTCCATCACCATTGAATGTGTTGACTGCTCCTTGTCCTTTTTCTATGTGGGGCATTGATATGATTGGTGAGATCAAGCCTACTGCTTCTAATGGGCATCGTTTCATCCTGGTTGCTATTGATTACTTTACTAAGTGGGTGGAGGAAGCTTCATTTGCATCTGTTACTAAGAATGTGGTGGCCCGATTCATTAAGAATAATCTCATATGTAGGTATGGCATCCCTGAAAGGATTATTACTGACAATGGCTCTAATCTGAACAACACTATGATTACCGATATCTGCACGCAGTTCAAGATTAAGCATCACAACTTTTCTCCGTATCGTCCTAAGATGAATGGGGCAGTAGAGACTGCTAATAAGAACATTAAGAAGATTCTACAGAAGATGACTGTTACTTACAAATATTGGCACGAGATGTTACCATTTTCTCTTCATGGTTATCTTACTACAATACGTACTTCAACAAGGGCAACCCCATTCTCCTTAGTCTATGGTATGGAAGTAGTTTTTCCCATTGAAGTTCAACCCCATTCTCCTTGGCAGCTGTTTGTCATGGCCAGATGTACCAGAAACGGATGATCAAAGCTTTCAATAAGAAAGTTAAGCCAAAGGTATATCAGGCTGGTGACTTGGTAATCAAGCGTATCATATTACCACAGGGTGATCCTAGGGGCAAGTGGACTCCTACATATGAAGGACCATTTATGGTCAAAACAATATTTTCAGGAGGTGCCATGATGCTTACCACTATGGATGGTGAAGACTTCCCACAGCCTGTAAATGCAAACATAGTTAAAAAATACTACGCATAAAAAAGAGACCTGCTAGGTTGACTGGCCTAGGCAAAAATAAGGGCATCCCGGCGAACCAAAAGGGTTCGGGCAAAAATTAGGGATATATATATAAAATGTACACCCGGCAAGTCGAAAACCTGAAAAGGCGGCTTGGGCAAAAAAGGGTATCCCGGTGGATTGAAAACCTGAAAGGGCAATCCAGGCAAAAGTTAGGGATTAAAGTGTATGACTATGTCTCGTTTGGATCACCCATGTAACTCCAACCAGTTGTGCTACTTAACCCAAGTTCGAACAGATAAAGATCAATCCAATCGTTTCCGTCTCAACAGCAGAAGATGAGATACTTGAAGATAATGGCAATAGTAGAATTGAAACTCAATAGGATCATTTTTCACATAGCTGTTTTCTTTGTTTTGTAAAAAAATTTACGATGAATTCCTCTTACTAGGATTTCTGTCTCCTTGTACAAACTCGCCTATGTATATGTCACTTTGTGATATAAATAAAATTTCATCTTTGAATCCAGATTTACTTTTACCCTATTTACATGAGCGAGAACGTCCATTGGTTGTGTTTGAATGAATGTATGCTTTTGAATATGATTGATGTTTACCAGAAATGCATAAAATGCTTGAATATGATTGATGTTTACCATAAATGCATGAAATGCAGTAATAGTATTTACTAAGGACGAACGAGGATGGTAGTTCAATGAAGCTTCGCCAGTTCATCCCCATAAGACAACTACAAATCCCGAGTAGGGCAAATCTATCATTATAGATACTTCAAGTTACATCTCCCCTTGAATTTATGTCCATCTCTTTTATCCTCAGTCAGGATACTCAGGAACTTATTCCTTCAATAAGAGAAAGACGAACGAAGACGGGAGGATATAAATACTATACTATCAAACGAAACGGGAACTTGTTCCTCATATTCTTCAGCAACGAATCGGGATTTATTTTCCCTAGCCAGCAGTTGTTATACAAGGATATCCAGACGCTTCAGGCTACATGATTCATACATACGTCATTTACATCATACCACAACATATCCATAAATGCATAATACATTTATTTAAATACATCATGCCATGCATGCATACATATTGCATAAACTAATCTTTTCCTTGCAGGATAGTTATATGCAGATAAAATACTATCAACAATCCATAACAGGTCAGAAATGATCTATACATTACTCAAGATGTCCTCGGAGAGTAGGCAAACGGTCTGTACAAAGATCCATTCCCTAATCCAGGATATTTTCAGGAGATTTAATCCTGACACTCTTTTGTCCTCGGAGAGTAGGCAAACGGTCTGTACAAAGATCCATTCCTTAATCCAGGATGTTTCCAGAAGATTTCATCTATCTGGTCTTGAATAGTAGGCAAACGGTCTGTACAAAGATCCATTCCCTAGTTCAAGATATTTTCAGAAGATTTAATCTATTTCCCCGGAGAGTAGGCAAACGGTCTATACAAAGATCCATTCCCTAATCCAGGATATTTTCAGGAGATTTAATCCTGACACTCTTTTGTCCTCGGAGAGTAGGCAAACGGTCTGTACAAAGATCCATTCCCTAATCCAGGATATTTCCAGAAGATTTCATCTACCTGGTCTTGAATAGTAGGCAAACGGTCTATACAAAGATCCATTCCCCAGTTCAAGATATTTTCAGAAGATTTAATCTATTTGCTCTTGAATAGTAGGCAAACGGTCTGTACAAAGATCCATTCCCTAGTTCAAGATATTTTTCAGAAGAATTAATCCTGATATTCTTTTGTCCTTGGAGAGTAGGCAAACGGTCTGTACAAAGACCCATTCCCTAATCCAAGATACTTCCAGAAGAGATAATCGTCACGAAGATTTATTTCTACTGGCCCATTCAACAATTCAAATCATGTTGCATAAACGATTCAGAGACGGCCTATATGAAGACCTAGTACTGATATCCAGTATCAACATAAATATATTATCATCTCCTGATATTATGGATGGCATCTATAAGCCCATCTTCAGTTCTTCCAAGTGGCATCTTTAAGCCCACTCAAGCATATACAACTAATCATCAGTGTTACTTTATGCATCGTCGAGTGCAAATTTTTGGGCTTTTGTGTTCAATCCCCTTCAACCTTCCAGGTCACGACTGGCACATATACCAATCTAACCCCTCAGGTTTCAGAAAATTGAACACGGGCAGTTGTTGCACCCAAAATTTTCCCTCATAAGACAAGACTTTGTGTACTAAGAGGTTCACAAGGTTCACAAAGTTCACAAGACATCTCACAAGGTTCACAAGGTTCACAATTAGTCAGAAAATTTGACAATTCCCTCAGACAATGCATCCTCCTAAGCAATGCATCTTAAACTAGGGTTTTGACTTTCATCAGGCTAAATGGACTTCTAAGACTTCAAGTGAGATTCATAGCATCCTATATGTGTTCAAGAATCCCCATGTCAAGTTTCAAGACTTTTCCCAAAGGTTTGCTCAGTCAGATGATCAGATAGGTTAAAATCAGTCAAAGCAATTAAAAAGTCAAACTGAGGCCAACTGTGGTCAAACCAAAGTCAAACTTCATGATTTTTTGCCAATATCAAGTATATGAAGTAAAATTCATCATTTGATAAAGGGTTGATCATGATTCATCAAGGAGATTTCAGATCATCAAGAATCAGGAGATTCTAAATTAGGGTTTTCATAGGAAAAGTCAACTGAACTTTGACCAGCCATAACTTTCACATGCTTCATCAAACCTTTTCCATCCAAATCCCATTTTGAATGAAATTGAATTCTCTACAACTTTGTGTCTCACAAGCCAAGCCCAAATATGCTTCATTTGGAAGGTATGAGCTAAGACATTATAGGTCCTTTTAAAAGTCAACAAAAAGTCAACAACTTCAAAAGAGCATAACTTGAGAATGGTAAACGATATGGATATGAGACCAAAGAGGTTGGTTAGAGGACTCTTTAAGCTTTCCAAAATGTCCAAGAACACCTTCATAGCATTAAAATTGAAGGATTTGTGCCCTTGCAAAGTTGGGAAATTTTTGGGAATTTTATGAAGCAAATAAGGCCTTAAAGTCAAATTTTGCTAAATGAGCCCACCTAATTACCATTCAAACTTTACAAACCCATCAAGCACGAGCCAACCCACTCATTTTCTGATTTTTTATTTTTTATTTCATATTTATTTGAATTTTATTCATTAAAATACAAATTAAATTGAAATAAAATATAAAAATCATATATTTGATTTGATTTTTGGTTCTAGAAAGTTTTAACACTCATTTAAACTTGATTGATACCATTTAAATTCAGATCATCCAAACATAGCAATGTTAGATCAAGGATATTCAAGTTTTAAGATCAAATCTTTTTCAATCTCTATGGATCAAAAAAATCAAAGGATGGATTAAAGTCTTGACCTAATTTCATTCACTCATATATATACAACATTAAGCAGCCTCAAAGTCACGAATTCAGAGCCTCCCATAGCATTCTCAAACCTCACAAATTCATCAAAATTCAATTTTCGGGTTCCTCCATAGAAGGCGTTTTAAGGTATTTTAAAGCCATAGAAAGGATCCTTGGACATCACTGAATTGATCCCAACCCTCAAAAGCACCTGAAACTTGCTCATATGCCATAACCGAATGCATCTTCATGCTCATATTATGTGTTTTCGATTTCATATATTTAAGCATTATAATCTGAAACTAACCATTGGTTTGTGTTTATTATGAAGTTTCGAAGCTTTCTGGATGGTTTGATTTGATTTTCATGGACTAGAACAAAATCCACCATTGTTAGGGTTTTCGGCCTCCTTTAGGGTTTTGCGATTGAGCCAAAATAAATTAATTCTAAAGACATGGAATGATTGTAAATGCCATTAGAAACTCAATAGTATCATTAATTTTGTGAAATTTTACGTTTTGTGTGAAGTTTGAGATTCACAGGTTTACCTACGAATACAAAAACGCAGGAAAAATCGCCGGTATAATCGCATGAAAATTCGCAGGTCATGAGGTAGGGGACGAAGTTGTCTGGCGCGAAAATATAATTTGAATATTGGACTTATTTTATTATGAATTGTTTATGTTATATTTCAAAAATGCTGCAATGGCTCAGCTGGTAAGTGTACGCGCATATGAAGACCAGGGCAGGGGTTCGAATCCCAGCTTCAACATTTTTTGCTTTATTTCCTTTGTATTTTCAGGCTTAATATATGAGGGTTTGTGCTCATCCATTGTTCACCAGCACGCAGCTGGCCTGGTGGAAGCTTCATGCGTCCAAGGGTGGTGAAGCCTAGGGCGTGGGTTCAATCCCTGCCCCAGGTAAGTTTTAATTTTTGTTTTGTTTAATTATTTTGCTTAGTAATTTTATTTCTAATTAATTATAATCATGTTTAATAAATATATTTAAATAATAATAGGTAAATATATGAATTAATTTTATATTTTCTAAAAGAACCTCTAATTTATTTTCTAAAATCTTAATCCTAGTTTTTATTTTATTTTAATTAAGATGTGTATATATTATTACTTTATATTTTTTTTAATAATTAAATTAATAATGTAAATTAAATTATAAACCCTAGTTTTATTTTCTAAAAAATCCTAACCCTAATTCTATTTTCTAATTTCTAAAAACCCTAAATTTTTTAAAACCTTAATTTAATTATTTTGTTTAAATATTAAATTTAATAAATTTTTCTAATGTGTATAATTAAATAATTAATAATATTTTTTTGTAAATAATTATTAGATGGTTTATTATTATTATTTTCATCTCAAAAATTCTTTAAAGTTGTTTATTTAAATCTAAAAATACTTAATTGAATTATATATATATTTTGTATATTATTACTAACCTTTTTCTTCTTATAATTATTTCATCACTAACCTTTTATTTAATTGCTTACTTTATTATATAATTATTATTTAATTTGTTAATATTATAATGTAACTGTAAAAGCGTTGTAATAGTCGTAGTTTTTTATCGTTATTTATTTATAAATATCCTTGTTATGGTTAGTAAATATAGGGAGTGATAACCTATTTGCTTTAAAATTAATTTAGATCACTAATCATAAAGATAAATATATGAACTTATACACGCACACACGTAAGTCGATCTTTGATATCCATCTCACTTCCTAAGGGTTATCCATCATGTTGCCTAAACCAAAAGGTCAAGTAAGGTGTCTAAAAGCAAGGTCCCTTCTCCTAAAATATCATTAAGTCCCTTTACGATTATAAGATCAAGTCCCTTCGATGTTGCCTTCGTAAATGATCTTGTCCCTTTCGAATAAAAGATGATAAGTCCTTTCGTATTGCTAAGACACCTTACAGTTGCCTAAACACAGATGTCTCTTTACATGTCCCTTACAACATCCAAGGTAATGACTACCTATTCCTTAATAATAGGGATAGTCTTACCATTGAAAGAACATTTAAGAACAGTAAAGATTTAGCATAGGGTAGGTTCCTCTTAAGTACTTGCTCACTTTTCTTCAAAAATACTTCATTACACTTCACATTTCAAACAAATTTTCAAAACAAAGTCTTTATATACATCTATACAAGGATCATTATAAAGTACTTAAGAAAATTTTTAATCACACACTATACTTCTCAAAACAGTTTAAAGTGAGTTAAGTAACTAAGAGCCCATGGATAACCATGGATATAAAGGGTGCTAACACCTTCCCTTTATATAACCTACCCCCCGAACCTAAAAATCTTTTAAGGTCTTTCCTATTCTTTTATGCCCTTTCCTTTGGATAAAATAAAAGTCGGTGGCGACTCTTGCTATCCGCAACATAACTAAAGTCAATTCTCCCACCGTGTTACAGATTGCATTGACGCCTCAAGGCATTCGAGTTAACAAGTCTTCGCTTGGTCGTGTGGGTTCGTCAACTCATGTTATGGAGCAAATTATTGAGGATAGGTGTGAAGGTGATTCTCAGTTTGATTTTGAAGAGCGACTATGAGGATGGTCAATTTATGTACTGCGTATTCATCCCTATTGAGGGGAACTACGTCACTTTGATTATTCATTGGTCTTTGTTCAATGGAGATACGTAGGAAGAAGATCATCAGGTCTTTCAGAGCAAACTTATGTGGCAATTTCATCTCAGTGTCACTCTTTTCTTCAGACGTCTCGTGTCAATGATTGAACATCGAAGGCTTAAGGTTATAATAATTAGGAATGAAGTATGGTTCTGGGCACGTGGCCATTTGATTGAAGACTGCAAATCCCATCAGGAAAAGGCAGCTGACTACCGAAAGTATTCAAGATCGATAAGTCCAGACGAAGTCAAGTCTCCTCAATGATGGCATTGCTTAGTTTTCTTTACTGCATTTTCATGTGTAGCTTTTATATGTTTGTTTGAACATTTGTATGCATGCATGAATTTTGTTTGTTCTTGAATGTTAATTAATGAAATGCACATGTTTTTCTTGAAGTAATTCATTAGTATTTTACTCATAATTGTGTATGTGCATTGCAATACCAACTGTCTTTCTTAAACTCTGTGATGGAGGATGACGAAATGAAAACGCAAAAAACTCCAATTGTGTGCTCTTGAATAAGACCCTGTTGACGATGTACATGCTTTGTTTCAAATACCAAACACCGGAGATATAAGGGAGATAAACCCTCGCTAACCCCTTTGAGTCTCGAAGTAGGAGTTTCTTTTTGCAAGAAAAAACCTTAACATGTAACCCAGGGGCAGGGTAGGTGTCTTCTAGTTGGACCGAGTGTTCATACTTTCATAAAGGAGTGTATCCAAGGAACCATCACCTTTCATTGTACCAAATCAAGAGGTCCAAAGACCAGAAACCACAATGATTATACTGATTCGGAAACCACAATGGTTATCCATCATCGACCAAAAAGAGAGACAATCACAACCCTTTCAAAGCAATCAAGACAAGAAGTGTCACACAATTTGTTCGAAGAAAAAAAAGAAAAAAAGAAACAAAAGCCTGCTAAGTCGAAACTTGAAAACAAGTGACTTAGGCAAAAGTTAGAGCATCCCGCTGGACATCAAAGTAAAAAAAGATTCAAAAATAATCAGTCCAGGAAAAAGTTAGGGATAAGCAAAAGAATGAAAAAAACGAAAGACAAAAAGGATTGCACAAGAAAAATCCTTAAGCAAGAACAAGTCATGTGATACAGACACAAAAGACAATAGGGGTGACTGACTCCCAAGAACGACCTCAGTGGTGCTTAAACAGTTATTAGCATTGGTTCCTCAACCATCTCAAAACCCTTAGGAAAGGTGGGCACTTGTGAAAACTAGTTGAACATAGGAATGGAAAGACATCACGAAGAGGGGTGGGAACATATAAACTTTGAGCCTATATCTTTGTTTCTATAGCCGTGAACCAAGCCATAATACAACCCTCAAAAGTCCTAACTGAAACAGGGTTAATTCGAGAGCGTACTTCCATAAGACAATGTTCCTGACTCTTATGAGTTGTGCTAAAATATCTCTGTCGGTATTATGTGTGCATGTTTTTTTTTAAAAATCAGTGTCGTATCTCAACCAGTGATTTGCTCACAAAGGTTTGCGACATCTTTTGCAATAAGAACTTCAAGATTAACTTGTGTTGCATTTGAATTTTCATTCTCAGAATAAAACATTTTCTGCTTGCATACATTTTTTTGGCATCAAAGAAGTTCATATATGGAACCTCAGTCTAGAAGCTTAATCTTTCCAAGGTGAGAAGGCAGAAACTTCAGAAGGACATTCATGTCAAGGGGCATTTTTCCAAGAAACTCCGTTGAATAGGGACTTTTCCAATCAGTTGGGTTATATGTAGCTGTAAACACCCCAAATTTTCCCTCACTAAGTTCACACCATGGCTTGTGATCTTTCATATTTTGCATTAGTTTAAACATATCATCTCATATTGCATTTTTGTTTCACTGCATTAGTTCAAATTCATCTTCATCTAGGGTTTGTGATCTGAGCAATCCAGGATCCATCTGAGCCACTCCAAACGACTTCAATCATTCCAAGAGGGTCCATGTATGTTCAATCATCATATTATATCCCTAAAAGATCAAGTAAGTCATAAAATCACAAGAACTTGGAAAGCATGGAAGCAGAGCTAGGGTTTCACTGCACAGATGACCTGAAATTAGGGTTTTGGTTTCAGAGGCCATAACTCCAATTTTTTTGGTCATTTTTGTTTCTATTGGTCTCAAGATGCTATAAGGATCATGTGTACCAAGTTTGATGAAGAAATTCATTGTGGAAGTCATTTGTTCACTGGGTAACTTCTTGAGCAAGTTAGAGCAAAATCAGGGCATCTGAGGCCCCCATCAATGGAACCAAAGTGGATTTTTCATCAAATTGAAGTTATATGATCTTTATTTGATCATTGAAGTGCTTGGAAGTTCACAAAATTGAATAAAAGTGGGCTAAACCAAAAGTTGCCAATAATGGAAATGACTTGTAATGTAAACTTTCCATTTTGGGAAAGTTTTTCAACCTCCTCTTTCTCAACCAAAAATGCTTCAAATGAAAAATTGTTGGTCATGAAAGTTATAGATTAGATAATTCCCTTTTCAAAAAGTACAAGAACAAGTCCTAATTCATTATGTAACTCAAGTTATTGCTTGTCAAAGTTGGCAAAAATCACATAATTTTCAAGAATGCACCAAAGAGGGATTTTTGCAAAACCACTTGCCAAGTTATTTTGTGACTTCAAACACACTTCTAAGCATTATAGTATCATAGTACATTGCATAAAACTCAGAATCACCCAAAGAATTTCAAGATTTCATGCCTTGCCCATGAAGAAATCTCAAAGGGGCCAAACTTTCTCCAAATTGCAAAACAACACATAACTTTATTTCTACTTGCTGAATTGCCTCAAGACTAATTCCATGGACCTCCTTGATCCATGTTGCACATGGACAAGCCAAGAAGCCAGCTGTACCATTGCCCATACCTCAAGTACAAAACTTTTGACTTTTTGGCAAGAAGCTCATACCAATCAGCTGCAGCCACCACCCACCCTCTGCCCAACCAAAACTCTACAAGCATGCCTCCAGGATCATTTTTCATAACACACATAAGCTGAAAACCTCAGCATTTTCAAGTTCTCAAAAATCATCCCTCTTGCAATTTCCTTCGAAACTCACTGGATATTCACTCAATCTTCAAACAAATTCCACCATTCATCTCAAAATCATTCACTGAACACAAAGAAACCATCAAACAAACCTCAAAGCACCTTTAACATGAAACACGATTCTTGGCCAACTGATTTGCTACAACACAAACTAGCCACTCTCAAAGCTTCTAAAGCATTCCATTGGTCTCAGGAGGATTAAAGGAAGCTTTTTGCACAAATGAGGGGTCCTGAAAGCTCTCATATGCATTTCTCAAGCTCAGGTAACCACCCAAAAACATTTTTCCAGAACTCTATTTTTATGTTCCAATGTGAAAGAGCATGATTCACTGATCATTTTGTGCTTTGTATTTTTGAAAATAGTGAAGAAATGAACATGTACTGATTGTCTGAAAGTTCTACCATTTTTAAGTTTCTCTTCGAATCTTGTTGTTCAGCCATAATAAATTTGATTTGAGTATGGATTTGAGTTTAGGAGGATGAGAGGAACTGATCTGGAGCTTTAGAGCTCCAGAAATGACCTAGGGGTGAGGTTTTGAGATTTTCAGGGGAAGAGGCTGTCGGAGAAGACGACTGGAGCTCTTCTCCGGTGGCCTGAAAGTGATTAGCTGGCTTAATTAGGGTTAGGGCAAATTTTGAATTATGGCCGTAGGATCTGATCTTCCCGCGTGTAGTGAGTGGACCAGATCATCTCATTAGTTTTTAATCTCCATTTAATTTAATTAATTAGGGTTAGTTAATTAATTAGGCAGGTTTGAATTCCCACCATTAGATCACGCGCCAAGTCAACTCCCGCCCCCCAGTTTTGAATCATGTCCCTTGGATCATCATACCAGCTCATTAATTCATTTTTATTTCACATTTTCTCATTTATTTTGAATAATTAATTTAAAATAGCTAGAAAATTCAAAAAAATATTTTCTCTTGCATTTTCACTTCAAATATTTTTATCAACCAGAAAACATTTTTATTTTTATTTTTTGCATTAAAAAATCATTTTTAAAACATTTAAATGTTTATTTTAATTAATTAATGGAAATTAATTAATTAAAATATCATTTAGGTTTCTAAAAATCCCAAAAAAAATCACATTGCATCTTAGGACATTTAGAAACATTGTCATACTATCCATACAAATTTCTTTTTGGTTTTGAACAATCTTTGACAATTTTCTTGAATTTAGGGTTCATAAAATTCTTATTTTTGAACCCTAACTTCAAGAATTCTTTTCTGCCTAACCATGAATGGTATGGAATTGATTCTTTTTGCATTGATCTTCATTTAGCATGTAGTATCTAACATAATTTTTTCACAAATTTCTTCTGCATTTTTGATTTGATTTGCATTTTCCCCCTTTAGGTACCTTAAAACCCTAGATAACTTAGAAAAATCATAACTTTCATTAGGTTAAGAGTTAGGTCTTCTCCTTTGGGGTGTGATATCATATGGGGTTAGGGTTCCTTTGAATACATTTTCAATTTTTTATCCTGTCATTTGCTTTTGTTTTTGATTTTTGCATCTCATGTTACATGAAAACCCTAATTTCTCATGTTCATTCACATACATCTTGCATATGCATTCATTCAAGAACTTTCCATGACATTTCATACATTCACATGACCTATAAGACATCATAGGACATATTAGAATCATGCTTGATCATTTATTCATCCATTTTCCATGTTATGCATTCATTACATTCCATGAACATTCATCTGCTTTCATACTTCTTACATGCTTCATTTGCATTTTCATCCCTTGTATGGTCATTCATAGCTCTTGACATACATTTGCATCATCTATTAGCATCATTTACATCATGTATATGCTTCTGGTCTTGGTTTTCATTCTTGTATACATCTCATTTTCACTTCAGTTCTTCCTTCTTTTGCTAACTTTTCAGGTGGTAAGTAATTTGAGAAGTGAATTTGCCTTCACTTCTCACTTCTCTTTTCATCTCTCTTATGCATCATTGCTGAATTTTGCTTTTGCTTTAGAGTGAGCTTGCTCATTCATGTTCTTCCTTCACTTTCTTTCTTCAAGTAACTTATCTTCTTTAGTGAAGTAAGTTAACTTGTTTCTTCTGCTTCTCCTTCTTTCATCTGCTTCTTCCTTGGTGGCTTTTCTTGAAGATCTCTTGCAAGCCTCATAAACCCTAGGAACACCCAAGCATGATAACAATTAGGGTTTTGATTAGTCCCCCATTAGTTTTACCTTTGTGTCTTCTTTTGTGTCTCTCTTCTCATCTCATAATCAGAGACTAAACCTTTAAGGTTTTAAGGCTTTGTGATTAAGATTATGCCTGCATCCTTCTCTTAGGATGGAGTGTATAACTTTAATCCTAAGTGTTAAACCTTTAATGTGTTTAAACCTCTTAATCAATCCATCTAATAATCACTAAGACAATAGCTTGTAACTTGGGCCTTGCATTAGGGTTCTAATTCTTCCTTAATTGGTTAAGAAGGACTAACCCTAGTGTTAATGGACAAGTCTCCCTCAAGTTGTCTTACAAACCATAAAATTCACTTCTTAATCTTACCATTAACTAAAATCCACTTTAATAAAGGCTTTGTTTTGTCATGAGGTTAATCCCTAATCATGGATTAAGTTGAGGTATCTTCCTCAACTTAAATGTTCTCATCTATTATCCTTCTATTAGGATGGTGTAATGAGTCCATTAGATCCTTGATTATGGCTTAAAATCATTACTTAACACCAAACAAAAACTCCAAAAAACATCTAAATAATCACAAGTAGGTTAATGATCTTAATTTTACATCATGGTAATTAAGTTTGAGGTGTTTACTTCATACTTAAGGTATCTCATTACCCCTAATCAGAGGGAGGATGTGATGAGTTTACTAGCCCTTGGTTTAGGCTTAAGCTCATTATCTTATGAAAAACACAAAAAAGCAATAAAAGATTGAAAACATAAAAAATAAACAATAATCGTCTCCTCCGGGATTCTTTTCTCACCTCATTCACTCACAAACGAGAACTTGCTTCTTCCGTCTAATGCAAGACAGTTAGCACCTGAGCCAGACAGGTCATACACTTGAGCATAGACAAGAAAGCAGTTCATCAATCAATTTATCTTTCAGTCTCTTTGAGTCGAACTATGGTGTTCTGACTTCCTCATTGCACGAGAGTATACATAGGCATAACCTAACTGTTATCGAACAAAAGTCTCTGTGTCTTCCCCCTCTTCCAGCATTCTCTTTTAAGCCTCATTCCTGAGCACCTCACTTCACTTTCTTGCACTGACACTTGCATTATTTTCCATCTTTTGCACACAGATAGCACAGACACTACCCCTTTAAACACAAACTTTCAAGCATGGATCCCGTCGAGTACAACGGACAATCTGGGTGCTAATACCTTCCCAGATTGTAACCAACCCCCTTTCTCAGTTTCTCTGGTTCGTGACCGTCTTATCCATCTCTTTCTAGGTTTATGCATCATTACCTTTCCTTCGGGATAAAAATGCCTAGCTGGCGACTCTTTTCATCTTTATTTCATTTTTCCTTTCGCCGACCATTCGCGTCTGTACCCCATCTGACCCGGTGTCTTTTGGCGGGAGCGACAGCTTGGCGACTCTGCTGGGGACCCTTATATTGCAACCAGGGCTTCTGGTTCTTTTTGTGGGTTCCTCCTAGCGCTTGTTTGATTTGTGTCTACGGGGGTGTTATGTGCTATTTGTGCTTGTTTATTTGCTTTATTTATTGCTTTATGTACAACTTTATTTATTGCTTTCATTTACAGTTTTTGTACATCATACTGTCATTGTGCTGGATCTGGTTTTCCTTGGTGGGTGGGGTTTCATTGAGTGGTTAAGGTCCTATACCTGGAACCTGAGTGACACCTAGGCTAGAGTGGCTTCATATTCTTTCCCATTCCATTTCGGTCTGGTGAGGGAATATGAAACACGGTTCAAGCGTGGGTTTCTTCTTGAGAACTCTGTGCTACAGATTTCCTGTAGTGCTAGGGCTATCTGGGAACCCTGCTAAGTTTGGATGACCTTTATATTGACCTTCAGAATCTGGGGTGAATTAGAGGAGGATCTTTTATGGTTATTGTAAACATTGTACCTCCGGGTTAGAAGTGTTTACACTTCTCATAACTGATCCAAGTTTGAGGATCTTTGTTCTAGAACATTACCTGTGAGGGGGTTGGGATATTTGCAGGTTTACAGGAGCCCCTGACCATATCATGCCCTGTTACTAGTATTGTTTAAGAATGCATCACTTTGGACAGTTCTTGTGATTACCCCAGACTTGTGATTCTTTATTTGAGTCCCCCACCTGGTTACTGGATTTCTAAGCCTCCATCCGGACCCTTGAACATACATGGACTTTTACCAAGACAGATAATTAGATCCAGCTCTTGATCACAAACCTTTTGCATATCATTTGCATACATCATTTATGCATCATTTAACATTTGCTTATTTGTTTTACAGGGTATCCATCTTCATATTTGGTTTGGTTTTGACCCCTTCTGCTACTCAGACGACTTCAGTCTCCTTCTCCAGCAATCTCCATCAGTCTGTCAGAGACTCACCTCCAGCACCTTCATCAGTCTGTCAGAGACTCACCTCCAGCTTCTCAGTCAGTGACCTTCATCAGCAGTTGTTCTCAACTTCTTCACCAACACTCATGGACACTTCAAGAAAAAGCAACATCTCTTACCATTTCTTTGAGCCCACCTTGACTGGCATCAGGCAGGTCCAGTCCCTCATTACACCTGACCATATCCCACTATTCAGAGAGCACTATGGGGGTATTTTGGACATGGTCATGGATCTTGATGCATCTCAAAGGAGCATGATCCATACATGCTTGCATTTTTATGACCCTCCACTCAGGTGTTTCACATTCCCTGATTTCCAGATGGGGCCATTGCTAGAAGAGTTTTCCTTGTTGATTGGAGTTCCTATCAGGAGGGGGATCCCTTTCAACCCAGAGATGACTGCTCCTAGAAATGAAGACATAGCCAGGGCATCGCATTTGGAGCCTGCCCTCATTGAGCAGAACATGACAACTAAAGTTGGGGTTCCTTGCCTCCACCTAGACTTCTTGATCTCTCAGGCCACCCTGAAGGCTGCAGTAGGAGAATGGAAGGTTGTCTGTGCACTTTTAGCCCTCAGTATATATGGGGTTATATTGTTTGCAGATGAGCCCAAGTTTGTGAGTAAGAATGCCATCCACCTGTTCTTGTTAAGGAACCCTGTCCCTACATTGCTAGGAGATTTCTACTACTCAGTCCATCAGAGGAATGAAAAGCAAAGAGGGAAGCTGGTCAGATGTTGTGCTCCTCTGTATTACTCTTGGCTGCTCAAACACTTGCCAAAATCAGATGCCTTCTTGAAACCCCATCAGCAGAAGAATTGGGCTAAGAGGTTCATTGCCTTGACATCATATGACATCAGATGGTGCACCCAGAGCACCAAAGGCAAGGACATTATTACCAGCTATGGGCAATACCCTAATGTGCCTCTGATAGGAGTAAAAGGTTGCATCAACTACAACCCTTTACTATTTAAGAGAAAATTGGGATATGCCTTGGTTCATCCTCCCAGAGGACAAGATTTGGCTAAAACTCTCTACTGTGAAGTTTAACCCAACTCTGCTGTTGTCAGACAGGCTGCCTGGGCTTGGGATAACATTCAGACCAAAGGGACAGCCATCCTTGGAAGATGCAATAATACTGCCTCAGCCCAGTATTCTGATTGGTCTCGTACTAGAGCTCAAATCACCAGGATGCCATTCACTCTGGAAGATACACCTGGACCTTCTACAGTACAACCGACAACAACTGTCAGCCTGGAAGAGTTTGAAAAGTTGAAAGAGAGGAATAATCAGCTAGCTGAAGCCCTGAAAAAGACTCTCTGGGAAAGAAATGACTGCCGTCTGGATAATGAGAGATTGGAAAGACTCAAGATTGAGCATCTGACCAAAATTGAAAAGACAGATGACTACATCAGGAAGGCAAGGGCATGAGAGTTAATACTGAAGAATGCTTGCAAGGAGGCAAAGACTCAGAAGGCGAGGGCAGAGCATTATCTGGAGGAAAGCCAGGCTAGGTGGATCAGGACCACTGAAGCCCGTGCACAAGAAGACCAAAGGACTCCAGCTAAGATAGAACAACTGGAGGCTAATGAGAAGAAGCAGCAGGAAGCTTTATTGGCAGCTCAGAAGGAAATATCAGAATTGAAACTCCGGGCGGGGTTGAAGAGATCAAAGGATCAAGACAAGCATAAGAAGCTAACTAGTGTCGTTGCTACCAGGAACCTCCTCATCAGGACTATCACAGAGCACCCAGCTGGTCCAGTGATTGAGGCCCTCCTGAAGGAAGTAAGGGAGGATGACTTTGGGTTGGATGTTTGATCCTTTTGCTTATATTTCTTTCTTTTGATGTACTTTTGTTGTTGTATTTTGACCCACCATGGGCATATATTGTAATCAAACTATGTATTTTTCATCCTTTGTAATATATCAGTTTGTTTTATTTTGGTGGGCTTTATCTCTCAACATCATCAGCATTTCCTCGAGATCTGGAAAGGTCAAAACCAAAAAAAAAAACCGGATACCCTTGGAAGACAAATAAGCATACTGCATTACATACTAACATTTTTCTTTGTTTTGTAGGTTTTTGTTTTATTGTTGTTTCTCACTTTGTTGTGGTTTCAGGAAACATTGCTCGCCAAAGAGTGTTCCCTGTCAACAGAATACACCGGTACCCGACGCGAAACAACCTTCCGGGCATTCAGATGGATCAAGTGCAGCAGGACTTGAATGAAGTAAGGACTCAGATGGCAAATGAAAGGGTTGAGATGAGAAATCAAATGACCCAATTCATGGCTGTGATGACTGGCTTAGCTCAGAGCCAGGAAAGGCTAAGGGAGCTGGTGGAAAGACAAACTCCTGATGAACACCATCCCGGTACAGGAGGTACCAGTAACAATGATTGCGGGCAGCCTCGCATTGATCCACCAGAGTTTGGGCCTCATCTAAACCCGGATGTTAATGTTATAAGGAATACTCAAGGTAATACTGCTGGAGGCAGGATCTTGCAAGAGGATCCTCAAGAAGAGTAGTTCACAGTTATTGGAGTTGGGGATGAAGTTTATGACCGAAGGCTGGATGAGATTGCTGAGAAACTGAGATCTCTTGAATCCCAGAATTCCTTAGGCTTTGATGTAATGGACATGGGGTTGGTAGATGGGGTGAGAATTCCTCACAAGTTCAAACCCCCGTGCTTTGAAAAGTATAATGGTACCTCCGGCCCGCGTACTCATCTGCAGTCTTTCTTGGGAAGACTCAAAGCTTATACCATGGACGAGAAGTTATGGATGTTCTATTTTGAGGACAGCTTGACTAGGGCATCAAGATAATGGTATTCACATCTGACTAGGGCCACCATAAGATGTTGGAAAGACTTGGCCGAAGCCTTCATCCGTCAATACCAGTACAACCTAGACATGGTTCCTAATAGAACCCTTCTGATGGGCATGTCTCAGTCTTCAAGGGAAAGCTTCCGAGATTATGCTCAGAGGTGGAGACAGCTTGCTGCTACTGTCCAGCCTGTGAGCAACTCTAGTTTTGAATGATTTTGAATGATTATAAATTTTAAGTGTTTTGTGCTTTCATCATATGCTGCCTTTAAATCTTTTGACTCATTTTTTATCAATGTTTTTGCTTTTCTGAAAAATACGCAAAATGAATCGATTCATTCCATCATGCATCGATACATACTGTTAAAATGATTCTGGAAATTCGCAAAATGAATCGATTCATTTTATCATGTATCGATTCATGCTATTTGAATGGTTCTGGATTTTCTTCTATGAATCGACACATACAAGCATGCATCGATTCATTGCTTATTCAATTCTCTGTTTTTATTAATCTGTTCAGTATGTATCGATTCATACTAACATGTATTGATACATAACAGTATAAATACTATTATGTATCGATTCATTCGTGTCTTGAATTGATTCATTTGTCTGTTTTACTTCTAACAGAATCTACATATATATGTTAAGTGTTTCATTTAGTGCAGCAACAGATTACAGAAATTGCAGACGAATTTTAGAGTAAAAGATCATTGAAGAACACATCAAGAAAAGGATTTTGGAGTGTGGACAATTCAATGTGGAGCAGGATTGAAACCTAGAATCAAATTCATCTTCATCATCTTCTCAAATATCTTAATTCAAGAACATCAACAAGGAAGTGAGTGTTGTTCTATGAATTGAAGGTTTATGAGATAACGTTCAGTGGTACGATCGGAGATCCAACTGAGTTGAAGAGTGATAGAAGGTTTCAAGGAAAAACCAGTTGGGTTTTCCTTCAAGAACGGGCGTGTTCTTGAGGGTTTGTTAGTCACGTTTACAAGACAGATTCAGCCGCAGCGTAAGATTTGGAAATCGGGGATTTCGCAAATAGATCGTGGAACCGGTGAATTGTTTGTATTACTTGCAGGGAATCTTGATTGGGCTCAGATCAAGTGAAGGTTGATACAATAGGAAGATCTAGGTGTATAGATTTCTGGTGTTTGTATAACAACCTTGTAATCGACGATTTCAGCAATATTGATATAAAAGTTCTCAATTTCGGTTTGAAATTGAGAGGGAGACGTACCCACATGCGAGGACGAACATGGTGAACTTCCTTACCAAATCTTTGCGTATTGTATTCCTTATCTATCTCTATTTACTTTTTCAATCGTTTTTTAATTCATTGGAAATAGCTTTTGTGATAGGTGCATTCAACTGTTTTATATCTTGTGTGTTTAATCCTTTATCATCTCAATCGTAAATCCAGCACGTTATCACATGTCTGGTCTTCTAGTGGCTAGTCCAGAATAGACGCTTGTATATTTGGGACCGTTGTTTCCGTCAATCTTTGAAAACTCTGAAAAATCTTTTAAATCCTTGTAAACAAGGAGGTGATCCATTCACCCCCCCCCCTCTAGATCACTAGCCACAACGTCTAACAAGTGGTATCAGAGCACCGGTTCGCTGGTGCTTTGTGGCTGCCTGTAACGTTATGGATTCTGAACCAAAGGGGGCGTATAATAGAGCTCCTGTTTTTAATGGTGAAAATTATGGCTACTGGAAAGACTGCATGCGAGTTCACATAAATTATGTTGATAGGCGAGTATGGGCTGCCATTCAAAATGGTCCTTTTCAAATTACCATGATGAATGAGGCAGGTGCCATAGTACCTAAACCAGAAGATGATTGGGATGAGAAAGATGAGAAAAAGTGGTCAAGTGATTGGAGAGCTCGAAATATGCTAATTTCAGCACTTAGTGCAGATGAGTATTATCGAGTTTCCCATTGCTCGACAGCTAAAGAAATGTGGGATGCTTTAGAAATTGCACATGAAGGTACAACTGAAGTAAAACAGTCCCGCATTAACACACTTAATCAAGAGTTCGAACTTTTTCGCATGAAACAAGGAGAATCTATTCCCGACATGCAAAAGAGATTTGTTCATCTCATTAATCGTTTGAATGCACTTGGAAAACCTGTTTCCAATGATATTGCTACTAATAAAATTCTGAGATGTCTTAGCAGGGAATGGCAACCTAAAGTAACAGCTATCAAGGAAGCCAACGATCTAACGACACTCACAATGACTACTTTGTTTGGAAAGCTGGAGGAACATCAACAAGAACTAGAAAGTCTAGAAAAGTTTGAGAACAAAAGTAAAAAGGGAAAGGAGAAGAATAAAGACAAAGAGGGTGAGAAGAGGCCTATAGCTCTTGTGGCTTCTAACTCAAAGTTCTCACAAAAAGAGCTAAACAACAAAGAGTCAAGTAGTGACGAAGACTCCGGTGACGAAGAAATGGGACTTTTTGTTAGGAGATATAATAGATTCATTCGAAAGAATGGAATCAAGCATTCCGACAAAAACCTCATAAAGTTTAGAAGACAATCTATAGATTCAAGACAGGAAGAGATTAAGAAGAATAGAGAAAGAGGGTCTTGTTTTAATTGTGGCAAGTCCGGACATTATAAAACGGATTATCCTTTAAAGAAAAAGGATAAAGGAAAAGCTCCACCAAAAAGGTATAATAATCAAAGAAGAGCTTACATTGCTTGGGAAAGTGATAGTGATTCATCAAGTACACAATGCTCAAGTGATAGCGACGAAACCGCAAATTTGTGTCTTATGGCTCACACCAAAAATCAGTCCCACCACAAGAAGAAAAGTGATGATAAAAAGGTAAAACAAGCTTACTATAACAATTTCTCTTCTATGTCCTTTTCTGAATTGAAAATAGCTTTTGAAAAACTGCATAATGAAGCTATAGAAGCATTTAAAAGATTATCTTCCGATAAAAAAAAATTCATACTTGGAAGGTAAAGTACAACATGCTGAAAAAGATTTAGAATACTTGAAAGCTAGCATTGCAGAAAATTCAAAAGCTATTGATATTGATGGTTGTAGTAAAATAAGGCATTGTGAAGCTTGTCACATTTGGCAACAAGAGGTTATTTCTCTTAAAGTCAAATTGGAAAAAGCCTTGCAACCTAAGATTACTTATGCCATTGATACTAGGTTGTTCAAAAAGTCATTAAATCCTCCATATGCAAAATATTCTTTTGTTCCAAAGGATTTAAGGACCAATCATAAACAACAACATTATCGTAGTGTTTGTCACTATTGTTGTCATGCTGGCCATACCATTGAAAAATGCAAATTTAGAAGATTTCTAGTGCCTAAAGGCATTTATCAATGGAAGCCTAAAGACAACCATGTTACAACTTACCCACTTGGACCCAATAAAAATTGGGTACCTACCTCTCTCTTTTGATATTGTAGGATGAGTGTCTTGCATCCGTGGAAAGAAGATGGTTTCTGGACAGCGGGTGTTCAAGGCACATGACGAGTGACATATCACTTTTTATTGACTTCAAAGCAAAGAAGAAGGGGTATGTTACTTATGGAGACAATAAAAAAGGAGCTATACTTGGTAAAGGTAGTGTAGGTAACCCCTCTGCCACTACTATTTCTGATGTCCATCTTGTAGAGGGACTTAAACACAATTTGTTGAGTATAAGTCAATTATGCGACAAAGGTTATAAAGTTTATTTTACAAAAACTTGTTGCAAAATTGAACATACCGAACAAAATGTTGTGTTTAAGGGTGTAAGAGTAAACAACATATATATGCTTGATCTTTTGAGTGTATCTCTAACAAGCACTAAATGTCTAGTTGCCCTAAATGATGATTCATGGTTGTGGCATAGACGCTTAGCGCATGTTAATATCGATTTGCTTAATAAGGTTGTATCCAAGGATCTAGTAGTAGGTCTTCCAAAAATAAAATTTTCAAAAGACCACCTATGTGATGCTTGCCAAATGGGGAAACAAAAAAGGGTCTCATTTAAATCTAAAAACATAATTTCAACTTCAAGACCCCTTAAGCTTCTCCATGTGGACCTCTTTGGACCATCTAGGACAAAGAGCTTAGGTGGAAACTATTATGGTTTCGTAATAGTTGATGACTACTCTAGATTCACTTGGACTATATTCCTTCATAGCAAAGATGAAACCTTTTCTGCTTTTAAAAGTTTTGCAAAGCTGTCCCAAAATAAAATGAATTCTAAAATAGTTACAATCCGAAGCGATCATGGAGGTGAATTTCAAAACCATCTCTTTGATAAGTATTGTGACAAGTATGGCATTGAGCACAACTTTTCAGCTCCTCGAACTCCACAACAAAATGGTGTTGTGGAGCGCAAAAATCGAGTTTTAGAAGAATTGGCAAGAACAATGCTCAATGAGGGTGGACTACCAAAATATTTTTGGGCTGATGCAATTAGCACAACTTGTTATGTTCTGAATATGATTTTAATTCGTCCTATTTTGAATAAAACCCCTTATGAAATTTTAAAAGGTAGAAAGCCAAACTTGTCTCATCTTCATGTGTTCGGTTGTAAATGTTTTGTTTTGAATAACGGTAAAGAAAATCTTGGGAAGTTTGATGCCAAAGCTGATGAAGGTATTTTTCTTGGATACTCTCAATCAAGCAAAGCATATAAAGTGTATAATAGGCGTTTACTTTCTGTTAAAGAATCTGTCCATGTTTATTTTGATGAGTCTTACCCAAAAATTGTCGGAAAAGGTATCTCTTTTGATGACGCAGGTGTATCTACAGAAGACATACTCAAAGAAGTTGTTTCGGAAATTGATCAATCTGAAATGGTTGATATTGAGAAGGAGGAAGATACTAGTCATGAAAAAGATAAAGAGGAAGGAACATCTGAAGTGAAGGACCTTCCACCAGCTTGGAAATCCTCTAAAGACCACCCTATAGACAATATATTGGGAGATATTTCAAAGGGAGTGTTGACTCGTTCTAAGATAAGTAACTTTTGTTCTCACTTCGCTTTTGTATCACAAGTGGAACCTAAAAATGCTAAAGAGGCCTTGGTTGATGAATTTTGGCTAATGGCCATGCAAGAAGAGCTTAATCAATTTAAAAGAAATGAAGTTTGGGAACTTGTCCCTCGTCCGCGAGATCATCACATCATAGGTACTAAATGGGTTTTTAGGAATAAACTTGATGAAAGCGGAGTGATAACTAGAAACAAGGCACGCTTGGTAGCACAAGGGTATAACCAAGAGGAGGGCATAGATTATGAGGAGACTTATGCTCCGGTGGCTCGCCTTAAAGCTATACGTATTTTGCTTGCGTATGCGTGTTCTATGAATTTCAAGCTTTACCAAATGGACGTAAAGAGTGCATTTTTAAATGGTGTCATAAATGAAGAAGTATATGTTTCACAACCTCCCGGTTTTGAAAATTCTGAATATCTAGATCATGTTTACAAATTAAAGCGTGCTTTATATGGTCTTAAGCAAGCACCCCGTGTATGGTACGAAAGACTTAGCAAATTTCTACTTTATCATGGATATTCTAGAGGTAAAGTGGATAATACACTCTTCATTAAACACAAAGGAAAGCACATTCTTTTAGTTCAAGTTTATGTAGACGATATAATTTTTGGTTCAACTAACATACACTTGGTCGAAGAATTTTCTAATGTTATGCAGGGTGAGTTTGAGATGAGTCTCATGGGGGAATTGAACTACTTCTTAGGCCTCTAAATAAAGCAACTCGATGAAGGTACAGCAGTATGTCAAACAAAATATTGTAGAGAGTTGCTCAAGCGTTTTGGAATGAATAATTCTAAATCAATTGACACTCCCATGCCTACCAACGGAAACTTGGACAAAGATGAACATGGTAAGTGTGTTGATGTCAAAAGGTATAGAGGTATGATTGGGTCTCTCTTGTATCTTACTGCTTCTAGACCGGACATCATGTTTAGTGTGTGTATGTGTGCAAGATATCAATCAAATCCTAAGGAATCTCACTTAAAATCAGTCAAGCGTATATTTAGGTATCTTAATGGAACACCTAAATATGGGCTTTGGTATTCCAAAGGAAGCGATTGCAGCTTAGTAGGTTACTCTGATTCTGATTTTGTTGGCTGCAAATTAGATAGGAAAAGCACTAGTGGCACATGTCATATGTTTTCAAATTCTATAATAAGTTGGCATAGTAAAAAGCAAGTATCCGTAGCTTTGTCTACTGCAGAGGCTGAGTATGTTGCAGCTGGTAGCTGTTGTGCTCAAATTTTGTGGCTAAGACAACAACTACAAGATTTCTACATTGAACTTAAATGCATTCCAATTAAGTGTGACAACACTAGTGCCATTAATCTCACTAAGAATCATGTTTTACACTCACGCACCAAACATATTGAGATTAGACATCACTTCCTTCGCGATCATGTTGAAAAAGGAGATGTTGTGTTTGAGCATGTTGATACTAAAAATCAACTTGCTGACATTTTCACTAAACCTTTGGCAACTGAACCATTCTTCAACATTCGTCGCGAATTAGGGATTCTTGATCTCTCCGCATTGGTGTCTTAAGTTTGATTGATGTAGTTTCTATTTATCTCATCGTGTTTACTAAGTTCTGAATGTAGTCTTCACTCGTACCTCATGAGAATACTACGACGGAGGTAATATTGTTCCTCTCTTCACTTTGTTGATATTGTATGATCAATGTATGTTTGAGCAATGATTTCTCGTTTACATGTACTTCTTTACATATAAATGTTTGAACATTGATGTTTTGTTTGTAAAGTATTCTTAAGCATCCATACAATGTTTTGATTCTTTATGCATTATGCATATTCATTGTTGTGTCAATTCTTGCAAAAATTCTTTTATCGCTGTCAAAATAATTACAGTATGTATTGATACATAGTGGCTTGTATCGATACATATCCACTTGAATTTCAAAATTTTCGCATTATGAATCGATCACAACCATCTTGAATCGATACATGTTCATTTTTTTTAATTTCTATCAAAATAGTTACAGTATGTATTGATACATAATGGCTTGTATCAATGCATAGCCATTTGTATTTCAAAAAATTCGCATTATGAATTGATCACAACCATAATGAATCGATTCATGTTGATTTTCTTTTAATTTCTGTTCAAATGGTTACAGTATGTATTGATACATAATGGCTTGTATCGATACATAGCATTCTGATTTTTAAAAATTTTCGTGAAATGAATCGATTCATACAGGCATGAATCGACGCATCCTGTTTTAAGTTCAGTTTATTTTTATGAATCGACACATCAGCAACTACTATGACATGTCTATCAGTTATAAAACTCCATTATGTCTTTCTCATCATCTCATTTGCATCATTTTCGTTTCTAACCCTAACTGCCACAAAACCCCTCTTCTCTCAAAACCCTAATCTCATCACTATGCCTCCAAGAGTCTTGCTTCCAAGAGAAAAAGGAAAACGTAAAGACAAAGAACCTGTTGGGTCTTCTCATCAGGCTCCTTCTGTTCCTGAAATTCCTCCATCTGGGGCTGCAATTCTTCATCCTGCCATTGTTGAAGAATTTGAAGCTTCTTTTAAAACAAGGTTAGTTATGAAACCACATGTTTTTGATACTAGTGACATACGTACTCTTTGTTTAGAAGAAGTTGCGGATTTAATCGACGCACAAAATCTTGGATCCTTTTTAACTGTTAAAGATGAGTATCATGAAGACTTTATTCGTGCTTTCTATGCTGGTGTGAAAACTGGAAAAGGCTACATGTTCAAGTGTTCGATTGGAACCAGAACTTACCGTTTTGAGGCTGATGACTGGCCCAAAGTATTCAATATGCCATCTCTGTTTCCTGAATTGCAGATGTGGCATGACCAGAACTTTGAAACACAGTTTAAGTTGAAGGAATATTGTGCATCCATTTCTAAATTGGACAGACCTCTTGCTGATGATGAGCCTCTGACTTCTGGTATGATTAAAAGTGTTCCAAGAATTCTGCACTGGATTCTTTCACATATCTTGCGTCCAAGGTCCGGGGGCACTCTCGATTGGACAAGCCGGATATCTATTTATTGTATATTCTGCAGAAGAAGATACCATTAAACTGGGCCAATTACTTTTTCAAGCGTATCTTTCTTACGCGGAACAACTCCAAAAACATCACTCTTGCATATGTTGCCCAGATTATGCGGATTCTTAAGTTTTGGAAAGTGGTTTTCCCTCCTGTGCCTCTCTTATCATCTTCTAGTGTTCAAGAATTCAACAATGCCACACTCTCTCATATGGGTTATCGGTGGGACATCGAGCGTCGCTGCTACTACTTCTTTGAATGCAGCACTCGAACCAGCATCTACAACTTTGATATTCCTTCTGAACATGTTTATGTTGAAGAACAAAGGGATGAAGACATGGAGGATGCAGAAAATCCTCCTGATGCGAATGCCAACACCGGTTGGGGTGAGTGGGTACCACAAAGGTGGTCTCCTACAAACTATGATCCCGCTCCTTCATCAGCTCCACCGACTTCATCTATTGCTGCTCCGGCCTATCTTATTCAAATGTTTGCGCAGTTGGAAGTTGCAAACAATGCCCGGCATGAAGAAGCCCGTGCGTGGCATGTCCAGCAAACGGAATGGCATAAAGAGCACCGAGAATGGCATGATGAGCATACTCGAATGTATCATAATCAACATTCATGGCATACTGAATTGGTTAAGTGGCATCAAGTTTTCTATAATGAGATGTCTGGATTTATGGATGATTTCCATTCGCACCCGGGGATTATGGAAAGATTTCAAAGCATAGAGGTTCAGAGACGGTTCAGGCGTTATGCCTTCATGGGGCAGAATCCTAATGAAATGCCTCCTCCACCTCCTCCTCCAAGTTTCCGTGACCCTGATCGAGATGATGCGGAGTCGTGTGGTGGCCATTTTCCTCATTGAAGTTGCATTTCATTTTGCATATCATCATTGTTTCTTGCTTAAGTTTTTTTTGTTTAAACATTTTATGGTTTGGTTTGTTTCTGTAATTCGCAACTCTATTTGAAAATTTCACTGCCTATGATTACTTGCTTTTGTCTAAATTGTTTGCACTTTATGTTTCATTCTTTGTGAGTGAACTCTGCTTATATATCTTAGTATTGTTGATTTTGTTTCTTCACCTATGCATTCTTTCTTAATGTTGACAAAGGGGGAGAAAAGGCAAAGGCAAGTGTGAAAAATGACAGGCACAAACTCAGGGGGAGTAATTCTCACACTTCAAAAATTTTGTCATCATCAAAAAGGGGGAGTTTGTGAGCAACTCTAGTTTTGAATGATTTTGAATGATTATAAATTTTAAGTGTTTTGTGCTTTCATCATATGCTTCCTTTAAATCTTTTGACTCATTTTTATCAATGTTTTTGCTTTTCTGAAAAATACGCAAAATGAATCGATTCATTCCATCATGCATCGATACATACTGTTAAAATGATTCTGGAAATTCGCAAAATGAATCGATTCATTTTATCATGTATCGATTCATGCTGTTTGAATGGTTCTGGATTTTCTTCTATGAATCGACACATACAAGCATGCATCAATTCATTGCTTGTTCAATTCTCTGTTTTTATTAATTTGTTCAGTATGTATTGATTCATACTAACATATATTGATACATAACAGTATAAATACTATTATGTATCGATTCATTCGTGTCTTGAATCGATTCATTTGTCTGTTTTACTTCTAACAGAATCTGCATATATATGTTAAGTGTTTCATTTAGTGCAGCAACAGATTATAGAAATTGCAGACAAATTTTAGAGTAAAAGATCATTGAAGAACACATCAAGAAAAGGATTTTGGAGTGTGGACAATTCAATGTGGAGCAGGATTGAAACCTAGAATCAAATTCATCTTTATCATCTTCTCAAATATCTTAATTCAAGAACATCAACAAGGAAGTGAGTGTTGTTCTATGAATTGAAGGTTTATGAGATAACGTTCAGTGGTACGATCGGAGATCCAGCTGAGTTGAAGAGTGATAGAAGGTTTCAAGGAAAAACCAGCTGGGTTTTCCTTCAAGAACGGGCGTGTTCTTGAGGGTTTGCTAGTCACGTTTACAAGACAGATTCAGCCGCAGCGTAAGATTTGGAAATCGGGGATTTCGCAAATAGATCGTGGAACTGGTGAATTGTTTGTATTACTTGCAGGGAATCTTGATTGGGCTCAGATCAAGTGAAGGTTGATACAATAGGAAGATCTAGGTGTATAGATTTCTGGTGTTTGTATAGCAACCTTGTAATCGACGATTTCAGCAATATTGATATAAAAGTTCTCAATTTCGGTTTGAAATTGAGAGGGAGACGTACCCACACGCGAGGAAGAACGTGGGGAACTTCCTTACTAAATCTCTGCGTATTGTATTCCTTATCTATCTTTATTTACGTTTTCAATCGTTTTTTAATTCATTGGAAATAGATTTTGTGATAGGTGCATTCAACTGTTTTACATCTTGTGTGTTTAATCCTTTATCATCTCAATCGTAAATCCAGCACGTTATCACATGTCTGGTCTTCTAGTGGCTGGTCCAGAATAGACGCTTGTATATTTAGGACCGTTGTTTCCGTCAATCTTTGAAAACTCTGAAAAATCTTTTAAATCCTTGTAAACAATGAGGTGATCCATTCACCCCCCCCCCCTCTAGATCACTAGCCACAGCGTCTAACACAGCCACCCATGTCTGAACGGGAAATGGTATACATGTTTATGAATACCTTGCAGGGAACTTATATCGACTGACTTGCTGCATTCTTCTCCACTAGCTTTGCTGATGTAGTCATAGCTGGGGAGAGAATAAAGAGTCTTCTAAAGATGGGCAAAATCTCTGACAACGGTGCAAGTTCCTCCAACAATACAAGAAAACCTTTTTCAGGACCCCGAAGGATGGGTGAAACAAATGTTATTCATGCAGGCAGGGGCAGACCCCAATACTCTCACAGATCAATAACAACCGTTACTATCCCGGCTCCAGCTCCACAACAACCACTATTTCCTCAACAACAACAACAACAACAACACTATCAGCAACAACCGCACTTTCTGCAACAAAGGTCGTACAACAATAACAACAACAACCAACAGAAGTGCTCCTTTCAACAGAGCTCGTCTCAAGCAAATAGGGTGATTGACCCCATTCCTATGCCATATGCCGCCCTACTGCCACAACTCCTGAAGCTCAACCTGGTTGAGTTAAGGACGTTGGCTCCACCAGATCCTCTCAACCTCCCGAAGAATTATGATGCCAATGCTAGGTGTGCCTTTCATTCCAATGCACCTGGTCACAATATTGAGAAGTGTAGAGCCTTGCAAATGAAGGTTCAGGATCTAGTCGATTCCAAAGCTCTCAACTTTGCACCTCCTCCAAATGTTACCAGAAATCCTACGCCTAGTCATGGTGGGCCCAGGATTAATGCCATAGAGGAGGACCAACCATCTGCACTGATTGATAGTGTTGCACATATTCAAACGTCGCTGGCAGAAGTCAAAGCTCAACTCTTAAGATGCCAGGTGTTCCCAGGTTGTAAGGCCTGCTGCGAATCTTGCAAGACTTCTATTAATGGTTGTGAGAAGCTAAGGCTTGGCATAGATGGCCTTATCAGTGATGGAATTTTTCAAATTAACACAACGGCGTCTACAACATCAACAACTCTTTCTTCAGCAACAATAGATCCTCCTACAAATGCAACAACCATTATTCCCACCGATTCATCCACAACTCCAGCAATCACTCCATCTATTATTTCAACAAACCAAAGTTCAGCAACACTTACTTCTATAACGTCAACACCCATCTTATCAACAGAATCGCCTACAACACCAACAAACGCTAACGAAGATGTCTCAACGGTCACAATCTATTATGACCCGGCAACTGTTCATCCCAACAACAATTTTCAACAACAAACTGCAACACCTACTATCAGATCTCCAGTCACAATCTATTACGACCCGCATACTGTTGCACCCCAAAATTTGCCCTCACAATACAAGACTTTGTGTGCTAAGAAGGTTCACAAGGTTCACAAGATTCACAATGCTTACAAGACCTTTCATGAGGTTCATGAAGTCTACAAGACACTTTATGAGGTTCACAAGGTTCACAAGACCTACCATAAGGTTCACAAGGTTCACAAGACATCTTATGATGATTCACAAGGTTCACAAAGTTCACAATGGGTCAGAAGAGTTGACAATCCTCTCAGACAATGCACCTCCTAAGCAGTGCATCCAAAACTAGGGTTTTGACTTTAATCAGGCTAAATGGACTTCCAAGACTTCAAGTGAGCTTCATAACATCTTATATGTGTGTAATAACCCCCATGACAAGTTTCAAGACTTTTCTCAAAAGTTTGCTCAGTCATATGATCAGATAAGTCAAAATCAGTCAAAGTAGTTAAAAAGTCAAACTGAGGTCAACTGTGGTCAAACCAAAGTCAAACTTCATGATTTTTTGTCAACATCAATTATATGAAGTAAAATTCATCATTTTATCAAGGGTTGATCATGATTCATCAAGGAGATTTCAGATCATCAAGAATCAGGAGTTTCTAAATTAGGGTTTCCTCAGTAAAAGTCAACTGAACTTTGACCAGCCATAACTTTCACATGCTTCATCACCAAGTCTCCATCCAAAGCTCATTTTGAAGGAAATTTAATTCTCTACAACTTTGTGTCTCACAAGCCAAGCCCAAAAATGCTTCATTTGGAAGATATGAGCTAAGACATTATAGGTCCTTTTGAAAGTCAACAAAAAGTCAACAACTTCAAAAGAGCATAACTTGAGAATGGTAAATGATATGGACATGAAACCAGTGGGGTTGGTTATAGGACTCTTCAAGCTTTCCAAAATGTCAAAGAACACCCTCATAGCCTTAAAATTGAAGGATATGTGCCCTTGCAAAGTTGGGAAATTTTTGGTTAGTTTATGAAGAAAATGGAGGTCTAAAACAAATTTTTCCTAAACGGGCTTGCCATATGATGACCCAATCCATACTATGACCTCATGCACGATCCAAGACCTCAAAAATCAGATTTTTTATCATTTTATTTTTATTTATTTTGATTTAATTCATTAAAAATCATTTTAAATTAAAATAAAATATAAAAGTCAAAGATTAAAAAAGATTAAGCTTCTAGAAATTCATAAATATGATTGGGATCAAAGTGGTAAGAGGATCATGATGATTGGCCTAAAATAGCAAGTGTTTATGCAAAAATATTTGATTTTCAAAGCCTATCTTTTTGAATCTTTTTGGATCAAATTCTTCACACAATGATCAATCTTTTCTGACCTAATTCATTGCTCTATAAGTACATTACATAACCCTAACAAAAACACACGAATTCCAGCCTCCAAAGTGTAAGTTTGCATTTCAAAAAAACCTCTCCAAACTCAAATTCGGGTTTTAACATACAAGGCATTAGAAGGTAATTTGAGAACATAGCAATGATCCCTGGACATCATTGAGTCGAAACTAAAACATATTTGCATCCAAAACCACTCATATAGCATATCCCGAAGCATTCTTGATCATGAATTTTTTTTCTTTTCGATTTCACTAATTCAATGCGTTTTGATGAATTTTGTTTGTCTAATCATGTTTGTGGTGTTGTATAGAACGTTTCTGGGCAAAGAAATTGAAGAAACCGTGAGTAACCCGTGAGATGCCATGTTAGGGTTTAAAGCTCCAAATTAGGGTTCTTTGATTTACACAACAAAAATGAATTTTGTTGGTATAATTGGATTGTACAGGTCACAAGGAACTCAAAGATGTCCTTAATTTGATAAAACTGTACTGTTTGTGTGTGTTTTGAAATTCGTAGGTTTTCCTGTAAGTGAAAATTCGCAGGAAAGTTCGTGGGAATATTCGCAGCAAATTGCGCAGGTCTGGAGGTAGAAGAAGGAGTTTCGCGCGCAGCCTGGAATTCAAAATTATTTTTATATTATATAGCTTTATTTGTATTTAAATTACTGAATGATGCTGATGGCGTAGTGGTAAGCTTGTGCGCGTGTGAGGGCAACGACGTGGGTTCGAAACCAGCCTCAACGCATTTTTTTTGCAATTTGTTTTGTTTTACAGGATGAGCATAAAACCAAATGAAGGTGGTTTGTCATCAGCTAGCAGCGCACAGCCCAGTGGCAAGGCTCTTCTGTATCCAGGTAAAGGACCTGGGTTCAAATCCCAGGTCCTGTTTTTTTGGTTTCTTGTTTTATTTCTTTTGTTATTTCTTCCTTTTATTTTCTAAATTAATTTAAAATAATTTCTAAATTTATATGTAAATCATTTTCTTTTGTTTAAAAAAAACTTATATTATTTTCTTAAAACCTAAATTGATATATTTATTTCTTTATATGTTTTTATTTATATGTATGTGGTATTTAATAATTAAATTGATATTGTAAATAAATAAAAAACCTAATTTATTTTTAAAACCCTAAAAAATATATTCTTTTCAAACCCTAATTTTCTTCTTTTATTATTTATATTCATAAACTTCATTAAAATTCTTGAGTTAATTTTTGTTAATATATAAATTGTTTATAATTTAAATTTTTGTATGTAAGTATAATTAAAAATTAAAATGCTTAATTTATTTTTTATAATATGAAAATATTCTCTAATTGTTTAGAATTTAATTTTTGCATGTAAATAATTTTATTCTATGTTTAAAAATATGTAAAAATTGCTAATTTAATTTTTGTAATTATAATTTATTTTTCATAATATGTTCATAATTGATTTAATTTTATAATTTATACATAACTTCAAATTTTAATATAATTGTTCATATTTTCTTATTAACCATTAAAAATTTTGTTTATTATAATATCCTTGTTTATTTCACTATTTATGTTTATATGATTATTACTAACCCCATTTAATTTGGTATTTTTATTATTGTTGTTTTCACTAACCCAATTATAATTGCTTATTTATTTTGCTTATTAATATTTTACTTATGCTATTTAAATTGCTTTTATTATTATTATTGTAATTGCTCCTGGATGTAATATTTTATAATGTTTAAATTATTTATTTTATGCCATGGTTAGTAAATAGGGAGTGTAACATGTATGTTTATTTAAAAATAATTTAGATCACTTAATTTAAAGATAAAATATTAAATTGTACACTCACACACGTAAGTCGATCTTTGATCGCCATCTCACTTCCTTAGGGATACTTCTCATTGTTGCCTAATCAAAAGGTCAAGTAGGGTGTATAGAGCAAAAAGTCCCTAAAAATAAAGTCATCTAGTCCCTTAATAAATAAAGATCAAGTCCCTTTCGAATGTTGCCTTCATAATGATCTTGTCCCTTTCGAATAAAGATGACAGTCCCTCCAAAATTGCTTAATACACCCCACAGTTGCCTACATTAACAGATGACCCTTACTTGTCCCTCACATCCAAGGTAATGACTACCTATTCCTTAATAATAGGGATAGTCTTACCACTTAAGGGATTCAAGAACAGAAAAGACCAAACTTTAGGGTAGGTTTCTCATAGTTACTTGCTCACTATTCAAAAACTTTTCAAACACTTCACAATTTCAAACAATTTTCAAAACACAAGTTTTTTACGCATCCGTACATGGATCATTATCAAACTCTTATGAAAATTTTTATTCACACACTTCATATTTTCAAAAAAACATTTTAAAGTGAGCTAAGTAACTAAGAGCCCATGGATAACCATGGATGTAAAGGGTGCTAACACCTTCCCTTTACATAACCTACCCCCCGGACCCAAAAATCTTTTAAAAGGTCTTTCCTGTTCTTTTATGCCTTTCCTTTGGATAAAATAAAAGTCGGTGGCGACTCTTGCTATCAGCAACATAACTAAAGTCAGTTCTCCCACCGTGTTACACATACCATCACAGTTCCTTCCGCTGCAGCAATCAGTCCAGTCACCATTACGGTACTTGGACCCGTTCCTTATGAAAGCAGTAATGCCATACCTTGGCACTACGGCTCTGATCTCTACTGCGACGGAAAGAAGATCACTCTAGATTCATCAACCTCTTCACCACAAGTTGACAATGTTGGGGGAGGCAGAGGTTTCACCAGAAGCGGACGCCTTTTTGCCTCACAAATACCGAGACCCAATGCTGAAGCAGAGGCTGCTGTTAAAGCAAAAGGGAATGGTGTGGTACTCGAAGAGCCAGCTGTTAAAGAAGCTCCGAAGACGTCTTTTGACCAAGAGGTGGACGAGTTTATAAGAATAATCAAAAAGAGTGATTAAAAAGTGGTGGACCAGCTTCATTAGACGCCCTCCAAAATCTCTGTCTTGTCATTGTTAATGTGTTTTGAAGCCCATAGGAATGCACTTTTGATGGTCCTGCATGCAGCCTACGTGCCGGAAGAGATTACGGTTAATCAGCTGGAAACAGTGGTTGCAAATGTTAACACCAGTCATGGACTGGGCTTCACGGATGCTGATTTAACGACGGAGGGACGCAATCATATCAAGGCTTTACACATCACCTTAGAATGCAAAGGTGTTGTTCTTTCTCATGTGCTGGTAGACATTGGGTCCTCGCTCAATGTCCTCCCAAAGAAAGCCTTGGTGAAGCTGGAATATGATGGTTTGGCATTGCGTCCTAGTAACTTGGTGGTAAGAGTGTTTGATGGCTCTAAGATATTAGTGCTTGGAGAGATTGAATTACATGTGGTGATTGGCCCACAAGTCTTTAAAACTACTTTCTTCGTGATGGACATTCAGCTGGCCTACAACTGTTTGTTGGGTAGACCCTGGATTCACGCCGCTGGCGCTGTTACATCTACCCTTCACTAGAAATTAAAATATGAGTGGGAAGGCCAGATCATCATAATCTGCGGGGAGGAAGACATTTTCGTTAGCCAGCTGGCTACTTACAAGTATATAGAGATGGATGGGGAGATCCCCGAGACTATGAGCCAGGGGTTTGAGGCCCTTAATGTCAATGAAACAACTGTTGAGTCCGGAACTTCTATCGCTTCATATCAATAAGCCCGGAAGGTTGTTGAAGAGGGTAACGCCAGAGGCTGGGGCAAGCTGCTGCCAGTAGAAAAGAAGGAAGACAGATTCGGTTTGGGTTACAGACCAATCCGACAAGATCAATCAGAGGCTACCAAGGAGCCCAAATTTTTTAGTGGGGGAATGCTTACTCCGGATGCTATGAACAATCTGGAAGACGAGGAAGAAAGCGACCGCAACCTGGAGAACTGGATACGTCCAAGGATCCCGGGGAACCGAGTCTCTAACTGATCTTCCCAAGAAATTATAAGAGTTACTCCTACAGAGTAATTATTATTTCCTGTCTTTTTTAGCATGCATCAAGTCCTGCATCTTGCTCAAGGTGCCAAGACTCATTTTGTAATAGGGCCATCTTGTATTTTGTGCAAATGATTAATTAATGAATATCAGGACATCTTTTGCAAATGAGTCTCTTTTTCGCTCACTGTCTTTTTCATTTTTGTACAAAAACAATAAAATGGCAATGTTTTCAAAATAAATAACTTCATTTTCACTTTTTCTAAACAAGATAAAACTGGTCACTAAAATGAAACAATCTCAACCCTTGCAGAAATCTTCCTCCAGATTGCACCGACAACAGCACTGCCTTTGACCTTGTATGACTTCGACAATCCGATTAATCAAGCTGATGAAGGGGTTGAAGAAGACTATGAGTTACCTGAAGAATTAGCCAGGTTATTAAGACAAGAGGAGAAGGTAATCACTCCTCATCAGGAGGAGGTTGAAACAGTTAATCTTGGTACCGAAGAAGACTTGAAAGAAGTAAAGATCGGGGCCAGCCTGCAAGATTCAGTGAAGGAACAACTTATTGACATGCTTCGAGAGTACGTTGGTATCTTTGCTTGGTCCTATCAAGACATGCCAGGTCTAGACACTGACATCGTTATGCACAAGCTGCCTCTGAAAGAAGATTGTCCTCCAGTGAAGCAGAAGCTACGCCGCACTCGTCCGGATATGGAAATGAAGATAAAAGAAGAGGTACAAAAACAGTGGGACGCCGGTTTCCTTGCTGTAACTAGTTACCCACCGTGGGTTGCTAATATTGTACCAGTGCCTAAGAAGGATGGAAAAGTACGAATGTGTGTGGATTACCGGGATCTGAACAGAGCTAGCCCGAAGGATGATTTCCCATTACCTCACATTGATGTATTGGTCGACAACACGGCTCAGTTCTCGGTATTCTCTTTCATGGATGGATTTTCAGGATATAATCAGATCAAGATGTCACCCGAAGACATGGAGAAGACTACTTTCATTATGCCTTGGGGCACATTCTGTTATAAGGTGATGCCATTTGGACTGAAGAATGTCGGGGCAACCTATCAACGGGCTATGGTGACGTTATTCCACGATATGATCCACAAAGAAATTGAATGCTACGTGGATGATATGATTGCCAAGTCCCTCACTGAAGAAGACCATCTGGTAAATCTGCTGAAGTTGTTCAAGAGTCTGAAAAAGTACCAGTTGAAGCTAAACCCCAACAAATGCACATTCGGGGTGCGATCCGGTAAACTGCTAGGGTTCATTGTAAGTGAAAAAGGAATTGAAGTTGATCCTGACAAAGTCAAAGCCATTCAAGAGATGCCGGAACCTAGGACTGAAAAGGAAGTTCGGGGGTTCTTAGGTAGATTGAACTACATATCAAGGTTGATATCTCATCTCACTGCAACCTGTGAGCCCCTGTTCAAATTGTTAAGAAATGAACAAACAGTCAGGTGGAATGACGATTTCCAGAAGGCTTTTGACAAAATCAAGGAGTACTTATAAGAACCTCCAATTCTGATGCCTCCAGTTGAAGGAAGACCTCTAATAATGTACCTGACAGTATTAGAAGGGTCAATGGGGTGTGTACTGGGCCAGCATGACGAGTCTGGTCGAAAAGAGTATGCAATATACTACCTAAGCAAAAAGTTTACCGACTGTGAACAACGTTATTCAGTGCTCGAGAAAACTTGTTGGCTTTAGCGTGGGCTGCTCGCCGACTAAGACAGTATATGTTGACTCACACTACTTTGTTGATTTCAAAGATGGACCCAGTCAAGTACATATTTGAGAAGCCAACACTTACCGGAAGGGTTGCAAGATGGCAAATGATTCTGACAGAATATGACATTCAATACACATCTCAAAAAGCCATCAAGGGCAATGTATTGTCTGACTATCTAGCTGAGCAACCCATTGATGATTACCAACCAATGAGATTTGACTTCCCTGATGAAGACATCATGTTCCTGAAAGAAAAAGATCATGAATAGCCTGTTCACACTAAAGGGCCTGACCCAGAAGAAGAATGGACAATGTTGTTTGATGGGGCTGTCAATATGAATGGTCGTGGAGTTGGTGCAGTGCTTATTACACCTAAAGGAGTTCACATGCCTTTCTCAGCAAAACTCACCTTTGCATGCACTAACAACAAAGCTGAATACGAAGCCTGTATCATGGGTCTTGAGGAAGTCGTTGACCTCAGGATCAAGACTTTTGTATTCGGGGATTCAACTTTGGTAATCAACCAGACCAACAACAAATGGTACACTCACCAAGAGCATCTGATCCCATACCGTGACTATACGAGGAGATTATTGACCTTCTTCACAACGGTCAAACTTGAGTACATCCCTCGAGACGAGAATCAGTTCGCAGATTCTTTGGCTACCATTTCCTCCATGATCAAGGTTCAAACTGACAATCATGTGCCTCGGATTTCAGTATCCAGACTTGACCGACCGACATACGTATTCTCCATGGACATTGCTAAAGATGACAAGCCTTGGTTCCATGACATAAAATGCTTCTTAGAGGATCAAACATACCCACATGGGGCATCATCCAATGACAAGAAGACATTGAGAAGGCTGGCTGGTAGTTTCTTCCTGAATGCTGATGGTTCGTTATACAAAAGGAACTTTGACATGGTGCTTCTCAGATGTGTTGATAAGAAAGAAGCAGATTTGCTAATGCACGAGGTGCACGAAGGATCTTTCGGTACCCATGCTGGAGGACATGCAATGGCTAAGAAGTTATTACGATCAGGTTACTACTGGATCACAATGGATGCAGACTGTTGTGCCTATTCCAGAAAGTGTCACAAATGCCAGATCTACGCAGACAAAGTGCATGTACCTCTGAATCCTCTGAATGTAATGTCTTCACCTTGGCCCTTTGCCATGTGGGGCATTGACATGATTGGAAAGATCGAACCGACTGCTTCAAATGGCCACAGATTCATCCTGGTAGCCATTGATTATTTTACCAAATGGGTCGAAGCAGCGTCGTATGCAAATGTCACCAGGCAAGTGGTAGCCCGATTCCTGAAAAGAGACATCATCTGTCGGTATGGAGTACCCGAGCGAATCATTACTGACAATGGTTCCAATTTGAACAACAAAATGATGGCAGAACTGTGTCGGGACTTCAAGATCCAACATCACAACTCTTCTCCTTACAGGCCAAAGATGAATGGCGATGTTGAGGCAGCTAACAAGAATATCAAGAAGATTGTGAAGAATATGGTGGTCACATACAAAGACTGGCATGAGATGCTACCATTTGCCTTGCATGGGTATCGAACCTCGATCAGAACATCTACTGGGGAAACACTGTATCAGCTTGTGTATGGTATGGAGGTTGTCCTACCTGTTGAAGTTGAATTACCCTCCTTACGGGTACTGATGGATGTCAAGTTGAATGAAGCAGAATGGGTCCGATCTCGGTACGATCAACTAAGTCTAATAGAAGAGAAGAGATTAGCTGCAATCTGTCATGGGCAGTTATATCAGAAGAGAATGAAGAAAGTCTTCGATCAGAAAGTCAGGCTTCGGGAATACCAAGTGGGAGATCTTGTGCTGAAAATACTCCTTCCTCCTCATACAGACCACAGGGGCAAGTGGACTCTGAATTACGACGGTCCGTTCATAGTAAAGAAGGTTTTCTCTGATGGAGCACTGATGCTCACTACTATGGATGGTGAAGATTTCTTATCCCCTGTGAATTCAGATACAGTAAAAAAATACTTCGCATAAAATGACCCGCTGGACATAAAAACAGAATGTAAGTCCAGGCAAAAATAGGGCATCCCGGCGAGTCAAAAACAGAATAAAAGACTCGGGCAAAAGTAAGGGAAAATAAAAAATGTACACCCGCTGAGTTGAAAAACCGCATTGGAAAGCTCAGGAAAAAATGGGTATCCTAGTGGATTGAAAACCCGAAAGGGCGATCCACGCAAAACAAGGGAATAAGCAAACAACTGCATTCTGAATTCGTCTGTATCACTTACCACATGGCAAGCTTCGAAAGGTTAAAGCATCGGTCAAAATTAGTCTTCTTCAGAAAGTAAGATAAGAAGAACGTCAAGGTCATACGGGTCATAGCAAAGGGAAGCTCACCGGAGCGTCGTCAACATTGCCAGCACCTTTATTTTTCTCAATTTTGTAACAATCTCCTCATTTCAGGGGATTTGTTTCTTTGACTGTACTTGCCAATTCAGGGCACCCAGATTAATAAAATCAGAATTTTCAGTCACACTTCGTCTTGTACATTTTTGTTTTGTTTGCAAAAAATGTCCAATATCCATAATATTTGCATAAAACAGATGCGCCTTTCTAATTAAATGCTCGCAGGAAATATATTTACTTTCAGGAATATCTAACTCCTATGATGGAACCTGGTAAGGGATGCCTCGGGGCACTTGTGCGTTTCTTTGTCTTAACAAGTTGCAGGTATTCAATGCACAACATAGGGCATGCCAAACATACTTCCTCCCCTAACAATATCTGGAATGTTTTTCCCCAGCGAAGTTTCCAAGGCATCACTTCTCCAGCACATCTTCTTCAAACAGCATCAGAAAATGCTCATTTCCCCAGCCGAGTTGTCAAGTCTCCTCGTCCTCAGCAGGATCCTCACAGAAACTTCTAGGAAGATCGTTCAGTGATCTTTTCTCTCCCCACAGAGCTCCAGCCTCTCCCAAGAAAAGCAATGTCTGAAATTATCACACAACAAAGTGACGAAAGCTTCCTCATCCCCAGCTGGGTTATCTTCTCACCGGATAGGTCTATCAGTGATCTAGTCCCCAAGCAGAACCATATGTTTTATCATATCTACCAATGATCTCATCCCCAGCTAGGATATTGTAAACACCCCAAATTTTCCCTCACCCATTCACACCATGGCTTGTGATATCTTCATATGCATAAATTCAATCATAGCATCTCATACCACATTTTTGATTCACTACATTGCTTCTAAGTCATATGCATCTAGGGTTTGTGATCTGAGCCATCCCTGAGCCATTTGAGCCACTTCAAAGGTCTTCAATCACTTCAAAGGGGTCCATGTATGTCCAAGCATCATATTATATCCCCACAAAGTCAAGAAATTCAAAGAATCACAAGAACTGAGAATGGCATGGAAGCAAAGCCAGGGTTAACTGCACAGATGACCTAGAATTAGGGTTTTGGTTTCAAAGGCCATAACTCCAAATCTTTTGGTCATTCTTGTTTCTATTGGTCTCTATATGTTATAAGGATCATGCATATCAAGTTTCATGAAGAAATTCCATGGGGAAGGCATCTAATCAAGAGTTGACTTCTTGAGCAAGTCAGTGCAAAATCAGGGCATCTGAGGCCCCCAATGACCCAACCAAAGGAAATTCTCCATCATTTTGAATGTGTATAATCTTCATTTGATCATAGAAGATGTTAGAAGTTCACAAAATTGGAAAGTTTCAAGCCATTTGCAAAGTTGCCTTTTTGGGAAAGTGACTTATAATGAAAACTTGCTATTTTGGGAAAGTTTTTCAACCTCCTCAAAATTGATTCAAAAATGCTTCAAATCAGAAAACTTTGGTCATGAAAGTTGTAGAATGGATCATTCCCTTTTCAAAAAGTACAAGAACTCATTCTAATTCATTTTGGATCAAAAGTTATGGCCTTGCAAAGTTGGATAAAATCATTGAAATTTCACTTTTGCACAAAATGGAAAACTTGCAAATTCTCATGACAAGCCTTTATGTGACTTCAATGTGACCTCTAATCATCATACAAACACAATTCATGACCTAAAATTCAGTTTGGCCCAAGAAATTTCCCAATTCCATGTCTTGAATTTCAAGTAGCCATAAGCCATTTTTCAAGAAGATGCAAAAAGGGATTTCTTGCAAAATGATTCTCAAAGGATTGTAAGATCTCTAGCTGGTCTCAAGACATTACCATAACCTCATGAGGTATCTTACACCAAAAATTAAGCAAGACTTATCACATGTTCATGGCCAAAAATCATGAAATGTAACAAGTTGCCATATTGCAAAAACACTTCAAACTTGTGATCCAATGCACCCAGCTGTTTTCTCTTGATCCTAAGGCCTTCCTTGACTCAAGCTGAGGCAGGACAAGCCCTAAGATTGCCTCTGACCCGAGCCATACTTGAAGTACACAAGATCTTGACTTTCTTGCATTTTGCCCATACCAATCCCACAGTGCCACCACCAACTCTCTGCCCAATCAGAGTCAAATATGTGGCCATCAAGCAACCCTAAACACACCACACACAAGCCAGAAGCTCCCACATTGCAGCATATACAAAAATCTGCCAAGAACTTCCCTCCTTCGAATCTCTCCACACAGCCCTCAAACATAAAAAATTCCTTCATACACAAACCACAAATTGCTCATAGAACCAAATCCACCCCCTGAAAATGCTTGAATCATCACCTATAGAGACCTCCATTTCTGCTACACCAGAGTTGGATCACTCAAACCAGCCACTCTCCAAGCTTTCTAAGCTCCATTCCATCATCAGGAGGTTCAAGGGAGAAGGATTGCACAAAGCTTGAGGCCAGAGAGCTCAGAATCAGGAAAGCTTCATCTCAGGTAAGAGGAAGAACTTTTTTTCCAGAAATTGATTTTTAAGTTCTTTTATTATGCTATGTGTTCTCCTGATCATGAATATGTGTTTATTTTTTGAAATGGTGAAGAAACCAGCATGTATGGTATCTCTGAACATTTGCCCGTGTTTTGCGTTTTGCTTCGATTCAGGCTTGTGAGTGAAAATAAATGAATTTAGGATGAGGGGTTAGGTTTAGATTGATGAGAGGATCATTTTGGTGGAAGAAATTTCATGTTTTGTAACCTATAGAAGAATCTAGGGTTTTGGTTCGCCGGAGAAGACGACCGGAACACTGTTCCGGCCGTCTGAATTTGATTAAGCCCTAATTAGGTTTAGAAGCGTAATTAATGAGAGTTTGAATTTGGACTGTGGATGCAGTGGACCAGGGTTGACTCCCGCGCGTGTGTGTGGCTCAGATCACATCATTAAAACTTAATCTGTGTTTATTAATTTAATAAAATACATTTAAGTTAATAAAGCCAGAAGAGATCCTGACCTTCCAATAGTGCGCGCAGTCAACCATTGACTCCCAAGTTTGAATCTCAGCCATGGATTGTGCATACTTTCATTTATTTTAATTTCTATTTCATTTAATTTGATTTATCTTTTACGAATTATTTAAAATAGCAAAATACATTAAAAAAATTCCGAAATTTTTTGTCAAAGATTTAATTAATTTTCAGAACCCAAAAATATTTTTATTTTTATTTTTTGCATTAAAAATCATTTTTAAATAATTTAAATGTTTATTTTTAATTAGTTAATGAAAATTAATTAATTAAAAATGCATTTAGGTATTTAAAAATCACAAAAAAAATCACATTGCATTTAAAAACATTTAGAAACATTATCCAACCCTCAAAGAAAATTTCTTTTTTGTTCTTGATGCCTTTTGATCATTTTCATTGGAATTAAATTCATTTTAAGGCAATATTTTGGTTCAAACTTTGAAAAATTCATTCTGTCTAACCCTTGAGAGTTTGATGATGGTTCTTCTTGCATTGCATCCTCCATAGCATGTAGTTTATAGGATAAAATTGGTGTGATTTGATCTTGCATTTTCAATTTGTTTTGCATTTTTTCTTGATAAGGTACCTTAAAACCCTAGTAATCTTAGGAAATTCATAACTTTCACTAGGTTAAGAGATAGATCCCCTCCTTTGGGCAGTGAACTTGTATAGGTTTAGGGTATCCTTGATTGCATTTTCAATTTTTTATCATGTCATTTGCTTCTGATTTTGAATTTTGCTTTGTGTGTTGATCATAAACCCTAATTTGTGCCTTCCTTTGCATCCATCTTTCATTTGCTTGCATCCAATGACTTGCCATGACATTTTGAGCATCCACATGATTCATAATACATCTTAGGACATATTAGAATCATGTTTGATCATTGCATCTTTCATTTGCCATGTTATATGTTCATTTCATTTCATAAACATTCATGAATCCTTATGGTTCAAGGCATGCCTCATTTGCATCCTTATGCTTGTATGATCATTCTCATCTCTTGTCATGTGTTTGCATCATCTCTTAGAACAATTAACATCATGTTTATGCTTCTGGTTTTGGTTTGCATCATGGCATTTCATCTCATTTGCATTGCATTTCATTTCTTTTGCTAACTTTTCAGGTGGTAAGTTGTTTGAGAAGTGAATTTGCCTTCACTTCTCACAATCTCTTTTCATCTCTTTCATACTTTCTTTGCTGCATTTTGTATGTGTTTTAGAGTGAGATTGCTCATTCATGTCCATCTTACTTTCTTACTTCAAGCAACTTGTCTTCTTAAGTGAAGCAAGTTGTTTTGCTTCTCTTTGCTTCTTGCTCCTTTCATCTGCTTCCTTCCTGGTGGTTTTCTCTGAAGATCTTCTTGTAAACCTCATTAACCCTAGGAACAACCAAGCATGATAACAATTAGGGTTTGATTAGTACCCCATTTAGTTTTACCTTTGTGTCATCTTTTGAGTCTCCTCTTTTCATCTCACAATCAAGGACTAAACCCTAAAGGCTTTAAGGCTTTGTGATTAAGCTTATGCCTGCATCCTTCTATTAGGATGAAGTGTATAACTTTAATCCTAAGTGTTGAACCCTTATTGTGTTTAAACCCTTTAATCAATTCACTTAATAATCACTAAGACATCAAGCTTGTAACTTGGGCCTTGCATTAGGGTTCTATTTCTTCCTTAATTGGCTAAGAAGGACTAACCCTAGTGTTAATGGACAAGTCCTCCTCAAGTTGTCTTACAAACAATAAAAATCACTTCTTCATCTTATCATTAACTAAAATCCATCTAATAAATGCCTTGTTTTGTCATGAGGTTAATCCCTAATCATGGATTAAGTTGAGGAGTCTTTCCCAGCTTAAATGTTCTCATCTATCATCCTTCTATTAGGATGGTGTAATGGGTCCATTAAATCCTTGATTATGGCTTAAACTCATTACTCAACACCAAACAAAAACCACAAAAACATCTAAATAATTACAAGTAGGTTAATGACCTTAATCCTACATCATGGTGATTAAGTGTGAGGTGCTTACTTCACACTTAAGGTATTCTCATTACCCCTAATCAGAGGGAGGATATGATGAGTTTACTAATCCTTGGTTTAGTCTTAAGCTCATTTTCCTATGACAAACTCCAAAAAGCAATAAAAGACTGAAAACACAAAAACAAACAATAATTGTCTCCTTCGGGATTCTTTTCTCATCTCATTCACTCACAAACGAGAACTCGCTTCTTCCGTCTAATGCAAGACAGTTAGCACCTGAGCCAGACAGGTCATACACTTGAGCATAGGCAAGTAAGCAGTTCACAAGTCAATTTATTTTTCAGTCTCTTTGGGTCGAACTACGGTGTTCTGACTTCCTCATTGCACGAGAGGATATGTAGGCATAACGTAACAGTTATCGAACAAAAGTCTCTGTATATTCCCCCTCTTTCCAGCATCATTCTTTTAGCCTCATAGTTTTAAGCATTTTCACTCTTGTTCTTACACTGACACTTCACATATTTCACTTCACTTTCTCCTAGCACTGACACTTGCATTCTTTCCAGCTTTGATACACAGAATAGCACTGACACTACCCCTTTAAAACTCAAATCTTTTAAGCGTGGATCCCGTCGAGTACGACGGACAATCTGGGTGCTAATACCTTCCCAGGTTGTAACCAACCCCCTTTCTCAGTCTCTCTGGTTCGCAACCGTCTTATCCATATCTTTCTTAGGTTTATGCAGCATTACCTTTCCTTCGGGATAAAAATGCCTAGATGGAGACTCTTTTCTCTTGAGTTCACCCTTGTGTGTTCTCACCTCCTTCTTTCGCCGACCGTTCGCGTCTGTACCCCTTCTGACCTGGGTGTCATTTTGGTGGGAGCGACAGCTTGGCGACTCTGTTAGGGACCCTTATACTGTAACCAGGGCTTCTGGTTCTATTTGTGGGTTCCTCCTAGCGCTTGTTTGATTTGTGTTTACTGGGGTGTTATGTGCTAATTGTGTTTGTATAGTTGCTTTATTTATTGCTTTATGTATAGCTTTATTTATTGCTTTCTTTACAGTTTTACATTTTTCATACTGTCATGCTATCATTGCTGGATCTGGTTTCTGTTTTGGTGGGTGGGGTTCTACTGAGAGTTTAAGGTCCCATACCTGGGACCTGAGTGACACCTAGGCTAGAGTGGTTCATGTTCTTTCCCATTCCATTTCGGTCTGGTGCGGGAATATGAAACACGGTTCAGATATGGGTTTCTTCTTGAGATCTCTGTGCTACAGATTTCCTATAGTGCTAGGGCTATCTGGGAAGCCTGCTAAGTCTGGATGACCTTTATTATAACCTTCAGAAACTGAGGTGAATTAGAGGAAGATCTTTTATGATTATTGTAAACAATGTACCTCCGGGTTAGAAGTGTTTACACTTCTCATAACTGATCCAAGTCTGAGGATCCTTGTTTTAGAACACTACCAGTGAGGGGGTTGGGCTATTTACAGGTTTGCAGGTACCTTTGACCACATCATACCTTGTTACTTGTTCTGATTAAGAGTACCTCACTTTGGACAGTTCTTGTGATTAACCCTGGACATGTGGCTCTTTATTTGAGTCCCCCACCTTGGTTACTGGATTTCTGAACCTCCATCTGGACTTCTTGAACATACATGGGCCTTTATATCAAGACAGATGATCAGATCCAGCTTGATCACAAACCCTTGCATATCATTTGCATACATCATCATTGCATCATTTAACATTTGCTTATTTGTTTCTCAGGGTATCCACATTATATCTGGCTTGGTTTTGACCCCTTCATCTGCATAGACCTCTGTTCCATCTGGTATCTGCTTCAGCTACCTTCATCACCAGCATCAGCCTATCAGTGGCTCATCTCCAGTATTGGTTTTGATCTTCATCAGCACTTGTCTCCAGCTCTTCATCAACACTCATGTCTGCACCCAGAAAGAGCAACATTTCATACCATTTCTTTGAGCCTGTGTTGACTGGTATCAGGCAGGTTCAGGCACTTATCACTCCAGACCACATCCCATTATTCAGAGAGCATTATGGAGGCATCCTTGATATGTTTATGGACCTGGATCCTTCTCAGAGGAGTATGATCCACACCTGCCTACAGTTTTATGATCCTCCTTTGAGATGTTTCACATTTCAAAACTTTCAGCTAGGACCTCTTTTGGAGGAGTTTTCATCATTGATTGGAGTACCTGTCAGGGGTTGTGTCCCCTTCAACCCAGAGATGACTTCTCCCAGCAATGGAGAAGTGGCAAAAGCACTGTACCTGGAGCCTATTTTGATTGAGCAAAACATGACAACAAAGGCTGGGATCCCTGGTTTGCACTTAGACTTTTTGACTTCTCAGGCCATCCTGAAGGCCTCCTTGGGAGAATGGAGGGCAGTTTGTGCATTATTAGCCCTCAGTATATATGGGGTTGTACTATTTGCAGATGAGCCCAAGTTTATCAGCAAGAATGCCATTCATCTCTTCCTTTTGAGGAACCTAGTACCCACATTGCTGGGAGATTTCTATTATTCCATTCATTAGAGGAATGAGAAACAGAGAGGGAAGTTGGTGAGATGTTGTGCTCCTTTGTTTCATACCTGCCTGCTCAAACACTTACCTAAGACTGATGCCTTCCTGAATCCTCATCAACAGAAGAATTGGGCTAAGAGACTTATTGCTTTGACTTCAGATGACATCAGGTGGTGCACCCAGAGCACCAAGGGCAAGGACATCATCACTAGCTGCGGGCAGTGCCCCAATGTACCTCTAGTAGGAGTGAAGGGTTGCATCAACTACAATCCTTTGCTGTTTAAGAGACAATTGGGCTATGCTTTAGTACATCCTCCTAGAATGCAAGATTTAGCTGAGACCCTGTATTGTGAGATAAAACCTAATCTAGCTGTTGTCAGACAAGCATCCTGGGCTTGGGACAACATCCAGACAAAGGGGATGGCTATTCTTGGAAGGTGCAATAATGTTGCTTCAGCCCAGTACTATGAATGGTCCTATGCTAGAGCTCAGATCACTGGAATGCCCTTTACCATTGAGGACACACATGGACCTTCTACAGTACAGCCAGCAGCCACTGTCAGCCTGGACGAATTTGAGAAGCTGAAGGAAAGAAATGAGAATCTGTCTCAAGCTCTGAAGAAGACCCTCTGGGAGAGGAGTGATGGTCGTCTGGACATTGAGAGGTTGGAGAAGCTTAGGGTGGAGCATCTGGCCAAGATTGAGAAAGCAGAGGACTATATCAAGAAATCAAGAGCTGGGGAGCAAATATTGAAGAATGCATGTAAAGAGGCCAAGCTTCAGAAGGCTAGGACTGATCTCTATCTGCAGGAAAGTCAGGCTAGGTGGGTCAGGATCACTGAAGCTCGTACTCAAGAAGATAAGAGAACTCAAGCCAGGATTGAGAAATTAGAGGCCAATGAAAAGAAGCAACAGGAAGCTTTGCTGGCAGCCCAGAAGGAGATTTCAGAGTTGAAGCTTAGGGCTGGTTTGAAGAGGTCAAAGGACCAAGACAGGCACAAGAAGCTGACCACTGCTATTGCCACTAGGAACCTCCTCATCCGGACTATTACAGAGCATCCAGCTGGTCCTGTAACTGAGGCACTTTTGAAGGAGGATGAGTTTGGACTTGATGTCTGACTCTTTGATTGTTGTTGTTTTCATTTGATGTACTTTTTTCTTTTATGTTGTATTTTGACCCTCCAGGGGCATGTGATGTAAAAACAAACTATGTATTTTTCACCATTTGTAATATATTTGTTAGTTTGTTTTATTGGGTTCCTTTTCTCAAGCAATATCAAAGCATCTTCCTCAGGGTCTGGAAAGGTCAAAACCAAGAACCAAGCCGGATACCTTGGAAAATAAATAAGCATACTGCATTGCATACTAACTTTTGTTTTGTTTTGTAGGTTTTGTTATTATTTCGTTTGTTTCTAACTCTGTTGTGGTTCAGGAAATATTGCTCGCAGAAGAGTGTTCCCTGTCAACCGTGCACACCGGTATCCTACTCGCAACAACCTTCTGGGTATTATAATGGAGCAAGTACAGCAAGACCTGACAGAGGTCAGAACCCAGATGGCTAACGAAAGGGTGGAGATGAGAAACCAAATGGCCCAATTCATGACAGTAATGACTGGCTTGGCTCAGAGCCAAGAAAGGTTAAGGGCATTGGTAGAAAGACAAACCCCCGAGGATCCTCATCCTAGGACTGGAGGCACAAGCAACAATGAGAGGGGTCAGCCTCATGTTAACCCACCTGTATTTGGACCTCATCTAGATCCGGAAGTCAACATCCCGGCCAATGTGCAAGGAAATACTACTGGGGGGAGGATCTTACAAGAAGACCCCCAAGAGGAGCAATTCACTGTCATGGGAGCTGGGGATGAAGTCTATGATAGGAGATTTGATGAAATTGCTGAGAAATTGATATCTTTGGAGTCTCAAAACTCCTTGGGTTTTGATGTAATGGATATGGGGTTGGTAGACGGGGTAAGAATTCCCCACAAGTTCAAACTCCCGTGCTTCGAGAAATACAACAGAACCTCTTGTCCACGAACTCACCTGCAGTCTTTTCTGGGAAGACTTAAAGCATACACCATGGATGAGAAGCTGTGGATGTTCTATTTTGAAGATAGTTTGACTGGGGCTTCAAGGGAGTGGTATTCACACTTGACCAGAGCTACTATCAGATGCTGGAAGGACCTAGCTGAAGCTTTCATCAGGCAGTACCAATACAATCTGGACATGGCTCCTAACAGGACCCTCCTAATGGGAATGTCTCAATCCTCCAGAGAAAGCTTCAGGGAATATGCCCAAAGGTGGAGACAGCTCGCTGCTGCTGTCCAACCATCCATGTCGGAAAGAGAAATGGCCGACATGTTCATGAATACTCTGCAAGGAACATATATTGATAGACTGGCTGCCTTTTCTTCCACCAGTTTTGCTGACGTAGTTATAGCTGGGGAAAGGATTGAAAGCCTTTTGAAAATGGGTAAGATTTCTGATAATGGTGCAAGTGCGTCAAGTAATCCCAGGAAGCCTTTTGTGGTACCTCGAAGGACCGGTGAGACAAATTCCATTCATGCCAACAGGGGAAGACCTCAGTATGTCCACAGATCAGTGGCAGCTATCACTATTCCAGCTCCGATTCCTCAGCAACCAGCATACCAACAACAACAACAACCCCATTACCAACAACAAGTTCAGTATCCGTCGCAGAGAACCTACAACAATAATAACAGCAATCAACAACAAAGACCCTTTCAGCAAAGACCGTCACAGGCAAATAGGGTGATTGATCCTATCCCTATGCCTTATGCCGCCTTATTGCCACAACTCCTGAAACTTAACTTGGTTAAGCTAAGGACATTGACACCTCCAGATCCCTCCAATCTCCCAAAGAATTAAGATGTCAACGCCAGGTGTGCTTTCCATTCCAATGCACCTGGTCACAACACAGAGAAATGCAGGGCTTTGCAAATGAAAGTGCAAGATCTGGTGGATTCTAAGGCCCTCAACTTTGCACCTCCTCCAAATGTCAACAGAAATCCTATGCCTAACCATGGTGGGCCGAGGATTAATGCCATTGAGGAAGAAAAGCCGTCTACTTTGATCACCAGTGTTGCACAAATTCGAACACCTCTGGTCGAAATTAAAGCTCAGCTTCTAGAGTGCCAGGTGTTTCCCGGGTGTGAGCTCGGTTGTGGGTATTGCAACATTGCGGTCAACGGATGTGATAATTTGAGAAGAGGCATAGATAGTCTTATCAAGGATGGTATCCTTCAGATCTCAACAACGGCGCCTACAAATCCAGCAATTCCTTTGACAACAATTCCCGATTCTTCTACAACAGCAGCAACAATCATTCCAACCGATTCATCAATATCATCAACAATGGCTTCATCCATCACTTCAACAAATCAGATGTCAACAACCATTCCTTCTACAACATCAGCACCCCTTTTATCGGCAGAATCTTCTACAACGCCAACAGAAATTAATGAAGATGTCTCGGCAGTCACCATTTACTATGATCCATCAGATGTTCCTCCAAACAACAATTTCCAACAACAAGCAGTGGCACCTCCTGCCAGATCACCAGTTACAATTTACTACGATCCGCACACCATTACAGTACCCTCCTCTGCAGCAGTCAGTCCAGTTACCATCACGGTGCCTGGACTAGTTCCCTATGAAAGCAGTAATGCCATACCTTGGCATTATGGCTCCGATCTTTACTGCAATGGGGAGAAAATCACTTTGGATTCTTCAACCTCTTCTCCACAGATTGATAATGTCGGGGGAGGCGGAGGCTTCACCAGAAGCGGACGCCTTTTTGCCTCACAAGTACAAAAACCTAATGCTGAAGTAGAAGCCGCTGCTAAAGCAAAAGGAAAGAGTGTGATATCTGAAGAGCCAATTATCAAAGAAACTCAGAAGACATCTTTTGAGCAAGATGTAGACGAGTTTATGAGAATCATAAAGAGAAGTGATTACAAGGTGGTGGATCAGCTTCACCAAACTCCCTCAAAAATCTCCATATTATCCCTGTTGATGTGTTCTGAAGCTCACAGGAATGCATTATTGAAAGTCCTGCACGCAGCATATGTGCCAGAGGAGATTACCGTTAATCAGCTAGAAACTATGGTGGCAAATGTCAATACCAGTCATGGACTGGGTTTCACCAATACTGACTTAACAACAGAGGGATGTAACCACAACAAGGCTTTACATATCACCTTGGAATGCAAAGGTGCTGTTCTATCTCATGTACTGGTGGACATTGGGTCTTCACTCAATGTTCTACCAAAGAAAGCCTCAGTGAAGCTGGAGTATGATGGCTTGGCATTACGTCCGAGTAATTTGGTGGTAAGAGCATTTGATGGCTCTAAAAGATCAGTGCTTGGAGAGATTGATCTGCCTGTGATGATTGGCCCGTAGACCTTCAAAACCACCTTCTATGTGATGGACATTCAGCCGGCCTACAGCTGTTTGTTGGGTAGACCCTGGATCCATTCCGCTGGCGCTGTTACGTCTACCCTTCACCAGAAGCTGAAATTCGAGTGGGAAGGCCAGATCATCACCATCTGTGGGGAAGAAGACATCTTTGTTAGCCATCTGGCTATGTATAAGTACATAGAGATGGATGGAGAAATCCATGAAACTATGAGCCAGGGGTTTGAGGCCCTGAACATTAATGAAGCATTTGTTGTGCTGGGAACCTCCATGACGTCTTATTAGCAAGCTCGGAAGGTTGTTGAAGAGGGTACTGCCCAAGGCTAGGGCAAGCTGCTGCCCGTAGAAAAGAAAGAAGATAGATTTGGGTTAGGTTACAGACCAACTCAACAAGATCAATCAGAGGCTGCCAAGAAGCCCAATTTTGTCAGCAGGGGAATGCTCACCCCGGATGCAGTGAACAACTTGGAAGACGAGGAGGAAAGCGACCGCAACCTGGAGAGCTGGATACGTCCAAGGATCCCGGGGAGCCAAGTCCTTAACTGGTCTTCCCAGGAAATTATAAGGGTTACTCCTGCAGAGTAATTATTATTTCCTGTATTTTTAAGCATGCATCAAGTCTTGCATCTTGCCCAAGATGACAAGACTCATTTTGTAATCGGGCCATCTTGTAATTTTGTGCAAATAGATTAATCAATGAATATCGGACATCTTTTGCAAATGAGTCTTTTCCTTTTTCGCTCACTGTTTTTCATTTTTTCTTTTTGTACAAAAATAAAAATGGCAATTTTTTCCAAAATGATAACTTCATTTCACTTTTTCTAAACAAGATTAAAATTGATCACTAAAATGAACAATCTAAACCCTTTCAGAGAGTGCCTTTCAGACTGCACCGACAACAACACTGCTATGACTTCGTATGACTTTGACAATCCAATCAATCAAGCTGATGAAGGGGTTGAAGAAGATTATGAGCTTCCTGAAGAGCTAGCCAGGTTGCTAAGGCAAGAGGAGAAGGTTATCACTCCTCATCAGGAGGAGGTTGAAACGGTTAATCTTGGTACGGAAGAAGATGTGAAGGAAGTTAAGATCGGGGCCTGCCTACAAGATTCAGTGAAAGAGCAACTGATTGATATGCTTCGTGAATATGTGGATGTTTTCGCTTGGTCTTATCAGGATATGCTGGGGTTGGACACCGATATTGTCATGCACAAGCTGCCTTTAAAAGAAGACTGCCCGCCAGTAAAACAGAAGTTGCGCTGTACTCGCCCAGATATGGCAATAAAGATAAAGGAAGAGGTACAAAAATAGTGGGACGCCGGTTTCCTTGCTGTAACTAGCTATCCACCGTGGGTTGCTAATATTGTACCTGTGCCTAAGAAATATGGCAAGGTGAGGATGTGTGTGGATTACCGGGATCTGAACAGAGCCAGCCCGAAAGATGACTTCCCATTACCTCACATTGATGTATTGGTTGATAATACGGCTTAGTTCTCGGTGTTCTCCTTCATGGATGGATTTTCAGGATATAATCAGATCAAGATGTCACCTGAAGACATGGAGAAGAAAACTTTCATTACACCCTGGGGCACGTTCTGTTATAAGGTGGTGCCATTCGGACTGAAGAATGCTGGTGCAACTTACCAACGGGCTATGGTAACATTATTCCACGACATGATCCATAAAGAAATTGAATGTTATGTGTATGACATGATTGCCAAGTCCCTCACAGAAGAAGACCACCTGGTGAATCTGTTGAAGCTATTCAAGCGTCTGAGAAAGTACCAATTGAAGTTAAACCCCAACAAGTGCACATTCGGGGTGCGATCTGGTAAGCTGCTGGGATTTATTGTAAGCGAGAAAGGGATTGAAGTTGACCCTGATAAAGTTAAAGCCATTCAAGAAATGCCTGCACCGAAAACTGAGAAAGAAGTTCGAGGGTTCCTAGGTAGATTGAATTACATTTCAAGGTTCATATCTCACCTTACAGCAACCTGTGAACCTTTGTTCAAGCTGTTAAGAAAAGAACAAACGGTCAAGTGGAACGAAGACTGCCAGAGGGCTTTTGACAAAATCAAGGAATACTTACAAGAGCCTCCGATCCTTATGCCTCCAGTTGAAGGAAGACCTCTGATAATGTACTTGACAGTATTAGAAGAGTCGATGGGGTGTGTGCTGGGCCAGCATGACGAGTCTGGTCGAAAAGAGTATGCAATATACTACCTAAGCAAAAAGTTTACCGACTGTGAACAACGTTATTCACTGCTCGAGAAAACTTGATGTGCTTTAGCGTGGGCTGCTCGCCGACTAAGGCAGTATATGTTGACCCACACTACCTTATTAATCTCAAAGATGGACCCAGTTAAGTACATTTTTGAGAAGCCAGCACTTACCAGACGGGTTGCAAGATGGCAAATGATCCTCACAGAGTATGACATTCAGTACACATCTCAGAAGGCCATCAAAGGCAGTGTATTGTCTGATTATCTCGCTGAGCAACCCATTGATGATTACCAGCCTATGAGATTTGACTTCCCCGATGAAGACATCATGTTCATAAAAGCAAAAGATCGTGAAGAGCCTGTTCACACTGAAGGGCCTGACCCAGAAGAAGAATGGACTATGATGTTTGATGGGGCTGTTAATATGAATGGTCGTGGTGTTGGTGCAGTACTCATTACACCTAAGGGGGTTCACATGCCTTTCTCGGCAAAACTCACCTTCAACTGCACTAACAACGAAGTTGAATACGAAGCTTGTATTATGGGTCTTAAGGAAGCCATTGACCTCAGGATCAAGACTTTGACTGTGTTCGGAGATTCAGCTCTGGTAGTTAATCAAACCAACGGCAAATGGTACACACACCAGGATCATCTGATACCTTACAGGGATTATACAAGGAGGTTATTGACTTTCTTTACAAAGGTCAAGCTTGAGTATATCCCTCGGGACGAGAATCAGTTTGCAGATGCTCTGGCTACCATTTCATCCATGATCAAAGTTCAAGCTGCCAACTTCGTACCTCGGATTTCAGTGTCCAGACTTGACAGACCAGCATATGTATTTGCAGCAAACGTTGTAAAAGATGATAAGCCTTGGTTTCATGACATTAAGTGCTTCTTGGAGGATCAAACATACCCACCTGGGGCATCTTCCAATGATAAGAAGACATTAAGAAGGCTAGCTGGTAGTTTCTTCCTGAATACTGACGGTTCCCTGTACAAGAGAAACTTTGATATGGTACTTCTCAGATGCGTTGATAAGACAGAAGCAGGCTTGTTGATGCACGAAGTGCACGAAGGATCCTTCGGTACCCATGCAGGAGGGCATGCAATGGCTAAAAAGTTGTTAAGATCAGGTTACTACTGGATCACGATGGATGCAGACTGTTGTGCTTACGCCAGAAAATGTCATAAATGCCAGATTTATGCAGATAAAGTGCATGTGCCTCCAAATCCTCTGAATGTGATGTCTTCACCCTGGCCCTTTGCTATGTGGGGTATTGATATGATTGGCAAAATTGAACCGACTACTTCAAATGACCACAGATTCCTCCTGGTTGCCATTGATTATTTTACCAAATGGGTTGAAACAGCTTCATATGCAAATGTTACAAGGCAAGTGGTAGCCCGATTTCTGAAGAGAGACATCATCTGTCGGTATGGAGTTCCCGAGCGAATCATTACTGATAATGGTTCCAACTTAAACAATAAAATGATGGCAGAACTATGCCGGGACTTCAAGATCCAACACCACAACTTTTCTCCTTACAGGCCAAAGATGAATGGCGATGTAGAAGCGGCTAATAAGAATATCAAGAAAATTGTACAGAAGATGGTGGTCACCTACAAAGACTGGCATGAAATGCTACCATTTGCCTTGCATGGGTACCGTACGTCAATCAAAACATCCACTAGGGCAACACCGTATCAGCTTGTGTATGGTATGGAGGCAGTCCTACCTGTTGAAGTTGAATTACCTTCCCTGCGGGTACTGATGGATGTTAAGCTGAACGAAGCAGAATGGGTCCGATCCCGATACGAACAACTGAATCTGATTGAAGAGAAGAGATTGGCTGCAATCTGTCATGGGCAGTTATATCAGAAAAGAATGAAGAAAGCCTTCGATCAGAAAGTCAGGCTCCGAGAGTACCAAGTAGGAGATCTTGTGCTGAAAAAACTCCTCCCTCCTCATACAGACCACAGGGGCAAGTGGACTCCGAACTATGAAGGGCCATTCGTAGTAAAAAAGGTTTTCTCCGGTGGAGCACTAATGCTCAGCACTATGGATGGTGAAGACTTCCTGTCCCCTGTGAATTCAGATGCAGTTAAAAAATACTTCGCGTAAAATGACCCGCTGGACATAAAAACAGAATGTAAGTCCAGGCAAAAATAGGCCATCCCGGCGAGTCAAAAACAGAATAAAAGACTCGGGCAAAAATAAGGGAAAATAAATAAGAAATGTGCACCCGCTGAGTTGAAAAGCCGCATTGGACAACTCAGGCAAAAATGGGTATCCCGATGGATTGAAAACCCGAAAGGGCGATCCATGCAAAATAAGGGAATAAGCGAACAACTGCATTTTGAATTCGTCTGTATCGCTTGCAACATGGTAAGCTTCGAAAGGTTCAAGCTTCGTTCAGAATTGACCTTCTTCAGAAAGCAAGACGAGAAGAACGTCAAATGTCATACGAGTCATAGCAAAAGGGAAGCTCCTTAAAGCGTCGTCAACATTGCCAGCATCTTTTGTTTCTCAATTTGTAACAATCTCCTCATTTCAGGGGATTTGTTTATATGACGGTATCTTGCCAATTCAGGGCACTCAAATTAATAAAATCAGATTTTCAGTCACACACTGTCTCGTACTCTTTTATTTGCAAAAATGTCCGATGTCATTAATTTGTTGATTGCATAAATACAGATGCTTCAATTCTAAAAAATACGTGCTTACAGGAAATATACTTACTCCTGGGAGTGTCTAAACTCCTATGATGGAATCCAGTAAGGGATACCTCGGGGGACTTGTGCGTTTCTTTGTTTTTATAGGATTGCAGGTATTCAAAGCGCGACATGGGGCATGAAAGCTTCTCCCCAGCAAGCTGTCAAATCATTATCTACTCAGTCCGTCTTTCAGATTAGCACCGGAGGTGTTTTCTCCCTGTAGCGGTAAAATCGTGAGTGTAAGCTATTGATTAACTTAACTCGATTAACACAGAGTCACCACCGCGCTTTTCTTTATTTCCGAATGGAAAAAGGTAAAAGAACGAATAAAAACCTAGGATTCTAAAAGCAAAGGCTAAAAGAAATAAACAGAGATTGGGTAAGGGGATTGGTTATGAACCGGGAAGGTTTTAGGCACCCGACTCATCCGTGGTACTCCACGGGAGCCCTTTGAAATACTTATTGCTTTTTGGTCTGAAATTGGTTTGTTTAAAATGATGGAAGAGATGAGGAGAAGAATATTTTTTAATGATTTTGTGTTTGATAAGGTTTTAAAGCCTTATGCCTACGTACCCACAAAGTGCAATGCGAGATCAAAACCTCGTAGTTCGTGGTACAAAGTTTGAAAAGAATAAGTAGGTTGAATTGATTTTAAGATGTAGAGATAAGTCGTCATCCCTTAGCGAATAATTCCGCTAAAAGGGATGAATCATATCTAAACATGTAAAAAAAAGAGAAGGTGCACAAAGCACAAAACAAGTGAGTGGGTTTGCATTTTTTAAAGTATGTACAAAAAGGTTTTTGAGATATTTACATGAATTAATATTTGGTTAAGAAAATAAAAGGAAAAGGTTAAAAATCGCTTGACCTAAATCAAGGTTTGTTTATGAAAATGTTTGAAGTTTAGAAAACAAGAAGGTTTTGAAATAGGAAGAAGTTTTGAAAATTAAAGAATGGGGAGGAGATGAAGAGACTAGTCCTAATGCTTGAATTAAAAGCTAAGGAAAGAAATTACCAAACCAATATGTACAAATCTTCAAAGTTCGGACTTCCATCTTCAAAAGTTAATGACATCATTTGAGGCCAAGGTTTCTAACCACTCCAACTTGAGCAAAGGGAATCCTAGAAGGTCTAAGTCCAATCTCCAAAAGTTCGGGATAGTAACCATAAGTCCAATGTTAGAAGTCACAAGTTTTTTAAGAGTTTAATCCTTTATTAAGTATTTTTGATGTCCAAATGGACAAAATAAAAACAAGCACAATATGAATATCAACAAACACAATATGAATATAAACAATGATATATGATATAATATGGCAAAATATAATAAGGAGATAAGGGAGCAAGAGATTTAAAATAAAAGGATAAGGTGCAAGAGATTAAATTTAAACAATTATATTAACATTATTATATTATTTACAATATAAGGTGGTATGATGAACTTAATCAAGCACAACCACAACAAGGAAAATAAAATCGAGGCAACCGGATCCAAGTGGATCTTAATTCGAATCGGGACAACTTTAGGTATATGTTAAGCAATTGCCGAGTAATTTACGAAGTAATTACCCTACAAATGAGGCCGGCCACCACTAATTAAAGTGGAAAATATTCGTGTTAATACATGTTAGAGAAACGATATAATGGATCGTTCTCCGAAAACATGCCACACTAAAAGAAGAAGGAAGGTCTAATCTTAATCGAGATTATCGTTGAATTTCTCGATTAGCAACCTATCACGATCTCAAAGTATGGAGAATGATCCAAATGATCATTCATCCATAGATTTGAAATAATGAAGATTAAACTTAATCGGAAATCAACAATCCCGAATCGGAAGATTGTCATCGACCAAAATTAAAAGGAGATGAAGAATAATGGATCCAAAATCAATCCATAAAAGAATTAAAGTAATCCAAATCTTTTTCTTAAATTTATTTCTAAAATATTTCCAAAAACTACTTTTAAAAAAATTCTAAAATATCCTTTCAAAATCTTTTTCTAAAATATGCTTTTATAACCTTTACTAGTATATATTCTAAAACTTTTCTTAAAAAAACATAACTCTCTAAAATATTTTCTTATATCAATAACAAAAATATTTAAAACACAAAACAAAGAAAAGCTTAAAGAAAGAAAAAAAAAGAAAATGGAAGAGGGAGAGGGTTAGAGAATCCGCGGGTGAGGTAGATCAGCAACAAAACAAATGGCCTTGGGCCCAACACCAATTTACTTTATAATTATTAAAATAAATAAAAGCAAATAAATGAAAAAAAATAAAGAAACAAAGTCAGCTTCTTCTTCTTCTTAAGGTTTACAACGCATAAAATGAAACAGGGGAGAAACACAGCACGACGGCGGAAAATAACTCACGGCCTCACCTTCGCAATCACACAACAACGAAATCCTCTCTCAATGCTTTCGACTTCTTCTTCCTTCTTCTTCAATTCACACGGTTTCTCTCTTTCTCTCTCAAATTGATTTTCCTTTTTGTTTCAGATTTTTGGGGTTGAAAAGAGGAAAAGAGAATTAGGGATTTGAAGTTAGGATTTGAGAGTTGGGATTTAATTTCGGCAGAGTTTCAGAGGCTAATTGAAGCTTGGAAATTAGAAGAGTGAGAGGTTCAATTTATAGAAGAGCTTTGGGTGAGTTTCGAAATGAATTCGTGCGTTTCGTTCATGAAGGCCAGCGTTTTGGTAAGTCACGGAAGTCTCGTGCTCACTTCATTTGATTCTGAGTTTTTTTTATCTTTCCATCTTGCTGCGTTTTGATTATGATTTAGTTGCGTTTTGATTATTTTGTTTCTCAGGTGCTAAATCCGTGTTTGGCTCGTGCAGGTTCAGGTGTATGCTCGTGAGATGCGTGCGAGATTTGGATTTTATTGCTTACGGCGTAACTCATGTACGGCTGCTTCGGCTCTTGCTGGAGCTTGTGAAATTGTCGCGGCTGAGACTTGGAATTGATGGCTGGAATTGCTTTGCTGACTGACGGCTTGAGTTTGTTGTACTGGAGGTGAAATGGCTGATACGGCATGACTTGTTTTGGGCGTACGGGATTTTGACAAAGACTTGTCTGGCTTGAGCTTGTTCTTGAATTGTTCTTGTTGTTAGCTAGCAGCGACGCAGGGAGTTTGGCTGCAAGAGAAAGGCTTGTGAGGTTTGCACGCTGTGTATTGTTTGTTGTACGAAAGCGGCTTGCGGGATACGGATGCGGCGTGAAGCTGTTGGTGATGTTATGCGCGTGAGATAAGCTTGGAAATTGCTTCGGCTGGAGTTGGTGGAATGCAGCTTGGGCAAAGATTGATTAGAAAGGTGGGCCAAGCTTGACAGCGAAGTGAGGCAAGAATTGATGGGAAAAGGCTGCTTCAAGTTGATGGCTTTTGCAAGTTATAGGCTTTAGGAAATATTTAAAGATGTGGGGCTAAATGGCTAAAAAAACATTGTAACAAAATATTGGAGATTAAAATAATTGAAATTGGATTTTTTTTATATTTATTATTTTGGTGACAATAAAAGAAATGATAAGAAACAATAGAAATATAAAAAAGAAGGATAATGGAAAGAAAAAAAAGAAATGAATGGAAATGATTTAATCGAACATATGAATAATATTTGGATAATGTGGTTTGGTAAAGAAATCGAAAAAAAAGTGAATAATGAAAAATGGTCATACAACGTACGGGTGGATAAATGGATACAAAAAGAAATGGTTTAATCGGGAAGAAAATGGATAATGGATAGAATTTGGTTCTCAAGACCACAACAAATCTCGATTTTTCTCAACAAGCCTCTGAACACAACCCAAATACCTTGCAACTTGCCAACTGAAAACTGTCTGATTATTATCTGATAAACCGAATTCATACTGAGGAAAATAAATCCTCAGATGAATCGCTGATAAACTGATGAATCGATGAACTGATAAACACTGAAGATTCAAACCGCAACACACTGCCTGATAACTGATGAACAAACCAAACGTCGCACAGAACACTTGTCACACAATCCAACTTGTACTTTGAAAACGTATTGCCTGATGAATGAATTACTGGCACACACAACTGGCAGTCAACCAATCTTTTAATAGTTTGACCAGATTAGGTCAAACATCCACTTGAAATCGAATCATGACTGAACAACGCATCTGAATGAAATTATTGCCCTGTTTTTGAAGTCCTGCAACACAGAGAAGAAGAAAAACACTGCAACATATTTTTTGTATTTTGGTTAGTGATCAGTAAATATAAACAAATATAAAACAGTAAAAATAATGGTGATCCCCTGCGAAGCATAGACCCGATCTGAGGAGAAACTCGGAAACCAAAGTGATCTTGTTTGATATGCAAAATGCAGATGATGTGCAATGAAATCTTAGGGCAAAAATTAGGGTGTTACAGCTGCCCCTATTTAAGTTTCTTCAATCCGGAGATATGAAGATTGACATCTTCGTCTCTACAAGATGGGAGAGACTTAAATACAGAATACCCAATTTTTGTCCTAAGAGAACAAATGATATGATATGGATATGATATGCAAACCCAAGATCTCTGTGGGGAAAATATGACCACTAGAGAAAAGCAAAAACTTGGGGACACAGAAGAAAATCCCGCTGGGGAAACAACAAACAAACAACCAAAGGATTACCAGGAAAATAAATCACTGGATAACAAACTCCACTTGGGAAAAGATATGATATAATCAGGGAACAAAATTCAACCAGGGGAATATCAACACCCTGCCAGGAAAATCAATCAAACACAGTATTTGAATCCAAGAGATGGAGAAATAACTGTGTTAGATGAGAATCATCAACTACCTGATTTACTGGGTAGGAAAAATAACAGACTCGACTATCAATTTACTGGATAGGAGCAAAATGCGGAGGGATAACCTCAACTACCTTTTTACTGGGCAACAAATTCTCAACTACCTGATTTACTGGGTAGAGAATATAAAGGACTCGACTATCGATTTACTGGATAGGAGCAAAATATGGAGGAATAAACTCAGTTACCTTTTTACTGGGTAAGAGGAACTCGACTATCGATTTACTGGATAGGAGATATAAGGGACTCGACTATCGATTTACTGGATAGGAGCTGAATAAAGAGGAATGACCTCAATCACCTTTTTACTGGGTAAGAAAAAATTTCAACTACCTGATTTAATGGGTAGAGAATATAAATGACTCGACTATTGATTTACTGGATAGGAGTATGATCCACTACCGGATTTGGTAGGAACTAAATCAAAGGAAAATCAGCTTCCATTACCTTTTTACTGGGTAAGGAAAAGATATCGATTACCGGATTTACTGGGTAGGAACTCAATCAGAGAGAAACAAACTTCTATTACCTTTTTACTGGGTAAGAAGAAGAAATATCGGCTACCGGATTTACTGGGTAGAAACTCAATCAAGGTAACTTTTTACTGGGTAATATGAAAATATCTGATTCTATTACCTTTTTACTGGGTAAAAGGAAAATAACTTGACTACCGGATTTACTGGGTAGAACAAAATTCTCAACTACCTGATTTACTGGGTAGGAGCTCAATCGAAGGGAAACAGATTTTTATTACCTTTTTACTGGGTAAGAGGAAAAATAACTTGACTACCGGATTTACTGGGTAGAATAATTCTCGACTACCTGATTTACTGGGTAGGAGCTAAATCAAAGAATAACAAACTCTATTACCTTTTTATTGGGTAAGAGGATAAAATCTCGACTACCGGATTTACTAGGTAGGAGCTAAATCAAAGAATAACAAACTCTATTACCTTTTTACTGGGTAAGAGGAAGAAATCTCGACTACCGAATTTACTGGGTAGAACAATTCTCGACTACCTGACTTACTGGGTAGGAGCTAAAGCAAAGGACAAACTCTATTACCTTTTTAATGGGTAAGAGGATAAAATCTCAACTACCGAATTTACTGGGTAGGAGTACAAGTAAAATAAACTTGATCAAATTGGTAAAATTACCCACTATCAATTACTGATAGTTAAATTCCAACATAATATACTCAAGCTGGAGAAAATATTGCCCACTATCAAACAGTGATAGCTTAAATCCAAAGCAAATAATATCCACAAAAGGGGACCAAAGTTCAATCCAAGAACAAATTGGAGAGAAACAGTCAAACAATACTCATCCCGAGGAGGAAATATCTCAACTGGGGACAATTCCATCCAGATAATAAACTGGGGAGGAAAGTGAATCAACATCATCCACGAGAAACAAACTCAGTGGGGAATTTAGAAAGGATTCACTCTTTCTGCTTAAAAGGTCGACACTCTAAACTTGAGAGGAATACGACACACACACTCTGTGGGGAAAATCCACACCAAAGAGTAGATAACAATGATAAACGCAAGAATGCAAGCAAACAATGCTATGCTCATGCGTATGCTTATGAATATGCTGACAAAACAGACATAAAGATAAGAAACAGGTGACATGAACACCACAACAACCGGATACTCGGCTAATCCCAAGGCAACAATGCAGGGAAGCATGCTGGAGATTCAACTTGAAATCTGCAGGGGAATATCATAAGCCATCAAAGGAATAAAATCCTGCTACAAGGCTCAAATCATGATAATACAGCATCTGCTAGAAATATCATCCTGCTGAGGAAAGGTAATAATCTGCTGAGGATGGAAATATTCTTGATAAAAATCAAACTTCACGAGGAATAACTGTCATACAATTCCTGCTCCCCCTGGGGATAGAGTGCAAGACCTGCTAAGAATCACATAGGAACCAGCTGGAAATCAACACATGCAGACCTACTGGGGATCCATAAGGGGATATCAGAAGTTAACATCATAGCCAAAACACAGTTACGAGGGATTTTAAATCAATACTCAACATTGGGTAAAAGAAAACCTCTAAACTGACTGCTATATCAATACTTCTATATTCAATGATGCAAATAATCAAGCTGAAGAACATGAGCTCAGCTGGGGATTCCCAATACTTCTCAATTCGAAGATAACATGCTGAGGAAGAGATCAACACTCAGCTAGGGATTCTGAACATCCCTTCCAACAACTCTTCTGGGGAATACATGCAATCTCCATTCAACATCATGGTTGGGGAACAAAATATCATTAACATCAATCTGTCAAGACTATCCAGGAACTTCACATGGATACAACCGAATCAAACCCTGCTTTGGGAGAGACGAGTTACACACATCCAGACTTTACCATTCTTGGAATCACTATTGACATCCTTTATTTGTTCAGATATCAAAAGAAAAATGTTTTTAAAATCTTCAAAAATTAAATTTATTAAATTTGTTTCAAAAATTATCATCAACAATAAATTGAAATTTTGTAAACAGAAACAATATAAAGAATTGCAAACAATTGGATAAAAGCTCAAATTCATTGATAGAATGGTAGTCAGTAAATGGCATGACTCCATGGATCATTACAAGTTTGAAAAATGGTAAATACATGGAAAAGGGCTACATTGAGATACAATGATCACTATTCTCCCTTTCAACTTTGAACTCCACTGTGTCCGAAACTTCAGTCAAGGATGAGTGAATAAGAAACTTTGGTGAATAAGTTCTTCTGAGGGACAAGAATCTGAAATCCTCGGTTGCTACAAGTGATTCAGTCTGTCGACGCAGTTACTTGCCATGATCCCTAACTTTTGCCTAGATTGCCCTTTCGGGTTTTCAATCTACCGGGATAATTATTTCTGTTTTTGTCTCTAATTTTTGCCTGGACCGCCCTTTCGGGTTTTCAATCCACCGAGACGCTCATTTTTGCCTAAGCCGCCCTTTCGGGTTTTCAACTTAGCGAGCTGTTCTTTTATTTTTTTAGGCGAAGTAATTTCTTGACTGCATCCGCATTCACAGGACGAGTGATCTCCTCACCATCCATAGTTGCAAGAATTAATGAACCGCCAGAGAAGGCTTTCTTAACAACATATGGGCCATCATAGTTCGGAGTCCACTTTCCCCGAGAATCTTTAAGGAAAGACTGAATCTTTTTGAGCACGAGGTCGCCTTCTCTGAATACACGAGGTTTGACCTTCTTATCAAAAGCTTTCTTCATTCTTTGCTGGTACAAACGACCATGACACAAAGCTTTAATTCTCTTTTCTTCAATCAAATTCAACTGATCAAACCTACTCTGACACCATTTAGCCTCAGTCAACTTGGCTTCCATCAGAACTCTCATTGATGGGATCTCAACTTCGACGGGGAGCACTGCTTCCATACCATAAACAAGTGAGAAAGGGGTTGCCCCTGTTGAAGTGCGACAGATGTACGATACCCATGCAAAGCAAACGGGAGCATCTCATGCCAGTCCTTGTATGTCACAACCATCTTCTGAATGATCTTTTTAATGTTCTTATTCGCAGCTTCAACAGCCCCATTCATCTTCGGTCTATAAGGAGAAGAATTATGGTGTTGAATCTTGAAATCTTCACAAAGCTCTTTCATCAACTTATTGTTCAAGTTCGAACCATTATCAGTAATGATTCTATTCGGAACACCATATCTGCAGATAAGATTATTCTTGATAAACCGAACCACAACTTGCTTGGTCACATTAGCATACGATGCCGCTTCCACCCACTTGGTGAAGTAGTCAATTGCCACGAGAATAAAACGATGTCCATTCGAAGCCTTGGGTTCAATCATGCCGATCATATCAATTCCCCACATAGAGAAAGGCCATGGGGAAGAAATCACATTGAGATAAGCTGGTGGCACGTGAATCTTATCAGCATACACCTGACACTTATGGCACTTTTTCACATACTTGCAACAATCAGATTCCATTGTCAGCCAATAGTAACCTGCTCTCAACATCTTTTTAGCCATTGCATGCCCATTGGCATGAGTGCCAAAAGATCCTTCATGAATTTCTTTCATCAACATGTCTGTTTCGTGTCTATCCACGCATCTGAGCAAGACCATGTCAAAATTTCTTTTGTAAAGCACATTTCCATTCAGGAAGAAATTTCCTGCCAATCTCTTCAAAGTCCTCTTATCTTTACCAGATGCCCCAAGTGGGTATTCTTGACTCTGGAGAAAACATTTAATATCGTGATACCAAGGCTTGTCATCATGGACCTCTTCAACTACAAACACATGAGCTGGTCTTTCCAGTCGATTCACACTGATCATGGGAACATCATTCCACTGGTGCACTTTTATCATGGAAGCTATGGTTGCCAAAGCATCAGCCATCTGATTCTCATCACGAGGAATATGATGAAACTCAACTTTAGTGAAGAAAGTTGATATCTTCCTGGCATAATCTCTATAGGGGATCAAGTGAGGTTGATGAGTTACCCACGTGCCCTGAATCTGATTAATTACCAAGGCAGAATCTCCGTATACATCAAGATGTTTAATTCTCAGATCAATAGCTTCTTCAAGACCCATAATGCAGGCTTCATACTCAGCTTCATTGTTGGTACAAGGAAAAGTCAATCTTGCGGCAAAAGGAATATGTGAACCGTGGGGAGTAATGATCATTGCCCCAATTCCTCTTCCACGTGCATTCACCGCACCATCAAAAACTAAACCCCATTGAGATCCAGGCTCCGGCCCTTCCTCAATCAAAGGTTCATCATTATCTTTCACTTTCAAAAACATCACATCTTCATCTGGAAAATCAAACTTGACAGGTTGGTAATCATTAATCGGTTGATGTGCCAAATAGTCAGCCAAGATACTACTTTTTATAGCTTTTTGAGTTCGGTACTCGATATCATATTCTGATAATAACATTTGCCAACGAGCAATCCTCCCAGTTAAAGCAGGCTTTTCAAATATATACTTGATTGGATCCATTTTAGAGATCAACCAAGTTGTATGATTCAGCATATACTGGCGAAGACGCTTTGCAGCCCAAGCTAAGGCACAACAAGTTTTTTCAAGCATGGAATACCGAGACTCACAATCAGTGAATTTCTTACTCAAGTAGTAAATTGTATGTTCTTTTCTTCCATATTCATCTTGCTGACCAAGCACACAACCCATGGAATCTTCCAATACAGTCAAATACATGATCATCGGTCTACCCTCCACCGGAGGAGACAAAATAGGAGGTTCAAGCAGATATTCTTTAATACTTTCAAACGCCTTCTGGAAATCATCAGTCCAGACACAACCTTTATCTTTCCGAAGCAGCTTGAAAATCGGAACACATGTGGCAGTCATGTGGGAGATAAACCTCGAAATATAGTTCAATCGGCCCAAGAATCCTCTGACTTGCTTTTCGGTTCTTGGAGCAGGCATTTCCTGAATAGCTTTCACTTTATCAGGATCAACTTCGATGCCTCTTTGGCTGACAATGAAACCTAGCAACTTTCCAGAACGTACACCAAATGTGCACTTGTTCGGATTCAGACGAAGCTTATACTTCCTTAATCTCTGAAACAACTTCAGCAAATGCTCAACATGATCCTCTTCAGTCTTCGACTTGGCGATCATATCATCAACATATACTTCGATCTCTTTATGCATCATATCATGGAAAAGTGTAGTCATAGCTCTTTGATACGTCGCACCAGCATTCTTCAATCCAAAAGGCATCACTCTGTAGCAGAATGTTCCCCATGGTGTAATAAATGTGGTCTTTTCCATATCTTCGGGTGCCATCTTTATTTGATTATAACCGGAAAATCCGTCCATAAAAGAGAATACATCGAACTTAGCCGTATTATCTACCAACATATCAATATGTGGCAATGGAAAATCATCTTTCGGACTGGCTTTGTTCAGATCTCTGTAATCTACGCACATTCGGACTTTTCCGTCTTTCTTTGGAACAGGAACAATATTGGCCACCCATTCGGGATAAGTTGACGTCACAAGAAAACCTGCATCAATCTGCTTTTGAACCTCCTCTTTGATTTTTATTGCCATGTCTGGATGAGTTCTTCTGAGCTTCTGCTTTACAGGTGGACATTCAGGCTTCAACGGCAATCTATGCTCCATAATATTAGTATCAAGACCTGGCATGTCTTGATAAGACCAAGCAAATACATCAACATATTCTCTGAGAAGCTCTATAATCCTCCTCTTAACATCAGGATCCAGCAATGCTCCAACTTTGACTTCTTTCTTTTCATCATCGGAACCCAAGTTGACCATCTCTATAGACTCTCCATGAGGCTGAATAATCTTCTCCTCGTGCTCAAGCAACCGAGAAATTTCATCTGGAATCTCTTCATCATCCTCTTCCTCAGCTTCAAACACAGGGAATTCAAAGTTGGGAGAGGGCATAGGATCATTGTTTTCAATGGGTTTATCAATCAATCTGCACAATGATTTTATTTTTATTTTAGAAGATGAGCAAAAGTGCAAACAATATGCAGACACACAATTATTATATTTTTGGTTTTTATGTTACCATTTTTCAAAATAAAGCAAAAATAAAAAACACATATGGAAATAACAAAATAACATTTTATTGATGATGATCAAATTTGAAACAAAGCCCGACAAACATCACTTTCACCTTGGGCAGAGTGAAAGGATTTTTTGAAAGAAAATAAAAACAATTACTTTGAAGAATGAATGATAAAAGGAACATCAACAGCGATCCAGTTTTGGCAAATCTTTCCATGCGTCACAAAGTCAAGCATTTCTTCGTCTTCATCATCATCATCAATGATGGCAGCAGCAGAATGGTCATTGATAAATCCAGCACTTCTGAAGCCTTCTTGAATAGTCTTTGGATCTTTGATAACTGCACCAGGTGCAAAGCCGATACCAAAACCTTCCTTGTTGTCGACAGCATCAATAATTCTTCCCCAACCATCAGACTGACCAGCTTCAATCACTCGCAGGGCATCCTTGAAAGAGGACATGGGCATGGCATTCTTCTTAACAACACTATTCACAACAGAAAGAGCTTGAAACGACGTTCCCACCTCTTCCTCGGCATCAATATAAGAGAAAGAAGACAGATTGCTCACAAGCGTCGCCCTCTCACCTTCAATGGTCACCAATTTACTTTCTCTTACAAACTTCAATTTTTGATGAAGAGTGGATGTTACAGCTCCAGCCTCGTGGATCCATGGTCTTCCGAGGAGACAACTATATGCGGGACGTATATCCATTACTTGAAAAGTAATCTTGAATATAAACGGTCTGATAAGAATAGGAAGATCCACCTCTCCAATCACTGTTTTCTTCTACCCATCAAACGCTTTCACTATAATCCCACTGTGCCTCATGGGAGCACCTTGAAATGCAAGCTTTGACAAAGTCGATTTTGGCATAACATTCAGAGACGAACCGGTATCAACTAGCACCTTAGATAAAGCATCTTCTTGACAATTCACCGAGATGTGCAACGCCAAGTTATGATTTCTTCCTTCTTCAGGCAGATCATCATCACAGAAGCTTAAATTGTTGCAAGACGTGATATTCGCTACAATACTATCAAATTGATCAACCGTCACATCATGGTCAACATAGGCTTGTTCCAAAATCTTCTGCAATGACCGCCTATGAGCCTCAGAACTCATCAAAAGAGACAACACTGATATCTTCGAGGGAGTCTGCAATAACTGCTCAGAAATATTATACTCACTCTTCTTTATCAACTTTAGTACCTCATCATCACTATTACCAGATTGGCTCGATTGGACAACAGCATCCATAATCTGCTTACTTGCACTTGTATCTTCAACTCTTTTCGGAGGGTCTGAAGCGTACAATCTACCACTTAGGGTAACTTTCGTCACATCAGCAATGCTAACTACAGACTTTGGAGTAGGAAGAGGAACTTCCCTACCATTTTCTATCATCGTAGCATTATACCGGTACGGAACAGCTTTGTCAGACTCGTATGGCATTGGACCGGGTACATTAATCACCAATGGAGTAACAGCAGTCTTGCGACTATCAAAAGAAATCACCACCCTTTCAGGAGCAGCCCTCTCAGGAAGATTAAACTGAGGCATAATGACATTCACTTCATTCTCATATTCATCTCTCTTCGCTGTTACTTCAATCAGCTTATCGTCCATCATCTTCTGAATATCCCTTTTAACAATCACGCAACCTTGAGGATTCACCGAGCAAATACAACAACCAGCATAGTCATGATCGATATCGTGATATTCACTCAAGAAAGCATGCATCTCCACCAGAGATCTTCGGATATGACTGACTTCATAGATTTTGAACAACCCAGGACATCCAGCAACCATATTCACAGACGCATTACCATGCTTCGGCAACGGATTCTTCTGCACATTAGGATTAACATCATTAAAATACAGAACATTGTTCCTCATCAATTTCTGTACTTCGAACTTTAGTGGATAACAGTTCTCAACATCATGCCCCGGGGCACCTTGATGAAAAACACAACGAGCTTCTGGCTTATACCACCATGGAATAGTCTCTGGAACCGGAGATGGAGGACGAGTTTGCACAAGATTCTTTGCGATTAAAGATGGAAGCAAGTCCGCATACGGTACAGGAATAGGATCAAAACTGGGCTTAGCCCAAGTTTGTTGACTACTACCTTGTTGCACAGAAGGTTGCTGATAACGAGGTTGGAACTTTGGAACAGCTGGCACAGTTGGAGCCACGTTAATCATTGGTGTAACAGAATCCACATGCTGCGAATGGTGATTCACACGACTGTGAGGTCTTCTATAACTTTCACGGGATACTGCATTAGTCTCATTTTCTTTCTTTTTCCCGAAGTTGAACCTTCTAGAGCTTGAACCATTGCCATTCTCTTGAGTCAACCGTCCCTCACGGACACCTTCTTCTAAATGCATACCCATGCTCACCATTTCAGTGAAGTCAGAAGGAGCGCTTGCTATCATCCTTTCATAATAAAAAGAACCCAACGTCTTTAAGAAGATCTTCGTCATTTCCTTTTCTTCTAACGGAGGAACAATCTGGGCTGCCAGCTCTCTCCATCTCTGCGCATATTCTTTAAAAGTCTCTTTGTCCTTCTGGGACATAGCACGGAGTTGATCTCTATCATGCGCCATATCAACATTGTACTTGTACTGCTTCATAAAAGCTTCTCCCAAATCATTGAAGGTCTTGATTTGGCTATTATCCAGACTCATATACCACCTCATAGGTGCCCCGGTTAAACTGTCCTGGAAATAGTGAATCAGCAGCTTATCATTATCAGTCTGAGTCGACATCTTCCTTGCATACATTGTCAAATGGCTCAACGGACAAGTGTTGCCTTTGTACTTCTCAAACTCAGGCAACTTGAATTTGTAAGGAACTTTAACATTTGGGACCAGACAAAGGTCATAAGCATCTTTTCCAAACAAATCCTTATGCTTCAAAGCTCTCATCTCCCTCTGGATCTCAACAAAGCGTCCCTGGAAGTCATCAAGTCTTTCAGCAACTCCAGCGCCTTCACTAGGCTCAGCATGGTAGATCATTTCATCATGATGCGGAATATTGCGCACCCCAGACGGTGCAGTAGTCACAATTGGAGGAAGAGTAGTCCACACTGGTTGTGGGATAGCATTAAATGCAGCATTCTCCGGACGATGAGGAGGACGGTAACCAGTAGGAAAAAAGTCAACAGGCATGCCCCAGGGCGTGCTGGCAGGTATACGATGGTGAGGAGAAATAACAGTCTCAACAGGAATGGATGCGGTAACAACCTCTGAGATGACAGTATTCTGAGCAGGAGGACTAGGAGGTGGCTGATTCTGAGCAGCCATCAAATTTTCCATCATAGCAGTCACTCTTTCCAAGCTTTCCCTCAAATAAGTAACCTCTTCGCGCAGCTCGTGATTCTCTTGTTGCAAAGTATCCATCACTCTTCTCCGATTAGCTCGAGTATCAAAGCGGTGAGTCAGCTTGACAGGAACACTGAATGAAGACCAAGAAACAACAATAAGATCCCTGGAGAACACTCAAAAAGCAAGACAAAATGCGAATATGATGCATGCAATGTATATGCAAATGCAAAGATTTCAAAGGATTATAAGTTAGCTTGCAATATTCATAAAGAGACATTTTTGAAATACTTAAAAACTCATTCTCATTAATATCAAAGTGAGGATTACAAATGAAGTACAAACATCAATAATCCTAATACATAAGAGGAAGAGTAAACTAGGCCTAAGGAATCATATCCGAAGAAGTCCCGAATCCTGGCTGATACTTCATACGAATTCTCTTGATCTCATTCTTGTACCGCTCTTCCATATCTTCCTTATCCTTCACTAACTTGTCGACAATGGCCTTCCAAGCACCGGAAGTAGGAGAAATAGTAGATGGAGTACTAGAGGAAAATAAATCCTCTCTAGGCCTCTTCGTGACGCGCCGCTCAAGTAGCTCAATAAGATCATCCTTCTCCTTAAGCTGCTCCTGCATAGTAGTCCTCTCAAGTAACCATTCTTCCTTTTCTTTCTTCATCTTCTCTAACTCTTCTTGAAGAACCAACTTCTCATCAACGGGAGGAAGAAAAGCAGACAAAGGCAATATGGGAAACATAGGCTCCTCAGGTGGATAAGGCATCTTGAGCTTGGAAGCTCTAGATTAAACCCACTGAATATAACAATCGGAAGGAGGAAGATGTTGTCTACCCAATTGACCTTTCTCTTTCCTATGAACAGCATGCCAAGAATGAGCAATTCTTTTCTTCATCTCTATATGATCATCCCCATTAAGAAAGAAGAAACGGGATAAGGCAAGATTGTTTGGAACATCCTTCAAACAATACCCGAACTGTCGTCTAGCCAAAATGGGGTTGTAGCTAATTCCCCCACGTGTACCAAGAAGAGGTACATTAGGAAATTCTCCACAACTATCAATGAAAACTCCAGTGTCATAATAAGAGCTATACCACGTCATGTCCTTATGAGAAAGCGACATCAACCTCTGAGACCATCTTCGATTCTCTTTGTTGTCCTTGAAAACATTTGACTTCGGTAGGTGCGAAATAAACCACCTATAAAGAAGAGGCGCACAACAAACAATCTCTCCGTCACCTTTAGAAGTCCTATAGTGAAAGGCATGGTACATATCTCCAAGCAAAGTAGGAATCGGGTTCTTCTTCAAGAAGATTTGAATAGCATTCTCATCCACAATACCATCCAAATTCGGAAACAAGACAATCCCGTAGATGAGCAAAACAAGAATAGCCTCAAATGCATCTCTATGACCCAAAGCAAGTGAGGTAGAAGCCTTTCCCATTAAGAACTTTGCATTAATACCACGGACACTCCCCTTCGGAAGAAACTTCCCATTAAGCTCGGATTCCTTAAGAAACAATGCTTTGGCGATGACCTTGATAGTAAGCTCCTTCTCTAAACCAGTGAAAAGAAACTCTTTGTCCAGAATAGGCAAACCTAACCAATGAGAATATTCCTCCAAAGTAGGTACAAGCTGATAATCCGGAAAGGTGAAACAATGGTGCAACGGGTCATAAAACTGAGCCAAAGTAGGGAGAATCCCCTCAGGTACATCAAGATCCAACATATACAACAGCTTTCCGTGACATCTTCGGAACTCTTGGGTATCAACAACCAAAGCTCCTAGCTTTCTCAACTCTATAACATTAGGATTCTTGAAAGTGTACTTCTTTGTGTTTCTCCTTTCAAAAGTCATAGCCATGGACATCTGAAATTTGCAAGAGTTTCTTATAAGTCCTTTGAAATCTTACGAACAATGCTCATGAATGTTATGATGGCATGTATGCAACAACCACAAACAAGATCACACAAGGCACACGGGCTTAGGTTCCGAGTCACGAGCATGAAGTCAAGGTAACAGAACACCAACCCCACAGGTAAGTACTAAGGTTTTGTCTTCATTGTACCTGCAAGAAACCAAAAGGGTGCTAACAGAGGTGCCCGGAGTTAACAGCCATCTTTAGAATATCACCGGTACGTTGGATTACTCCCCAACCGATAACATTCTTAAAATAGACCTCTACCGAGTGTAGTATCGCGTGACAACCGCCTTAGATTTACATCCAGACAGCTTCCGCACTACGTTCCTAAATTGGCTTAGATGGGTTAAGGGTTCTAAGGTCCTCAGTATGATCAGCTCAAGGTCGGAAAATAATGCCACGTACGATTACTCGTCATGACATTGATAGTCCAAGAGAGCCTAACCGAGTGGAGATTATCAAATTGATATTGCTTTGGACTACTCCATCACATATCGCTTCGAATATCGCCGACCTATCATAAGTGTCACTCAGATCCGGGTTAGAATCTATCTCACACAGAGGATCACCAAAAACCAAAACGGAACAAACAAATAACAAACAAGTCAAACCAAAGCAATAAATAAATCAAAGTAGGCTAAATCCGCTTAGAGATTACTCCCCAGCAGAGTCGCCACTTTTCTGTAGCGGTAAAATCGTGAGTGTAAGCTATTGATTAACTTAACTCGATTAACACAGAGTCGCCACCGCGCTTTTCTTTATTTCCGAATGGAAAAAGGTAAAAGAACGAATAAAAACCTAGGATTCTAAAAGCAAAGGCTAAAAGAAATAAACAGAGATTGGGTAAGGGGATTGGTTATGAACCGGGAAGGTTTTAGGCACCCGACTCATCCGTGGTACTCCACGGGAGCCCTTTGAAATACTTATTGCTTTTTGGTCTGAAATTGGTTTGTTTAAAATGATGGAAGAGATGAGGAGAAGAATATTTTTTAATGATTTTGTGTTTGATAAGGTTTTAAAGCCTTATGCCTACGTACCCACAAAGTGCAATGCGAGATCAAAACCTCGTAGTTCGTGGTACAAAGTTTGAAAAGAATAAGTAGGTTGAATTGATTTTAAGATGTAGAGATAAGTCGTCATCCCTTAGCGAATAATTCCGCTAAAAGGGATGAATCATATCTAAACATGTAAAAAAAAGAGAAGGTGCACAAAGCACAAAACAAGTGAGTGGGTTTGCATTTTTTAAAGTATGTACAAAAAGGGTTTTGAGATATTTACATGAATTAATATTTGGTTAAGAAAATAAAAGGAAAAGGTTAAAAATCGCTTGACCTAAATCAAGGTTTGTTTATGAAAATGTTTGAAGTTTAGAAAACAAGAAGGTTTTGAAATAGGAAGAAGTTTTGAAAATTAAAGAATGGGGAGGAGATGAAGAGACTAGTCCTAATGCTTGAATTAAAAGCTAAGGAAAGAAATTACCAAACCAATATGTACAAATCTTCAAAGTTCGGACTTCCATCTTCAAAAGTTAATGACATCATTTGAGGCCAAGGTTTCTAACCACTCCAACTTGAGCAAAGGGAATCCTAGAAGGTCTAAGTCCAATCTCCAAAAGTTCGGGATAGTAACCATAAATCCAATGTTAGAAGTCACAAGTTTTTTAAGAGTTTAATCCTTTATTAAGTATTTTTGATGTCCAAATGGACAAAATAAAAACAAGCACAATATGAATATCAACAAACACAATATGAATATAAACAATGATATATGATATAATATGGCAAAATATAATAAGGAGATAAGGGAGAAAGAGATTTAAAATAAAAGGATAAGGTGCAAGAGATTAAATTTAAACAATTATATTCACATTATTATATTATTTACAATATAAGGTGGTATGATGAACTTAATCAAGCACAACCACAACAAGGAAAATAAAATCGAGGCAACCGGATCCAAGTGGATCTTAATTCGAATCGGGACAACTTTAGGTCTATGTTAAGCAATCGCCGAGTAATTTACGAAGTAATTACCCTACAAATGAGGCCGGCCACCACTAATTAAAGTGGAAAATATTCGTGTTAATATATGTTAGAGAAACGATATAATGGATCGTTCTCCGAAAACATGCCACACTAAAAGAAGAAGGAAGGTCTAATCTTAATCGAGATTATCGTTGAATTTCTCGATTAGCAACCTATCACGATCTCAAAGTATGGAGAATGATCCAAATGATCATTCATCCATAGATTTGAAATAATGAAGATTAAACTTAATCGGAAATCAACAATCCCGAATCGGAAGATTGTCATCGACCAAAATTAAAAGGAGATGAAGAATAATGGATCCAAAATCAATCCATAAAAGAATTAAAGTAATCCAAATCTTTTTCTTAAATTTATTTCTAAAATATTTCCAAAAACTACTTTTAAAAAAATTCTAAAATATCCTTTCAAAATCTTTTTCTAAAATATGCTTTTATAACCTTTACTAGTATATATTCTAAAACTTTTCTTAAAAAAACATAACTCTCTAAAATATTTTCTTATATCAATAACAAAAATATTTAAAACACAAAACAAAGAAAAGCTTAAAGAAAGAAAAAAAAAGAAAATGGAAGAGGGAGAGGGTTAGAGAATCCGCGGGTGAGGTAGATCAGCAACAAAACAAATGGCCTTGGGCCCAACACCAATTTACTTTATAATTATTAAAATAAATAAAAGCAAATAAATGAAAAAAAATAAAGAAACAAAGTCAGCTTCTTCTTCTTCTTAAGGTTTACAACGCATAAAATGAAACAGGGGAGAAACACAGCACGACGGCGGAAAATAACTCACGGCCTCACCTTCGCAATCACACAACAACGAAATCCTTTCTCAATGCTTTCGACTTCTTCTTCCTTCTTCTTCAATTCACACGGTTTCTCTCTTTCTCTCTCAAATTGATTTTCCTTTTTGTTTCAGATTTTTGGGGTTGAAAAGAGGAAAAGAGAATTAGGGATTTGAAGTTAGGATTTGAGAGTTGGGATTTAATTTCGGCAGAGTTTCAGAGGCTAATTGAAGCTTGGAAATTAGAAGAGTGAGAGGTTCAATTTATAGAAGAGCTTTGGGTGAGTTTCGAAATGAATTCGTGCGTTTCGTTCATGAAGGCCAGCGTTTTGGTAAGTCACGGAAGTCTCGTGCTCACTTCATTTGATTCTGAGTTTTTTTTATCTTTCCATCTTGCTGCGTTTTGATTATGATTTAGTTGCGTTTTGATTATTTTGTTTCTCAGGTGCTAAATCCGTGTTTGGCTCGTGCAGGTTCAGGTGTATGCTCGTGAGATGCGTGCGAGATTTGGATTTTATTGCTTACGGCGTAACTCATGTACGGCTGCTTCGGCTCTTGCTGGAGCTTGTGAAATTGTCGCGGCTGAGACTTGGAATTGATGGCTGGAATTGCTTTGCTGACTGACGGCTTGAGTTTGTTGTACTGGAGGTGAAATGGCTGATACGGCATGACTTGTTTTGGGCGTACGGGATTTTGACAAAGACTTGTCTGGCTTGAGCTTGTTCTTGAATTGTTCTTGTTGTTAGCTAGCAGCGGCGCAGGGAGTTTGGCTGCAAGAGAAAGGCTTGTGAGGTTTGCACGCTGTGTATTGTTTGTTGTACGAAAGCGGCTTGCGGGATACGGATGCGGCGTGAAGCTGTTGGTGATGTTATGCGCGTGAGAGAAGCTTGGAAATTGCTTCGGCTGGAGTTGGTGGAATGCAGCTTGGGCAAAGATTGATTAGAAAGGTGGGCCAAGCTTGACAGCGAAGTGAGGCAAGAATTGATGGGAAAAGGCTGCTTCAAGTTGATGGCTTTTGCAAGTTATAGGCTTTAGGAAATATTTAAAGATGTGGGGCTAAATGGCTAAAAAAACATTGTAACAAAATATTGGAGATTAAAATAATTGAAATTGGATTTTTTTTATATTTATTATTTTGGTGACAATAAAAGAAATGATAAGAAACAATAGAAATATAAAAAAGAAGGATAATGGAAAGAAAAAAAAGAAATGAATGGAAATGATTTAATCGAACATATGAATAATATTTGGATAATGTGGTTTGGTAAAGAAATCGAAAAAAAAGTGAATAATGAAAAATGGTCATACAACGTACGGGTGGATAAATGGATACAAAAAGAAATGGTTTAATCGGGAAGAAAATGGATAATGGATAGAATTTGGTTCTCAAGACCACAACAAATCTCGATTTTTCTCAACAAGCCTCTGAACACAACCCAAATACCTTGCAACTTGCCAACTGAAAACTGTCTGATTATTATCTGATAAACCGAATTCATACTGAGGAAAATAAATCCTCAGATGAATCGCTGATAAACTGATGAATCGATGAACTGATAAACACTGAAGATTCAAACCGCAACACACTGCCTGATAACTGATGAACAAACCAAACGTCGCACAGAACACTTGTCACACAATCCAACTTGTACTTTGAAAACGTATTGCCTGATGAATGAATTACTGGCACACACAACTGGCATTCAACCAATCTTTTAATAGTTTGACCAGATTAGGTCAAACATCCACTTGAAATCGAATCGTGACTGAACAACGCATCTGAATGAAATTATTGCCCTGTTTTTGAAGTCCTGCAACACAGAGAAGAAGAAAAACACTGCAACATATTTTTTGTATTTTGGTTAGTGATCAGTAAATATAAACAAATATAAAACAGTAAAAATAATGGTGATCCCCTGCGAAGCATAGACCCGATCTGAGGAGAAACTCGGAAACCAAAGTGATCTTGTTTGATATGCAAAATGCAGATGATGTGCAATGAAATCTTAGGGCAAAAATTAGGGTGTTACACTCCCCAGCTGAGTTGTCGAGTATCATCCTCAGCAGGATCCCTACAGAAATCTCTAGGAAGATCTTTCGGTGATCTTTCTTCTTCCCCAGCCGAGTGCTAGACAGGGAACCACCTCCCCACAGAGTTTAAACCTCTATCCAGAAAAGCAACGCGTGAAGAAATCACAACAGAGTGAAGAAAGCTTCTACAAACCCCAGTTGGGTCCTCCATTACAAGGATAGGTCTATCAGTGACCTATTTCCCCAAGCAGAGTCATACATCTTATCAGATCTACCAATGATCTTACCCCCAGCTGGGATGTCCATTTCAAGCAGATCAGCCAGAGATCTTCACCGCGGTGGGATCCGAGTCCCGGATCGTTATCTTTGCATAATCATAGCATTCGCATCATATTTTCCCACAGAGTGTAGCATTCCGTCTAATACGGAGCATTACGGCAAAAATCAAACATATTGCATAAATCACAAGCCATGTTCTGAATCAAACGCTTGTAAATACTGACAATTCATCAACAATATACAGAATGCTCCCCAAAATTCCCCGGCAGAGAGCCAAGACAGTTCTCTTACAGATACAGATACATGCTCCCTTCGGCACCCGTCCGTGTCATATCCCTAGTAGAAAGCCAAAACGCCCCCTTTGCACTCACAGATACTTATACACAACTTCCTTGGCACTCGTACACTTGTTTATAATACACTTTTTCCGACTCTCGTCCGTGTCACGCTCTCCCTAGCAAGTTAAACACTCGTCCGTGTCTCATCACTTTTCACTCATACAGATACTCGTCCGTGTCTTGTATACACCACTTGTCTTTCTTAGATTCGAAACTCGTCCATGTTCTTTGTTAAATAGTTGATACTCGTCCGTATCATCATCTCTGAACATGTGTCAGCGTTTGTTTCTACTGATACTCGTCCGTATCATAGTCTTAAGGATGCTCAATCGCATCTTTAATCCATACACAATGTCAGATACTTTTACATTTTTTAGAATTTAGACACTCGTCTGTGTCTATTATTCCCCAGAAGAGTCCCCTCAGATTCGGCACTCGTCTGTGTTCTTTGTTAACTAGTTGATACTCGTCCGTATCATCATCTCTGAACATGTTTCAGCGTTTGTTTCTACCTGATACTCGTCTGTATCATAGTCTTAAGGATGCTCGTTCGCATCTTTAATCCATACACAATGTCAGATACTTTTACCTTTTTTTAGAATTTAGACACTCGTCTGTGTCTATTATTCCCCAGAAGAGTCCCCTCAGATTCGGCACTCGTCTATGTTCTTTGTTAACTAGTTGATACTCGTCCGTATCATCATCTTTGAACATGTGTCAGCGTTTGTTTCTACCGATACTCGTCCGTATCGTAGTCTTAAGGATGCTCGTCCGCATCCTTAATCTGCACACAGTGCCAGACACTTATACCTTTCCTTCCTTGGATGTAAACGCTCGTCTGTGTTTACTATTCCCCAGCGAAGTCCCCAGCAAAACTTCTTTTCTATCCGACATTCATCCTATGTCATGATACCTTTTCGGCAGCCGTACCCTGCCAGATGATCGTCCTTCACCTTTTTGATGATCGTCCTTCATCACCCCCAGTGGAGTCTCTATTCATTAGAACCCATTCCTATCCGACATTCGTCCTATGTCGTGATATTTTCAGCAGCCGTACCCTGCTAGGTGATCGTCCTTCACCTCTTGATAATCGTCCTTCATCATTTTATCCGATGGCCGTCCCCATCGTTGATCTTGTTATCTGACATTCGTCCTATGTCATGATGAACCCTGAGAGCAGCCGTACCCTGCTAGGTGATCGTCCTTCACCTCTTGATGATCTTCCTTCATCATGCTTATCCGATGGCCGTCCCCATCATCGACCTTTTTCATCCGACATTCGTCTTATGTCGTGATACTTCCGGCAGCCGTACCCTGCCAGGTGATCGTCCTTCACCTTAGATGACCGTCCCTCATCTTATCCCCAACAGAGCAGCCGTCCCCTGCTAGGTGATCGTCCTTCACCTTTTGATGACCGTACCTCATCATTTATTTCATTTACCTATAATCCCCAGAGAGTCTTATAGCTCTACTTGATGGCCATCCCCATCACGATCTCTTATATCCCCAGCATGTCGGCCGTCCCCGTCATTGCTCTTTCCCCAGCAGTCGTCCTCTGCTCGACGGTCGTCCTCCGTCGCCCGCACTTTATAATTATACTTTATTTTCTTTTACAATCTATATCCCTTTTCTTCTTCATTCTGTGAGTGCAAATTTTGGACTGTCTTTGGTATTCAACCACAAGTTATCTTGTTTGCCTGTTAAGCCGTTGCTTACATCCTGCACAGCTAACTCATGTTTGAATAGGGGCAGCTGTAAACACCCCAAATTTGCCCTCACCCATTCACACCATGGCTTGTGATATCTTCATATGCATAAATTCAATCATAGCATCTCATACCACATTTTTGATTCACTACATTGCTTCTAAGTCATCTGCATCTAGGGTTTGTGATCTGAGCCATCCCTGAGCCATTTGAGCCACTTCAAAGGTCTTCAATCACTTCAAAGGGGTCCATTTATGTCCAAGCATCATATTATATCCCCACAAAGTCAAGAAAGTCAAAGAATCACAAAAACTGAGAATGGCATGGAAGCAAAGCCAGGGTTAACTGCACAGATGACCTAGAATTAGGGTTTTGGTTTCAAAGGCCATAACTCCAAATCTTTTGGTCATTCTTGTTTCTATTGGTATCTATATGTTATAAGGATCATGCATATCAAGTTTCATGAAGAAATTCCATGGGGAAGGCATCTAATCAAGAGTTGACTTCTTGAGCAAGTCAGTGCAAAATTAGGGCATATAAGGCCCCCAATGACCCAACCAAAGGACATTCTCCATCATTTTGAATGTGTATGATCTTTATTTGATCATAGAAGATGTTAGAAGTTCACAAAATTGGAAAGTTTCAAGCCATTTGCAAAGTTGTCTTTTTGGGAAAGTGACTTATAATGAAAACTTGCCATTTTGGGAAAGTTTTTCAACCTCCTCAAAATTGATTCAAAAATGCTTCAAATGAGAAAAATTTGGTCATGAAAGTTGTAGAATGGATCATTCCCTTTTCAAAAAGTACAAGAAATCATTCTAATTCATTTTGGATCAAAATTTATGGCCTTGCAAAGTTGGATAAAATCATTGAAATTTCACTTTTGCACAAAATGGAAAACTTGCAAATTCTCATGACAAGCCTTTATGTGACTTCAATGTGACCTCTAATCATCATACAAACACAATGCATGACCTAAAATTCAGTTTGGCCCAAGAAATTTCCCAATTCCATGTCTTGAATTTCAAGTAGCCATAAGCCATTTTTCATGAAGATGCAAAAAGGGATTTCTTGCAAAATGATTCTCAAAGGATTGTAAGATCTCTAGCTGGTCTCAAGACATTACCATAACCTCATGAGGCATCTCACACCAAAAATTCAGCAAGACTTATCACATGTTCATGGCCAAAAATCATGAAATGTAACAATTTGCCATATTGCAAAAACACTTCAAACTTGTGATCCAATGCACCCAGCTGTTTTCTCTTGATCCTAAGGCCTTCCTTGACTCAAGCTGAGGCAGGACAAGCCCTAAGATTGCCTCTGACCCAAGCCATACTTGAAGTATACAAGATCTTGACTTTCTTTCATTTTGCCCATACCAATCCCACAGTGCCACCACCAACTCTCTGCCCAATCAGAGTCAAATATGTGGCCATCAAGCAACCCTAAACACACCACACACAAGCCAGAAGCTCCCACATTGCAGCATATACAAAAATCTGCCAAGAACTTCCCTCCTTCGAATCTCTCCACACAGCCCTCAAACATCAAAAATTCCTTCATACACAAACCACAAATTGCTCATAGAACCAAATCCACCCCCTAAAACTGCTTGAATCATCACCTATAGAGACCTCCATTTCTGCTACACCAGAGTTGAATCACTCAAACCAGCCACTCTCCAAGCTTTCTAAGCTCCATTCCATCATCAGGAGGTTCAAGGGAGAAGGATTGCACAAAGCATGAGGCCAGAGAGCTCAGAATCAGGAAAGCTTCATCTCAGGTAAGAGGAAGAACTTTTTTTCCATAAATTGATTTTTAAGTTCTTTTATTATGCTATGTGTTCTCCTGATCATGAATATGTGTTTATTTTTTGAAATGGTGAAGAAACCAGCATGTATGGTATCTCTGAACATTTTCCCGTGTTTTGCGTTTTGCTTCGATTCAGGCTTGTGAGTGAAAATAAATGAATTTGGGATGAGGGGTTAGGTTTAGATTGATGAGAGGATCATTTTGGTGGAAGAAATTTCATGTTTTGTAACCTATAGAAGAATCTAGGGTTTTGGTTCGCCGGAGAAGACGACCGGAACACTGTTCCGGCCATCTAAATTTGATTAAGCCCTAATTAGGTTTAGCAGCGTAATTAATGAGAGTTTGAATTTGGACCGTGGATGCAGTGGACCAGGGTTGACTCCCGCGCGTGTGTGTGGCTCAGATCACATCATTAAAACTTAATCTGTGTTTATTAATTTAATAAAATACATTTAAGTTAATTAAGCCAGAAGAGATCCTGACCTTCCAATAGCGCGCGCAGTCAACCATTGACTCCCAAGTTTGAATCTCAGCCATGGATTGTGCATACTTTCATTTATTTTAATTTCTATTTCATTTTATTTGATTTATCTTTTACGAATTATTTAAAATAGCAAAATACATTAAAAAATTCTGAAATTTTTTGTCAAAGATTTAATTAATTTTCAGAACCCAAAAATATTTTTATTTTTATTTTTTGCATTAAAAATCATTTTTAAATCATTTAAATGTTTATTTTTAATTAGTTAATGAAAATTAATTAATTAAAAATGCATTTAGGTATTTAAAAATCACAAAAAAATTCACATTGCATTTAAAAACATTTAGAAACATTATCCAACCCTCAAAGCAAATTTCTTTTTTGTTCTTGATGCCTTTTGATCATTTTCATTGGAATTAAATTCATTTTAAGGCAATATTTTGGTTCAAACTTTGAAAAATTCATTCTGTCTAACCCTTGAGAGTTTGATGATGGTTCTTCTTGCATTGCATCCTCCATAGCATGTAGTTTATAGGATAAAATTGGTGTGATTTGATCTTGCATTTTCAATTTGTTTTGCATTTTTTCTTGATGAGGTACCTTAAAACCCTAGTAATCTTAGGAAATTCATAACTTTCACTAGGTTAAGCGATAGATCCCCTCCTTTGGGCAGTGAACTTGTATAGGTTTATGGTATCCTTGATTGCATTTTCAATTTTGTATCATGTCATTTGCTTCTGATTTTGAATTTTGCTTTGTGTGTTGATCATAAACCCTAATTTGTGCCTTCCTTTGCATCCATCTTTCATTTGCTTGCATCCAATGACTTGCCATGACATTTTGAGCATCCACATGATTCATAATACATCTTAGGACATATTATAATCATGTTTGATCATTTCATCTTTCATTTGCCATGTTATATGTTCATTTCATTTCATAAACATTCATGAATCCTTATGGTTCAAGGCATGCCTCATTTGCATCCTTATGCTTGTATGATCATTCTCATCTCTTGTCATGTGTTTGCATCATCTCTTAGCATCATTAACATCATGTTTATGCTTCTGGTTTTGGTTTGCATCATGGCATTTCATCTCATTTGCATTGCATTTCATTTCTTTTGCTAACTTTTCAGGTGGTAAGTTGTTTGAGAAGTGAATTTTCCTTCACTTCTCACAATCTCTTTTCATCTCTTTCATACTTTCTTTTCTGCATTTTGTATGTGTTTTAGAGTGAGCTTTCTCATTCATGTCCATCTTACTTTCTTACTTCAAGCAACTTGTCTTCTTAAGTGAAGCAAGTTGTTTTGCTTCTCTTTGCTTCTTGCTCCTTTCATCTGCTTCCTTCCTGGTGGTTTTCTCTGAAGATCTTCTTGTAAACCTCATTAAACCTAGGAACAACCAAGCATGATAAAAATTAGGGTTTGATTAGTCCCCCATTTAGTTTTACCTTTGTGTCATCTTTTGAGTCTCCTCTTTTCATCTCACAATCAAGGAATAAACCCTAAAGGCTTTAAGGCTTTGTGATTAAGCTTATGCCTGCATCCTTCTATTAGGATGGAGTGTATAACTTTAATCCTAAGTGTTGAACCCTTATTTTGTTTAAACCCTTTAATCAATTCACTTAATAATCACTAAGACATCAAGCTTGTAACTTGGGCCTTGCATTAGGGTTCTATTTCTTCCTTAATTGGCTAAGAAGGACTAACCCTAGTGTTAATGGACAAGTCCTCCTCAAGTTGTATTACAAACCATAAAAATCACTTCTTCATCTTATCATTAACTAAAATCCATCTAATAAAGGCCTTGTTTTGTCATGAGGTTAATCCCTAATCATGGATTAAGTTGAGGAGTCTTTCTCAGCTTAAATGTTCTCATCTATCATCCTTCTATTAGGATGGTGTAATGGGTCCATTAAATCCTTGATTATGGCTTAAACTCATTACTCAACACCAAACAAAAACCACAAAAACATCTAAATAATTACAAGTAGGTTAATGACCTTAATCCTACATCATGGTGATTAAGTGTGAGGTGCTTACTTCACACTTAAGGTATTCTCATTACCCCTAATCAGAGGGAGGATGTGATGAGTTTACTAACCCTTGGTTTAGTATTAAGCTCATTTTTCTATGACAAACTCCAAAAAGCAATAAAAGACTGAAAACACAAAAACAAACAATAATCGTCTCCTTCGGGATTCTTTTCTCATCTCATTCACTCACAAACGAGAACTTGCTTCTTCCGTCTAATGCAAGACAGTTAGCACCTGAGCCAGACAGGTCATACACTTGAGCATAGGCAAGTAAGCAGTTCACAAGTCAATTTATTTTTCAGTCTCTTTGGGTCGAACTACGGTGTTCTGACTTCCTCATTGCACGAGAGGATACGTAGGCATAACTTAACAGTTATCGAACAAAAGTCTTTGTATATTCCCCCTCTTTCCAGCATCATTCTTTTAGCCTCATAGTTTTGAGCATTTTCACTCTTGTTCTTACACTGACACTTCACATATTTCACTTCACTTTCTCCTAGCACTGACACTTGCATTCTTTCCAGCTTTGATACACAGAATAGCACTGACACTACCCCTTTAAAACTCAAATATTTTAAGCGTGGATCCCGTCGAGTACGACGGACAATATGGGTGCTAATACCTTCCCAGGTTGTAACCAACCCCCTTTCTCAGTCTCTCTGGTTCGCAACCGTCTTATCCATATCTTTCTTAGGTTTATGCAGCATTACCTTTCCTTCGGGATAAAAATGCCTAGCTGGCGACTCTTTTCTCTTGAGTTCACCCTTGTGTGTTCTCACCTCCTTCTTTTGCCGACCGTTCGCGTCTGTACCCCTTCTCACCTGGGTGTCATTTTGGTGGGAGCGACAGATATCACTTCAAACAGATCATCCAGAGATCTTCACCGCAGCGGGATCCGAATCCCGAACTGGTTTCTTTCGCATAATCATAGCATTCGCGTCATTTTTTCCCCAGAGTGTAGCATTCCGTCTAATACGGAGCATTACGGCAAAAAATCAAACATATTGCATGATCACAAGTCAGGTTCGAACCAGTCACCTGTAAATACCAACAAGTACCTCTTCAGCAATATACAAAATACATCCCTCGCACTTAAAAGCCAAAGCGTCCCTTTCGCACTCTCAAATACAGATACATGCACCTTTTGACACTCGTCTGTGTCACCATTCCCCAGTAAAGTAGCCAGAACACTTTCTACCAAAAGATACTGGTCATTCTCGACACTCGTGCGTGTCATTTCAATTTCCTCAGCAGAAAGCGTCCCCTTTGCACTCTCAAATACAAACACATGTTCATATATACTTTCAACACTCGTCTGTGTCATATCATCCCCTGCAGATATAAACCAAACCAATTCCTATACACTCTTTCGACACCCGTCCGTGTCACTTATCCCCAACACAGTTGCCCAAAAACTTGTTTATAATACTCCTTTTGACACTCGTCCGTGTCATCTTATCCCCACAAGTTCCAAAACACTTATACCTTTTTATTTCGGAAAGCGTAAGCACTCGTCCGTGTTTACCATTCCCCAACAAGACATCTTTCTTCTATCCGACATTCGTCCTATGTCGCGATACTTTCGGCAACCGTACCCTGCCCGGTGATTGTCCTTCACCTTTGGATGATCGTCCCTCATCCTTTCCCCAGCGGAGTCTCCATTATTGGAACCTTTTTTTTTCTACCCGACATTCGTCCTATGTCGTGATATTTAGCAGCCTTCCCTTTCTAGGTGATCGTCCTTCACCTTTTGATGATCGTCCTTCATCATTTTATCCGATAGCCGTCCCCATCATTGATCTTGTTATCTGACATTCGTCCTATGTCATGATAAATATCGAGAGCATCTGTACCCTGCTAGGTGATCGTCCTTCACCTCTTGATGATCGTCCTTCATCATGTTTATCCGATGGTCGTCCCCATTGTCGACCTTTTTTATCTGACATTCGTCCTATGTCGCGATAAAGAGCAGCCGTCCCCTGCCAGGTGATCGTCCTTCACCTTTGATGACCGTCCCTCATCATTTATTTCATTCATTCTTTAAACCGATGGTCGTCCCCATCGTTGTTTACTTTACTTTGCAAAACTTGATGGTCGTCCCCATCATGATCCCTTTATTTCCCCGGCATGTCGGTCGTCCCCGTCATTGCTTTATCCCCCAGCAGTCGTCCCCTGCTCGATGGTCGTCCTCCACCGCCCGCACTTTATAATCATACTATACATTTTACAATTTATATCCCTTTTTCTTCTTCTACCCAGTGAATGCAAATTTTGGATTGTCTTTGGTATTCAACCACAAGTTACCTTGCTTGTCTGTTAAGCCAGGCGCTTACATCCTGCACAGCTAACTCATGCTTGAATAGGGGCAGTTGTAAACACCCCAAATTTTCCCTCACTAAGTTCACACCATGGCTTGTGATCTTTCATATTTTGCATTAGTTTAAACATATCATCTCATATTGCATTTTTGTTTCACTGCATTAGTTCAAATTCATCTGCATCTAGGGTTTGTGATATGAGCAATCCAGGATCCATCTGAGCCACTCCAAAAGACTTCAATCATTCCAAGAGGGTTCATGTATGTTCAATCATCATATTGTATCATTCAAAGATCAAGGAAGTCAGAAAATCACAAGAACTTGGAAAGCATGGAAGCAGAGCTAGGGTTTCACTACATAGATGACCTGAAATTAGGGATTTGGTTTCAGAGGCCATAACTCCAAATTTTTTGGTCATTTTTGTTTCTATTGGTCTCAAGATGCTATAAGGATCATGTGTACCAAGTTTGATGAAGAAATTCATTGTGGAAGTCATTTGTTCACTGGGTAACTTCTTGAGCAAGTCAGAGCAAAATCAGGGCATTTGAGGCCCTCATTAATGGAACCAAAGTGGATTTTTCATCAAATTGAAGTTATATGATCTTTATTTGATCACTGAAGTGCTTGGAAGTTCACAAAATTGAAGAAAATTGGGCTAAACCAAAAGTTGCCAAAAATGGAAATGACTTGTAATGTAAACTTTCCATTTTGGGAAAGTTTTTCAACCTCCTCTTTCTTAACCAAAAATGCTTCAAATGAAAATTTGTTGGTCATGAAAGTTGTAAATTGGTTCATTCCCTTTTCAAAAAGTACAAGAACAAGTCCTAATTCATTATGGAACTCAAGTTATGGCTTGTCAAAGTTGGCAAAAATCACATAATTTTCAAGAATGCACCAAAGAGGGATTTTTGCAAAACCACTTGCCAAGTTATTTTGTGACTTCAAACACACTTCTAAGCATCATAGTATCACAGTAAATTGCATAAAACTCAGAATTGCCCAAAGAATTTCATGATTTCATGCCTTGCCCATGAAGAAATCTCAAAGGGGCCAAACTTTCTCCAAATTGCAAAACAAGACATAACTTTGTTTCCACTTGCTGAATTGCCTCAAGACTAATTCCATGGACCTCCTTGATCCATGCTGCGCATGGACAAGCCAAGAAGCCAGCTGCACTATTGCCCATACCTCAAGTACAAAACTTTTGACTTTTTGGCAAGAAGCCCATACCAATCAGCTGCAGCCACCACCCACTCGCTGCCCAACTAAAACTCTACAAGCATGCCTCAAGGATCATTTTTCATAACACACAAAAGCTGAAAACCTCAGCATTCTCAAGCTCTCAAAAATCATCCCTCTTGCAATTTCCTTCGAAACTCACTGAATATTCACTCAATCTTCAAACAAATTCCACCATTCATCTCAAAATCATTCACTGAACACAAAGCAACCATCAAACAAACCTCAAAGCACCTTTAACCTGAAACACGATTCTTGGCCAGCTGATTTGCTACAACACAAACCAGCCACTCTCAAAGCTTCTGAAGCATTCCATTGGTCTCAGGAGGATTAAAGGAAGTTTTTTGCACAAAGGAGGGGTCCTGAAAGCTCTCATCTGCATTTCTCAAGCTCAGGTAACCACCCAAAAACATTTTTCCAGAACTCTATTTTTATGTTCCAATGTGAAAGAGCATGCTTCACTGATCATTCTGTGCTTTGTATTTTTGAAAATAGTGAAGAAATGAACATGTACTGATTGTCTGAAAGTTCTACCATTTTTAAGTTTCTCTTTGAATCTTGTTGTTCAGCCATAATAAATTTGATTTGAGTATGGATTTGAGTTTAGGAGGATGAGAGGAACTGATCTGGAGCTTTAGAGCTCCAGAAATGACCTAGGGGGTGAGGTTTTGAGATTTTCAGGGGAAGAGGCTGCCGGAGAAGACAACCGGAGCTCTTCTCCGGTGGTCTGAAAGTGATTAGTTGGCTTAATTAGGGTTAGGGAAAATTTTGAATTATGGTCGTAGGATCTGATCTTCCCGCGTGTAGTGAGTGGACCAGATCATCTCATTAGTTTTTAATCTCCATTTAATTTAATTAATTAGGGTTAGTTAATTAATTAGGCAGGTTTGAATTCCCACCATTAGATCACGCGCCAAGTCAACTCACGCCCCCCCAGTTTTGAATCATGTCCCTTGGATCATCATGCCAGCTCATTAATTCATTTTTATTTCACATTTTCTCATTTATTTTGAACAATTAATTTAAAATAGCTAGAAAATTCAAAAAATTAGTTTCTCTTGCATTTTCACTTCAAATATTTTTATCAACCAGAAAACATTTTTATTTTTATTTTTTGCATTAAAAAATCATTTTAAAAACATTTAAATGTTTATTTTAATTAATTAATGGAAATTAATTAATTAAAATATCATTTAGGTTTCTTAAAATCCCAAAAAAATTCACATTGCATCTTAGGACATTTAGAAACATTGTCATGCTATCCATACAAATTTCTTTTTGGTTTTGAAAAATCTTTGACAATTTTCTTGAATTTAGGGTTCATAAAATTCTTATTTTTGAGCCCTAACTTCAAGAATTCTTTTCTGCCTAACCATGAATGGTATGACATTGATTCTTTTTTCATTGATCTTCATTTAGCATGTAGTATCTAACATAATTTTGTCACAAATTTCTTCTGCATTTTTTATTTGATTTGCATTTTTCCCCTTTAGGTACCTTAAACCCCTAGATAACTTAGAAAACTCATAACTTTCATTAGGTTAGGAGTTAGGTCTTCTCCTCTGGGGTGTGATATCATATGGGGTTAGGGTTCCTTTGAATGCATTTTCAATTTTTTATCTTGTCTTTTGCTTCTGTTTTTGATTTTTGCATCTCATGTTACATGAAAACCCTAATTTCTCATGTTCATTCACATACATCTTGCATATGCATTCATTCAAGAACTTGCCATGACATTTCATACATTCACATGACCTCTAAGACATCATAGGACACATTAGAATCATGCTTGATCATTTTTTCATCCATTTTCCATGTTATGCATTCATTACATTCCATGAACATTCATGTGCTTTCACACTTCTTACATGCTTCATTTGCATTTTCATCCCTTGTATGGTCATTCATAGCTCTTGACATACATTTGCATCATCTCTTAGCATAATTTACATCATGTATATGCTTCTGGTCTTGGTTTTCATTCTTGCATACATCTCATTTTCACTTCATTTCTTCCTTCTTTTGCTAACTTTTCAGGTGGTAAGTAATTTGAGAAGTGAATTTGCCTTCACTTCTCACTTCTCTTCTCATCTCTCTTATGCATCATTGCTGCATTTTGATTTTTCTTTAGAGTGAGCTTGCTCATTCATGTTCTTCCTTCACTTTCTTTCTTCAAGTAACTTATCTTCTTCAGTGAAGTAAGTTAACTTGTTTCTTCTGCTTCTCCTTCTTTCATCTTCTTCTTCCTTGATGGCTTTTCTTGAAGATCTCTTGCAAGCCTCATAAACCCTAGGAACACCCAAGCATGATAACAATTAGGGTTTTGATTAGTCCCCCATTAGTTTTACCTTTGTGTCTTCTTTTGTGTCTCTCTTCTCATCTCATAATCAGAGACTAAACCTTTAAGGTTTTAAGGCTTTGTGATTAAGATTATGCTTGCATCCTTCTCCTAGGATGGAGTGTATAAATTTAATCCTAAGTGTTAAACCTTTAATGTGTTTAAACCTCTTAATCAATCCATCTAATAATCACTAAGACAATAGCTTGTAACTTGGGCCTTGCATTAGGGTTCTAATTCTTCCTTAATTGGTTAAGAAGGACTAACCCTAGTGTTAATGGACAAGTCTCCCTCAAGTTGTCTCACAAACCATAAAATTCACTTCTTAATCTTACCATTAACTAAAATCCACTTTAATAAAGGCTTTGTTTTGTCATGAGGTTAATCCATAATCATGGATTAAGTTGAGGTATCTTCCTCAGCTTAAATGTTCTCATATATTATCCTTCTATTAGGATGGTGTAATGAGTCTATTAGATCCTTGATTATGGCTTAAACTCATTACTTAACACCAAACAAAAACTCCAAAAAACATCTAAATAATCACAAGTAGGTTAATGATCTTAATCTTAGATCATGGTAATTAAGTTTGAGGTGTTTACTTCATACTTAAGGTATTCTCATTACCCCTAATCAGAGGGAGGATGTGATGAGTTTACTAGCCCTTGGTTTAGGCTTAAGCTCATTATCTTATGAAAAACACAAAAAAGCAATAAAAGATTGAAAACATCAAAAACAAACAATAATCGTATCCTCTGGGATTCTTTTCTCACCTCATTCACTCACAAACGAGAACTCGCTTCTTCCTTCTAATGCAAGACAATTAGCACCTGAGCCAGACAGGTCATACACTTGAGCATAGACAAGCAAGCAGTTCATCAGTCAATTTATCTTTCAGTCTCTTTGAGTCGAACTACGGTGTTCTGACTTCCTCATTGCACGAGAGGATACGTAGGCATAACTTAACTGTTATCGAACAAAAGTCTCTGTGTCTTCCCCCTCTTCCAGCATTCTCTTTTAAGCTTCATTCCTGAGCACCTCACTTCACTTTCTTGCACTGACACTTGCATTATTTTCCGGCTTTTGCACACAGATAGCACAGACGCTACCCCTTTAAACACAAACTTTCAAGCGTGGATCCCGTCGAGTACGACGGACAATCTGGGTGCTATTACCTTCCCAGGTTGTAACCAACCCCCTTTCTCAGTTTCTCTGGTTCGCGGCCGTCTTTTCCATCTCTTTCTAGGTTTATGCAGCATTACCTTTCCTTCGGGATAAAAATGCCTAGCTGGAAACTCTTTTCATCTTCATTTCATTTTTCCTTTCGCCGACCGTTCGCGTCTGTACCCCATCTGACCCGGTGTCTTTTGGCGGGAGCGACAGTAGCCAATCCGGGGCAATAACGTTGATCAATCTCTTCAAATTCCATCCAAACTGGGGCAATCACTTTGAGATTTAAATCTCTCACAGAGCAGTTAGCCTGGGAGTTTTCTCCAAAGCAAGGCTTGTACTGGGGCAGGTCACCCCAAGAGCACTAGAAGTTACTCTCTCCAGAAGACGGTTAATCAGCTGCACCTACCCAAGGATCAGAATACTGGGACATAACACCTCATGATGATGCAAGATCTTGGGGAAAATTCCTTAATGGACCATATAGTTTGAGGTGGTTACTTCGAGATATTCAACAGTTTGAAACACTGAAGCATTTCGGATGCCAGGTTTTCTGTAAAATCCTCTTGATACAATCTTACAGTATGCAAGGCAGTTCCCAGAATGAATGTCTGATGATTGATCCCAGTAGGTCGCGGGAAGCGTGTTTCCCCGATCAGAGAATTTCTCCTCAGTCGTTATGGTTTCTTCATCTGATCATCATACACGGCTAAAGTCCAGTAGTCATTGGCATCTTCAAGGTTAAAGTTCAATCTGTGGCATCTCCTCAACCATGACTAGTTGGCATCTATATGCATCCAGCCTCTCACTTCAGTTGAGTGTGGCAATCTTCACTTTGGTTTTCTTCGACCTTGAGTCGATATTGGTGTTTTCTACGGCCCTTGAGTCGATATTGGTGTTTTCTTTGGCCCTTGAGTTGATATTGGTGTTTTCTTCGGCCCTTGAGTCGATATTAGTGTTTTCTTCGGGCCTTCAGTCAATATTGGTGTTTTCTTCGGCCCTTGAGTCGATATCGGTGTTTTCTTCGGCCCTTTAGTCGATATTATTGCTTCTGTTTCTCGACCCTTGAGTCGATACTATCACCCTTGTCTCTCGACCTTTGAGTCGATGTCATTGCTTGCATTGCCTCGGCCCTTGAGTCGATATCATCGCTTCTGTTTCTCGACCCTTGAGTCGATGTTGTCAATATCGTTTCCTCGACCCTCGAGTCGATATTGTTGCTTTGTTGCCTCGGCCCTTGAGTCGATATTGTTGCTTTATTCCCTCGAGTCGATATTGTTGTTTTCGTTTCCTCGACCCTTGAGTCGATATTGTTGCCTTCGTTTCCTCGACCCTTGAGTCGATATTGTTGCTTTCATTTCCTCGACCCTTGAGTTGATATTGTTGCTTTGTTGCCTCGGCCCTTGAGTCGATATTGTTGCTTTATTCCCTCGACCCTCGAGTCGATATTGTTGTCTTTGTTGCCTCTTCCCTTGAGTCGATATTGTTGCTTTCGTTTCCTCGACCCTTGAGTCGATATTGTTGTTCTTACGAGTCGATATCATAGTCTTCACATTCTTCAACCCTTGAGTTGATACCTAGTGAGTTTGTCATAAAAACAAAGAAAAAAAATCAAAATCATATCAAGGTTAAACCATACTTGGTTCACTTTTTCCCGGGGCATATGTGCATATCCTTGTGCTTACAGGTGACAGTCTCATGCTGAGATCAAAAGTGAGATTGAAGTTTCTTCAGAAGTACGAGGTGTTCTTCCATCTTGACAATTGATAGACCTATCCAGGGTTCAGAACACAAAGCATAGTATTTCATATGGGATATAAGGATTTTCAGGAACCCTCGCGAGACATATTCTTCCACAGTCTATGCAATGTGGGGCAGTTATGTCATGATTCAGCGAATCTCTCCGAGAGTTTGAAGACACTTGGGCATTTTGGATGCCATGTCTCCTGTAAAATCCTCTCGGATTGATCTTCAAGCAGTTAACTAGTCCTGAAAATGCAAGATGTCACTAGATGATATTCCCCTGCAGAGTTGTTACTCTTTTCTCAAACAGAGTTTGGTTTGATCGCATTATCCAGTGTCAATAGACTAATCATATTGATCGCTTTGTCCCATGTCAACGGACTTATTGTGGATGGATCGCTTGATACCATTCTTTTATCGGATCGCTTGATCTTATTTGGGTTGCAAATCGCTCGATATTACAATACCGTTAAGAGTCCACCATCACTGTGGCAAGCCAGTAGTCGTCTGGCGTTGTTCAAAAGACAGTTTCCAAGTCCACTGTCGCTGTGGCAAGCCAGTAGTCTCATGGCGTCGTTTAAAAGACATTTATTGGTTACTAGTTACTTGCCACCTTGCCATGGTTTGTAATAATTATCCTTGGTTGGGTTTATAATCCCATTTCTTTTGTTCTCCAGCAGAGTGCAAATTTCAGGGTTATTTTTGGTATTCAACCACAGTTCAACTCGAACGGCCGGCAGCAGGAGCTATCGTTCTTTTCAGATTAACAGTTGCTTGAATAGGGGAAGCTGTAACACCCCAAATTTTACCTCTCTTTTTCATAGCATTTAGCATATCATCTCGCATACTTCGCACTGCATCATTAGCATAGAAAGATGAAGCATAACATCCATAGCATAGCATAAACTGACAGTGATTTCACTCCAGGTGTGGTTGTTCAGTTCGCGATTCGTTTCAGATGGACGTTTGACCTAATCTTGGTCAAACTATCAGAAGATTACTTCATTTGCAAGTTATCTGTGCTTATGATTATTTCTCAGGCGACGTGTTTCAAAGTCGGGTCGTGTTGTGTGCAGAGATCATCAGTTTGCCAGGAAGTGGTTCATGTGATGGTTTTGGATTCAAAGGTTCAGGCTTATCATGGTTATTTGTGTGTATCTGTGGATTTATTTTCCCAGTGATTGATTTCAGACAATTCAAGTGGGCATGCTTCGGTTACAAGTTATCCAGTGGTTCAAGATTGGTTGTACTCATCATTATCAGTGGCTTGTGAAATAAAAATCGTGACTTTGGGCTCAAATTAGACTTTCCTATCTATAATCCTCGATCCATTATCATATCCATATTTGCTTCTCTTTTCCAACCATAATCCATTTTATTTTTAATCGAATTAATTCATATTCATGCCCAATTTAGCTGATTATTCATATGCCCATTATCCATTTTATTTCAAAATTCATCTTTATTCAATTTCTATCCAAAAATTTCTTTTATTATTTTCATTATCCTTTTTTCCATTTTTTGAACCCAACCTTTCTATCCAAAAAATTTGTTTTATTATTTTCATTATCCTTTCTATCCAAAAATTTGTTTAGAGCCCATTTACATTTTTTGACAACAAAATTAAAAAAAAAAGAGAAATATTTCCACAGCTTCTACTTTCCCACGTGACTTCCACATTTCCCAGCTTCCTCACCACATTCCCAGCTACCTTCACGCTGTACATACTTGAATTTGCAAAAATAAAAACGCGGCCAATCACACACGAAAAGGGAGTGAAACGCACACGAGCAACACACCTCACGGTACACCTGCAATTCCACCAAAACGCTTAAGGTACAGTATACAAGCACGCAAAAATCGTGAATCAAAATGCAAGTGAAAACAATCAAAATGCAGAAAATTGGATTAAAAACGCAACGTATTTCCGCATGCTCTGCATCACGTAAAGGCCATGATTCAAAATATCAAACTGAACAAAAAGTGGTGATAACAGAATGAGGAAAAAGATTCCAAAATAAAAAATAAAAAAAACCGAATTCTTCTTCTTGATCACAAACCAAAATGAAAACCGCACTTCATCACAAGAAAATCACAACTGAGATTCAGCTTCTTCACAATTCAACACTAAAATCAGGATTCCATGATTCTTCTTTGACATCTTCATCAATCTCACCATTTTTTAATCAACTCGCAAGCTTCATAATTCTTCATCACCACACAAATTCAACATGCCGCATCACCATAGAGTCCGATCTCTCACCTTAATATAGACGAGTTCTTCGTCAGTTGCAACATCGTTCATCATCGCACATTACATGACTGCGGACGCGTCTTCTTCAATCATTATCGATGTTGCGTAACCGTCGATATCATCAACCTCGCGCAGACAGAGATTCATCACTCTTCTTCGAACGAAACCGAAATTGAACACGTCTTCATTGGTCATCATCAATCGTTGATCTCCCTCCGCTCCGATACGTAACCGATGCAATCCACGACATCGTAAGTTGGTGTTTTTTCTATTTCCTTGGTTGATTTTTTGTTATGGCCATCGGTTTGTGTTTTTGAGTTTTGATTATGTGTTTTTCGATCCGGTTGTTTGAGCGGCTAGTTTGAGAAGTGGCATTCGGATTCGTGGTGAGGTTGAGATTTGAGGTAGAGTTTGTGTTGGTGGCTTGTTGTTTGGAGGCGGTTGCGGCGTTGAAGGCGGAGAAGACGGAGGTGAAGCTCCAGCGGCGGCTATGGTATACAGAGAAGGATAAGTGTTACGAGAGAGGAAAAGGAGTGAGCGTGTTTTTCTTCTTCTTTTGTAATAATTTAATGTTATTTGTTTTCTGATTTTAATGTGTGATAAATAGATAAGAAGATTGTGAGTAACGAGGGGAAGAGATAAGATTTAGTGGTGGCTTTTTTATTTCTGTCCATACCGGCAGTGACACTTGTCACCGTCCGGTAGGACCTCTCCACTTTGCTTTCGTGTGCGCTAGTGCGTCCTATTACCTTGCACCCTCACTTTCTCAACTGTCTGATGCGTGTACTTTGGGATTCTCCAGATCGAACGCACCACGTGAGGTCAATCTCTTAACCGCGTGACCACATGCTCCCCCATTCTCTCCTGCACCATTAGGCCTCCTAGCGTTGATTTTCACACCTCCCCGTTGGCCCATTTGTCTTTCCTTAACTTTGTATTTACTATGCATACACCCCATTTCTCCTTGTTCTTGTTTTTTTAATTTCTTTTCACATAGTTTTAGCTTTTAATTCATTAAAAATATGAAAACACTTTATAAAATTACCAAAATATATATTTTAGCTTCTTAATTCATTTTAGAGATTTTCCAAATTTTTATTTTTCTGATTTTTTTAGAGATTTTCCAAATTTTTATTCTCATTTTTATTTCGATTTTCATTTAATTTCCTTTCTCATTTAATTTTCATATTAACACATTAACTTGTATATTTTATTTCTCTCACCTCAATTAACATTTTGACTCCGTTCTTTTTACATCTTTTTAAAGACTCAGAAAAGCTCATAAAAATATTTTTGTTATATTTTTAATTTCATTTTATCCATAGTTTTGTAAGTTGTGTTTGTGCGATTCCTTTACTTGTTCCTAAGCAACTTTGTGCGATTATTTGGTGGAGTTTCATTGTGAATTTTTGAGAGCCATTTTGGCACATTGTTTGCTAATGGTTGTTGACTTTAGAGATTTAATTTCATAATTTTCTCATGTCCATTGGTATTTGTTTGGTGCCTTTCTTCTTAGGTAGCTTTACGTGCCTTTTTTCTTCCCTCCTTCTAACATAGTTTGAGGAAGGCATTTATGCCATCCTATTAGGTTTTCTTGGTCTTTATTTTAGGTCACCTATAGGGTTTAGGTATTGACTTTTTGTTGGTTTGATTTGTGATCTTCGTATTTGGTGTGCGTATTGTTTGAATATTCTTATTTTCATCTTATGCTTATGTGGTTCACTAACCTTTGTTTTGTAGGGGCTCATGGTAAGTGATGTGTGGATGATATCCACATTTCAAGTCTTCATCTCATCTTTTATTCTCATTTGTCTTTGTGATGTGCCTTATGCCATCTTGTGATTAACTTCATCATTTCTCTTTTAGAAACAACTTAACTTCTTTAGAGAAGTAAGTTGTCTTCTAGCGTTGTCTGCTCCTTTCTTCTTCTTCTTTCTTTATTCTTCTTTATGATAAAATTTAAACCACACTAACCTAGGACTCCCATTCATGATAACATTTAGGAGTAGTCTTCCCCTTAGATTTTACCTTTGAGGTCCTTTTGGTGCTTTCTCTTCTCATCTTCAAACTTAACTTTAAGTCACTTTAATAAATGACGAGTCTTCTCATGTGACACGAGACTTTGCTATGAGATACTTGCACGCGTTCTGTTTCGGGGAGAGGTGTAGGATATCCCTCGTGGTGGATAGGTCTTAGAATGAGATTACTTCACAAAGAAAAGCTAAAAAACACTTCTTAATCAAAAACCACAAAAATAGTTAATAAATGCCATTAGGTCAGTGTGTCTGAGCCTTCACTTGTGGGACTAGATTTGGGGATTTCCTCCATAGCTAGGTTTGCCTCTTGCGCATTACATTTCCGGATGATGTAAGAAGTACACATCCCATTGAGTAAGACTTAGGTACATTTACCTATGCAAACTTCAAAAGCAGAAAATTCATAAAAAAACACTGGACAAACAATAAACATCTCTCCTTCGGGACTTCTCTTCTCATCACCTTCACTCCTTATGTGCGAACTTGCTCCTACTTGTCATTTTGCAAGACGGTAACGCACTCGTCATTTGAGCCTGCAAAACCTGAGCATTGACATAGGCAGTTCAAACCTTAAGACACAAGCAATCTTTCCACCCCTAGTTAGGGGGACTACGACGACTCTGGTCCTCATTGTCCAGATGAGGTACGTAGGCAGCGGGGTAGGGCCCGTTCGAGCACACTCTTTTATTTTCCCTACATTTTCCCCCCATTTCTTTTTTTTTCATTTCCAATTCAGTTCCTTTTCTTTGCAGCAACTTTCATTCTTACACCTTTTGAAATAGTTTCTTTGCAAGCATGGATCCTGTCGGGTACGGCGAACGATCTGGGGTGCTAATACCTTCCCAGGTTGTAACCGACTCCCGAACCCAGTTTCTTTGGTTTGTAGGACCTGTGTCCTTCCTTTATTTTCTTCTGGTTTGTGAAGCATTACCATTCTCGTTCCTCCGGGATAAAAATGTTTGGCTGACAACTCTACCTCATTTCGCGCCACTTTCGCGTTTGTACCAGGATGGAAATCCAGGGAGCGACACAGAGTAATAACTTAAGTGCAAGTACGTCGGGTATATTGTTTACTTGTGGTGAGGCCAATGGATGTCTAAGACACTTGCCTGTTCTTGTCGAGGCTCGTCTAAAGGAGGTGTTGGCAAGGCCTCGTGGAGCTTCATATGTCGAGGAGGGTTACCTGCTTGATTGGAGTCGTGCTCGAGGCTTCTTTTGTGTTCTTGTTGTGTCAAGGACGTATGTGTTTTTGCATTTTTACAATGTCGAGGATGTACGTACTCGGTGCCTCGAGGAGTGATTTGGCGTCCCTTGGAGTTCCCAAGGGTGGCGTTGCGTGTCTGTCTTTTTGTTTTCTTCCATAATGGCATTTAATGTGTGTCGCTTTATTTTATGTGTGACGGTGCATTAAATGCCTGATTGTCTAGGGGAATCTAGGAAGCCTAGGCAACGATGGCCTAGGCACGTCCTCCCACATGGGAGCCTATAAAAGGGTTTTGGGAGAGTTCCTCCTCACTTTTCAATTTCACTTTCTCAAATCTCCTCAGAAGTTCGTCGGACGCTATCTCTTTCTCACTGGAAAACACATCATCGTCGTCACTGTAACCGCGTCGTTACCTCCTCAACAAACATGTCAGGTAAAACCCCTTTCTCTTTTCTGGTAATTAGGTTAAATTTGATTTTTCCATGGTTGTTTCTTCCATTAGAGTAGCCAGGAAGCCCCTCCCTGGGCTTCGTTTAAGGGAATTCCGATGAATGTCCCAGGCACTCCTTGATTTTTCCATGAATGTGTCGGGTAATCTTATGAATTTGCGTTGAATGTCTTGGGCATCCTTTGAATTTTCCATGAATGCGCCGAGAAATCTTTTGAGTTCTTTATGAATGTCTTGGGCACTCTCTTGAATTTCTGATAAATGTCTCGGACGCTTCTTTCCCTAGCCATGGCCCTTGCCCTTTCACTTGAATTACGGTGGAAGAGTGGATTTGATGCAATGTCGAATTCACCAATTTACTCTGCCTTTCAGGTAACGTGGGTCAATAGAGAACCGAGGATGTCCCTGCGGAGGACATCGACATAAAGGTAGACGGGGAGGAGTGGGGCGAACAAGAACATGCCACGGGCAGGGGTGTGTCTACTGCCTCCAAGGGGCCTGATCTATCTGGGATCGGGGAAGAACTATTGGAAACGGGCTTACGCTTTATACAAGATTCATGCACCACTCATATAGTCGTGGAGGACTTGGCCCCGGGGGAGCCCCAAAGCTAGGAGTGATATGCCTCTCTCCCCAAACAATGGATTTGCTCAGCCTTTCGAAGAACGCGCTTCCCGGTGTACGAGTTCGCTTTTAGAGAGGCAGGGATCCGACTTCCCTTCACCAGCTTTCAGGCGGGTGCCTTCAAAAGGCTCAACTTGGCCCCTTCGCAACTTCATCCTAATGCCATCACGTTCGTTCGGGCGTTCGAACTGGTGGGCCAACACCTTGAAATCGGCTGCACTCTGCCCCTCTTTTTCTGGGTCTTCCATCTGCAACGATCGAGCGTGAACGAGCGAAATAGTTGGGTCCCGTTCAAACAGCCGATGAGGCTTTTCAAGACTTACCATGATTCTTTCCGGAATTTCAAGGACAGATGGTATACGGTGAAACCCCTCACCTCGCGCGCTCTGAACAATATATATACCACGCAATGGGATGCCCGGGGTGGGGAGCATCTTGTCTCGACCATTCCACTTGAGTGATAACGGGCTCATTTTAACTGGCCGACTGATCACTTATTTGTGAAGCCCGAGAGCCTAGGGCCCGAGGACACGGCAGTCTATGTTAGATTAATGGCCTATGTCCAGAGTTTAATCGTCTCTCAGTGCGTAGACCGACTAGACAATCCCGTTTTGGATGACGACGGGGAGCCCTTCTTTGACACTCGGTTGATAAACACCAATGCGGTGCTCGAGTGTAAATCGGACGGGGAATCCCTCCGTCTTTTAGGTATTTTGTGTTCGCCTCTTCTTACCTTTGTTATTTTTATTCAATATCTGACTTGTTCTTTTCTTTTTGTAGTTGCCATGCCCAAACTTAAGGATCATATCCTGAAGCTATCCAACAAAGGCATGGGCAAGGCTTCGAAGAAGGCTGAAAAAAGTCGTGTCAACTAGGTGGTCACGACAATGTGGTCGGTGGCTTGGGGACTCCTACTCCTCCTCCAAACTCTCCTACTTTCATGGTGACGCCGGTCAACCCAGCTACCGAACGAGAAACTCCTCCTGCCAAATGCCAACATGGTGAAGGCTCTCTGAGCAACGCTAATGTTACGGGAGAAGGTCCGTTCGAAAGCTAATGGACTTACCTTCTGCCCGCTTTCCATATTCAACGAGACCTTTTTCAGCGGGGAAGGCTCCGTCGGGGTGGTGGATGCTGAAGCTAAGGCAATCTTGAATCTGGATAAGGTGATCAGACGGGAAATTTCTCTCAAGACATTGCTGTCGTGGTCCGGGTTATGGAGACCGCCCTAGTTTTGTCCACAACACCTGTCTGCAGTCCGAGCTGGAAATCATCAAGGAGGCGCTCAAATCGGCAAAGATCAAGAAGGAGCAGCTCTCGTATGACTTCTTCAATTATAAAGAGAAGTACGAGCTCCAAGAGGGGTTGATAATTGAGCTGGGTGAGGTTAGACTCGAGAGGGACACCTTGTTGGACGAGAATAAAAAACTCAAAGACAAAGATGTTGAGTTTAAAGAGGCTTCCGAGGAAAATCAGTGACTACGCTCGAGGATGGAGGAGCTAGAAAGTCTGGTTGCCCCCATCGAGGAAGAGAGTGAGGAGGACAAGGCTTTGAGGAGTCTGGGTGATTTGATTTCTCAGATCAGGAAACTTGAGAGCGATTGTGTGGAAACTCTTCAGCTAGGTTTTGATAACATTGTAGAGCAGTTGAAGATTGTCAACCTGGGGCTGGTGACCAAGGGGACCACTTTCAACTACGATGTGGTTAACGGGGAGATTGTATGTCTGGTCGTTGACTCAACCGATGAAGAAGAGGAAGGGGACGAGGATGATGAGTAGGTCAGGTTTACGTGCCATGGTTATTTTGTTGGAATGCGTTCCATTGTTTGTTTTATTGGCTTGTGTGCCATTCTGTACTTGGGCGCAATCCCCATTTTGTAATTTTGTGTCGGGCAGTTTTGGTCGACTATTTGAAATGAAACAAAATTTATTTTCTAAGTGCTTTTTGTTAAGTTAATTGTATGTGAACTTGTTGTTGCTCGACTTGATGGACTCGCCAGTTTAGGGAACTAGCGAGGTTGTGGGTTTTGCTTCCACGGATAAGCGGGATGGGGGCCGCGATCGAGGCCATGATTCTGTGGCATGGACTTTTCCATTGCGAGCTGGGTGCCCTACCAACATGGTACTGTGACATGGGAGTTCGTTTGAAGTATCCTCTATCAAGGAGGGTCGTGCCCGTCTCTCTGGGTTGTAGTCTCTCCTTTTGATTAAAATGGAGAATCATGGTCGTACCTTTCATGCTCTTGTGGTCGTGTTATTGTCTAGCTGTAATATTGCTTTAGTTTTTCAACGTTCCAGGGTCGAGCAAGTTATTCTCCTTATAGGTTTTCAAGGTAGTATGCTCCATTGTCCATCTTGTCTCGGACTCGATAGAGGCCTTCCCAGTTCGTAGCCAGCTTGCCTTCTCACAGATTCTTTTGATTCCTCTGGAGGACGAGGCTGCCGACTTGGAATTATCTTTTAATGACTATTGCATCGTGGCATAGAGCCACCTTTTGTTTCAGGGATGCTTCCCAAATAGCCCCTCGGATCTTATTTCCTCGACAAGGTCGAGCTCCACTCGTAGGGCTTCGTTGTTCAGCTTCTCGTCGAGGGGCGCTTCCGTTCGTCTTGAGGGCTCTCAAATTTCTACTGGGATGACTGCCTCAGTTGCGTAGGTTAGAAAAAATGGGGTATCCCCGGTCATTGAATACGAAGTCATGCGGTAGGCCCAAAGTACACTATGTAACTCCTCGACCCAAGCTCTTTTCGCTTCTCCTAGTCTGCGTTTCAGGCCCCATAAGATTACCATGTTAGCCGTCTCTGCTTGGCCGTTAGTCTGGGAATGTTCGACGGATGTGAAGTGTTGCTTTGTGCCCAGATTGGCGATGAAATCTTCGAACCTTCTGTCCGTGAACTGTGTCCCGTTTTTGGTGACGAGGACCTGTGGTATGCCGAAGCGGGCGAGGATGTTTATTTTGAAGAAACAGAGTATTTTTGCATTGTGATTTTAGCGAGGGCTTCAGCCTCGATCCACTTTATGAAATAGTCGACACAGACGATAAGATATTTGTTTTGATAGGATCTGGTCACAAAGGGCCCGAGGATGTCCATTCCCCACCTTGTGAAAGGCCATGGGAAGGACATAGTTTTAAGCTCATTAGAGGGAGCTAGGTGCATATCCTCGTGTCTCTTGCACCTTTCTCATCTCTTGACATGTTCTTTTGCATCGTGCTGCATCGTCGGCCAGTAGTAAACTGCTCGAAGTGCTTTTCGTGCTAGGTATTTCCCTCTGAGATGTTGAGCGTTAATTCCTCCATTGATTTCTCCCAGGATGTCAGGGACCTTTTCCTCGTATAAACATTTGAGTTGTGGGATGGAGAATCCTCGTCGGTAGAGTTTGCCTTCGACGAGGACGTAGGAGCATGCCCTTCTCTTGGTTATGGACGCCTATTTTGGGTCGGTAGGAAGTTCGTCCTTCGTAAGGTAATTGTAAATAGGGGTCACCCAATAGTGGGTGTCGCCGATGGCGTTCACGTTTATTGGAGAGGAAATTTTCTCGATGCTTGGTCGCGGGAGGATTTCTTGGATCACAGATTTGTTCCGCCCTTCTTTCGTGTGCTCGCTAATTTAGATAAGATGTTTGCTCGCGTGTTGTGCTCGCGCGAAATGTGTTGGACTTCCCCAGAGTCAAACTTTTCTAATTTTTCTTTGATGAGGGCTAAGTACTCGATGAGATTGTCGTTCATGGCATGATACTCTCCTCGTACCTGGGATGCTATGAGCTGAGAGTCAGTGGAGTTTTTACTTCTTTTGTCCCTAGGTCTTCGGCCAGTCGTAGACCTTCCAGGAATGCTTCATATTCTGTCTGGTTGATCGAAATCAAGACATCCAAATCTATTGATACCTTAATTAAGATGTTATCTTCGTTTTCGAGGATGATACATGTGCCACTCTCTGTCGAGTTGGAAGCACTGTCCACGAAGAACATCCATTTGTGGGCGTCGTTAGTCGGGGTTGCGTGATATGTCATCTCGGCGACAAAGTCGGCCAAGACCTGTGCCTTTAAGGTTTTCCTTCTTTTGTATTGGATTTCAAACTATGACAGTTCCAAGGACCATTTCAACATTCTACCGGCCATATCGGGTCATCCGAGCAACTATTTTATGGGTTGATATGTCCGGACTTTAATTATATGGGCAAGGAAGTAATACCGTAATCTCCTCGTTGCGTTTATCAGGGACAAATCAACATTTTCAATCTGCTGGTATCTGAGCTATGGGCCCTGTAGGGCTTTGTTTGTAAAGTAGATAGGTTTTTGCCCGCCGGTTGTTTTGCGGATGAGAGTTGCACTAACCTCCTTGGTGGCCACAGACAGGTATAGCTATAGTGTTTTTCTTTTCCTATGATCATGATAGTACTGGAGGTTCAGAGAGCGCCCTCTTAAGGTGGAGCAATGCTTGTTCGCATTCCTCGGTCCATTCGAAGGTGGCTTATTTCCGTAGTAACTTGAAGAAATGGAGTGCGTGTTATGCGAATTTGGCGACGAAATGAGATAGAGAGGCGAGCCTCCCGTTGAGGGACTGGATGAATTTCTTCGAATTCTGCGTCGAGAATTCCGAGAATGCCCAACACTTGTTGGGGTTGACTTCGATTCCTTGTTCAGTGAGGTAGAATCCGAGGAATTTCCCTGCTCGTACGCCAAAGGTGCATTTCTCTGGGTTGAACCTCATTTTGCACCTCCTCGCCTGTTAGAAGACCTTCGTGAGGTGTTGGGTGTGGTCGAGCTCCTCATGTGATTTTACGATCATGTCATCCATGTAGACCTCGAGCATGTCCCCGATCTCTCCTCGAAAAACTTTGTTCATCATGTGCTGGTATGTAGCTCTGGCATTCTTCAGCCCGAAGGGAATAACGTTGTAGGAGTAATTGTCCGTCGGGGTCATGAAGGTAGTGTGTCGCTTGTCTGTGTCTGACATGAGGATTTGGCTGTATCCGCTGTATGCATCCATGAAGGACAAAAGTTTAAAGCCTGCAGAATTGTCTACCAAATTATCAATGTTAGGTAAGGGGAAAACATCTTTGGGACATATGCCCTATTGAGATCGGTATAATCAATGCATAATCTCCATTTTCCATTATTTTTCTTAACAAGGACTACATTAGAGATCCATATTGTGTACTGGGCTTCAGAAATAAATTTTCCTCTAAGAGGTATTTTACAGTCTGCTCGGCAGCCACCGCTTTCTCGGGAGACTGCTTGCGCCTATGATATGTTATAGCCTTAATTGCTGGATCTATAGCTACTTGATGGTAAGCGACCTCGGGGCCGAGAATAGACATCTCAACAACACTCCATGCGAGCAGGTATGCGTTCTCTTTGAGGCAGGTTGCAAGCTGCTCCCTTGCCGCTGATGGGAGTCTAGTGCCAATCTTCACACTTTCGTCGGGGTCATCACCTAGATGGACGAGCTTAAATTCTCCGTCGGGGATCGGTTGCCCATAAAGAATGACCTAATAGAGAATGACATAAAGTCCTATAAACCTCTCCTAACTTGACTTCTTCAGTCTCTAAAATATTTAGTGATGCTCCCTAATAAGCTCTCTAATTTTACCCTTCTTAATCCTACCCTTTAAGCCCATTATAGTGAAAGACCCAATAAGTATTGGAATCTTTCATATTCCTATTAGCCTTAACCAAGACATCATGAACTTACAATTATGTCAACCTCTTAACTTTAAACAAATTCTCCCTAATAAACAAAAAACCAAATGCCTTAGATCTCTCGAAAATAAAAAAAAAAGGCTCTTAAATTAATTGTACTACTCTGAGACAAACCATTTGAACCAGAAAATGGAAAGCCCGACTGTCGCTCCCGACAAGTGACACCAGGGTCATATGAGGGTACAGACGCGAACGGTCGGCGAGAGGGAACAATGAGAACACACAGCCGTGAACTCACTGGAGATGAATAGAGTCGCCAGCTAGGCATTTTTATCCCGGAGGAAAGGCAATGCTGCATAGACCTAGAAAGATACGGATAAGACGGTTTGCGAACCAGAGAGACTGAGAAAGGGGGTTGGTTACAACCTGGGAAGGTATTAGCACCCAGATTGTCCGTCGTACTCGACGGGATCCACGCTTAAAAGATTTGTGTTTTAAAGGGGTAGTGTCAGTGCAATTTGTGTATAAAATAGCTGGAAAAGAATGTACAGGTGTCAGTGTAAAGAAATGTGATGTGTGATATGTACAGTGTCAGTGTGAGAACTGGAATAAGATGCTCAAGATCATGAGGCTAAAGAATAAGGCTAGAAGAGGGGGAATGTACAGAGACTTTTGTTCGATAACTGTTAAGTTATGCCTACGTATCCTCTCGTGCAATGAGGAAGTCAGAACACCGTAGTTCGACCCAAAGAGACTGAAAGATGGATTGACTTGTGAACTGCTTACTTGCCTATGCTCAAGTGTATGATCTGTCTGGCACAGATGCAAACTGTCTTGCATTAGACGGAAGAAGCAAGTTCTCGGTTATGAGTGAAGATGATGAGAAAAGAATCCCGGAGGAGACGATTATTGTTTGTTTTTGAGTTTTCAGTCTTTTATTGCTTTTTGGGGTTTGTCATAAGTTAATGAGCTTAAGCCTAAACCAATGGATTTAGTAAACTCATCACATCTTCCCTCTGTTTAGGGGTAATGAGAATACCTTAAGTGTGAAGTCAGCTTCTCACACTTAATCACCTTTGGTGCAGGATTAAGATCATTAACCTACTTGTGATTATTTAGATGTTTTTGTGGTTTTTGTTTAGTGTTGAGTAATGAGGTTAAGCCATAATCAAGGATTAAACAGACTCATTACACCATCCTAAAAGAAGGATGATAGATGAGAATGTTTAAGCTGAGGAAAGCTCCTCAACTTAATCCATGATTAGGGATTAAACTCATGACAAAACAAGCCTTTGATTAAGTGGATTTTATTTAATGGTTATGATGATGAAGTGTTTTTTATGATTTGTAAGACAACTTGAGGGGGACTTGTCCATTAACACTAGGGTTAGTCCTTCTTAACCACTTAAGGAAGAATTAGAACCCTAATGCAAGGCCCAAGTTACAAGTGTGATGTCTTGATGATTATTAGATGGATTGATTAAGAGACTTAAACACATTAAGGGTTTAACACTTAGGATTAAAGTTATACACTCCATCCTAAAAGAAGGATGCAGGCATAAGCTTAATCACAAAGTCTTAAAGCCTTTAGGGTTTAGTCCCTGATTATGAGATGAGAAGAGAAGACTCAAGAGAGACACAAAGGTAAAACTATGAGGGGAGACTAATCAAAACCCTAATTCATTGTCATGCTTGGTTGTTCCTAAGGTTTGTGAGGTTTGCAAGAAGAATCTTCAAAGGAGCCACCAGGAAGCAGATGAACAAGATCAAGAGAAGCAAAGTGACTTGCTTCATTCAAGAAGTCAAGTCACTTGAAGAAAGAAAGTGGGAGGAAGAAGAATGAGCAAGCTCAATCTCAAACACAAATAGAAATGCAGCAATGGATGCAAGAGAGATGAAAAGAAAAGGTATGAGAAGTGAAGGCAAATTCACTTCCCAAGTTTACTTACCACCTGAAATGTTAGAAAGAAATGCAATGCAATGCAAGATGAGATGAAATGGTATGATGCAAAGCAAAACCAGAAGCATGTTGATGATGATTATGATGTTATGAAGTGCTGCAAACATGAGGCAAGACATGGAGATGTTCATACAAGATCATGGATGCAAATGATGCAAGCTAAAGAGCATGAACAAACATGAAATGTTATGAAGCATACAAGACAAATGACATGGCAAATATGTAATGCAATGATCAAACATGCTTCCTACATGTCTTAAGATGTCAAATGGATCACAAGAATGCACAAAATGCAAAGACAAGTCATGTTATGCAAGGAAATGCAAGAAGGATGCAAATGGAAGCCCAAATTAGGGTTCATGGATCAAACATCAAACAAAAACCAAAAACAGAAGTAAACCTTAAGATCAAAAATGGAAAATGGTACCCAAAGAAACCCTAAACCTATAATAAACCACTGCCCAAAGGGGAACTCTCAACTCTCAACCATACTCAAGATATGAATTTTCTAAGTTATTAGGGTTTTTTAGGGTTCTTAACAAAAGAAATGCCAAACAATTGGAAAATGCAAGATCAAGTCATGGCCATTTTACCCTAGAAACTACATGCCAAACACAAAACAATGCAAGAAGAATCAATGTCTCAACCTTCTCCAATAGGCAGAAATGAATTTTTAAACTTATGATCAAATTAATGCATAAAAAATGATTTAATTCAATGAAAAATTCTCAAAATGCATCAAGATCAAAAAAGAAATTTGGTTTGAAAGTTGGACAATGTTTCTAAATGTCTTAGAACATTTCATGAATTTTTTTTGTAATTTTTAAATACCTAAAAGTATTTTTTATTAATTAATTCCCATTAATTAATTAAAAATAATCTTTTAAATATTTAAAAATACTTTTTTAATGATAAAAAATAAAATAAAAATGTTTTTGGGTCTTAAAAATTAATAAAACTTTTAAGAAAAAGTTTCATGATTTTTAAGAATTTTTTGCTATTTTAAAATAAATATGCAAATTAAATGAAAAGAAAATGAATAAAAATCAAATAAAATAAGAAGTAATCAGGATGGAAGGCTCAGATGCAATCTGGGTTAAAATTGTTTGACTGGGCGCGCATCTGGACGGCCCAGGTTCAAACCTGCCTAATCTTAATTAATTAAATCTTAATCCATAATCATCACTTAATGAAATGATCCTGACCCTTCGTACACGCGCGGGAGATGAAATCCAGTGGCTCACATTTAAAACTTGCCCTAACCCTAATTAAATGACTAATCACTTTCAGGTCACCGGAGACGAGCTCCGGTCGTCTTCTCCGGTGACCTTCTCCCCTGAAAACTTCCAAATCCTTCCCTAGGTCACTAAAATGAAATCTAAAACCATGGAAATGTTTCCCACAACCTACTGAACCAAAACCCCATGTTCAAATTCATTTATTTTTCCCCATAAGCAAGAATCGAACAAGACAAGTTTTAGGGCAAACCAGTTTCAGAGACAAATTACATACTCAAATCAAAGCCATTTCAAAAACTAAGAACATCAGGATGATCAGTGAATCACATAGAACAAGTTTGTAACAAGAAAAATGATTTCTGGAAAAAAATATTTCGAGCTACCTGAGATTTGGAGCTTTCAACTTGAGGACTTTCTGGCCACTTCTCCTTGTGCAATCTACTCCACTTGATCCCCAGAAGATGTTTGAATGCTCAAAAGAAGTTTGTGTTGGCTGGATAGTGAGTTTCGAAAGCTCCTGCTCAAGCTTGGTCAGAAATGGCAATGGAGTTTCTGGAGGTTTCAGGCCATTGTGAATGATGGTTTGTGGTCCTGAGGATGAATGGAGAAGGTCTGTGGTGTTTGTTGGTGTGTTTGTGAGCTATGGTGAGAGTTTCGAATGAAACTGCAAAATGAAGTGAGAAATGGCAGTGAGATGTTCAGGCTGTTTCAGGCTTGTGTTCTTGGTGCTTTGTGGTCTATGGAACAAGGTGAGTTGGATGGTGAAAATGGTTGAAGTGTTTTCAGGCTGTGGAGAGGAATTCGAAGGCTTATGCAATGTGGGGTGATTTTGTGAATGTCATGAATGTGTGAGTTTCAGCCTTGCTTAGTACTTGGAATGGCTTGCAAATGGATAGTATAAACTAATCCAATTGGTCAGAGGATGTGACTTGTGCTTTATGGATAGGTGTAGCCACTTTTGCAAAAAGGTCAACTTTTGTGTAAGGCAAGTATGGTGAGGTGCTAGGCAAGTACAATGGGCATGGGCTGCGCAGCATGATGAGTGTTTGAGGCTAGCTTGATTCAAGGACCAATGCAGCAAGTTGGTGAAGAGAAATGAGTGGTTTTGCAACTTGTTACTTTATGGTTCTCATGTGATTTTCTTGTTCCAAAAGTCATGAAACATGAGCAATGCCTAGTTCATTCTGAATTTTAGGACTTACATGATGTTTATGTGAAGGTTTGATACCAATTAGAAGTTGCAATTTGACTTAGTACATGATTTTGCAATTTTCACACTTGGTGCATATCTTGAAAATAAGTGATTTTTGGCAACTTTGTCACACCATAACTTTTGATTCAAGAAGAGTTTGATCATGTTCTTGTACTTTTTGAAAAGGGAAAAATGAGATCTACAACTTTCATGACCAAAGTTTTTTCATTTGAAGCATTTTTGGATCAAGAATCATGGCTTGAAAAATGACCTAAAATGATGCATTCTTGAAAAGTCAACTATGCCCAAAAAGTCAACATTTGCAAAAACCCTAAATTCTTGATTTCTATGAACTTCAACCTTCTTCCATGATCAAATAAAGATCATATACACTCAAAATGATGAAGATCACCCATTGGTTGGGTCATTGGGGGCCTCAGATGCCCTGATTTTGCACTGACTTGTCTGAAAAGTCAACCTTTGATCAGATGACTTCCCCATGGAATTTCTTCATGAAAATTGATATGCATACTACCTATACCATATAGAGACCAATGGAAACAAGAATGACCAAAAAATTTGGAGTTATGGCCTCTGAAACCAAAACCCTAATTTTAGGTCAACTGTGCAGTTCATCCTAGCTCTGCATCCACTCAAACCCTAGTTCTTGTGATTCCTATGCAATTTTGACTTTGAGGAGATGGAATATGACATATGAACACACATGGACCCCTTTGAGTTGATTAGTGGCCTTTGGAATGGCTCAAGATGCTTTTGGGATTGCTCAGATCACAAACCCTAGGTGCAGATGCCTTAGAAACTATGCAGTGAATCAAAAATGAGATATGAGATGATATGATTGTATTTATGCATATGAGATGATCACAAGCCATGGTGTGAATGGGTGAGGGCAAATTTGGGGTGTTTACACCGACTACATCTTTGGTGGAGGAGCCAAGAAATCCACCACCAGGATCTCAGGCAGACATACCCCAACAACCTCATTTGAAATAATATTTTTAAGATTGTAGTTTTAATCCTTGAAACAAACACACCTAAAAGATTTACAAATAAGGAAGAGCTTTTTTTCCCTATACTTTTCTTCTATAGACTATGAGGGCAATTCATGTAGAATCATGTTTTCTACTTTGATTCACCATAATTTCCTCCCAGCAAATGTTTAATTAAGTATCTAGTACCATTAGACCAATAATAAAAATCAAAATCTTTTTTCCGTAAAATATGATTAAATACTTTTTTGAAAAATATTTACATTTTTTTGACAAAAAAAAGGATTAATTCATTTCATTAATAATTAAGTTACGAATACATGTAGGTAGATCATGAAAATTGTGGACACTAGCAAGAGATGGAACCACTCGTGCCAAAGCGTGAGCAACCTCATTCGCTTGTCTCCTAACAAACTCAACATTAGAGTTCCTAAAGAAAGATACTAGTAAGCGTTTGAATTCTCTGGTAATAGCACCAAAATCAGAGTCGTTTGGTAACTATAGCTTAACATTATCCACCATGCTTTTATAATCCATTTCAAACACAACTTTATCTAAACCAAGCTCCTTTACCCATTTAAGTGTTGCCAATAATCCCAACGTTTCTCCCACCTCAACATTTGTGCTAGGAGTAATCCACTCGGACCTAGCTGCGACAAGTGAACCTACTCCATCTCTGATGCAGATTCCAATTCCTACCTTATGATTAACAAAGGAAGCATCAACATTACACTTGAGAAATCCTTCAGGAGGTTGACCCACTTAATAATACTGGATGAATTAGTATTATTATTATTATTATTTAAAGTGTTCGATCGAACAACCTGAGCATTATTCCACCTTGATAGTAACTAAGAAGCTCAGTAACATATATTATCCGATTAATCATTAATTTGATTCTAAACAACATTAATTCTACCCTTCCAAATACTCCATAGCACTGTAGCGAACATGGGTTGCTGATCTTTATTGAATATCTACAGGAAATTAAGGATTAAAGAGGTAAAGTAATCTTCATTATGCAAGCTTTGTTGAATGATAGCCTAAAGACCTACTTTCTCCCAACAATCCTTACTCTTCGGACAAAGAAAAAATAGGTGAATGTAGCTTTCATCTTCTTCACTACACATAGAGCACGAGATAGGGAAATCCACACATTTATCCTTTAACCTCTTTCTAGTTGGCACACATTGCCTACATAACCTCCACATGAAATTTTTGATTCTAGGAGGAATCTTCATATTCCAAATCAACTTCCAATTTCCTTCCATTCTAAGATGTGTAGTGTCAATAGCTTCTCTAACACAATACCTGTACGCACTTCGAACCGAGAACATACCATTATTCTATAGCCTCCAAACTCGCTTATCTAACTAATATGCTTCAAATAACAGTGTGTTGAAAACTTTGGTGGCTTCTCCTCCAACTAGAGACATAATCAAGTTTGAGTCCCAACTTTTGCCATTGTTGCTCATGATATTAGAAAGTTATAATTTTTCCACTTCCATGACATTCGGCCATGGATTAATCAATACAAAATTATCATGCAACCAATTTTGTCCCCACAAATGAATGTTTTCTCCTGTTCCTATACTCCACTTGCATCCACCTCTTACCACAAAATTCAAACTCCATATACTTCTCCGCACATAACTAGGATTATGACCTATTCTCGAATCAAGAAATTCACACTAGGGAAAATATATATCTTTGTAGAGTCTGGACACTAGGTTACCTGGATTAGTCATCAAATTCCAGGCTTGTTTACTAAGCAGGGCATAGTTGAAGGCACTCAAATTTTAAAGCCATACCACTGTCCGTTTTGGACATAAATAATCGATCCCAAGAGAGCCAATGTAAATTCTAGCATGATTTGCATTGTGACCCCACCAGTATGCATTCATCATTTTCTCAATCTTCTCACTCAATGAAGAAGGAAGCAAAAATATGCTCATAATGTAAGTCTGGATGGATTGAAGCACATATTTTATGAGAATTTCTCTTCCTGCTTGAGATAAGGCCTTGCTACTCCAAGTATTAATTTTTTTTCCAAACTCTATCTTTTATAAACTTGAAAGTAGCCATTATGTTTCTACCAATCATGGATGGGACTCCTAAATACTTTCCGGTCCCCAAAACTTGTTGGACTCCGAGCATACTAGCCAACTCATTCTTCAAATCCTGCTCTACATTCCTAATACAGAAAAATTCAGATTTCTGAAAATTTATGGCTTGACCTGAAGCTTCTTCATAGGTGGACAAGATATTCTTCATCACATTTGCTTCATTGGGGGATGCTTTAAAGAATAGGAAACAATCATTAGCAAATAAAAGATGGGATATAATAGGAGCGTTCTTTAAAAAAATTGCTCCATGTAAATCACCCTTTGCTTCGGCTTTATTAACGAGAGTTGAAAATCCTTCAGCACACAGAATGAATAAATACGTTGATAGTGGATCTCCTTATCTTAAGCTCCTTCCAGGAATTATCGGGCCCACTTTATTCCTATTCACCACAATAGAGTAATCAAATGTTTCCACACACATCATAATCCACCCTATCCATTTCTGACAGAAACCCATGGTGGTAAGAACGTCTTTCAGATAGTCCCAATCAATCCTGTCATACGATTTACTAATATCTAACTTGAGAGCAATGTCCTCTTGCTTTCCTTTTGTTTTAGCTTTCATGTAGTGAACCACTTTGATGGCTACCATGGCATTATCCAAGATAGATCTTCCAGGCACAAAAGTTGATTGGTTATCTGATATGCATTTGTCTAATTTTCTTTTCAACTGATTAGCTAGAACCTTTGCAATTACTTTGTATAAAACATTACACAATGCAATTGGTCTCTAATCCTTCATTGATGTTTGAACCTCTCCTTTAGGAATTAAAGTAATGTTGGTAATGTTAAGACTAGATGGAAATACACCATTTTCCAACCAGACACGACTAACATTAAAAACTTCCTCTCCACAAGTATCCCAGAAATGCTGATAGAAACCTGGATTGAAACCATCTAGACCCAGACTCTTATCAGCTTGCACAGAAAAAGTAGCTTCTTTGAATTCCTCAATAGTGAACGAAGCTATCAACATAAGATTATCTTCCCCAGTTATGTGTTTGCCAATACCCTGAAGAACCCTATCACGAGAAGTATGCGTTTTCTGGAATATCTCAGTGAAGTATTCATGAGCAATTCGACACATCCCTTCGGTAGTGGAACTAACATCCCCATTTTCATTAGTGAGAGATTTAATGTTATTAATTTTCTTCCTAACGGTGGTTGAGATGTGAAAAAATCGAGTATTAAGATCACCATCCTTGAACCAATGAACTTTTGTTCGTTGTCTCCAATAAGTATCCTCCTTTATCAACATAGTGTTCATCCATATTTTAAGGGCTAAGAAGTAATTTACATTACCTTCACCACTTTGGGATCTCACTCTATCAATATTCCTTCTCATATTCTCAATTTCTTTTCTATTCTTATGACAATGATCTCTGCTCCACTTCAAAATATTATCCCCACACTTGTCTAAATGTGACACAATATTATTATTCGCATCATTATTCCATTGATCTGTAACATAATCATAGTATCTCGATTCTGTTAACCAGGTGTTTTCAAACCTGAAACCTGTACGGAGCCTATTATTATCCAAATTTTCCTTTGGATAAGGCCTGTAGATAATGATCTAAAAATGGAGTTGATAAACAAATTACTTTGGCATCTAGAAAGCTTATGCACCAATTGATATTAACCATAGCTCTATCAAGTTTTTCTTCAACGACTCTATTTGTTCCAAGACTCTTAAACCAAGTGAATGGGTACCCCTCCATGGGAATGTCCACTAGACCTGCCTGTTGAACCGCCTGTCTAAAGCCATTTATTAACCAATTTGGTCTATCCACTCTCCCTTTTTTCTCTGCAGAAGAAAGAATATCGTTAAAATCTCCTACGATGCACCATGGAAGATTGGATGCATCGGAAAGATTCCATAGAAGATTCCATGAATTTGTTCTATTAGAAGTATCAGGATGACCATAGAATCCAGTGAGTCTCCAGTCTCCGTAGTTTGAATTTTTAACAATTGCATTAATGTGATTGCGATAATAACTTTGAATATCGCAATGCATGGATTTTTTCCAGAACATAGCCACTCCACCTTCCCGATCAACCAAAAAGTAGTCAAAACTCAACAAATAACGAAGCTCCTCGATTTTATTTGCATTACTTAAAGTTTCGAAGATAAATAGAACATCCAACTTTTCTTAAGAGGTTCTTGGACATTGATAGCAACTCTGAGACGCATGAATCTCTTCCACGTGTCGAAGTTGTTCCGCTCATCATATGCCAAAAAATTTCCAATATGGTTTCCGATGAGTATACCAAATTTTCTGCACATGAAACCGAACGACAACTTATGCACTTGGATCCAAATCTCAGTTTCATTCATTTGGATGTTGAGGGGCTCCTCCCCAAATCTGAGTTTTCGCAGCACTAACATAAAATTTTCGAAGATCCAAGGTCCTCCTTGATACAATCTTTCCATGTCCCATTTGTGGAAAAATTGCACAAGGAATTTGTTGTCTTCAACCTTGGAGATAGCTACTCCTTGCCCCGGTTGCCACAGTTGAGCGAGCCTTTCTTTCATTGCATTGAAGCGGATTTGCTTATTAGTCAGCAGCGTTCCAACAAGACACAAGGTCTTCTTGGCCTAGTGAGGTTGGACTGATATTGGCACGATTAGTCTCTGCATTTGCCTCCTTGCTAGTAATGCATATTTACATAATTAATGCATATTAATTCAATTCAAAGATAAAATTCAACAAAATACATTTTATTTAAAAATAATAATTAACAAAATATTAAAACAAGAAAAAAAAAATATTTTTAGTAAAATATGATTATTGTCTATTTTAAAAATATCCACATGTCCATACATATTAATTCAATTTAAAGATAAAGTTCAACAAAATATATTTAATTTGAAAAATTATTAACAAAATAAAAAAATAAAAAATAAAATATTTCAATAATAAATTCTATCTAAATTGATATAAATTCAAAAGAATTTTTATCAAAACAATTAACTTATAAGTACTATTGCATACAAATCTAGAAAAGAAATATCAATAAAAAAAGAATATCAAATTACTTTTATATCAGTCAAATATATATCTATTTTATTGAAGTTTAAAGAATTTCTTTATTACTTTTTATAAGACCAATCCTATATATGCTTCTTTTTTAATTATTATTTTTATTATAATACTCACCATCTCTATCTATAATGTAATTAATATGTTAATTTATATTAAATCATTACTAAATTACCATTAAAAATATAATTATATTTTCGGGTTTTATATCTAGAGATATGATTTTCACTTTCTTCTCATTTCATTATCAACCATGAATATGTTTGTCTTAAACACACAACATTATTCCCTTTTTCTTCCTCTTCTTGTATCTGTTGCACTGTTTTCATACTCAGTTCAACCCATGAGATTTGATCTACCTCATGATAAAGCAGGAAGATGCTTCTCCGAAGAGATAACAAAGATCAACTCAATGGTACTTGGTAACTACTCAATCGTAAATTCCAACCAGGATCAACCACTCCCTCCAGACCACACTATGACAGTTCAGGTATATTGAATTATCGATTCACACACCATTTTGTATCAATCAATTCGATTATTAGATTATATTATACTATATGTTCTAAAAAAATGTATGTTGTTTAGGTTTACCCGCCGGAAGGTACTGTCACGTATCATCTTGCAGAGCGTGTTCAAGCTGGAGAGTTTGCATTTACGGCGTATCAAATCGGTCAGTATGCAATATGTTTTATGGATACAAGTGATGATCGCAAAGTAACATTCTCTGTTGATTTTGAGTGGAAAACTGGAGTTGCGGCAGCACAGGGTCACCACAAGAATATTGCAAAGAAAAGTGATGTAGATGTAAGTTTCTCAAATATTTTTACTATAAATTTGACAAACAAAAATATTTAAAATTAAAAAAAAAACTTTAGTAGTTTTAAATGTTTCTAACATCTAACAGTGGCTGGCATTTGAGGTACAAAGGATGCAAGAAACTGCCTTGGCCATTAAAGAAGAGATGACTTATCTTCTTGAACGGTATGAATGTATATTTATTTGTTTATTTTTAATTCTATTTTTTTTGTATATGGATTTCATTTTAATTTTTTTTTTTTTCTTTTTCAGAAATACAGAAATGATTGAACTCAATTGGATAACTGATAATCGAATATTCTTGTTGAATTTCTATTCATTTTTTGTATGTTTTGCCGTAGCAGGATTACAACTATGGCACTTGAAGAGATTTTTTGAAAAAAAGAAAATCATTTAAGGTTTCATGTAATTGCTTGATTATAAAACTTAATTTTCTTATGTGCTGTGGAAAATAAACTGTCAATTTGCAGGATACATATGAAATAACTTGTATTAGATTGACTTTTTTTTTTTAATGGGGAGGTATTAACGGATATAATCAATTATATGAGATACCAATATTTTAATTAGTAATTTCATATTTATGTTATTGTTCAATAATTATATATGTATTTTCATGTTCTTGTTAATATTTAATTATTTGATTAGTAATTTAATATTTTTGTTAATAATTAATATTTTAATTAATAACTTCAGGTTCCCGTTATTATTCAATATTTTGATTAATAACTTCTGTTTATGTTAATATTGAATAGTTTGATCAATAACTTCATGTTCCTATTAATATTTAATATTTTAATTAGTAACTCGTGTGAATACATAGTATTTGTTTATGTTATTATTCAATATTTAAATCAGTAGTTTAATATCAATAATATATACACGTGTCATATCAGTACCCGTGTTTTAAAAATTAATAAATAAAGATTTTAATTAATAATATATTTTTCCCATCTATAAAAATGATAAATATTATTTTTCTTTTAATATTAATTATAAAAATATATGAAACAATAATAAACTTAGTCCTGATTATAAAAGTGACATTGTTTAAAAATATTTGATGATAATAAAATATTTTATAAAAATAAAAATCTTAAATTGACAAATTATATTGAAGATATATTCAATCAAATTATATAATTCAATTAGGTAATAACAATTTAATATATTATTAATTAAAATCAATTTACAAATCAAATATATTATTCTATATATATAAATATTTGAATCAACTGTATAATTATTCTTATATATAAATAATTTTGTTTTGGAATTATTTATAAAAATATTTAAGTCAATAGTAAATTTATTTTCATTATTATTCAATATTTAATTAAATGTGTTAATATATATATATATATATATATATATATATATATATATATATATATATATATATATATATATATATATATATATATATATATATATATATATATATATATATATATATATATATATATATATATATATATATATATATACGTGAGTATTTGTACTATGTTATTTCATATTTGGATGAAATTGATCCCGATAAAGTTTTAATTTTAATATTTCAGTTACTTTATATTATACCTAGATAAATATATATTGATCATTGATGAACTTGTGCGGTAAAAAATTTAAACTTTATGAATGACAAATAGATTATATGATTAATAAAAAATATCCTACAATTTTGATATTATTTATTCATACATTACTTATGTTTCGTTCTATTAGTATTTATATTGAAGTTCATTTAATTTATTTAAATGGTATTCTTATTTGTACCAAAAAAAAAATTGTATGATTATTTGTTTAATTATATAAATTGATAATCTTTTGCCTATATACTTTTTAAAAATTTGATGTCAATAAAATGTGTGATTCTCTCATTAACTCATATTAAAAACTCTATACACTATTTTATTTTATTTTACTTTTTTAATTTTTTGTATTCTATACTATTTTATATATAATAATAAACTATCTTGTTGTTGTTTATAAATATATAATGGTTTTTTAAGCGATTTTCATATTTAATATGTAATTTTCCTTTATTTAACACATTACTAAACTTTTTATAAAAAATTTATATATTGTAAACTTATAATAAAATAAGTGTGTACATATTTTCTTCTTTATTTAAATCAAGTAATAATCTCATATAAAATAAAATAAAAATTACAGACTATATTATTTAAATCTTATTTAAAGGTTATTAAAAAATATTAAATAAATATTGAAAAATAAATTAAAAAATTAGTGTAATAATTATATAATTAATTTGATGATAAAGTCTAGTGAGAGATTTGAAAGATTTTTAACCTTCTTTTTAAGATATATTTAAAAAATAAGATAAATTATGTATGAATTGAATGATATTGTTAGGGGGTGTAATTGGTTTGGTTTGAACAGGTTTTAGTAAAAAAATTGTCCAAACCGATGATATCTCCATCGGTTTGGTTTGGTTCGATTTGTATTTTTTAAAAATTGAACCAAACCAAACTAATCGGTTTGGTTCGGTTCGGTTTAGTTTGATTTATCGGTTTACAATATTTTTTTCTAAACATTATATTTATTTGTGTATCATTTGCTCTAATATTGTTCGATGTATTTTATACTATTATTTTTTTAAATAATACATTTCATATGATATATTTCATTCTCTACTAACTTACAAGCTGTTCTTAATCCATCCGAAACAT